>OX377201.1:89495470-89607152 GCA_947396885.1 Heligmosomoides polygyrus polygyrus
AGTCATCGGCCTATACTATACTATATACTATGTAAAAGAGTAGTGTGTGTGCGTGTTTCCATCCGTCCGTCTGACCGTCACAACTGTAGTGGTGCACGGCGTATTGACGGCTCTACGACTGATGGACAGCAGCCCGAACTTTAGTCCAGGTGGTAGGTCGATGAAGGGTAATCGATGAATGTTTGTATTTATAGTCTCTACAAGATAATAAAAAAGCTTGCGATATGATGTACTATGATTTTTCAAAGGCTTTTGATAGAGTAAGCCATGCTAAATCGGTGTATAAGGTGGCAAAACTAGGCGTACATCCTGTCATTTGTAGGTGGCTTAAAATCTTTTTAGAAAGAAGAACCTTCCAAGTGAAAATTGGTGAAGGTTTTTCATCCAGCCGAGTAGTTAGAAGTGGTGTTCCGCAGGGTGGAGTGCTGTCACCCCTTCTTTTTCTAATTTATACATCTGTTGTCCCGGCATTGTTGTTAAGGCAGTGGGGTGGTGGTCAAACAATTTGCTGACGATGTCAAGTTGTTTAAAGAGGTAGTTACTCAGCAAGATCGTGCTGCCCTGCAGTTCGGATCAGATCTCCTATACAATTGGTTCGTGCAGTGGCAATTGCCACTAGCACCGGAGAAAACCGTGTGCATGAGGTCAGGGAAGTCAGATGTTCCATGTGAATATACTGTAGGTGAACACTGCATATCTAAGGTTACAAGTGTAAGAGATTTGGGTTTCCACTATAATGATAAATTGGACTTTGCTGAGATTGTAGTATAATTAGTAGGAGTGCGCTAGGCAGAACATATCAATTTTCAAGGCTTTGAGCACGAGAAATAAAGATGTGTTGTTGAAAGCATATAAGACCTATGTCAGGCCAATAGTTGAAGGTGCGACAACAGTGTTTGCTCCGCATAAGAAGAAATACATTGTGCAAATTGAGAAGGTGCAAAATAACTTCACTAGGAAACTTCTGCTTCGTACAGGTAGTTTCTTATATCCTAGAGCACAAATAAGAAATAAATATCTTCGTCTGAATACATTGCAGTCTCGACGTAGGCTCAGGGATGTGTGTGTCGTGTTCAAAATGCTCGCAGGGATCATAGACATTGACAATTTAAAATTCTTTTCATTGATTCCCTAAAAAACTAGAGGTAGTTCAGAGAAAATTTCATGCGAAAAACCTAGGACCAACCTTAGATTGAACTACCTTACGTGCAAAGCGTTGTCCTGTTATTTTACACTTAAGCATGACGTTCCGCTTACCGCTAGCTCTTTCTGGTTATTTAAACGTTTTGCAGAAATCAAATTTCTTGAACATTAGGGTATTGTGTTAAATTGTCGTTTTTTTATCTATGGTTGTTTTCTTTTTTAACGTATGTCTTAAACGTGCGCAATAAACAATAACTATAACTATAACTATAACAAGCATTTTAGTATCCTCGCCCGATCATAATGAAATGATGATCTTCTGAATATTTCATAGATTTCAAAAATGTTGGATCTTTTTACTGTGGCGTCACTATATTATCGGAACAATTACGTATAAGTTTATAGTTGGTGGGCTCAATTTTTTCTGAGTAGTAATCAATATCTCTAGAATAGCAGCCTCCCTTCGTGACTCTTTCCAACTTGCCCCACTCGACGTAGCTAAGGTGTTCTTCCTGCGGAAACCATGACATAGATGGCACCTACAATTGTTGAGAAGTTATTACCCGGGGGCAGACATAACTCCGATGCCGCGCGAACCCCCCTGGCGTCGCGCTCGGTGCGCGACGAAAGTGGACGAGTTGTCGCAGTCCGATGCTGCCGACGACTAGAAGCGCTTCCTACGGGGACACGCGGCACGCCTTTACCTTATTTCAACGTTTCTTGAAGATGGTATATGAATGTGGTTTCAATGGGACGATCAGCGACAGTTTATACAGGAATTCCGGTCAATGGATGGTTTCTAGCGTCAGTATTTGCCAACTACAACTTCTTCGGTCAATTTTCACCCGTGATTATGGTCATACTACGGAAAAAGGTCACTATCACCCGTTCTCGGATCAATTGTCCTACTGCAGACTGTAGCCTACCACATTCTGTGGGATCTTAAGTTCCTAGCTAGAAATGTGGTCTGGGAGCTTAAACACTGAGAACATTTCGTGCTTCGCGGCTAACCATGCGTCACCGAGCGCACGTCCGCGTTTCAGCGCCGCGACGTCGCGTTGGAGTTAGGTCCTGGAGCCGTTATTACCACGGCAGAGCCATTGAGACGGTTGGTTCGTACACCAAACTCCTCTGTCATTCCGTGTGTTTGTGGGCGTGGGTGAGGCCAAAACACTGCTGCTTTGACAAGTGCACGATCACTGCGGCAGTTGTCACTGATGTGAGAGTGTTGTAGATCAGAAGATATTTAGTAGGGTACATGAAAACACATGAATACACCTTCTAGGAAGAAATCTATTGCTATTTTCTTTTCTTTCCAATGCATTTCAACTTCTTACCATGATTAAAGGTTAGGATCTGATCGCTCGAATGCTGCGTGGTAAAGTTGTATGCCTAGAGAGTTGCAGTTTATCCGACATTCGAATAAAGTTATTCGATCGAATAGAGTTTAATTAATCGATTTTCGAATAACATTCGAATATGGCTCTCTTCGATGGTTGAGTTCGAGCGAATATTCGACTTTTGAAAATCATCGATATTCGAATTTGAACGAATGCTTGAAAATCCAGAAATGTGGAATATTCGACAACTCGAATAAATTATTCGAATAATTATTCGAGTGTATTCAATCGAGCAGAACTATAGTGTGCATCTAGCCCTCCTATCTAAGCAAAATGCTTGGACAGCACCCATAACATCGCGACGTAGCGTAACTGCCGTACACACGTCTCCAATGCTAGATCTGGACAGCTCGTCCAATTTCGTCGCGCACATTGCGCGACGCCGGGCGGTGTTCGCGCGTCGTTGGAGTAATGTCTGTCTGTCCGTCTGTCTGTCTGTCTGTCTGTCTGTCTCTCTCTCTCTCTCTGTCTCTCTCTCTCCCCCCCCCCTCCCCTTGTCGCCATTATCTCTGAGTAACTTCCGCAGCAGGTCACGAGCGGTAACTCGTACGACCGCGGAGGAGGTTGATTCGCATGCGAGTGTCGTGCACACTGTGACCGTTCGTACATAAAGACCGCCCCTCGTCCGCCGCGGGAGTGTACTAAAGGGGTTGTTTCTGCGTAGAAACGAAAGTCAAGTGGGCTAGTCTCCCTGGATGGAAATCTAGAGCGGTCACCGCTCCTACCTCCACGCGGTCTCCTTCGCTCCACGGCGTTTTGCCGATGTTCGCGAGCTAATGTTCCACCGTTACCTGCGCTTTCCATCTGCACAATGAGATGAAGCAGTTTGGAAGTGCCTAATTGGTTCGTTGATTACCGTTACTTAGCGATCACAGCAAGAGCCCGCGAGGAGTCTCACCGTCTTCAGGCAGACGAACTTTTCTCGCTAAATGGAGGCCCAGTGCCTGTCTATTTCCAAGAAAACGCTGCGCTGTTTTTCTTAAAAAATTTAACCATAGCAGTCTCAGAAGAAGGTAGACATTCTTCATGTGCAGGTATCTTCTTTCACGTCATTGTCGGGGTGCTAATGACGGCAGCTGTCACGATTGGCGGTTCTCATGCGAACGAAAGTCGTCCATGGAAACGCGGTTTTCAGCGGCTGTAATGAATGCTGTTAAGAGGTAGCCGTAATTGCAGCCACGCCTCTGTTCTTGAGTAGAGGTGCACCTGTTCGGCATTCGCTACACGGCTACAATATCCACCTGCGACTTCGGAATTGTTTCTCGCTCGGACTACGCCTAGTGCTGGTGACCTGCATCTGCCCATTCACTCCATGACCATTGTTGTTTTGGATTTTTTTTTTCAAAATTCGAAGATATTGGACTCTACAGTACTACTATAGCTATCTAGGGATGCTCCTATGACATAGGTAGGCCGCTAAGAGGCCAGAGAAGATGTTTAGACTTTATTCTTCGTGCAATTTAGGTGAATAACATTAACATTCTTGCAGTTACGGTAATTAATTACAATAATCGGCTATGGACCTGTGGAGTGGAAATAAAGCGAAAAGAAAACACTTAAGTAGGTTATCGTAATTCATCAGATACGTTCTTCCAGAATCAGGTGACGAGGTCATGTGACAATAAACGTTAACGACGCGGTTTCATAGCAACTGGTACAAAGACGGAGGGACAACCGTACTCTTAGGTCGGACAGAAGGTGTTTGACGTTTCCAATGTTCCCGGTTTAATTCAAGTATTTTATTGCTCCAGTTGAGGAGAGCTTTTGGTAACGTTACGTAGAGGGAAACACATTTTTTTTAAGCATATGAGATGCGTGAAAAAAAATGTTTTGTAAGAATAGAAGAGTTTAAAGCGGTTTTCCTAAAAGTCTAGCTCAACGGCAGTCAATTTTCGTGCCGTTGAGCTTTATGACTTGCATTTCTAAAGTACTCAGAGACTTTTCACTCATCCTAACGACTGCTCCAACTGTAAATTAAAGTTAAGTTAAACCACACTAAAAATGAATGATTTTAATATTACAGCGACTTTCGCGCGATCATAAGAGGATTTGTGAGATACTGCAAAAAAATTAGCTTTGAGCATTATCAGTTTGTTGCGCTAGGCAAACAAAAAAACATAAAAGCCAGTTATCACACTGTGCTTCTCTCATTGCCTTTTCTATTTGTTTCTCATATTAGCTTCTCATATTATACGATTAAACTGCTCACATCATATATACGTGATGTATTTATTCTGTGGGTTTAGATACCCAAGTTTAAGGTAAAACGTTGATCTACAACGATAAGTTGTTTATCAAAGAAACGAACGTAAACTGGACCTCTAAAACGTGCTTAAACATGAAATTTATTTTTATTCTTCTTATTTCCCAAGCAGGTCGTTTTTGAAGATTTATTTTTTTAGGATTTATTGAAAAATGTCACAGATGAAATCTCATATCGCATGGGATAACGTAAAAAAATGTTTTTGTTCATGAGCTCTAATTGCCCAAATGGAGAATTCTTACCAGTGGCTTATACGGACAGGCATGTGGTATGTGATATTTATAGGCCGAAAGCCTCAGAAACTTCCGTGCTATCTGATTCGTTAGTGATACAACTTTCTGGAAAGTCAGCGAATTTCCATGCTCTCTTTCCACCCGCAATGCAATGGTCTCCTGTTCTTTTGGCTTTTCCAAACCTCACCATATCTAGGGCTTCTTCCACCGCAGCGCCAACTTCAATGAAATCTTTTTTGATGACGTCCTTCCACCCTTCTCTTTGGGCTCTACGTTGCCATTTAAAGAGGGTCTAAACCGATCAACCTTAGAAAGTGATTCTCTGATCTTATCACTATTTCCAACACAACATCAGCTGCTGCTTCTTCATCACCAGGTGAATCGGTGTTGCGCTCATCACTGCACTTACATACACCTTCGTTCTGTACCACCCGCTTGCCTAATCAGTCTCCCCTGTAAGGCCTTGTTTAGTGTGCGCGCGACGCGCGACGCGATGCCATGTGTAGTGGCCGAATTGATCAATCGCGTCGCTCGATCAATCTGGCCACTATGCATGCATCGCGTCGCGCGTCGCGTGCACACTAAACAAGGCCTAAGTGGCTGCTGCTCACGCACCTAACCCAGAGTACGGTACTCTGGCTGCACAGAGCAGGGTTGGTTCAACTATCGTTCTGTGGGTCTCCCTGTCCCTTTCTTGAGTGTACTGTACCTAGGCCTACAGTCGTTGTGTGTTCTATAACACTACAAGATTACCGATCCCTGACGACCTGCTGAGTTCCTTCCGTCTGTGACTGGTCACTCCCCAGATTGCGGAATCTCTCCACGTTCCTAACTTCTTCAAGACAGTTCGGAGTAGATCTAACGCTCAGCAGTTGATTTTTGTTTTGTACAGCTGCAGACTGTTGCCCGTCATTATTTTGTATTACTTCTCTTCATTTTCTCTTCTTTTAACGGGATTGAGAGGACACAATCATAAAATTCAACCCCGAAAACCACCCTCTATAAAATTTCAAGACTTTTTTCGGCTCGTATTGTGAAAATATGGAATGAACGTCCTGCATCAATCCTACATTCTTCGGCAAGAACATTCATCTGCAAGTTAGAAGGAATTCATAAACAGAAGGGACATTTGTGGAGATAAGTACAAAAGAATTTTTGTGAGAGGAGACGATATTTTGTTTGATATATAATAGCATTTTTAGTGAATGGAGTACTAAATCGCTTAAGAAAAGGGTACTTTCCGCTTTATGCAAATCATGGGAAAAAATCGGTTTTACAAATATTCAAGAAGCCAACTTCCACTGTTATCTGCAAAACTGATTTTGTATCACTTTCGGCTCAATAGATGCTCTATATTCTGTGTTCTACAATTTGACACCTTCTCTACCAGGGCTACAGTTCCGGACATGCCGCAGCGTCCAACAAGCACAAGCGGCGCCGAAGATGAGAAGCGGCGCAAAACGGCGCCGGAGAGCGCCGTTTTCCGCTCGCCACGCGTCGCGCCGGATGCAAATCGTTTAGGGCGCGGCGTCCTCAACTTCTGGACGGATGATGGAAGAAGCCTACCCATGCGCTTGGAAGAGCATGACCTACTGTTTGGAGGTAACTGCTGGCATGGCGTGCCGTGAACAATGCATATAGGCCTGACAGAATCAATCGAGTGGGCGCGACAACCTATAGAGCGAGCGACAGCTTGTAGAGTGAGCGTATGGGGAGTCTTAAAGGAAATGCCTAACCTTCCTTTTCAGGAATTGCTCTATGACTGCCCAGCTTGCATCTGGAGTGCGCCGTGGACAATGCATATAGGCCCGACAGAATCAATCGAGTGGGCGAGACAGCTTGTAGAGTGAGCGTTTACGGAGTTTTATTAGAAATCCCTAGCCGCCCTACTTAGAAATTGCTCTAAGACTGTCAAGCTCGCATCTGGAATGCGCTGTGAACAATGCATATAGGCCCGACAGAATCAATCGAGTGGGCGCGAAAGCTTGTGGAGTGAGCGTTTACGGAGTTTTATCAGAAATCCCTAGCCACCCTACCCAAGAGTTGCTCAAGGGCTGTCGAGCTTGCATCTGGAGTGCACAGTGAACAATGCATATAGAATCGAACCTATCAATCGAGTGGGCGCGACAGCTTACGGTGGTGCGAAAATGCAGGTCAGGCTTGTACAACTCATTTTTTTTGACTTCAGTCTAGTTCAGACTGAAATTGGAAAAAAACGTGCCACACAGGGCTAACCTGCATTTTCGCAGCGCTGTAACGTTGTCCAATCATAAGCTACATTATTGTGTTACAGCACTCTACTAGAACATTTCGCTTACTACAAAATCCACAAGCTGCAGTCGGAAGGGTTCACACTTGACAGAGTTATCGCGCTCCAAACACGCCCGCAGCTGCAATTTGGCACATCAACGATCGATGTTCTCCGTGCCCTTACTCGCTCACGTCACAGTACTCGCCACCCTAAGTAATACCGTACAATTCAAGATCAAAAGCGCTATCGAATGGTGCCCAACTTGGCCAGATTCGAAAATACTGATTTTCGATGACGTCATCGGCTGCGGCCTCACACCCGATGCGAAATTGTCAAAAAATCGATATCTCCAAAATTGGTAGAGATTGACACCGTTCGATAGAGCTCATCGAGCTGAATAGGAAGGTATCATTGCGAATGCCGAAAACTCAAGGAAGGAAGGAGTAAGTGCGGAAGAAGCTTCACTGTTGCCGTCCGCCTGTCTAAAACGGCAGCTGCAACTAAGGCAGGTTAGGCAGCTGGAGAGCTGTGAGCGCCTCCTCGTAAAGTACCTTAAGTGACCTGTTAGCCTATGTATTTGTGGGCCAGGCCGTCAGCTCACGCCTCTTCCCACAGTGATCGACTGAAGTCGAAAAAAATTGGTTGTACAAGCCTGACCTGCATTTTTGCACCACCGTGACTTTGTCCGTTCTTAGGTAACATCGCTGTGCTACAAGCTGTCGCGCCCACTCGATTGATAGGTTCGCTTCTATATGCATTGTTCACTGTGCACTCTAGATGCGAGCTTGACAGTCTTAGAGCAATTTCTAAGTAGGGCGGCTAGGGATTTCTGATAAAACTCCCTAAACGCTCACTCTACAAGCTGTCTCGCCCACTCGATTGATTCTGTTGGGCATATATGCATTGTTTACGGCGCACTCCAGATGCAAGCTGGGCAGTCATAGAGCAATTCCTGAAAAGGAAGGTTAGGAATTTCCTTTAAGACTCCCCATACGCTCACTCTACAAGCTGTCGCTCGCTCTATAGGTTGTCGCGCCCACTCGATTGATTTTGTCAGGCCTATATGCATTGTTCACGGCACGCCATGCCAGCAGTTACCTCCAAACAGTAGGTCATGCTCGTCCAAGCGCATGGGTAGGCTCCTTCCATCAGCCTTACGTCCAGAAGTTGAGGACGCCGATTTGCATCCAGCGCGACGCGTGGCGAGCGGAAAACGGCGCTCTCCGGCGCCGTTTTGCGCCGCTTCTCATCTTTGGCGCCGCTTGTGCTTGTTGGACGCTGCGGCATGTCCGGTACTGTATATATCACTAGAGGGTGTCTCAGACTGTACCTCTTTTCAATTGCCAGTCTGTGGTCCAGACCTTATGATTCAAATTGATATTGCCAGCTAAGATGTTTAGTCCCGCATATCTAATTAGACGGTTTCAGATGTGATGAAAAGTCACACTGCTCCCGTTTCATTTTTACGAGAAGACAAATTTTTGTTTCGAAGCGTAGCGCTCACAAGAAATGTAGGCTTCTGTAACATTGAAGGCAAGGTCTGTGTTTTTTGAGACACGTAAACCATTCGACAATACACGTGCGTTTTCAATGTGAAATGGGTTTGTCTCATCAGATCTCTGAAAGCTCTCAAGAAAACTGGGAGATCTAGAAAAATGATGAGCTTTTACGAAAGATGAAGCACTGTGGGAACATTTGACGGAGATAGAGCTTGGAGGATGGGAGGAACAAAGGCCATTTCGTTGCTTTTCCAAGCACACTTAAAACAAGACCCAAACCGTTGGTTGAGAACACACCTCTGTAACGCACCCAAGCTTGGTCTTCGATATATGAACGCAGCCTTCGTCGGAATCATCGCTAAAACAGTGTCCCATTGAGTGTCTCACCGAAGTCTTTCATTTATTCGCATTCAATCAGTGCTGAGGTAGTAATTTTGCGGGGTAAACGGCTAGTCCAAAGATTGTTCTCGCCATCGCCGTCACCTGCAATAATGTTCGACCAAGCGTTTTTAGAGTGCCCAGAGGAGTGGCTTAAGCGAGGGACTCGTTAGAATCTGCTTGACTATGAATAATGATAAGATCAATTATGGTTAATTATGATCCAAATTACTTGAATAATTTCGAAAAACATCAGAAGCAGGCACAGAGGACAAAAATAAAAGTCAAGGTCGAGTCACCCATCTACGATAAGCCTATATTTTGTTCCTGGATAGCATTGAAGTGGAGAGCAGCAAATCTATAGAAGGGGATCCTCCATGTCTCCTTCACATATGTCAGTTTTATTCCATCCAAATCAGACTTAGATGTCCTCTGCAGTTACATTTTCGCGTGCCCAGCTTCTTTACTTTAAACGTTTTTGGAAAAAGTATAAACATAAATAAATAAAAGTATTATAATAATAAAAATACTTACAAATAAAAATGGAACAGAGATTGAAATTAGAAATGGGATTTTAGGTAAAAAAGTTAAAGTGAGACTACTAGACTTGTACCAAGGAAGATTTTACTGGTAGGCAACTAGAGGATAAAGGATGAAGGATAAAGGATGGCGTTATTCAATCCCTTTTTGGGATGCGCCAGCGCATTCTACTTCTACGGGATGTGGTGGAGGCGATTTGAGTGCGTATTTGGCCATACAATGACTTGCGGTGGCCAGCCGATGAACAAGTCAGCGCTTTATCCTTCCCAGACACGTATGGCACCAGTTCATCGACCCCGGAGGGATGGAAGGCTTGGTTGGCCTGGGCGGGAAATCCGAACCAGAAATCTGGTATCGGGTGCACGCGACCGTCGGCGCCTCCTCCGACTGCGCTACACGCGCCCAGCAACTAGAGACTAGAGTTGAAAAGATGGGTCTTTGTGCAAAAACCGATCTTTCTTTCTCAGCTTGCTCCTCCTATGTATATGTATCCATCGCAACAAGTGTGCTTCAAATTTTGTTTTTCAAAAACGAATAGGATCGGACATGTTTATCGAAACATGACTAGCTTCTACACCGACTGACATCAAGGTCTCACCACAAGGGATAGCAATGGGGTAGATCCAAGTGACTGTCACGCTACCCACACGCTTGGGTCATGTGTGCTGTTCCTTTATACTTCATGCAAGCGTCAGCTGATTCATCGTGCGTGAGAGTTCATCTACGTCTCTCAACTACCGTAGCTCTGAAGCTATTAAATACATTGAACCTGTCCGCGGCTTCAATAATATGAATTGTTATCGATCTGGTTCGGTTCCGCTTTCAGGCAAGACAAACCTTGATAGTCGTCTTCAATAGTCTTTAACAAAACTTAACTTATGGCGAAGCAAAGCGAAGTGAGCCTCTATCTCTTACTTGTATAATAGTTCCGTAATACACTTCAAGGTACCTTTGCAAAACGTCAAACTGACCGTCAGTAATCAATCACTTCGCCGTCATTGTTTTCTATTATTTAGTTGCGTCCAATAAGGTAGTAGGGGCGCGTGTAGCGCAGTCGGAGGAGCGCGACTGTCGCGATACCAGGTTCCTGGTTCGGATTTCCCGCCCAGGCCAACCAAGCCTTCCATCCCTACGGGGTCGGTGAATTGGTACCAGAGTCGTCTGGGAAGGATAAAGCGCTGACTTGTTCATCGGCTGGCCACCGCAAGTCATTGTATGGCCAAATACGCATTCATGTCGCCTCCATGACATCCCGTAGAAGCAGAATGCGCTGGCGCATCCCAGAAGGGATTGAGTCACGCCGTCCTTTATCCTTTATCCTTATCCAATAAGATAGCGCCGGTCTATTTTACGACTAAAACAACCGTAAATGGCGAAAAAGATCGACGTTGAGCCGAAAGTTTGACTGTCAGAGAGAAAACTTCGACCACAATTGTACAATATGAGGAGGGGCACCGCAAGCCGAGGTCACTGGTTCGGGCATTCTGGCAAGGCTAACCTAGCGCTCTCTCCTTCCATGGTTATACTAATAAGAGATAGAGGCCCACTTCGCCTATGGTGACTAAGTTAGAGAATCAGGCAGTTGATGTGCTGCTGCTGTATGTAGCTTCTCGCTTCGCTCCCGGTACCAACCTTACCCTTCTCATTTTGGGTGTTCTCAGGATTTGCCACATCGGCTTCAGTCGGCGTTTATTTACTCATCTATTTATTTATTGGCACTGCTTGAGGCAAACCGAAATTGGTATTATCTAGGCCAGTCAACCTACCACATTGCCAAATTAGGACCGCCTGAAATTTGCCTCTCTCAAAAGGCTTTGTCTTGCCTTAGTTGGACCTTCTTATTTAGTGGAAGGAGTCCTGTCCTGTCCTGTCATTCATTGATGAGGATTGCACATTTCTCGAATAGGCGCAGCTGTTTTAGCCCCTTAACAACTCATTCCGTTACAGCTACCGAGTATTCGCCTCGGAGGGGGCGTTCCACTAGAAAACGGGCGTAATCTCTCTCTCCCTTGGCCTCACCAACAAGGAATTCATTGAGCTTCATCTTGATTGCTTCACTGACATGGCATCGTTTGGAGCGCCAGGTCAGAACATCTCATTAACGTTGTGTGCATTCATTCGGAATATGTATCGGTTTTCTAAACCTAAAGTGATGACCTAAAGTTTGGCTTTTTGGAGAGCCGTTTGTATTACATAGGTTGTCACACTAGTTCTGTCCGATTTTCGACGGCAACTTTACGGTGCAACATCTCAGCAGAAACTGAAGTTTATTGATCAAAGTAAGATACGTTACACTTAGTGCACTTCTGGCAACGATATACAAGAGTATTAATCCTATTTGATAAGAAATCTGAATACCTAGAAGCAATGAAACACTTGAAGGCAATTTTGACATCTCTTTCATTGGAAAAGTTTTTCTCCTAAGGTAAACCATAGAGATGTTTGAAAAGGTGAAAGTCTGTGGGGTCTAGGTCCGGTGAATGCTCGGGGCAGGTATTACCCGATCGAGAAACGGATCGTTTTCGTTCCTTATAGTAAGGGAAGAACAGATCTCCAAGCGACACCTCTGCTGCTCCTCAGTGAGTTCGTGGGGCGCCCACTTATCCAGCTTTTTCACTTTGCCTCTAGATGCCTCGAAATGGTTGTACGTCTGATTCCAAGTTCGCTGCCCGCCTCACGTACAGTTCGTGGATCGGCCTCCGCTCTTTCTTTCAAAAAGCGTCAACGTCATCACACTTGAGTGGTCGTTCTGAACGGTATTCCTTTTCGGGGCTCCAACATGGAACATCTGGTACCATCTGCGCACGGTACCTTTGTTAACGGATTCCTCCGTCCATGCCATCCTGATATTTTGAGTTGCGTCGCTCACACTTTGGCCAAGGTTGGACTCATTAAGCATTATTACCTGGAGGTGCGTTTTTTTCCATGGTTCCGTCCAGCACCTAAAACGATGCAATGTTCTCGACCTTTAAAAAGTCCATCAAGTTTTATAGAGCTAAAAAAGCGCTACAAAGTAATATACAACTCATACAATCACTTTCTCTATCCATGTGAAAAACAACCACAAAGTAACGCCTATCGGGATCGGACAGAACTTATGTGACAACCTAATATTTAGTTTTTAGTTCTTGACTGATCGGAGTTCTTAGTTAGGAAATAGCAAGCTGAGCAATTAACTTTCTTTCTTAATCTGCATTAACTTAGAGATTGTGCAACGTCGTTGCCTTCTTTTTCTTCTTTGTACCGTAGCACGTGGAGAGGATTGTCAATGGGGCACTGCCCATTTGGAATTAGATAGAGGGGAGAAAGCGGAATGAATCTAGGCGATATGCTTGTCAGGCTCTCGGTGTGGAACAATACGGCGTTGAGTTTCGGCAAAAAAATGGCTCCGAATTTTTGAAATTAATTTAACAAACACATCTTTCCAAACTTTTCAAGAAATAGGAAAAAATCTTTACCGGTTTCCTCAAAATCCAGCTAAGTAGTTTCTCTCTTTACTAGGTTGTTCCTTGTTGCTTGTTTTATTTTCCTCTGCCCACAATGGCTTTATCTTATTTTCCTTTGCTTTGTTTTCCTTTAGCACTGTAATCTATATGCAGAATAAGTAAATAAACATATGGTGAATCCTTTCCTGACTACAATATGCATTTGCAGCGCTTCGAGGCAGTAAGGAGCCGGATTCGTCTACGACTTACAGCAATTTAACAGAGAAAATACAGCGGGAATCCCTGAAGTATAGCGATATGGTAAAATATTTCACCGTATCACTTGAAAGCCGTGCTGTCAGAGATTTCAGCTGTATTTTTCCTATTGAATTGTTGTAAGTCGTTGATGAAACAGGCCCAAGGACTTCCTGAATAAAGGGAATAGTTGAATCAGCGTGTTGTTTAGCATCTCCTTAGTCGAGTGTGTTTGCATGAACGGCTAGAAACAATTGGCTTCTCGACGTGCTTGCTTGCACGGCTTCATGCTGTTGTCTAAGGCTTCAGAAGTAATAATAAAACTGTAATCGGAATTCTTAATGGCAAGGCATAACACCCCATATAAGAGCTTGAAAGGGTCCATTCTAAACCAGGACTGCAAGAAAGGCAGTTCTGATTTCCTAAAAGGAATCCATGAAAATAGCGATCTATCTAACATGATGTTCACATGGCTTTGCCATTTGTTGAGCGCATGGCACAACTTCCCACAGCAAGTTACCAAAGGACATTAAGTTTTCGTTACGCCAGCCATTATACTTCACCCTTAAAGTGGTTTTGTATAGCCCCATTGAAATTTCACTCTTCAACCTCCCTAGTGGAACCACATGGTCAGGTGTTATGTTTAGGGTAAATAACGACGTTAAACTGATTTTTACAAGCAACTGGAGGGTCTAAATTTCAATGTGTGAGCGAGTTTCTTCGGCGTGGACTACTGACTCATTCTGCAAGGCAGATGTGATGTAGCAAACAATTACCAGAGAAGAATGCATCACCTCATGCGGCTTCAGCATTTCCCATAATCACGAATAGACTTCCGCTTCGAACGTTCTTCGATTTGCTGACTAGTGAAGCCTATCTGGATACTCATACCTTTGCTATAAATTCTTAGCCGTAACATACTCTGCAAAGGTAGTTCTTTCCATATTATTAGTTTTTGAAGTAGTAAAAGAATTTCCTCGTTTAGAATGCAGGTTGATTTCCTTGATTATCTATAAGATTACCCTGGCTTGAAGACTACTTAATGCATTTTGTTTCATAGGAATATGTCCAAAAAATTGGGATGTGAATTTGTATTTCGCGTTCTTCAATGGCTTCGACAGCTTTGCAAGTGCACTTGGTTTTCTATTTGTTCGTCTGGGTGGTAAGTAGCACAGTCGAAAGAGTAGCCGTCGGTGGCACTCACAAGGAGAGCCTCCAGAGCAGGGGTGTGCGTAATTACGATTTACGATTTACGATTTAACGATTTACGGTGATTTTTGGCAATTTTTTACGATTTACGATTTACGACATTTTGGGTCGTAAATCGTAAATTTTCGTAAATGTGATCTTCGGTCCACGGATGACAAACGCATAACGTGATACGATTCGGATCATGACGATGTACCCACTTTTAATGACTTCCCTCATAGCCCATTGCTATTTCCTATTTACCTTTTTATGTTCTGCTGTGACAGAACAACACAGCTTTGTGGATAGGCCGCTCGAGTTAATTCCTGGCAATGGGACTGGGTAGCCTTTTTTCTGGTCACACTCTAGCACAACATCTCACATTCGAGTGGCCTGAGTTCCAGTTTACCAGAAAGACATGAAAATTCTCCTTGCACTGGAATGAAGATGATCACCTGCTGAACCATATTCTATGCTGCAACCACCGCCTAGTCAACTTGTGACTTTTTCACCACTTGTTCACCACATAGACGACTTTTTCCAATGCACACGAGTAGAACCCATGTAAATAGAATTAGTTACAAATCGATATGCAAAATTATTCAAAATCTCACAGCTCTTTTACAGTTTGAAATTCAATGCCACAACAATCAAATAGAATTAGATAGAATAAGTTGCATAACTGTATCTAAATTTCCTCAACAACATCCAGAAAGCCATCAAGGAATATTGGACTTGATTGGAGGCTGTGGAATAACAGCTGAACTGTTGGAAAGAGTAAAACAATCATGCTTCAATCTACTTATCACTGCACGTCATAGTGCGGAGTCTGTTTACGTATGAGGTGCGCCTTAAGTAAAGCGGCTGACATCTTCATGATAGAAGCGAAAAAGTTTGACACTTTTGGTCTCGCTTTCAGTGGTTTGATTGGGGTTGTTGTGTTCGCCCTATGCGATCCGTTCAGAAGACTGGGTAAAAGATACGATAGCGCTTGTTACAAAGGGAGAGCAGGACTGACGAATGCAAGCAGTCATTAATTACTATTGCAATATTTTGGAGTTTCCCCGAAAGTTAACAAATGCAAGCAAACCTGCGAGCGAAGTAAATGCCGAAAGTAATTGCCTGGTATCGTCGAACGACGATCTTTCATTCCAGAAGTTGTGGTTGCCTTCAAAAACGATAAAGGACAAAGCATGACGTTAGTCAGTCCCTGTTCGATACGCGCCTTCCATTCTTTCTACCTCTATGGGATATCGTAGTGGTCATTTGAGTGTGTTTACCCTGTAGAATAAATTGCGGTTGCCGCTGATGTAGAGGTCAGTGTTCTATCCTTCCCAGGCAAATCAGGTACCAATTCACAACACAGCAGGTATGGAAGACTTGACTGCCCGTGGTAGGATCCTAATCAAGAACTATTCTGGAGCACGCGACAGCCATCCTCCTCCGACTTCTCTACCATGGGTTTCCCCTATATGTTTAAAATGCACCTTGTACGAGTCAGTTAAACCACTTTCCGTACAAGTTGCATCTTGCTTCTCTACTTTACTTCTAAAGAATTCCACAAAAATATCTTCTTTTAGAGTTTCAAGTAAAAAATCCGACTATGATCAGTGTCCAAAAAAGTGATCACACTCTTTCAATCGTCACACAATTCCTTCCCGTCTGCTAGTAAAATGCTGTTGGGTACAATTCAAAAGGTGAGAAGGCTTAGAATTTTAGATGTGTCATACCATAGAAATGTCTCATGCGCTCACTTAGTAGGGATGCTTGTTGGATTATTTGTGCAAATACTGTTTTCGTCGAGTTGGCCAGCGATCAATTTTTTTTGGTTTTGGATGGAACTTTTTTGTTGGTTTATTTGGAGTTGTTGCGGTTGTTTCTACAAAGTCATAGTTTTATATGCAAGCCAATGGCTAGTAGAATGATAAACATTTTTGGTCGTTCAAGCAGTGTATGCTTTCTATTTGGGCACCCTGTATATGTAGGCGCATTTTAAGATAGCGTTTTTGAACAAGCACTTTATTTTGGTTCTCCAAAAACCTATCAAGATTTGAAATGTGCTAGTTGATTTTAACGGCTTCCGTCTTAGTTAGAAAAGTGTCTAGCTCAAGCTGAAAACGTCACAATAAAACATAGTTAGCTTCGATTAGCTTTAGCATAAGAGAAAAAACAAGGAAATTAGATGTATTGTAATGAGGCGCCTCTTACGATTTACGGTTTACGATTTACGACGATTTTTTCGTAATTACGATTTACGATTTACGAAATTTCGGATTTCATTTACGCACACCCCTGCTCCAGAGTAGCGGCGAGCTCTGGCGATGCACTTGTTACAGGATGTAGGGTCCCGTATGGGGAATCCAAAACCATAGTTACCTTTTTCGGAATGCTCTTCTGTGGTCGAAAAAACTTGTGGACGCGTGAGCGCCAACTTCATGGCGCCCACCGGCCACGCAGCCAGTTGTGGTCGGTTGGCATAGTGGTAGAGGGGTTGCCTCTCGGGCGGGTTTGATGGTTCGGTACCCGGTGTCGCCATTCTTTCTGCATACATCGGATCTTTATTATTATATTATGGGCTTGCATGACCACGTCAATTTGTGCACAATTAATGCTTTTAGTATTTAAATCTAGCCTTTTTGGGCTTTCATTTGAGTTACCTCTCAATGGATGTATTTGCACTGTATCTTGAGGAACCCTCCAAGAGCTGATCTCTGATCGACTGGACATTGAAGGCAGGTGGAAAGCAGCTGAATACATTAGTGGAAAGTGCCCAGCTACAGTAGCTTGGAGTAAAGATTAGCACTACTCTGTCTCATTGCTTGCTCAGACAAACTTTCAAGGACTCACGTCGTCATCGAGCTATTACACCGATTTGGTTTGTAAACCAGCTGCAGCGTGTAAGGCAATGTGGTTCTCTATCTAAGCAGGTCTAACACCTCTCCAGAATCTGATAAAGCTTCTTTGACCGAGGATCGAAACTTATCCATACCATGAGGAACGCAATCATTTTTAGAGCTGAGTAGGATGCTGCCAGAGAGGAGGGGAGTCTTTGAAAACGTCGAAGAAGTTATGAAAAAGGCGATGGTCCATGGAAACAGCATACTTGAGGAAGTATCGCTTGGTCGACCACAGTTAGGTTAGTTGATTGGGGCTGTAGTACATTTCGTTAGATTTCCGTAGTTCAGAGATTTAGGTCCTGATTTCCCACCTTTTCTGGAGAGCGCCCGATTTCATTCAATCTGATACCACTTCACCGGCCTTGAGAGCCGGTGAAGTGGTATCAGATTTGCAGGAAAAGGTTAGAAATAAAATTTTGCATCACCTGACCACCACAGATACTTGTATTGGTCAAAAACGCAACCAAATTGCTTGCACGATAGCCCGTTGAAGTAGAGCGCGTGGCGCGTATTGAACAGGTAAAGCATTGAACAGGAATGTACGTCCCTTATCTTTTTTCCTTATTTATGCAAACATTTTGCGTTAAAGTCTAAAATAAATTATTTGCGTAGGAGCTTCAGCGACCATTCTATTCTTGCCGGCTCGTAAACCGGAATGCTCGGAATTTTTATACCTCTTACAGTAAGCTGCGAAAAGACGAGCAATAACTCAGCGCAATAATATTTATTGCTGTGTTTATGACTCTACGTAGTGTAACGCAATGTTATTAACAAAGTTAGTTTATTCCCAGGAAGGGGTCTATGGTCAAGCGCCTGCATAAACCGCCTTTTAGAATTGGCCTACTTCAAGGGTAAAAAGGTAAGGGGTAAAGGGAGGCCTCAACTAATCTTTCTATTGGATGCGCGACGCAATCTACATACTTCTACTCGAAGTCCATAACCCAATGTTCTAAATCCGCGGATTTTTCTCCCAACAGAAACCCCTGTAGGGCCACTCGAACTGTGGGAAAGATCATTTGCTGCTGCAAAAAGTGCCATGTGGGCAACTTTAGCAGTGTGTACAGCTTTCCATTCTCATCGTTGTTTTACTTCCTTCGCTTAACCGACTGACCCGTTTTGAGCGATCATGAGCCCGCTAGCCGGCAATTCGAAGGTAGGGAAAGTGCAGGATCCTTTAAAAATTCATGTCGATGGGATGGTGGATGGCTAGGAAATACAAAGATCTCCATAGCGTCACCTATAAAGTAAACAATAAGCTTCAAAAATGGACCGAATGTTGTTTTTCTCTCGTAAATTAGGAGCAGATATCCTGTTAGTGCAATTAATCTCTAGCGGGCCAAGGTGACCGCAGCGGCAGTTAGAATATAGGTCACCAAAGAAATCTTTTTTAGCACTTACAGAGCGTTTTAAACGTGGTCGGATAGATCATCATCCTCATCATTTTCAATAGCGTTTGTCTCGCTTGGTGGCGGGATCCGCTCCTCTGGTGTGATGATGCCAATTCTCCCGACCAAATGCTTGATCAGAGTGAACCGCCTTTAAGTCCACGTGCAACGTATCTAGCCAACGTTGCTTCGGGCGCCCCTTGGGCCGCTTTCCAGGAACCTCAAGGTTCAGGCCAATCTTTCGGACGATGTAGTCGTTAGCGTGAAGGACGTGGCCGCTATATTGAAGACGAGCGAGACGGCTATGGAGGCGACATCGAACCTTCGTCGTATGGTGTCATTGCGAACGCGGTCCAGTCGCGTTACTCCAGCCGTCCACCGTAGCATTTTGGTCTCCATTGCACTGAGGCGGCTTTCAATTCCCTTCGTCACGGGCCAGCACTCAGCACCGTACGTCGCTATTAGGCGATCGACTGTTCTATAAGCCTTCGATTAGAGGTGCTCAGGTATTGTCCTGCTGCAAAGCACCCCAGTCAATGAGCGCCATTTGGACCAGGCTGCACTCACACGCGCATTCTCCCCCAACTTTAGGCTGCCATCGGACGTGATTGTTGATCCAAGATACTTGAAAGATGTAACTCATAAGAGCTCAGTACCGTTCATCCTAAGAGAATCGTGCTCGTTCACATCCGACGTCAAGTACTCCGTCTTTTTGACGTTTAGCTTGAGACCGAACAATGCCAAGCGATCGCACCGCGCCTGTGCCTGTCGCTCGAGTTCGGTTTTATCTTCACATGCAAGCATGACGTCGTCAGCATACAGCGTCCATGGTGCCGTCATTTGGAGATCTCGTGGAGGATTGGGGATAGCGCAGATACCCGAAGCACCCCTGCAGAGATGGGAAGTTCCATCGAGGTGCCCGCTTGCGCTCGCACTCGGCTTATTGGGCACGAGTAGAGGATCGGATAACTCACCTGTATCACCTGTCGTCCCGTTGGTCGTTCAGGGCTTTCACGGAAAGGTCCGACCAACGCGTTGGTGGACGTCCTGGTGTTCACTTGACATCCCGCGGAATCCAGTCGGTGATTTACTCTCGTCCAGCGGGTGTATGCGAATCGCATTACGTGGCCGGCCCACCTAATTTTCGAGGACTTGGCCCATGCGACAGCGTCTCTGATCTTCCAACGTCGGATAGCTCACTGATTCCAAATACGTGGCTTATTTCTCAAGAGTTTCCATTTGAAGAGCAATACAGATAAGTGGCGGAAAAGTCGTCCTATTTTGCTTATTCCGACCAAAGACCAAAAAATGCGGTCGGTATTGAATTTCTACAGGAGGTGTTGGAGGCAATTTGAATGCATATTTAGCTTATACATGCAATGTCTTTCAATGACCAGCCGGCAGGAAAATCAGTGTCTTACCTTTCCAAATTAAGTCTAATACCAAGTCACCGATCCTGAAGGGATAAAGGCTTGTTTGGATTGGGCAAGATTTCGATTTGGAATGTACGCGAGTGTCGAGGCCTCTTCCGTCTGCACTTCGACGCATCTAGTCTGAGATTAGATGACGTGCGAAAACTTCTGAAATTTCGAAGCATTTGCTACAAACATCAAACTTAAGAACCCAGAGCCCGTATTTCGAGAAATCCGTCAGACTCGGACCATTAAGCGGATCGAAAATTTCCCATTTTGGTGTTCTTGGTGATCTTGACTTTTCTATTTCCCCAACATTCCACAACGGTGAACGCTACTTGGGTACAACAAAGTTGACAAAAGTCACTTTATAAATTAGAGAAAACCTTATCATTTTGTGAAAAATGTTTAAAAATCGAATCAAATATTATTAAAGAAAACTTTATACTTTACAAACTCAACGGCAGGTGAGAGGTGAACTTTTAAAATAATTCTTTATTTAAATAAAAAACTGTGAACTTTATAACACTGGGAGAGACGAACTTTTCTTGAAAAGAATGAAAAGCCTTCTCAAGGAATCCAAAAAAAGATTGCACTATGACCGTGAAATTACACTTCAAGCTAACAAAAATGTTTCTAAATTTGCCCTAAAATTTGAAGAAGCACAAATTTTCCGATGTACCATTCGAAGAGATTCCTAAAATGACTCATGGTTTTCATTACGACATTTGTTGGATTAATGCTGTGAACGCATTTACAACAAGCTGTGTAGCAGGGGTGAAATCATGCTCAATGCCGGACCGTCTATGCATTTTCTGTCAGGATTTCCACTACAAGCAATAGAATTAAGCAGTGAACACTTGACTCTGTCCGTCCGAGACGTATCGTACGACTGTTAGGTACAATTTCTTCGTACGACTATTTTTCGGTTTTGATACATTTTTGCTTTTCGGACTCCTAAATAGGACTGGAACCATATCCAACAGCTAATTCTTTTATTAATAACACTTAAGGAACGTAATAACTTTTCGATCATTTTGTGCGTGCGAATAAAATGCCATTTTCAAATAAAACGAAATAATTCTGAGTTCAATTAATTTTGATATCTTAAATATCTGCAGTTTAATTCGAAAACATGTATTTTAATTCCTGAAGTGGCTGGGTAGATGTGAAAATAGTAATACAGCGGTGTGCGATTCTTATTTCCCAGGCAGAACTTTATCGATTTGAATTGATTGGTAGAGCGAAGTCCGATGATTGGCTAGAACACAGGTGGCGCTTTCTGTCCGTGCTCTATCCGGAGTATCGTTTCACAATCACTAACGACGCCAGATTAGAACATGGTTAGTACAAGACACTAATTCAGCAACGGAGTGGTACATACTGACGCATCTCGCTAATGAGATGGGCATGTCCGTGGAGAAATGGAGTCACACATATTTTAGATGCTCACTTGCTGCGATGCCCTGGAAGTTTTTGACACACAACAGATTTCATCCAATTTTTTAAATTTAATTTAATTTGTAATTTAATTTAATTTAGTTTAGCCTCTCACATTTAGGCGCATTGAAAATAAAGTCTACAGAGTTTAACTGCTCGCGAAAATGCATAACCTAAATCTAGTTCGAATCGGTTAAAAAAACTTCAAATGCTCACAAGCATACCCATGCTACTTTACATTTCCACACGTTGGCAAGTTCTTCGCTTCTTTCTTCTCGATACGATTTTGATAAAATGTTCACCGTTTAAAACTTTGAACGAAGCTTGAACGTGTTTTTGACATTGTAAGAACAATACATAATCGTTGTATTTTTCAGAAGTTTCTTCATTTTCTTGTAGAAGCAGGAAATCAAACTTGGTCAGAAGTCGCTCTAATATCAAACTAGTCAAGGCGTAATAGCCAACAATCGCAGGACGTGGACGACGTGACCGGCTTCATTTCCTCAAATTAAGATCACTCTTTGAATTTTCGTGAAGCGCTCTATTTCCACAACCCCTAATGTAATGCTCAATTGTTCTTTTGTCATCTTTTTTGTCGAGGGCACACTCAAGAGCCACTTAAAGGAAAACGATGAAAGAAACGGAAACTAATCAAATTTGAAGGAAATTGGTTTCAAGAACGATTGCTAATGCGCCAAAGCATTCGGAAAGGTGACGTTGAACTTTCTGACCTGACTCAGTTGCAAATTTTACCAAATTTTCATATAAGGACCCACTAGGCGCAGTTGGAAGAGATATCGGCTGTCGCGTGCACCCGGTACTAGGTTCCTGGGTCGAATTTTCCGCCCAGGCCAAGCAAGCCTTCCATCCATCGGGAGCAGTGAATTGGCACCAGATTTGTCAGGGAAGGATGAAGCGCTGACATGTTCATCGGCTGGCCACCGAAAGCATTGTGTAAACAAATACGCATTCAGATCGCCTCCACGACATCCAGTGGAAGCAGAATGCATGACGCATCCTAAAAGGGATTGAGTAGCACCGTTCTTTATCCTTTTTTTACTACATGTAAGGCGATATTCTACGCTCTATTGTTTTTGAACCTTGGCACGTCGTTATTTATTGGAGTATGTCGTAGCGATGATGTGGTATCAAGATTGCTATCGAAACTTACGGCTATTCGGCTTACGCTATGAGGTCATCGCCTTCTTCGGAGCCTTATGAAAAGGCTTTCAGAAGGCTATTAAGTCACACCTGGGGCCAGAGTCATCAACCGCTTACCGGCCGATAACGATGAGAAGAAGTACTGCCAAACTCACTGATACCGCCATTAATCAACATCCTGTGTGGTAAATTTGGGGTCGAACTCTCTGTATCGATTGCTACGTATGCAGGCCGGTATGGTGAATTCGCTGTGAGATGATACCGGTGGTATGGTTGACGAATCTAGCCCCTGGATGTAGCTGATTCCTACCAAAGCATTGTGATTGTGGTTGTACATAGGCAGGCGTAAACTTTTAATGTTCTGTTCACTACAGCATTTTCAAAATTAACTCTAGCACTACAATGTGGTTGCGAAAAGATATTTAATGCGCCTCATAGCGAAGAGTTCAGCATTCTTGTTCTGATTCCATTCAGTGAGATCGGTCCAATTTCTTGTGACTTCTTTTGTTCTAGTCTCTCTGTATCTTGCAATATCGCCAAGCCATCTTGTTGTTGCTCTTCTTTTATTTCGTCTTTTATCGGGTATCAAATCGGATGTGATGCATGCCCATGGACATTTGGTTCTGGATAGGTTACTTGCGAATAGCCACTTCCTTTTGAGAGGATGGTGAATCCAATTTTTGAGTCCTACCTGTGGCAAATAGTTCTCGACCGTAACCGATCACCTATGCGAACACCAAGAATCACTTTTTCAAGTCTTCGTTGGGTGGATCGTAGTCTAGTAGCCGATTCTTTTGGCCACGTCCATGTTTCGCAACAGTTTAAAACAGCAGGGAGCATGCAAGAGTTCAATGAAGAAGGTAGAGCACCTTCCATTTGCCCAGGGCGCAGGGAGGCCTCTGCGCCTTGTCCCTTCCCTTACGGTTTAGAAACTCTTCACAAATTCTTGCATAGCCAGAGCACATGGCGCATTTAAGGATATTTTTCTGCCATTTCTAAACTGCCGTAATCTCCTCTGTCGGACTTGTGCCTTCCATACGCATATGCTGATATTTCAAGCTGTTATAAGAGCTCTCTACTTGTACTATTCTTTGCTTTCAGATGAGCAACAACAACATCGATGCGCTCAATATTATTGAGGTTTTGGAGTATCCTACATGCAGGGAGTGGTTCTGCGGTAAGGTCTCCGCCTTCTTCTATCTCATCCATGCATATCCATACAACTTTCGTGCTTCTCCATACGGGCCCTAATTGTCTCTCATCGACTTGTTTCTTGGTGTTGAACGCAGAAATAAGGAAGGAAAACGTTTAATAAGCAATTCAAACCAGCTTCTTTAAGCCTCGAGTGGTGGCATCGAGGTTGTAAGCTGCCAGAACGATGTTTTGTTGCGTTCAAAACCTCTGGCGCAGGGCGGGACTCGAACCCGTACCTTCCTCTAACCGGGCGGGAACGCTGTACCCCATTACACCACCGGCGTCGTTCGATCGAACGCAACATCCACACCGGACCGACCAGCGCTCACCCGTATTGAAAATGAATTTGGCTTTCCATTAGACTCCAGGTACATTTCGCAAAATTGCACAGCATTAGGAAGGGAGAAGGTGCCAGCCAATCAGACCGCATCGGATGGGTATCCCGTTCAGAGAGGACCTGCACTGTCGGTACTCCAACTACGTGGCATGATACGGTCGGTGCTGCGCTTGGTTATGATTGGCTGGAGTGTTCTTTTTTCTTTTTCTTTCTTCTTTTTTTCTTTCAAGAATTTTGTTCGCAAATAATCTAACGACCGATATCCTCTAGGCCTCGGCAAACATGTAAAACACGGTCTTCTACAACGTTTGAAAAGTTTGAGATCCTCACTTTCAGATGTGTATTTCACACCACTTCAAATCTTCCTGCTCTTCCTGCTTCTGGGCCGATTCACTTTAGCCATAATTATACTTCTGCTTGGATTCCGGGTAAGTTACGTGCGAGGAGAATATACACCGGTAGGTCAAGATTGCAAGGGTGGAGATGGTGCGTAGCGAGCCAAGAATCGATGTCGGTTTCGTGGCTCTCGACGCTTCACATAAAATATTATCGTCTCAAGAAGTACGACATGCATAGTAATTTTCAGATGGAGAAGGATTTCATGAGGTCGATAACAGTTGCGATATTCATTCCGATGACGTTTGCCGAACTGTTCAACATCTATTCAGAAGTGGTCGCCTATATGAACTTGTTCTCTGAAACCGAGCAGCAATATGAATATATCTACGTGTGAGTAACGGCAGTCATAACAGTAAATGCTTGCGTTTTATTTAGTTTTTGCTGGCAGTCAATCTGCTGCAGGCTTTTCGTGCTAGAAGTCGGCAAATGTTTCAACAGGCGAAGCGACGCATCGATGTCGTATCCACTACCGATATCCCCAGCATCGTTGTATAAATTGCTAGACGTGCGCACTAGATTGTTGGCCATGTTCACTCTTTAACCTAGATGACATTATCTGGAGCAGATGTAAGACATTCGTTCCGTTTGCTCGAGTGGGCGGCAGCAGCGTCTCTATTCGTTTCTGTCCCATAACAGTCTGCTCCAATGGCTCCTCCTCGCGCGAGCATCAAGAATAGCATCATACGTGTCGCCTTTTGACTTCGACAAAGAAGCCAATGCGTTGATGGACGTCGTTATGATGACATCTCACGGATTTTAGTCATCTACTCTCGTTCAGCGGGTGTCTGCGAAGCGCATTACGTGGATGGCCCACCTAATTTTTGACAACTTACCCCCCGCGACAGCGTCTCTGATCTTGGAACGTCGGCGAAGCTCGGAACTCCGGAGGCCTCTCACTTGCGTGAGTCGAGTCACTCCGAGCATCGTCCTCTCGATTTTGCGCTGCGCGACGCTGATCGCGTGTTCAACCTGCTTTCGTATAGCCCAGGTCTCTGAGGCGTATGTTAGGGCAGGAAGAACAGTGGAGTTCGAATAGGTGGGCACGGAGTCCAACCTTCTTCGTCTTCTTCGCGACTTCTTCGACGCTCCTGAAAGCTCCTCAAGCCGCTCGTTTCCTTCGGCCCATCTCCGGCGCAAGGTCGTTGGCAATCTTGACTTCGCGACTCAAATACACTGGAGCACTCGGAGATGTTCGTTCCGCTGAGCGAGAATGGGGCATCTGAAACTTGTTCGTTCCTCATGAACATCTTCTTCGTAAGGTTCACCTCAGTCCACGTTCCCACGTACACGATCGAAGTCGGCCAGGATTCGCTCCATCTCGTAATGCTCGTTGTTATAAGAACGATGTCGTCAGCGAAGCGAAAATGGTGCAGTTGCCGGCCGTCAATCTTCACTCCCATGTCTTCCCATTCTAATTGGCGAATGATGCGTTCGAGGATGGCGCTGAAGAGCTTCGGGGATATGGTATCCCCTTGCGGAACACCTCTCTTCACGTCGACGACGACGACGTCGTTGTAGAATGGTGAAATCTTGATTGTAAATCTACAGCTTGTACTCGCGCGATAGTTCGATGAGCTTCGTAATGGTGTGTAAGTATGTGGCCGAGTGTGCCGAATCTTCTTCAAAATTCTGTTTGTTCACAACGTAACCTCGTCTAGCATTTGGTCGATCCTGTTCGGATGACTAGGGGTGAACTACTTTTAGCCATAACAAAGCAGCTAGATTGGGCGTTACCTATCTTGCCTTCACCTTACAGCAAAGTGGTTACGCCAATCTCCTACTGACTCGCGCTGCATCCCGTATGCTGAAGGCTGGCGTACAAAGAAGCGCAACGCTGCTCTGACAAGACTGTCGTGTCATCAACCTCGATGCTTTCAGGCACTTTCTGGAGTGGACGCACAGTTTACTCTACGTGATCTATGACTACGTGCACTACAATGTCCTAGTGATGATGATACTTCTGATGTATTGCTGTCGACTCGCTTACCAAGCCGAGGAGAAGATCAGGGCGTTTCCGCTGAAGTGAGTGGAGCTATGACATTACCTTCTGACCTATTCAGTACTTTGGAGATGAGCCATGCATTCTACTTTTAAGACACGATAAAAAATAAACTAATGCCACCGTGTTAAAATTTTCAAGAAAAACTAAATAATTTAGAACCCAGCTACTAGTGTTTTGTTAGGCAAATTATGGTGCCAATTGGCGTCGGAGAGGGCCACGGGAGGAGCTGCAATGTCTAAAGTTCAACGAGAAATAAGCGCGATCAACGTAGAATCGGATGCAATGCAATAATTTACAATGCTACGCAATTCAGAATAATAAATAATCTGCAATACAGTATTATATGCTTTTTTAGGAGCACCTAGTACAGTACCACGCATGTCCTTTGGTCAATTGCGAGAAAAGCCGCTTTGGAGCGTTCCAAAGCGGCTTTCTTAATAACTATTTAAAATTCAGTGCTTGTAAAAATAAGCACATATTTGTACTCAGCAGCTCAAGTTCTATCTTTTGACATATAAATCTCAGTAGAGTTGAACTATGCATATAGGCCCGACACAATCAATCGAGTGGGCGAGGCAACCTGTAGAGGGAGCAACAGATTGTAGAGTGACTGTTTAAGGAGATTTATCAGACATTCCTAGCTGTCATAATCAGGAATTGTTCTAAAACTGTCCAGCTTGCCTTTGGAGTACGCAGTGAACAATGCGTACAGAATCGAACCTATCAATAGAATGGGCGCGGCAGCCTGTAGGGTGACCGTTTGAGGAATTTTATCGGAAATCCCAGCCGCCCTTCTCAGGAATGGTTCTAAGACTGTCCAGCTTGTCTTTAGAGTACGCCGTAAACAATGTATTCAGAAAAACACCTATCAATCGAGTGGGGCGACCGCTCGCAAGTGCACGCGCAAGCGAGTTCGTAGCGCAATATCTCTATCAAGTTCAAATCTTTCCGACTGCAACTCGAGGACATTGTTGGCAGCACAAGTTTCTTGATGTGACCTAAAGCACAACCGTGTAGCTGATAAATGGACTAAGTTACAGCGCTGCGAAAATGCGGGTGAGGCTTGTGTGACGCATTTTTCCGATTTCGGTGGGCCACTGCGGGAAGACGCGACGAGCTAGCGGCCTCAAGATGCGTGAGCGATCAGAAGACTGAAGACGATCGCTCACGCATCTTAGGCCTCACAGCTACCCAGCTTTCTAAACCGCTTTACCCCATCTGCTATTTTAGAGCAGCGGACGGGAGCTGTAAAGTTTCTTGGCCCTTACTTGCCCATGTTCGCGTTTTCGACACTAGCAATGCTACCGTTCTGTACAGTTCGAAAAGCTCTATCGAACGGTATCAATATCGGCCAATTTCAGAAAAATCAGGACAAAGCAGGACGTATCCTCTATCAACGCGCCCAATTTGCGTAAATTATAATACCCGGCTCGAGACTTTCTAGAGAGATCTTCTGCACCCACCCTGTCCTCATACAACCTCAGAACTCCTTGCAGACTGCAGCATCGAACTCTTTTCGAACCACTGCTATGGAGGATAATTGGCGTGGGTATATGCGAGCGGTAGCACAGTCGAAGGAGGTTTCCTGTCTCGCGTGCAGGCCGAGTCAAAATCCTTGGTTCGGCTTCCGCGCAAGTCAGCCTTCTATCCAGCGGGATCGGTGGATTGGTGCCAGACTGTATGGGAGAGATGAAACACTGACTTCACTATCGGCTAGCAACCACAAGTCATTCCATAGGCTAAAAACGCATTCAAGCTGCCTCCACGACACCCTGCAGAAATAGAATGCGTCGCGACTTGGCGAAAGGAATTGATTAACGCTGCCCTTTTTCATTTATCCTTACAAGAAAATGAATTTAGAAAATATCAGAAAAGAAACCATAAGATTTAGAAAATTCGTGCGTATGCTTTCAGCACACTATGTCTCGTGGCGCAGATCATTCCGTTCTTCCTCAGTGTGCTCTATTACGTTTCCGACGGCACCGTGGACACGACGCTACGGATCCTGTCGGTCGCTTCGCGCGTCGTCATGATTGTATGCTTCACTGTCATCACTGTACAGGTCATAATGGTGAGTTCTGTGGAGCGAATGAGAGCGACGAGGTGTGACCTCCGCATTGATATAGCTTAATAAGTTTACGGAATCATAGAAAGCCAAGCCGTTCTGATTCACATCGTAGGAGTGGTAATGAACCAGTCAAAACTGCCATCTTGAATGACCAGATACTGCAACGGATGCCATCTGATCGCGTCGCAGCGTCCAATGTATGTAGGAATGAGAGTGCCGATTAGGCAACTGCTTTTGGAGCAGCCAAGTTCGAGGTAATTGGGGGTTACTCTTGGTTGGTGTAGAGGTAGTTAAGTGACGAACAATGCTCACCTGTATCACCCGTATCACCTGTCGTCCCGTTGCTCATCAACTTGCGCGAGCGGGCGCCAGCAGCGTCTTCGTTCGTCTCTTCGCGTGCCAGATTGCTCCAATGGATCAAGGGACACGAAGAGCGTCATATCGGTCGTTCAGGGCTTTCACGAAGAAGCCGACCAAAGCGGTGGTGGGGCCATGGTGTTCTCTTGACATAGTGTGGAATCCAGTCGGTAACGGCTCTCGTCCAGCGGGTGTCCGAAGAGCATTATGTGGCCGGCCCACCTAATTTTCGACAACTTGACCCACGCGACAACGTCTCTGATCTTCGAACGTCGGCGAAGCTCGGAACTCCGGAGGCCGTCTCTCACTTGCATGAGTCGTGTCCCCACGATTGATTCGACGCTGATCGCGTGTTCAACCTGCTTTCGTATAGCCCAGGTCTCTGAGGCGAATGTTTGGGAAGGAAGTCGAGTAGGTGGGCACAGAGTCGGACGTTCTTCGTCTTCTTCGCGACTTCTTCGACGCTCTTGAAAGCTCCTCAAGAATGATAAGAGAATAATAATAAAGACGAAGAATGATAGGAGCGAAAACTAAAAACTCTCCGTCTTCAAACTCTTCAGAGTAGACATAGGAATGCTGCACAATGATGTTCAACATCCCTACGTAACGACTTTCAATAGGACCAGTGGTTTCCATTGTAACATGACTGAGAGGTCGCGGAGAGGAAGGATCGGATTTTATATTGCTGTTGCTAATTCTCAGACCACATATAGACCTGTGGAATACTACAAAATACTATTTGACAATGAGGATGTCTTAGGGTTGCCTGCTCAAGCCTTTCAAAATCTGGTTGACCGTAATATGCGTTTATAAGTTTGAAGAATGGCAAGTTGTATAAACACGTTAATAACTTCTCTTTTGTCCTACAGGTTTTTCAAAATAGGTCTTTAATAAAAATTGTATTTTAATCAGTCATGCTGATGATATGCAGCGTACACCACTGAAAGTTGTCTTAACCTTAAGCCTATGCCATACCATCGCTCACCCCAAGCAAAGCCTAATGATAAGCTCCCATATCGACACATCGTTTCGCCGATATGGGAGCTTATCATTAGGCATCGCTCGGGGTGAGCGGTGGTATGACATAGGCCTAAGCGAAGGATGGGCTGAGATGTTGAATAACCATTGGAGTATACAATAAGCCTAAGGGTTGCTAGGCCTATGGTATACTCCGAGACGTCTTAGCGACAGAACGCGCAACTGTCACTAAGGCAGGCAAGTTATTCCATGTTCGACTGTCATTGAATCTTGGCATGATATTGATCAGTATGAATACCCAAATGGTGTAGCTGACGAACCAAGATTAGTACAGATTCTTTATTCCGGCTAACGTTTCGGGGTAACCTCCTTCTTCAGAGCCTGGAAAAGTCAAGTTGAGTTTGAAAAAACCGTCCGTCCGAGAGTCATTTCAGACCACAGCGGTGAAACAGAGGTTCGTAGGAGAGGGAGACGAAACACGAGGAGGTAACACAAGCAGTTCAGTGCAGATGGGCGAACAGCACCCCTTTTAAGGCGACACATGAGGAGATGAGGTCACCTTCGGTTCACCCTCCTAGCGAGCCTCTGGCAGACTGTCCTCCGGTTCGAGACCGCAAAGGTCAACGTACGGATCCAGCTCCTGTATCACCGCTACGCGTTCCTCGTTCCTGTTGATCGTGGGGTTCCTAGCGGCAATCCACAGCGCTTCTAGTGTTTTGCGCGCCGAGATCTCGAACTCGCGTGCGTCACCGCCACGTCAATGCCCGCGCCAGGCAGGATACACTGTATTTTCATACCACACCTTCGCTGCTGTGGTAGAGGCGCAGCGGGTGTCGCGGGAACAGCTGTCGCGTTATCGCTCCGACGTGTCGCAGAGAACTGTCCGAGTGGCGAAGGAGAAACATAGTCCTGCGCGACGACCGTTGTGCACTATCTTTGCACTGATTTCGATTGATTTCGACACTTGTTTTGTTTATGACTGTTCCTGCTGATTTCAACATTTGCGATGGTTTCACCCTGATCCTATACAGCCACTTGAGCTCCTTCGGGGCACAGGCACAAAAAAACCTGCTAGGGGAACATCATTTTAAGAAAGTAAGCCCTCAACTGGGACACATCGGAGATGGACGCGTCACGACATCCCACTTGTGACACGAGCACGTGAATCTGCGTTTCCCTGCCTAAGAGCAAAATAGAAATCAAAGAAATGCCGGAATGAGCACAGGAACGAAAAAACTCGCTAATAAAACATGACTTCGAAAAAAATCGCCTGGCAACAAAAAACCTACAAGGCATGGGAAGAGGAGGCAACAACGGGAAAACCCGTTAAAACTGGAACGAAAACATGGAAACTGGTCGAAAAAAATGAAAATCCTCTGAACTAGCTGAGTTGAGTACATTCTGCACAGAGTATCAGTTTGCAAAACTCCGTGAACTATGTCAGCTTCAGCGACGGCGAACCCTCGCGTCGCCGTCGTCCAGCAATCCCCAGTCGTTGCGGCGGACGGGAATGGGCCATAGGCCTAAGAGTTGGAGACGTTTCTCGTCATCATATACTACAAAACAGGAAATCGAACACACGATTTTATAGTTCACCATTACCTAATTATCGTTTTAATTCAAAACTTCTTTATGAATTTCTTTAAAGATAAATTCATCTATAAAAATTCTTTCTCCTACCTATCACAGAAGCTTGAATCGTTCAGTCGTTCTTCTTGCTATGTCGAGTACTGCCATACACTCATGCGAATTCTACGGATATGCAGCTGAGAGACGCACGAAGTCGCCAGGCATGGACCCTGGTATATTTGGTGCTTCCCTACCTAGCTTTCATTCCATTCCTTGGTGAGTTTACAATGGTTCCTTCAGACATTATAACGTCACTTAAAGAGCACCTTAGTTTAATCTAGGAGTGGGCATTAAGAAGGTAGTAGCACTCTAAAGTCTCAACAGCACCGCTACAAAACTGCATCGAACACACACAGTGTGGGCTGACTAAAAAAGAACAAAAGACCAACCTACCAAATTTCTGTGTACAAGAAATGTGCCATCTGCAAAAAGGAATCGATTTACCATCACCTGTATCACCTGTCGTCCCGTTGATCATCGACTTGCTCGAGCGGGCGCCAGCAGCGTCTCCATTCGTCCCTGTCGCGTGCCAGAGTGGTCCAATGGATCCTCCTCGCTCGAGGGACACGAAGAGCGTCATATCGGTCGTTCAGGGCTTTCACGAAGAAGTCCGACCAACGCGTTGGTGGGCGTCCTGGTGTTCTTTTGACATCCCGCGGAATCCAATCTGTGACGGCTCTCGTCCAGCGGGTGTCTGCGAATCGCATTACGTGGCCGGCCCACCTAATTTTCGACGACTTGGCCCATGCGACAGCGTCTCTGATCTTCGAACGTCGGCGAAGCTCGGAACTCCGGAGGCCTTCTCTCACTTGCGTGAGTCGTGTCACTCCGAGCATCGTCCTCTCGATTCCACGCTGCGCGACGCTGATCGCGTGTTCATCCTGCTTTCGTATAGCCCAGGTCTCTGAGGCGTATGTTAGGGCAGGAAGAACAGTGGAGTCGAATAGGTGGGCACGGAGTCGGACGTTCTTCGTTTTCTTCACGACTTCTTCGACGCTCTTGAAAGCTCCCCAAGCCGCTCGTTTCCTTCTGCTCAGCTCTGGTGCTAGGTCGTTGGTCATGTTGACTTCGCGACCCAGATACACATAGCTGGAGCATTCGGAGATGTTCGTTCCGTTGAGCGAGAATGGGGCATCAGAAACCCATCCGTTCTTCATGAACATCGTCTTCGTAAGATTCAGCTGCAGTCCAACGCTTCCACATACACGATCGAAGTCGGCCAGCATTCGTTCCGCCTGACTGATGCTCGGTGTTATGAGCACGATGTCGTCAGCGAAGCGAAGATGGTGCAGTTGCCGGCCGTCGACCTTCACTCCCATGTCTTCCCATTCTAGTTCGCGCATGACGTTTTCGAGGGTGGCGCTGAAGAGCTTCGGGGATATGGTATCCCCTTGTCGAACCCCTCTCTTCACGTCAATGACGACGTCGTTGTAGAATGGTGAGATCTTGGTCGTGAATCCACTGTACAACTCTCGAAGAACTCTGATGTACTGAGTAGGAACGCCCTGGGTGAGCAGGGCTTCCATGACCGCTTCAGTCTCGACGGAGTCGAATGCCTTCTTCAGGTCAATGAACGTAAGGCACAGCGGCAGCTTGTACTCTCGCGACACTTCGATGAGCTTCGTAATGGTGTGTATGTGGTCGATCGTGCTGAATCCTCTCCGAAATCCTGCTTGTTCGCATGGCTGTCCTTCGTCCAGCGTTCTACTAATCCTATTCAGGATGACTCGAGTGAACAGCTTGTAGACTACGGACAACAGGCAGATCGGGCAATAGTTGCCAATGTCGTGCACGTCTCCCTTCTTGTACAGCAAAACGGTCTTGCTGGTCTTCCACTGAGATGGAACCTTGCATTCGGACAGGTAGCGTGTGAAGAGCCGCGCCAGGGTGTTGATGAGCGCTGGCGGGAGGCTCTTCAGGTGTTCAGCTCTGATCCTGTCAGAACCGGGTGCTGTACGTTTCTTCACCGACGAGATGGCGTGTCGGATCTCGGAAGGGAGAACAGAGGGAACGACGTATCCATCCTGCGGAAGATGGCATGGGGGCAGGTGGACGTGGCTATCGAAGAGATCGGAGTAGAAGTCGTGGATGACTTTCTCCATGGTCCTTCTGGAAGAGGTGATGGTTCCGTCAGGATGTCGGAGAGCGGTCATCTTGGTCTTGAAGTTGGCGAAGTTCCGGCGGGCATTGCGAATGCTCAGCCCTGCCTCTGCTGCTTCAGCCAACACTTCCGCCCTTCTCTCCTTGAGATCTTCCTTTATCGCCGCTCTGCATAGCTTTGCAAGCTCGGACGTCAGTTGGTAGTTGCCTGACGCTCGTGCTGCTCCACGCTGGCGTATCAGCTCGAGAGTTTCCGGAGACAGGCGTCTCTTGGTGGTCTTCAAGCTCTCGGCTCCCTTAGCACTATCGTGGAGATGGTGCACGAAGCGATCGTATTCCTCGTCGACGTTGTCCATGACGGCATCTTCCCAAAGGCCGACAAGAGAGGTGTAGAGATCCCAGTTGATGGTCGTTCTGGGATTCCTCTTCTTGAACTTCGCGGCCTTCTCTCCTTGACGCGAAAAGCGGAACCTCGCGCGAAGGAGGCGGTGGTCCGATCCCGTGTAGAACTTGGGGACAACGGAGACGTCGGTCAGGCAATACTTGCGATTGAAGATGATGTGGTCGATCTCGTTGTGGAACTGGCCACGGGGGGATTCCCAGGTCCATCGTAGAGCGGGAGGCTTCTGGAACTGTGAGTTTCCATGGATGGTCTTGGTCGACATGATAAACTCAGACAGCCTTTCACCTTGCTCGTTCCACTCCAAACCGTGGGTTCCGATGTGAAGTTCTTCCGGCGACCTTCGTGGCCCGATCTTGGCGTTGAAGTCGCCGACGATCACCTTGTAGAAGGTGTGATCTTCCTTATAGAACATCTCCAGCTCTACGTAGAAGGCCTCGACGTCTTCGTCGTCGTAGTCGGATGTTGGGGCATACGCGACGAACACAGTCAAGGCTGGCACGGAGCCACATCGCTTCAGTCGCAGACGTCCGATTCGGCTAGTCAGAGACTCGTACGAATCGATGTTCATGGCCAAGTGCGTGTTGACGAGGACACCAACGCCGCCTACTCCCCTGCTGTCGCATGTTCCGAGGAACAGTTCTTCTCCGGAGTCGTAGGCGGCGTGTAGGGGGTGGTGTCTTCTCGTCTCGGTCAGTCCGATGACGTCGTACTTGATCTTCCTGGCTTGCATCATCAGGTCCTCGACGGATGCTTCGGACGCAAGCGTGCGGGCGTTGTAAGTACAGATCGTCATCCTAGTCCTTCTCAGTTTGCGCAGCCTGGTTAGGCCCTGAGATTTTAGCAGCCTCTCCGTACTCGTCCTTCCCATCGCTGCAGAAATGGGGGCTCTTTCGGGGTCAGGGGAATGAGGCCCTTTAGTGCTGCTGTGTTTGACTGGAATACAACACGGGTAGCTAGTCAGGCTCTGTCGTGCGGGCGGGGTACTCCGGGCAGCCAGCCAGACTGCCCGAAGGGACGGGGCGAGACTTAAGGCGGCCTCGAATCGCCTTACATGTACTCCCAGTCTACCGAGTGCAAGCTTTTGGCCGAGCCGACACAGTTACAATCCGCACAGTCACGGACACATCCACGCACACTGTGCACGAACATGCCGCTCCCACGCACAAGGAACGCATCGACCCGACACAGCAGGAGCAAGGAGTCCATCCCCTGCATCCCACCTGCGTCTCTGGGCAGTACACGGTCGCATTTGGTTCGCGTTTAATTCCCCTATCCACCACCCGGGGACGCGCCACGTGGCCCTGCGACAAGCGGCCCGAGATCCCTCTTAACAAGAGAGCCCGAAGGCTCTCTATCGAGGGAGATCCGTGGTGATTTACCATATTTCTGGAATTTAGCTAACAAAAGGGCTTCTATGTTCGCTCACAGACTGCTTCTGCAGGTCTTCACACTATCTAAGTAACAAATTGAATCTCTTGAGTCAGACAGTTTGACATTATTCGTGATTTTGCTAATCCAGCCTTGCTGTTCAAGAATTCGTCTTCTTAAGAACAATATTTCAGTGGATGCGTTTGCGTGGCTGATCGCTTTCAACAACCCAACCGACAAGAGCACTAGGGTTGTGATGTCCATTTGTGAGATGATCGAGTTCATCATCCATTTTCATCGACCGCTATGGATGAGCGTGATCACCGTAGCCTTCCTGCCTCCGTACCGGTGAGCATTATGCTTCTTGAAGCGATCTGCCAACAATCCCAAGTGACAATTTTTTTCAATTGGAACAAACCCCTTTGACTATGTAGTCCATGCTTTCCCACTCATGCTCCATTGAAAGCCAGTCTTTTTGCGTCAATCATGGTTGGATGAGGAGCACATATGTTGTGTAGGAACGGTGAAACACTAGTCTCGCAGCGGCCACACGGAGGTGGTTCACACTACTTCGAAAAGAAGCTGTGAGAAACAAAGCCCTCATAATGTGTTGCTGTAATTGTAATCGTAATTACTCAGACATTTGAGCACCACTTACCGAAGCCGTGAGCGCTCGCAACGTAAAACAAAAGCTATTGCAGCCCGTGTAGCAGCTTGCACTAGTGGTGCTATTGTGCTGCAAAGCGTGCACCTCGTGCAATCCCGCGTGGAAAATTTTCGAAGCAGCCCGCACTGCATACGACGCGACCTTGATGGGGGACGGCGCGACGTCAGTTCCAGCGAAGTATCTCAAGTCACCAATTAGTATGGATCGGAGCTTCCACTTGTGGTTGCGTCGAAACTTGGGGGTGTGCGCTGACTTGTGTCTGGTAGATTTTTTACCGCATATTTTTAGCGCTGGAGTGCGCCGGTAAATTCCGGTAAATTCGGTAGGTCCGTTAATTTTTTAAAATTTAATATTCCCTTAAATACAACTAGTTTTAAGCGGCGGTGATGTAAAAAAAGCGTATAGCTTTTTACCGAAACATCATCACGTTCAGAAAAACCACATCATGTTTATTTTGTCATGCACACGTCATCCTAAAGCAAATGACACTCTGAAAGCAACGAACATCCTACAACAAATAAAGCAAGCGGAAGCCTAACAACGCACAAGTATAACGATTTATATTCTGGGTGCTTAACTAAAACTCTACCAAGACATTTCTGGAACATTCCACATTCAGTAGAACATTGCTATATTTCTTTTGGACCAACGTTCTAACTGCTTTTTGAAATGCTCACAATTACCATAATTTCATTCGATGAAGGAATGATTTACACCTTAAACTACTAATTTTTTGAGCTATTAAGCTGTACTTTGGAGCAAAGCCAGACGCTTCAGAAAAACAACGAAATGTGGCATTGTAACGAACTTCTTTCTTTTCTTATACGGGAAAACAGCTGAAGAGTCCACCAAGACATCGGCTAGACTAGCAGAGTACATTCCGATGACTTACATCTCAGAATAAATTATGGGAACAAGACATGAGCGTATCTTCTCCTTATTCCTCTGGCGATCGTCTGTTCTGAGAGCTTCTATATCTCTAATTCAAATTGTCTCATGTCGTGTGCGGAATCTCAGTGTGAGGTGCTATCCCAGTGGAGCGCGTTTTTACCACTGGAACGCACCATCTCCCCCTCGTGATGTGGTCATGGATGTTTCAATGAGGTTGAGGACCACGAATGCTAATAGCAAGTTATCGGAGAAAATAGAAGAAATCGCTTCTAAACAGAGATTGGTAGTATGTTTCCCTGTCCATTCGATTGATAGAAACATGATTTTGTATGAAAAACGTCGTTAAATTTTCCGGTAAATTTGGGAATTTACCGAAAAATTTTGTTAAGAGAATTTATCGCGAAAATGCCGGTAAATCCGGTAAACCGGTAAATCGTTAACCGGTAAACGCACACCCCTGGTCGAAACCACCGGGTGTATTACGTTAGGTGTCTCCCAACACATCAAGTTCCTTGATTTTCTACACTTCCTTAGTCTTGGACAGCTTCACAGGTTTCGCTTAGTCCACGCTATCTTTTCAACTTTCCTATGTGCTTTCCTTTGCTTGTTTTATAATTTGTTAGTTCAGTGCGGTCTTTACTAGCATGTGGAGGTGGATAGGTCGATGCTTAATGCCTTCGTCAAAGTGTATTATAAAGGCGAACCCGCACCAGGAGTCACAGCGTCCCAAGGCATGGAAACTAGAAGATCATAGAGAAAGAAGAGCAAAAAACGAGTAAGGTCTTCACTCTCCACTCACAGAAAGTCAGTTTCGAGGCGTATAGTCTGCTCTGTTCATTCAAGCTGCCGTGACCAGGGGCGTAGGCAGAGCGTCATTTTAACTCAAAACGGTACCTAACGTACGAACTCGAAACCACCATTTTGTGACCTGCAGGAGTCTATACTCAAGCTGGGTCGCAACAGAACTACTAGTCTAGCTGCACAAGTCAGCACAATAGCACCGCGAACGCATCACAATAGCAGCACGTGCTGCAAAAGTGCAGCACAATCGAGCACAATAGGGTTTGTACCAGAGCAGCTAATCGAATACTGGTGCTATTGTTTTTCGTTAGTATGCTCAAATGTTTGGGTACAGAGTGTCCCAAAGCTTTAATCGCTGGGTGAATGACTGGATGATCATCGAATTGCTACTCTTTAGTTACCGTAAAATCCTGCATATGCCTTATTCTGGATGCGGCGTGGGTTTCAGGTTGGGATCGTCAGGATCATGCCACGCGCTTGTCCACCATATATGTCATGATACTTACTTATTTTTTAGTGTAAATTCAGCCTACATGTAGACAGATAGGCAGCAACTACATATTGGCGAGTAATGCTGTTTCTTTACGCATTACTCCTCCCAGCCTTCATATTGAGAACAGGCTGTATACATGAGTGGCAGTGAAGTCGACGCCGGCAACTGGCTATCGAGCGCACCCCGAGAAACACAATTCCCGAGCTGAAACTTGTGTAATGCAATTAGCCTGATGTCCGCGTTGTCACGTTATTTTACTTTAAGGAGAAAAGTTCTATGACTGTGCCTGTTAGGATCTCAAGGCACAGCGGATAATAATAATAAAAGATGGTGTGAATTGATTTTTCACGTATTCCACAAACCATCGTGCCATGGACTATGAAAGTGCCCTCGACATGATGGACACGATAATCTTTTTTGCTGAGCAAGGAGTAATCCGTAACCCTGCTAAAAATCTCAGCTCTTCCAGCCGCAGAACTTCGCACAAATATTAGGTTGGCCGGAAAGTTTTTAGACTGTCGGAGAACAGTGTGTAAGTGTGAGAACAGTTTTGTTGAATGATAGTGGTTGTTAATAACTTCATTAACAACCACTATCATTCAACAAAATATTTACTGTTACGATTTACCACATATTGCCATCTTTCCGGTATAGAGCGAATACCACGGGCGAAGAACTCCAAAGACTTGGACAGCAAGAAGTTGTTGGCACCATTTTTGACTTCTTCCCGATTTGCGAACTTTTCCCGGCCAAGAAAGACTGCAGCGACCGGAAAACGGGATAGTCACTGGGTGCAAGAACAGGTAAGCAAGGCGAATGGGGTACCAGTTCAATCCTGAGCTCCTCTAATTCTTTCTGCATATTCTTTGCTGTGTGTGGTCCGGCGTTATCCATGAGAAGAAGAATTTTTCCTCTTCTGGGATTGCGATTACGTAGGATTCTTCGCATTTTTTCCAGCTGAGTGCAGAAGATGTTTGAGTATACCATGGAACCGGTAAGAATCAATTCCTAGAATACTGAGCCATTGGTGCTCCACCAGAAGGAAAGAAACTCCTTTTTGTCGTGATCAAGACGTTTCGGCTGGGGCAACTCACGGCAGTCCACCCAGTGCTTGCGATGCACCACATTATCGTAGAGGCAATACTTTCATTCCTCGCGACGACCGAGTCGATCCAAGCAAATGTACGGCGACGGTTGAGGAGAGAAGTGAAGGATATCAACACGTCTCCGTTTATCCTGAGACGTCAAAGCATGTGATACGACTCGAGGCAACTTTGCCTGAAGACCGAAGGGCATCGTGTACTGTGGACTTAGGAGTATTTGTAATGGTATTTGGTCTGAAAGTTCGCGTACAGAAAGATCAGGTCGAGCACCGCAGGTGGCAAGTACGAGCTGTTTGTTGAGCGTGTGTGGTCGACCTGTGTGTCGGGAATCCTTGAGCGATTCGTCACCGTTGTCGAACTTGCGACACCAATTAAAGTACGTCGCCCGAGAGGGGGCTTGCTCCTTCACTGTCTCTCCTAGAAAGTGATGTACCTCGTTTGCGGATCGCCCGAGCGGTACTGTACAAGGGAGCTGGTCGAGCATCTTCTTTTCGTCAATTGCGAAGGCGCCACTGGGAACAGGAGACGATATGTCGAACATGCTGCTGACAGTTACATATACATTTGGCCCGCTCACAACTTCAGCTGGCAAAGATACGTTGCTTTGAGTCTTACCATGCAATTAGTCTAAAAACCTTCCGGACAACCTAATAGTATATGCACCAACATCAGGCATAGATGCTAGTCGAGTAAGCTTTCTTATGGTAGAACACCTTGAGATGTGTACGCTTACCTGATTTGTAAAATAGGACATAAAACCTAATGCCATAGGTGGTAAGAATAATGTAAACACTCAAGCTGTAACGACGTTTATTGCATCGCGCAGATCTTCGAGAGCGCTATTCATATTCTAAACAACAGCAGTAAATAGAATAAGCTGAAGACACGAGTCATGAACCATCTGCTCTCAATTCAGGCGCGCCATGTTGCTGACGGTGTTGTGCTGCGGCTGCTGTCCGAAAATGCAGATCACTCCACTTCCACGCAAGCCGACGGACATGAGCCTTATGTACCGATATGCTGATTTTTGATGACTTCGTTATGATGCATAATAATGAAAATTACGTGTAATGGGCAAAGAAGAGACGTGTTTCCCATCTACGGGTGGTGTGGTCTGTTGTCTGTCTTGGGACTTCTTATTTTTCCGTAGGTTTTTGCTAGAATCGCAAGGTGACTATGGCATAATAAACATTGTCTACATATATGGCTTTGCCTGTTTTTATAAAGATTGGATTGACTGCTTGTCATGCGGACACCTACTGCATTCCCATGAAACAACGGGTGTCCTAGCGACAGGTAACCATGCACTTCCTGCCTTGCACTTCGGCCGGCGTGCTCACACTGCTTGAGGGGTTGGGTGCTCAACGAGGATAGTGTAAAGGCGATTCAGTGGCAGGCAGCTTATCCGATAAAGCAAGCTTCGATCAAGAAAGCGTCGCTTATAAGCTCTAGCGATATAAACCGATAAACATTACACAGCACAAAGAAAGAATCTAGTCTAACACATCGTGAGGTCGCAATTCCTTGCGACACTCCCGGGAGGAGTGAAATCTCGTTAACAACCAAACTAAGGCGACACCAAAACTAAACTGAATTAACACAAATCATAGAGGATTGTAATGAAGTCTCCATAGAAATGGAACCTCCCTTATTTCTTCTGTGCCAATTTATGAATAGACTGCCATAATTATTGCTACACTTCTAACGGCCTTGCGAAAAGTGCATTCACACATTGTTGTGTTGCGAACCTCATGATAACACAACTGTAACTTTAACACACTTTTATCATACTTTGATAGCTAACGTCGTTGAACCTCTTCTTTCTAGATAGCAATCAATACTCATTTAATTGTAAGATCGATCATTCTCTTTTAGGAAGCCCTTCAGCAATTGTTAGCTGTCATGAGTTCCGCACCGCGGAAAATCCTACAATCATTGCTATATGTACTGTTACAGCCCTTGTGAAGAATGCATTTACCAGTTGTTATGAACCGTACATATGGCAGCTGTTGTTTACCACAACTGTAGTACTTCTATATGTGATAGCTAACATCATTATACCTCTTCTTTTCTTTTTCCCCCTTTTTTCTTTCTCTTTTCTTCTTTTTCCTCTCAGTAATTAATGTTTGTCATTGTGGCCCGGAACTCTTAACAGTCGTTAATTGCTGAGAGGGTTCCTAAACGGGAACGAGTGATCTTCTTAAATAACCGCTGATTACTAACTAGGAAGAAGAGGTACAACGATGTTAGTTACTATGTGTAAAGCGCTACAGTTAGCTAAATAGCAGTTATCATACGGCTAGGGCATCTATGTATATGCACATTATTTTGTAAAGAGTAACATGCAGCATGAGGAGCGTAGCTGAGCATAGCACAATACCGCTCGCGTAGCGTGGTCAAAAAGACTGTTTACGACGAAAATATCCGTCGCAAAGCGTCGCATGCTCATAACTCCTTTAATTTTAAGTTGTTTGAGAAACTGTTAACACCGTTCCATTTGTCTCTTCATGATCTATACAAACATATATAAAACTTTACCAGACCACCCGTGTTTACCGTGGGTGGTTTAAAAAATAACTGCAGCAGGGCTTTTGCGATTAGAGCATCTTATTTTCCACGACATGCATGATTTCGGAGTATCTCAGGCATGGCGTACGTTACCCGTGCTCTGCCATGCTTGGAATGCTTTGAGAGTGCGCCGTGAACAACGTATATAGAATCGAACCCTTCAATCGACTCGAGCGACCGCTTGCAAATTGTAAGCGCGGGCGTGTTCGGAGCGCGATAATTCTTTCAAGTTCAAATCGTTTCGGCTGCAACTTGTGGGTCTTGTAGGCAGTAAAATGATCTAGCAGTACGCTGAAGTAGAGCGATGTAGCTTAGGAAGAGGCGATGTTACAGATGTGCGAAAATCCGGGTGAGGCTTGTGTGACGCATCTTTTTTTTCGATTTCGGTGGACCACTGCGGGAAGATCCGGCCAGCAAACGGCCTTGAAATGCATATTCAAACAGAGCACTTAAGATACTTCACGAAGACGTGTTCAGAGCTCCTCAGCTTCCTAAACTGCCTTAGTCTCAGCTGCCTGTTTAAAACGGCGAAAGATAGCGGTTATAGTTTCTTGTCCTGGTACAGTTCTGTTCAACAGAACTATACCGAAAAGCGCTATGGAATGGTATAAATTTCGACCGATTTTGGAAATATCGACTTTTTGACAGATTCGCATCGAGGGCGAGGCCCGCATCGAGGGCGAGGGGACGATGGCGTCATCGAAAATCGATGTCTTCGAATTCGGCCACGTTTGATACCATTCGATGGTGCTTTTCATGCTGAATTGAATGGTGATATTGGGAATTGAGAAAACTGTAATGTGGGCGAGTAAGAGCGAGGAGAACATCGACCGTTGTTGTTCTAAATTGCACGCACGGGCGTGTTCTGAGCGCGGCAACTTTATCATGTGGGAACCTTTCCGGTTGCTGCTTGCGAGTAAGGGGGGCAGGAAACTTTATCCGCTAAGTCCGCCGCCTTAAAATGACGAATGGGCTAAGACAGTTTATGCAGCTTCGGAGCTGTGAGCACGTCGTCGTAAAGAATCTCTAGCGTTCTGCTTGCCTGCGCATTTGTAGGCCGTTAGCTCTCTGAGTCTTCTCGAAGGGGGCGACTGAAATTGGGAAAAATCGTGTCACACAAGGCTAACCTGCATTTTCGTATTGGTGTAATTTTATTCAGTCATAAGCGACATTGCTGTATTTCAGCGCGCTGCTAGAAGATTTTGCTGTCTACAAAATCCACAAGCAGCAACCGGAGGTTCCCACATGACAAAGTTATCGCGCTCAGAACACGCCCGCGCGTGTTCTGAGCGCGATAACTTGTGTAGATCTCAAGGAGGCGAATCGAACGGTGCTTATAGTTTCTCAAACAACTTAATATTAAAGGAGTTATGAGCATGCGACGGTTTGCGACGGATTTTTCCGTCGCAAACCGTCTTTTTGACCGCGCGACGCGGGCGGTATTGTATTCCTGCCCACTAGGTTTTGAAGAAAAAAATGAGTTGCAATCATCACTCAAACTGAAACTTGACCGAAACGTCTTGTAATAGAAACCCTTCTTCTCTACGCAGATAAGTCGCTATGTCAATGCAGAACTAATACGCAATGGAGCTGAAAGGTGCTGTCAATAACAACAAATAGTTCAAAAAGCAGTTTCAGTACCTATATAAACTGCATCATACGTCATTCGTTCGGTGTTTCCTCTTTTCTGCAAGGTGTCTCTTTTCGTTCACCACAGCATTGAAATGAGTCTTGGGGCCGGATTCACTAACGACTTACAGAAACTTAACAGAGAAATTTCAGAGGAAACTAAAAAAACGCGAATTAACGCGACTTATCGACAAGCGATATGGTGTAATGTTGGCGTTATCAGGATTTCCCGCTGTAATTTCTCTGTAAAATCTCTATAAGTCGTAGATGATTCCGGCCACTGGCCACTTTCTGGGCTCGAGAAGTCAGAGTTCTTCAAGGTTCATTGGTTATTTCTGGGTCACGAATGACGCATGGCGCTCTGTTTTTGTGTGCCATGTCAAAACCATTGATTGCAAACAAATAAGTTCGAAGAAGCAAGCATTTATCTAGAAACTATACTTCACATATTTTACACTGAATGCGGATTCGTCCTCGATCTGAAGTGCTCAGTGACATGGTGCCGCCGTATAATGCTCTCAAACTTTTTTCGTAACCATTTCGTCTCCAGTCGTTCGCGCAGGATTGTTTCCACCTTAAAAGTGCTGTTACGATGGAAAGCGATGAGGTCTAGTCAAAACTATATCGTTGTTACATATAAGAGCTACTAGACCACCCTACAGAAAGTCCAGAATGCGCTGACCTTTTCTTCAACTAAACATGAAATAAAAATATATTAGGTTGTCCGGAAATTACTGCAGGTTTTCGACCTCCAACTCAATAGCGGGATTTCTTTAAAAAAATCTTTACTTTGGAATAGTGCATAATTCTACACTGTTACAAAGCCGGTTTTGTGCGCATTCTCAAGTGCTATTTGTTTTTAATAGAGGTTTACGGCAGATTATGTGGGCTATAAATGGACGTGTCAAAGCAGCGATTTCAGCAGATTTACTTCTAGGAGTTCAAGCTCGGTCGTGCTGCGGCGGAAACAACTTGGAACATCAACCAGGTGTGGAGCCAATTGCGTGTTAACGAAGCCACGGTGATGCGCTGGCTTCAAAAACTTCGTTGAGGTGAATTCGATCTTGAGGATGAGGCAGGTCGCGGACGTCGCTCCGGCATTGATGACAACGAGTTGAACACCTTGATGGAAGCAAATGCACGTGCGACCGTTCGAGAACTTGCGAAAGAACTCTGCGTAAACAAATGAAGTGTTCGGGAACATCTGCGAAAAATTGGAAAGGCGAATTTGGATAAAAGAATACTACACGAGTCGAGCGACCACCAAAAAAATCGTCGGTTCAAAGTGTCGTCAGGGCTGCTTCTTAGCAACAAGAACGATCCATTTCTCGACCGTATCGTAGCTTGTGACGAGACATGAATCCTCCGGGAAAGATCGGCTCAGGGGTTGGACCGCGATGAAGCTCCGCAACAGTTCCCGAAACCGAAATCGCACGAAAATAAGATCACCATAACTGTTTGGCGGTCTGCTTCTGGATGAATTCACCACAGTTTCTTGAATTCAGGCGAAACAATGACGGCAGAGAAGCATGTCCAACAAACCGACGAAATGCACGAAAAATTCCTTATTCACCCGGCGGTGGTCTATAGAAAAGGACCGATCCTTCTCCACTACAAAGCGCGACCACATGTTGTGCATCCGACGCTGCAGAAGTTGAACGAGTTGGGCTACGAAACTCTAGCACATATACCATATTGATAGGACCTTTCTTCATTCGACTACCACTTCCTCAAGCAGCTGGATAAGTTCTTGAGCAAGAAATGCTTCAATAACCGAGCACATTTGCAGAATTCATCCGCTCCAGAACTTCGGAATTCTGTGCAACAGGGATAAGTAAGCAAGTATCTCGTTGGCAAGAATGTGTAGGATCGAATTGTTCTTAGTTCGACTGATGAAGTTGTGCTTGAGCTGAGATATGTCGTTTTAAAGTTTGAGCATTGATTTCCGGACAACCTAATAACAATGCGGTACAATTAAGCAAAGTGATCAAATTACGCTGGAGAAAGTCAGCTCTTAAGTTAGGTCACCATGCTGTTTCCATTCTGGGACGCGCCACGCATTCTTGTTCCGAACTTACTCAAAGAACCGCCCTCGTGCACCCAAATGAGATTCTCGCGGTGGAGCGTTCATGTATGCAGTGGATATCACGATGCACTGTCCACATAAGCTGCTAGCTGTCTCGAGAAGAGCTAGATGCTGGTGCTGTTCTTAGCATCACTCTAATGCCTAACGCTATAGGATCACCTACACACCCTCAAAGCCACACTCATGCGCACTACCGACACTATTTCCAAACAGCGCGCCTGGAAAAAATAATTTGAAATACACAAAAAAGCATGTTTTTGCGTAAAATCTCCTTCGTGCTTCAGACACAATTCATAAATAAGCAAGTGCTTTTATTTTGGACGGCTTCGGTTTGATTGGAAAAGCAATACACCAACAGTTTGGCCCAGTACGGCCCAGTTTTCAAATACTGTAAAGAGGACATGGACATGGAGACTGTAAAGAGGTTTCACCATTAGATTTCGCTGCTCCTCGATGAAACTCAAGGCCCGTCTTCCACCGTCAGAGTTGTGGATCCTGTGGTGCTTTTCACGAGACAAGTACGAGTAACCTAGAACAAGTAGGATCGCGTCATAAAAAGAAACCAAACCAGATGCAATGCAACCAGAACTAAACTCTCTGAGCCAAGTTAATGTATTGGGTTGCTCGACAATTAGTGTCGTTTTCTCATAGATGGCGTGAGCTGTATATCTTATGTAGTAGTAGTTGTTGTGATTGCATGGCTTACACTATTATGAACTATTTTAAAAGATGGGGTTTAGTCTATCTTCGCCCAAAAACTGAGCGTTATTAGTAAAAACCAGTTAAGTTGAAAATAATAATAGTGACTTATTAAGCAGAAAATGTACCATCAAAGAGAACATTGTCGGCATATTTTATTGCCACCTCGAGAGATAACAGAGGAGCTTGACATATCGAACTCAACCGTTTTCTTGCACAACAGCTGGTTTCGTAAACAAACTGGGTGTTTGGGTTCCTCACGTATTAATGGAAATCTACCCCACCAGACGCATTAACATATGAGAGGGTGTGGTCTGCTTTGAACTGATTCCAACACACCAAACTATTGACTCGAATGTCTACTGTCGACAGATTCCGAAACTGAAAGCAGAAATCAAAAAAAAACAACCCTGAACTGTCCAATCGCAAAGGCGTGATGGTCATCGTGGTAACGCTAGAACCCACACTTCTTTGATAAGCAGTGAAAAATTAATTGGACAAATCAACAATCAATCGGTAACTGATGCCACATTCACCCTGTAGCCCTGACTTGACGCCATCAGATTACCATTTGCTTTGCTCCCTTCAGAACCACTTGAATGGTAGCCCACACTATTTGAATGGTAGCCAACTTTGGTTCTGATAGCCGATAAAAATGGTTCGCACCAATTTTCGCTTCTAAAAACCAACGCTTCTTCGAAACGCGGAATTTTTCAACTTACCGAAAGATGGCAAGAAATTGTCCAGCCAAACGTTTAATATATCATTGATTAGTATTCGTTGGTAATATAGATATGTTCACTTTGAAAAAATGAAAAAAAACGACATTAGTTATAGAACAACCCAACAGTCACACTTGCTGGATAAATGAGTTTGAGCTTTTATTAATTTAGAAAGACATTTTACGGAAAACTGTTCACAGACTATGCAATGTAACCCACCTTCGAAGTTATTTAGAAAAGATAGCGCCAGCTTTGGTAACCATAATACGAACGAGTTGCTGATTCCATACTTTGCCAGAGCCGAGAATATAAGGTAAAGTGATCCGCGTAAAGTGTAGTAGAAGATGGAGAATGGAGACGGCACCCATAGCTTTTCCTCGTATCTATGAAGGAAGATTTAGGTAGCTTTAATGTTAGTGTGCTTAACTGTGCCACAAACGCACTTATACACTTAAACTACTAAGCCTAGTTAGAATAAAAGAAGTAATAAGTACTATTCATTCCACGTTCGACTGTCGTTGACCAGTGATACTTTGTCACTTCCCCTAGTTACCTCTAACTGGGGTACCAAGGTTTATATTCACGCTTTACTTGTCTACGGTTTCAGCGAAAGCGCCTTTTTGATTACTTGAAGGAGGCAAGAAGTCAGGAGCAGTAAAGAATCGTTTAGGAGCTCGTTCAGGAAGCATTTCAACTCACGATCAGGCAGGCTTCGGAGGTAATGGGAAATGAGCAAAAAACGGTTGCGGACGTGCGTACCAGCTGATACCAAGAACTATGTAATTAGCTATATGTTGTTGCAGGATGTTTTGTTGCGATCAAAACTCTTGCGCCAGGCGGGACTCAAACATCGCAGCCCCGAAAGCAGAAGATGCGGGTTCGAATCCCGCCTGGCGCATGAGTTTTGATCACAACAAAACATCCTGTAACAACATATAGCCTCTCTACCAGCCGCTCCAGGCTTAAGCAAATGTGTTAAAACATTATGTAATCAGCGTTTGCATTTCCAAGCCTTTTATTTATTTATCTATTTATTCAAGCGTGAGTAACAAAATCAACACACGCGTAAGAACTCGATCAAACATATGAGAAATTCTAGAGAATTACAACAACACACAAATCTACAAAAAGTTTTTACGAACAACAAGGTGTCTAAAACTATTCGTGGACATGTTAATGACATTCTCATCATCACCTATAAGTAGGTTGAGCTCCTTAAGATTTCGATACGTGAGGAAGTTCTACCTAACTTGAGACCTAACAACTCTGGGATACAACCTAAGTCTCCCTATTCTATTTCTGGTCAGTGGTACACCAAAAAACTCTATAGGGTCTATTGAAAGCTTTCTAGATATAATTTTTAATAGCATGATTAGGTCCGCTATCTTCCGCCTAGTGCATAAGGAGGGTATACCTAGTTGTCTTGCCCTATCAGCACCATTGGAAATGTCGGCATAGCCCATTCTAAAGCATCTTATGAACAGCTTTCTTGTATAGTTGTTTTGGACACTTTCAAGGAGCTTAATAAACTTCTTTTGACAGGGGTTAAACACGGTGGTGGCAAATTCCATGATGGGTCTCACATAGCATATGTAGGCGCGTAAGAGAACCTGGGGATCGTTTGTCTTAAGTGTCTTGAACAGGTTGTAAGTTCGATAGTTTGCCTTGTTCACAAGCGATTTGTAGTGCGAGCCAAAGTTAAAGTCACTCGATATGAGAACACCTAAGTCCTTAGCTTCCGTAACCTGCTCCAAGTTAATACCCTTAAGACTATAGGCTGGAGAACACGTCTGATGCTTAGACTGTATTACGAGACATCGCGATTTCTCAGCGGCAAGAGGAAGCTCCCAGTTTTCTGCCCATTTTTCAGTAAAGTTGATGGCTTGTTGGACTTCATTGGATGCCTCAGGTTTGTCAATCTCTTTGTAAATTTTTACGTCATCAGCATACATTTTGCACGAAACTCCAAATCTGGACACAGCGTCAGGAAGCTCATATGTGTACAACAGGAAAAAGACCGGTGATAGAACTCCACCCTGCGGTACTCCACTGGGAGCTGAATAGATCGAGGAATAATTGCTTCCTACTTTGATTTGATACGTCCTTCCAGAGAGGAAGTTTCTAGTCCAGCTCACAACCATAGGGTGAATACCAATTCTTACTAATTTGTATAATAGTTTTTCCAGAGGAACCCTATCGAAAGCCTTGGAAAAATCAAAGTAGACAACATCGGTTCGATTTTTGCTTTCTATAGCTTTTGTCCAGTTATTTAGAGAACTGAGAACCGCAGTCTCCACTGAACGTCCTTTCATAAATCTATACTGTTCCTTAGAAATGATGCCTTTCTCCTCGATGTGCTGCAGTATGTGCCTTTTTACAATTTTTTCGAAGGTTCTTGCGAACACTGAAGTTATGCTGATGGGTCGATAATTGCCAGGGTTGTTATACGGAGGCTTTTTGCGGATGGGCGTAACAAACGCATGCCTCCACCTTCGTGGGATATCGCCCTTCATGTAACTCATATTGAATATCAGTTCTAAGGGGAAGGCAATATACTCAATGACATTTTGAATGAAGCATAGCGGGAGAAAGTCCGGAGAGGTTGACTGAGACTTGGGCCACTCCGACAGTATTTCAAAAATCTCCTCTTTATGGAACCATAGTGTAGAGTTCATTTGACGAAAGCTGGGAAGGGATTCATATTGGATTGCCGTGGATACAGTGTCGACCTCCAATGGCATGCTGAACACTTTTTGGAATTCTTCCGCAAGTAGATTTGCCTTTTCAATAGCTGAAGACGCAGACACTCCCTCTGAGTTTAACAGGTTTGGAATGATTTCATTTTCCCCGGAGCGGAGTCTGACATATTTGAAGAAAGCCGTTTTGTCCGCAGAAAATATACTTCTCTTTTCAATGTAGACATTGTACCGAAAGAGAGCTTTATCTAACCTTCTGCTGAAGCGTTCGTAGCTGTCCCAGTCCCTGGTATTTGAGGAGCTAGTGGCTATATTCCATAATGCAGCCTGGCGATTCATCATTCTTTTGAGATACTCCGGAAGGCCTAACTTACATGGATCAATCTTTCTTATGGGGACATATAAATCTATCATTTGATGGAGAATATGTAGCAATGTTTCGTACATTTCATCAACGGTTTCTATATTTTTGAGGGTGCCCACCCAATCTATATCCGCTAAATGCTCCTTGATTTTTCCATAATCTGCTGCTCTAAAATCTCTAAGTAGCGTTGCACTACCGGTGTTAACGTTTTCTGTTCGCCCAATTTTAGATCTTACTGTAGCATGATCACTACTGCGCAAAGGAGGCCCAACGTCGACACCCTGTACTAGATTGGGAACGTTGCATAGAATTAAATCCAAAAAGGCGTTACCTCTGGTGGGCATTAATACCAGCTGTTGGAATCTGTGAGCATCAAAAACGTCTCGGAAGTAATTTAAGATCGTGTCGCTAGAATCGGCCACCACATTGGGTAAATTGAAGTCACCCAAAAGGACGCACGGGACGCTACAGGTGCAGAAGTCGCTGATGGCCTTGCCTAATCTGATGGACTCAGCGACATTACATGATGGTGCTCGATAAATCGCGATAAAGCGGAGAGAAGTAGTAGCCTGCCCAACATCGCAAATTAAAATTTCATAGGAATCCTCGACGGATTCTTGGAAAACAACGTCATACGAGAAGCACTTCTTCAAAAGGAGGATAACTCCACCACCTTTTTTAGATATACGATCACATCTGACACCAATATACTCCTTAACGGCGTGGCTCAATAGGGGACTCAAATCATTTCCCGACGTGAGCCAGGTTTCAGTGAGGACTACGACGTCGTAGTTGTTATGACACAGGTGGGAAACTAATGATATACTGTTCTTAACCAGCGACCTAACATTGGAGAGTAAGCATGAGATCGAAGGACTGTCATTCCTCAGAGAGCCTAACAGTTTCCCGAAGGACTGTTAGGCTCAGAAGCAAAGGTTGTATCCCCGAGGTCGGGATGAGGAGAGTGGGGTTGCGATCCCCTCCGCACCGATGGAGTACGAACAGGATCATCGCCCCTTCCCCACCTGGTTAGGCGATCTTCTCGCCTACGCTCCTGCTCCTCCTTTGAAAGGGATGGGCGTAGGTAGATGCCCTTTTGTGGAGGGAAGAAACGTAGGCGAGGAGCCCTTTTAACCGCCTCACTTTGGAATCTACTGGTTGGGAGCACAACCTTTACAAGTCTGGGTCTGCTCTGGCCTGGCTTGCCCATACGATATACAGCCGTTGGCATACACTCGATATCTAGGAAGTCTAGAATCTGTCTAACACAGGTACAGTCGTGAGCAATCTTGGCAGCAGCACTACTACTAGGTGATTCTGGAATGTTGGATAAAACGATGGAACGCTTTAGCTCACTATCAGGTTCCGGTGAAGGATTGTTAAAATTGTTACCGGGCAAACTATTATTCCTGACCAAGTTAGTTTCCGACGACGCCGGAGGAGAGTTGTTAATTATTTCTTTAAGAGTTGAGTTTTCCTCCCTCAGTTTTTTGCAACTCCGTAAGTAGGTCGCCATTCCGTCGATTTAGCTCCTTGATCTCCTCACGCGTTTGCACTAGAAGTTCGAACACCAGCCGTATGTAGTCCGGCACATTATCGTCTCGCATTGCATCTTGTAGCCTGTCCTGCGCAGGCTTCTCCTCGTTGACGTTGTTCCTCGTGGAGGACCTGGTAGTCCTCCTCCCTGCAGTGGTCGAGGCCCGGCGAGAAGACATTATTGATCGAAGCACGGGATACACTGGCAAGTGCAACGGCGAACTTCAACAAAGTTTACCTGGTTCGGTGGCGTTTGATGAACACTGTACAAACTTTCACCCCGCCACAAGGTGGTTCGTTGGTCCAGGTGCCCTTTTAAGCGGAGATGAAGCAGCTCGGAATCGACTTGAAAGGTTGAGCGGAATGATTATATAGAGCGTACTCAACCCAACCGCACAGCACGCCGACGGAGAGAACCTTTGCGCATGTAGCGCAGTCGGAGGAGGCGCGACTACGACTTTGTTTTTTCTTGTTCTGAAGAAGACAGTCATGCTGAGAGGTTAAAGCGTGAATCGCTGCAATAATGATAGCACAGTGGATGAGCGATTATAGCCCTTAACCCGGCTTTGTTTTCGAATTTTAGGATGGTTACTTCTCAGTGTTTATATTGCGCTATAAAGTTGACAGTTGCCCTATTGTGTTGCTACGGCACCTTCTACAGCCCAACTTCCGAGTAAGGCTGTCCAATACCAGCCAAATTTTGGTGCGCTACGTTAGGCATCTGCCTCTACCGTGGTAGGCGGAGCGATGCACTTTATTAAGGACTATCGGGTACAGCGCTGTCTCGGGCGAAATTTCGCGACGACAAGAGCCGTAGTTTTAGACGAGCAGAGCGCATGTTGCTGCCGGTGCTCAGCTCAGGTTCTCTTTCCATTTACTAGCGTGTAAAAGCGGTTAATTCGATCTTTAGCCTTTTTTTATGGAGTCACATAAGCCATCTCCCGTCCTGAGTCATTCGGCATGAGGAAAATGCATAAGTATGTATTAGACAAAACAGTGCAGGAACCGAATAAAATCCACAATCCCCATCCTATGATGAAAATTCTGCTCCACGGCGCATAGACTATTCTGTTCATCTCGGGTTCGTACATTAGGTGTCTCCCTTAGTTACGGTAGCGCGCCACCGCCACCCGCAACCGCCCCGATTACGATAGAGTGGGGACTTACGAGGTGCAACGGATGAACAGAGAACAACATGCGCTGTGGAGCAGACTTTCTGTCGTAGGGTGTGATTGACGACTTTGTTCATTTCTTGCTCCTTTTTCTCTTTGCCCCTTTACTTTTCATACACTTTGGGCTCTGAGTGATTCCTGCTGGGGGAGGGGTCACCTTATTGCGCACTTTAACGAAGGCAATAAAGATCACGTGCTAGTAAGAACTATACTCACTAACGAACTACAAAACAAGTAAATGAAAACACAGGAAAAGTTGAAAAGGGAACGAGGCCTGAGCAAAAGCTGCAAAGCTATCGTACACTAAAAAAGTGTAAAAAAGGAAGAAACTCGACGTGTTGCTCCTATTATCATTCCGAGTTTGTAATCTCAAAGGCGGACATGTGGCTACGTGGCATGTGGCCCGGCCCAAAACTTGCAGAAAAAAAGAATGCAGAGCAAAAAATAAAAAGGAAACAGGCCCGGTATGGTCCTGCACGGAATCTACTCCGTGTCAGCAATGCGCGCTCTGCTCAATTCGCCTCATCTCAGAGTGAAATCTCGTCCGTGGTGAGCGCGGCACAAGGTCTGCCTACGGTAATCGAGCGCGTACTCCGCCCCTACAGTAATGGGAGACACCTAACGTAACGCACCCGTAACAAAATGTGTGCTGGTTGGTTTCACGATTCAAGAAAAGATGTATACAGAAAAGCAAGGACCTTGCTCTCGAATGCTGCTTGTCATGAATATCGCCATATCATGATGACTCAGCAAGTAGCCGGCTGGAACGTGAGGCGAACGACGCTGGAACGTAAGAAACCTTAGGGCGTGTCTAGAATCACCAGGCCGCCAATAAGCACTTGTCTCCGCCCAATTCGGCCCGTATAAAAGGCCTCCTGTTTAAAAGGACGTCCTCGGTAGATTCGGGCAGCTTCGTTTGGTCTCCTCGGGGGCAGACATAACTCCAATGCCGCGCGAACCCTCTGGTGTCGCGCACCGTGCGCGACGAAATTGGACGAGTTGTCACGGTCCGATGCTTCCGATGGCTAGAAACGCTTTCTACAGGGACAAGCGGCACGCCTTTGCTTTATTTCAACGTTTCTTGGAGATGGTGTATGAATGTAGTTTCAATAGGACGATCAGCGACAGTTTATACAGGAATCCTCGTCATGTGGGTGGTTTCTAGCGTCAGTATTCGCCATCTACAACTTCTTCGGTCAATTTTTGCCAGTGATTGTAGTTATGCTACGGAAAAGTTCACTATCACCCATTCACGGATCAATTGTCCTACTGTAGACTGTTGCCTGCCACATTCTGTGAGATCTTAAGTTCCTTGCTAGAAATGTGCTCTGGGAGCTTAAACACTGAGAACATTTCGTGCTCCGCGGCTAACCATGCGTCACCGAGCGCATGTCCGCGTTTCGGCGCCGCGACGTCGCACGCGGCTAGCGTGCGACGTCGCGTTGGAGTTAGATCCTTGAGCCTTGGTCTCCTGCCTGCAGTTCACTTCTCTCCGGTCTTCCTTCTCCCAGCACCAGTTTCCCGTCTTCCCTATGGACTTCCCTCCAACTCGTCATGGCAAAATAACTCCAAAAACGGATAAGCTCTCTTCGCAAGAACAATAACGGATCATCATCTTCCCATCTCATGCTTCTCTCCCATTCGGTTTAATATCAATAACCACTAAACCAGCTTTTTCTATGTTGTAATAATGTTAGTCCATAATTAACTTATGTATATAACGCTTTTCCACACAGCTTAAACACAATGTATTGGCAAACCTAGAAGATCGTAGACTAACGTCTAAACACTGCTACTCTATAAAACAAGGAGTCAATAGTCCGAATTGTGCTCGGAGTAATAAGTGTAAATAAAGAGAGTCGAGGAAGCTCGTAGTGAGTACTTATCAATCTCTACACACCATTCTTCTACTGCCCTTTATTTTAAAGAACTGCTTCCACCTGAATCGATAACAAACCACTTACTCCACTAAGCGATCATAAAGCTTGCATTTCCAGTAGATATGCGAATATCGACTGACTTCTTCATACTTCTTCCTTGAAATTTAGAAAATTCAAGGCATACAGTTTACTAATCCGTAGTCTAGGTTGCTGACGTTAGACCTACGTGAGAAGAGCGGTGACAAGATTGACGAGCATGATGCTCGACACCAACATGTAGGAGAATAACACGATAGGAACCATGGTTGTCTAAAGAATATCCTTACTAACACTGATACAGAATATAAATATTGGCTGCTCATTACCTTGAACCAGCACTGGACGGATGATTCCGTGATATCGTCCCAATTGAAGCTCGCTTGAGTACAGTCAGAAACGTTGCCTTAAAAATTCTTCTACCTTATGTTGTACACCAGAGTAGGTTCAAAGCTTTTGCACAGCAGTGCGATATTACTGTCACATCACTCTATCAAGACAGAAATTTTCCAGCAACAGATTGCAGATGCAGGATTGACGATGTTCTTATATTCGTGAATATATTTTTCAGAGCACTGAAGAAATTCTCACTGGATGTCCGCCGGATTGTCAAGGTGCAAAAGCACGCGAGCTCTTGCATTCTTGACCCCTACGAAGGGGCGGCAATACAGAACGCGTAACGTGTCGGACGACATATTCTGGCATAAACATCAAAGAGCTACCGCAACACAATGCTTGGCTATCAACTCATTTTCACAAACTGTTGATTTGACCAGTAATAATATTATTATATACGCGAATCAGTGTAAACAAATGGTCATTGGAATGGAATCTCCCGATATCGAAGGAAAAGACAAAAGTCCTACATCTTGGTCAATCGGTTGTTGACTCAAAATACACAATTGGAAATTTTGAACTACAGCAGGTGGAGGAAATTACCGACCTTGGATTTCTGGTACGAAGTGATCTAAGTTTTGATGCCCATTGCAAAAAGGTAGCACAAAAAGCCACAATCATGATGCACAACATCTTTCGAGGTCTCTCCACTAGGAATCCCATCCTTCTCTTGAAGGCGTACAAAAGCTATGTTAGACCGTTGTTAGAATATGGAACTGTGGTTTTCAATCCTTCGAAGGTAGCCAGTGTGAAAACATTGGAAAGGGTGCAAAATAACTTCACGCGTAAAGTCATGATAAGGACTGTTGGCTTTGTTTATGAGCAAATCCCTTGTAGTAATACACGCAACTTCAACTTAGGGTTGGAATCGTTAGCTCTCAGAAGAAAAAAGTTTGACCTTATCACGTTTTATAAGATTTTGTCCGGACTCTCTGGAACGAAACCGCATGCGCTTCTTCGACTGAGAACTTCTAATACTAGGGGAGGATCCAGGAAGCTATATATCAAAACGGCGAAGCGTAATGTGAGGCGAAACTTTTTTGTTATCAGAGCTGGTGTTGAGTTTGAAAGGCTTATGAGGAGCTACGAGGTCCCGCTCAATTGCAAAATTCCTACATTTAAAGGCATTTTAAATAAGTTTCTGACATCCTGATTCACATTCCCTTATTCGTGTTGTGTTGTGTCCTTTTACGTTAAGCGGTTCTCAATTCTAGTTGTTTTTTGTCATCTCTACGACATAGGCACTGACCTGTGTAATAAACAATTACAATTACAATCAGCACCCGACTGCAACCAAATTAGGCCAAGGCTAAAGTGTTATAAAGACCCACCAAAAATCTGTTAAATATCCGTTCAGTGCATTCGTATATGCTTCAGAAAATTCTTCTAAAGGGAATGATTAAAGTCGATTTCCTTAACCGTCAAGGGTCTGATTTTTTGCGGGGTTGTTTTCAGTCATCAGCTATGTGGAAACACGCTTAGAGCATACAGTGCTGAGCTAGGAAACACTAGCACAACCAGGTGCATGGCGCAATCTTGACCATTTGCGTGTCGCAGAGTATTTGTTATCCTATGCTCTCATATGAGTCTCAAAAAGCTCCAGAAGTTTCACTAACTGCATTTTTAGAACCTTTCAAACAGTACCTGCATTTTTAGGATATCATACATTTCGCTTCAAGCTAAAGTGCATCCTTAACTTTTAAACTTCAAAAGAGGCATAAATCAATCGAGCGCAAAATGTAGGAGCTCAGTCGAATGTCCGGCGGAATCGCCACCGCTCCTGTGTCAGAAAAATTATATTTTCTTGCGCTTTCGTGTGAGCATTTGACATCTTTAATTTCTTTACTGGCAGCAAAGTGATAACTTGTTATAACTTTCCAAACAGTGCACTGATTTTTAACACACTTTATAACGCAATATGAAGTGATACGTTAGAACCATTTCATCAAAAAGTCTCATTGTGTGTCACGTCTAAAGTAACATACCAGTCTTGTCCTCGTCATCGGCTTCACCGAAAATTTCAAAGGCACCATTAATGAACAGCAACCACGGTAGAGTGATGTCTGTAATGTTCGGCGTCTCCTTGTAGTGGCCTTAAATTGGGATAAGGTCATCGTTTTTTATCGACTTGACTCAGTACAAAGATAAATATGCCTGACAACATTATTTAGTTTTCACTATACTTGCACATAACCTCAGTCATTAATTTTTTAGAGTCGAAACCAGACTTACCGGCCAAGCTGATGTGGCAGACTGCATAGGTGAACCAGAAAACGAGAAACACAAAAAGAAACTTCAGAAGAATCGCAAACTGAATTGAGCACTTGTTAATTGTACTAGAGGCTTCATTTTAATTGAAAAACTGCTGCAGAAAAGAAGTATGCCGTAGGAATCACGGTTGTTAAGATTGTGTAAATTCACTAGTAATACCATTTTGCGTATCATCAAAACGATTGATCCAAAAAAGGCGTCCACATTTAGAATCCTTAATGAGCGAATGGTTGCGTAGACGAAAGAGAGGTAAAAAGTGAAGTCAGCTAGCGGAATAGCAAAGATGCGGACGATCCTAAAATTTAATTTTGCGTGCTAAATACCAGCATTCCTAACTCGACTTGAAATCGTAACCTTCACACATTTCAAAATTTTTAATTTTTTTTTGGTATACTCGCTATCCCAGCAGAGTAAGGAAACGGTCCAGTCCATCTATCAGTTACGATTAAGCTTAATATCAGGCATGAAGTTATATGATTTGCTTGAAGTCATTGCTTGAAGGCACGCCTCTTCCACAAACATTAACGGAGATGTTCTTGCACCTCATTTCACTACACACATCACGCTTCTTTGGGACTCAGTGTAACTAAAAGTATAAAGGATAATGGAGGCGTTACTCAATCCCTTCTGGGATACACCACGCATTCTACTTCTACAGTATGTCGTGGAGGCTATTTGAATGCGCGCGGCCAAACAATGAGTTGCGGTGGCCAGCCGATGAACAAGTCAGCGCTTTATCCTTCCCAGACACGTCTGGTACCAATGCATTAACTCCGGAGGTATGAAAGGCTTCGTTGACCAGGCAGGAAATCCGAACCAGGAACCTGGCATCGGATGCAGACAGCCGGTGCCTCCTCCTAACGCGCTACACGCGCCCAGTGCAAGCACAGTATTGAAATCTTGGTTTCCCCTCCTTACTGACGCGCTGTTGTGTTATTAGCAGCTGTTTTAAGCAGAAAATTTAATTTTATAAAACGAGCACGTGAGTCACTCCTGAAGCTAGTTTTAGAAGTCTCTAAAGTAGTTGCTCACCTGATCGGTATGAGGATTGCTATGCAAAGAAGGATAATGTAAGTCATAATGATGAGATTTCTGAAGAAATCTGCCTTATTCGTTCGACACCACTCTTGGAATCCCTGCAATCTGTTATTTTCACATCTTGAGTGTACGCCTAGCAGGAAGTCTTCAACAAAAGACAAGCCGCCACTGAGTTTTTCTTCGAGCTGAATGCTGCACGGAAACGAAGCTAACTGAGGCGGAACTTGTATTTGAGACAACTTACGTGCTGATTCACTTGCATCGCCATCTCTACCAAATATGATATTTGCCAGGTAGAGATCACAACTTCGTCCCAGAACTCTGACACGTCATTTACTTTAATATTTTTCCGCGTCATCGTTACCAGTACAAAAGCGTAGAATAGAATGTAGAAGACTCGGTACAGCTAAAAATTTGTTTTTAAAAAGTTTTCACTAAATATCTGCTACTAGCTTTGCTTCTATGTTTGCCAGACTACATAAGTGGGAAAAAATATGCACAGAAATAGTTGTAATGTGAAAACTTGCGATGTGTATGACATATTTGGAATTTGGTGAAGTGTAGAAATAAAACATACGAAACCAGACACTGCTGAAACAGCAGAGTTAAAAACGGGTATTCAACAAGCTTTTTAGCATCACGAAGCCTTGATTTACCTTTTCCTCGATGAATGTCCGTATCGGTTCTCTTGATGCGCCTTGTGCTCTCTCCTTTTCAACCGTTGTGGACCACGTCGTAAAAATAGAAACGGACAGAAAAAATACAGAATGAAAGAGATCTGCAAACATTTTTTGTGCCTACTCCGTTCGCAGTCTAAAAAATGCGCCTTCATAGCTTGTTAAAGCCTCGGCTCAAGTGTCCGACAAGCATTTTCTAAGAGCAGATTTATAAACACCCGGATATTCACCTGTCCGACTTTATATCCGGGCTGCCATCTTCTCTCGATAGCTCGTTGACAGCATGGATGAGCAAGAAAGTTCTGAAGTGCAAGTTAGTTTCATCGTTTCCGTTTCCAAGCGACTGAGAGAAACCTATTCTTATGTAGCTATTCGTTTGACTTGATATGCCATTTTCACGTCAAATTGGACACCTTTCAATAGAAGTTCAACACTCTTTTGAGAAGGAGTTTAAAAAAGGTTTTTTAGCCAAGTTGAAGAAGAAGAAGTAGTAGTAGAAACACAGAGAATTCAGTATTCACTACCTGAGCCCTTCCTAGGGAAGCGAGAAACATGAGTTCTAGCGTTTCTTCGGTCTCGTCTCCATCAAGACGGATAATATTCATGTAGTTTATTTCTAAGCACGTTCTCGTTAGACGTTCATTCTTAAAGAAGCATTGGTCCAGCAACGTTGTGCATTCGTCGTCGAATTTCCTTGAAGAGCAGATTTTACTTAATTTTCGCGTGTCATTGTTCTCTTCTTCTCTTTTATCAATTCTATTAGACAATATATGGTATTATGTATATATATTGGTTTTATACACTTCATTTCTACGTTACATGAATGGTACTTACAAAATCACAGGGCGGCTAACTTTAATCATTGTGGTCGAGTAATATCATTGCAACATAAGAAGGAGTAAGAATTTCATTACACCCCATTTTTGTGAAGGATTTTGGTCAACACCTCCTCGTAGACACTATTTTGGTTACGGGATTCTCCACGCGCCCCATTTAGTCCTACTATTTCAAAGGAGGGAACTTTATTCCAGGCATGAGCGACTATCACAGGATTGCATGGTGGCTTTGACATTGCATGCTTGTAAGAAATGTGGTCAGAACGAACGAAAGGGAGGTGCCCTACCCCCACCGTAAGCCCAGAATCATGAGGATCCTCGTCCAGTTCGTCTCTGCCCACCGCCTCAGTACTCAAAGAGTTATCATCAAAACATGTTCCAAGCAGACAACTTGCTCTCGAACGACGGCGAACAAAGGACACTAGTACTGTAGAAGCAACCAACGCAACACTGGCATAAGGGGCGCGGACTGGAAGCCATTGAACCGAGACACCTTGTGACAAGGAAGGATCACCTGGATGACCTTAAAAGATCCATGATCCTATTCCCTTCGGGAGAACGCAAGGTTCTTTGCTATGAAGGCGCGATGTTACAGGTGTCAGTATGAGACTTACATATATCGGCACTATGTAGGACACTCAAAGCCAGCAATGGGAGGTGAGAGCGAGCCAGCCAATCATAACCAAACGGGGCATCGGCCGAACAGGCGCCAGCCAATACCAGCCGTACAAGCCCTCTCTGAATGGCATGCCATTTCGACGCGATTTGATTCCTTGGCGCGCTCCCACCTTACCCGTGCTGCCCATTTTCGCAACATGAACCTTTAGGTATATAAAAGTTAATTTTAAAAATTGAAATTTAAAAAATTCTCTTAAATTTTTTGTTGAATTCAATAATACCTTTGCTGCACCGATCATCCAAGGCCAACAAGCCTGTTCTCTCAAATCACAACTCACCACTATGCACAAAATAAGAATGAAAAAGAACGAACTCTTGCAATTTATGGTATTGCTCGGCGATAACAGGCTCGTGTGTTTCTTTGAATATGTTTTTCATGCAGTGGCATATGTACACCTTAAAATATTGAATTATATTAGTTCTAAGCAATTCAAAAATGAACAAGATTGACCGAAAGAAGTAGAAAAGAGAGAATTAAGAAAAACCGTGTAGTGGACACCGTACCACCAAGAGTCCGGCAAATAGTGGTATGCTGCAATGATTCCAGTTTCTGAGCAGATCGTTTCTGAAGACTAGGAGTTAGATAGGTTCAAGAGGAGTCCAGGTTTCAAAGCTGGAGATAGACAACAACCTCTTGAAAAAGGAGCTGCAGATTATATCTTGGATATGGTCGTCAACTAGCAGGTGAACAGGACATTTCAGAATGCCACGAAGACGGGCATTAATGAAGGCGTAGATGGCACCACCAACGGTAGCGTACCGTGGATCATGAACGACGATGTCGAACGTTTGAAATAACTTTTCCTTAAAGTCTCAGAATTACAAAACGACACATCAAAAATAAGAGCTAACATTTCACCTCGTTTTCAAACTCGTTCAATTTTTCGATCACACGCGACTCCCTGGGATCAGATGCGAATTGGTAAACGAAGCCGTGCTGAACGAGGAATTCTGCTCTACTGCTGATAAGTATGCATTTCAAAAATAATTTTACATCCAACTGCCGACAAGAGACATCGCTCAAGCTCAAGTTGTTTGGAGTCAGAGCGCAGCTGAAGGTAATGGCGAGTAATCACTTCAGTGGCGATTCTTCAAGCCCTTGTTTCATTTATCCGAGAATCACCTAGGTGATAACGTTGTGACCAGCGTCATCTTACCGTTATATTTCTTTGCCTCCCGCTAATAGTGATGCAACTTCCCGTAAAGAACTAGTTAGATTGCACAGTAATGCATCTGATTTTTTGTAGTATTTCTTAATATATACAAAAACGTATTCCAATTGTCTTGTTCTCCTCAAGGGTTCCTTGCATATTGTTTACAACGAGATCTATTCTGGAAGTCAGAAAAAATGTGGACAAAAAAATATTTTAAAAAGACAAAAATGGAATTTAATAAACGTAAAAAGGTTATACTTTTAAAAGGCATGTTGGCATTTCTGAGTCACGAACTACTCCGTAGAGATACAAGGAGCCAATCGTGTAGGTTTTTCTTCGTCTCAGAAAAGAAATGTAGCACATGGCAACGCAATTCCATAGCTCGCTCACTGCATTCGGCTGTGTTTGTTGTATGTGGGGGGCAATGTTCCTAACAGAAGCAGCAGGGCTTTTTCTTCCGTAGCCTCGTTGGGCTTCGGAATGCTTATAAGGAAAGGTTTCCAACCCAAGGTGAGCTTTTATTATGCTATTTTGACAGAATGTAGGGCCCTGTGAGCGGAGATCAGAATTACATTAGTTTTTGCTGAACGCTTTTTTTAAAGACCTGAAAAAGAGGCTTGAAAACATGTGCGCAGCACTCGTCAAGCCCTATGACACCCCATGAGATGTGCCTATTTGGCGCAGTCGGTAGTAGTGCCGCCTCATAGAAGCACACCGGAGGGCCTTTGAGTTGGGGTGACCGTACTGCCGATATTTTTGCACCTTTAGTTTCTTGTTATTGCGCTTTCTCATAATCACAGAAGTCAATCTTAGACCACCAATGCTTACAACAGACCAAGGCCGTCTACTTGCGCCTGTGATAGTTTTTTTTCTCGTGGGTGGCAGTTGGTTACGTCGACGTTTACCCAGGACCCTCCTCTACATCCAAGGATCACGCGTTCAACGAAGGCGAAGTGGTCGTTCCTTGCCAGGGAGAAGATTGTTGGCTCACTGGCTTTTATAAGATGCTGCTTCTGTGACACGCGCTTCTGTTTTACTTGTTTCGTCGTTTTTCTTTCTGGCCTCGTTGCTATTACCTTTTAGACACCATAGCTGGTGACTAAATGGTAATAGCAACAAGGCCAGAGAAATAATATGGTACAAGAACGCATTGTTGAAAAACTAGCACATGAAGGCGCAAATAGACAGCCTTGGTTTGTTGTAAGCACTGATCGTCTAAAATTGACTCCTGTGATCAAGAGAAATAGTAATAACAATAAACTAATATGTGCAAAATTACTGGCAGCACGCGGAGATTCGAACTCAAAAGCTCCCCAGTGTGTTTCTATGAGGCGGCACTACTACCTACTGTGCCAATTAGGCACATCTCATGGGGTGTCATAGGGCTTGATGAGTGCTGCGCACATGTTTTCACGCCTCTTTTCAGATCTTTAAAAAAGCGTTCAGCAAAAACTAACTGTAATTCCTGACTCTGCTCACACGACCTTACCTCCTGTTAAAATAGCCTCGCAAAAGCTCACCTTGAGTTGGGAACCTTCCTTGTTAGTGCGGAGAAAATCTCCAGTCTCCTACCGAATGAACCACCGAAACTGTCGTACACTTCGAATGCCCATTTGAGAGCGCTATTTGGTGCCTAGATCATAGACTGCAAAGCACAACTTATACAAACTAGCATCATCTACACTAACGGGCCTGTCTTTTGGTTTTCGGGCGGAATAAACGCAGGAAACCGCAGTTTTCGCCGTTTTCCCATAACTATCTTCAAATTGTGTAGGTATCATCCAGTGTCTTAGGGAAAAAACAGATTCGGTTACGCCTACAACCTGACGCCGGTAACCTCTGTCTGTCGCTCGAGATAATTACCTCGAAGGGTCCAGGTTTTAAAGGGATCCAATCTTTTTTGTTTGTAAAATCACAACATGATACCTGCTTTACTGAATGGATCACGCACATTAGATTTGGATCGTAACATTTATATTTTGAATAGGCCACTTAAAGAGAAGTTGTGGGAAAGCGGCAAAAACGGCAGTTTTTTGCGTTTTTTCCAAAACCAAAAGACAGGAGCGGTATTGAGTAAGCTGTAGGTTAATGGATAATTTGCATTTCAGGACGAATCAAATGGTAGCCTTGTGCTCTGCACGGTTCAGGCAAATCCGGGACCTATTTTTGTACATGGCGGACCTATACCGACTCCAACTAAAAAGAAATCCATCTTGAGAGAGAGAGCGATGTCGCCTATAATCGGCGCTACATAGACTCTCTAAAAAATACATAATGTTATACATTCGTAAAAAAACATAATCCGAAATACCCCGGCATTAAGCATGAAAAGCAAAAAACAGAACGGTAGGCACTTCCATGCGTTTTATTATAGATGTCTTTACTTACGAGTCGCGTTTTAGACCATATTAGTTTACCTGTTGTATTGATGTCTTCTCTCCGTCCCTCGACATAAATCGAATAAGGCGTTTGCTCATATTGGCGATAGATTTTGGCCGCTTGGTCAAACACCGTTCTGGAATATTTTTCCATGGAATTGACAAGGTTTGCCACTCTAAAAAGCCTTTTCTATAAAACTAAAATAAAAATATTCTTTACAAAAGAGTTAGTAAATTAAAGTCGCCGAAAAAAGAAAATTAGAATCTCTTTCAAAATGTATTGTTTTCTGGAAGGAGGTTCATGTGTAAATAATGAAGAACAAATTAAGGTTAACCTTATGTTAGTTGTATAAAAGCATGGCATAAGAATAGGAATCAATTATTCTCATAAAATTTCTTTTAAAGATCTGACAAAATAATCACGATAGTGATATTAGTAATAGCACTACTAATAGTATTAAAAGTAATAGCACTACTAATAGTATAAAAATTAAACCTTATCAAAGATATTAGGTCGTAAAGAACGTGTCCCGCCACTTGTGCATTTTTTCAAATTTATTTCGCTCGTTCGCTACATGCAATAACTGACGAACATGTGCACCATTATTATCTATAACCTTTGTCAGGTAACTTGTAGAACCCGCTTCTATAGATTTCCTGGGGTGTTGACGAAGAAACTCAGCGAGGCACTTCTCAAGTTGGTTCCTATTGTCACATTGTTTCTCCTGCAAATGGTTCGATAGGAGACTGATGAGAGTCCGTTGGAACAAGGTCCGGTGAATACAGTGGGTGGGCCAAAACGTGCCATTTGAAACACCGGAGTTTTGTTCTGGGCCTCCCTCGCAACGTGTGCACGTGCGTCGTCGTGAAGGAAGAGGATCTTGTCTTGTTTCACACAAAAAGTGCCTCAACGCGATACAACTGGCAGCGAAAGACACCGTAAGTGACAGTAGTGTTTGAAGACAGCAGCTTCCAATGAATGACTTCCTCCGACAGACAGTGAGCGTTACCTTTCTTGGGTGAAGTTCCGCACTTCGCGTGGGAATTCCTGCTTCGCCGCGACAGAGCACTGACGCTTCCGCATGTGGTTAACTTAGACCACTCACTCTTCGTCGCCAGTGAAGTCGAGCCAAGAAAAATTCGGCCGCAAAGACATGAAGTTCATGCACGCAACCCGGCACACCTGCAGCTGGTGGCCGCTAAACTCAAGCGGTATCCATGAACCACATACACATGCCTTGCCAAGGGCATGCAGGTGGAGAGCTATGTCGCACTGTTGTGACCACTCGAGTTCTTCTGCCAGTTCACGGGTGCAGCACCGGGATCCTCCTGAACCAGCTTTCGAAGGCGCTCCTCATTCCCTGCAACTGGCCTTCCCGACCGTTGTGGGTCCTCCAAGCAAAAGTCTCCGTTCTTGAATTTCCGGAAAAATACTTTTGCTTTGTTGTAGGAGACTGTGGAAGGACCCATCGTTCCACATCTGTTGCTCACCGCGACTCTTTGCTTTTTGAAGGACGGGGCAAGTAAGGACCCCGTTGGATACTTCAGACGCTGGCAAAAATTGATGACAATTAAGGGTCTTACAGCAGGAGTATTGCTCCGTCAACTAAACATTTGATCCGGTGGAATGATCACATTCTACGTGGTAGGCGCCTCACAGAACGCGACACGGTCAGCGCGCAGCTAAACGACATTTTTTGGTCGAAACGGATCAAATTCTAAAGAGATGAATGCACGGAAAGTGGAAGAAGGCTATCGAGAATAATGGCAAACACTTTTCTTAGGTCAATCCTTTTTGTTTCGTCCTAGTGTTACTTTTTTCCGTAGAATACATTTTTCTGCAAAGTTCACGACTCCACCCAATACCTTAGCCTTCAGCGGCTAGCCGTCAGAAATCTGTAACTGCTTATTAATTCTGTGATAGGTCAAACGATAAGTTTCCAATACCCACCCAGCGGTGAGATTCATCAACCGCTTACCGCCCTCTAACGGTGAAAGTACCGCCAAACCTGATGCTAAGGAATGCCATATCAGGGGTTTGGTGGTAACTAGTTCATGAGTCTGGCTCCAAATAACATACGCCATCGCACACAAATTTATCCCAATGGCCAAGGACATACAAACTCAATTTGCCTGTTATATGCTTAAGCAAAACATTATCATAACTGCAGTGCAATCGTATGACAGATCATAATATTGTGATATAAATGTTCCAACTCAAAGACTGGGAATTAGATGTATTTTAAAAATGAGATTTTAAACAGTCCTGCATATGGATGCCTTCAACGCAGATGGGATTGTTTTGTGCGATAAGTGGAATTGTAGTTTTAATATAAACGAATAGAGAAAACAACTAACTGAAGCAAGTATGTAATAAGAGGACGGAAAGGTGATGCTCATCATGCTAACTGATTAGGAGTTTTGCAAAGCAAACATTTGATAAGCCATAAGCCGCTATCTCAACATGCCCACAACAAGCCAGTAAAGATAATGGTTTACGGAATTACAAAAATTTCGTGGTCTTTGAAGGTGCATCGTCCCTTCCTCTTTGGTATAAATAAGCCTTTAATGAGGGTGTCAAAACTGTGAATAAGGAAGCGAGATAAAACAACTTCCCGCACCGTATTGTGCTACTTAAAATCAGTAAAAATGTCATTTCCAAAGTCGACTGTTAGACAGAGGTTTCACACGCTGGTATTCTAGAAACATAATATTTCAAGAAAAGATAACAAAAAAATCGAACCTTCTTCAATCTATGTATTATAAATTTCTGCACTCTAATGCCACGAGCGCAGGTCTACATTGTTTTCCTCCTGTTTTTTTTTCTTCCACACATGTTTTTTGAACAGGTCAACCACCAACCATCTGGAAATTGCTGGAGCATCATAGCTACATAGAATCCATCCTTGCAGATACATATATTTTTAACAAAGGAATGATAGTTCGTTTCTTTTTCCTTCGATATCCCCAAATTGGTCGAGATTGACACCACGTCGACAGAGCTCATCAAGTTCAATAGAACGGTGTCATTGCGAGTGCCCAAAACTCAAGGGGGGGGGAAGGAGTAAGGGCGGAAGAAGCTTCACTGTTGCCGCCCAACGGCAGCTGTAATTAAGGCAGTTTGGGCAGCTGGAGAGCTGTGAGCACTACTTCGTAAAGTACCTTAAGTGATCTGTTAGCCTATACATTTGTAGGCCGTCAGCTCATCGCCTCTTCCAGCAGTGATCGACTGAAATGGAAAAAATGGGTTGTGTACAAGCCTGACCTCCATATTTGCACCACCGTAACTTTGTCCAATCTTAGGCTACATCGCTGTGCTTTGACGAACTGCTAGAGCTTCTTATAGACTACAAAACCCACAAGCTGCATCCGGAACGGTTCACACTTTACGGAATTATGGCGCTCCAAACACGGCCGCGCGTGCAGTTTAGGAGCAATCAAGCCACCTCGACTGATAGGTTCGATTGTATTTGCATTGTTCTCAGGGCACTCCAGATACAAGCTGTACAGTCCTAGAGCAATGCCTGAGTAGGGCGGCTGGGAATTTCTGATAAAACTCCCCTAAAACTCTCACTCTTCAAGCTGTCGGGCCCACTCGATTGATAGGTTCGATTCTATATGCATTGTTCACTGTGCACTCGAAACGCAAGCTGGATAGCCCTAGAGCAACTCCTTAGTAGGGCGGCTGAGAATTTCTGCTAAAACTCGTCAAACACTCACTCTACAAGCTGTTGCTCGCTCAATAGGTTGTCGCGCCCACTCTATTGACTCTGTCGGGCCTATATGCATTGTTCACAGCACGCCATGCCGCCAGTTAGCTCCAAACAGTAGGCCATGCTCGTCCAAGCGCATAGGCAGCTCCCTCCATCAGCCTAATGTCCAGAAGTTGAGGACGCGGCGCTCTATACGATTTGAATCCGGCGCGACGCGTGGCGTGCGGAAAACGGCGCTCTCCGGCGCTCTTTTGCGCCGCTTCTCATCTTTGGCGCCGCCTGTGCTTGTTGGACGCAGCGGCATGTCCGATACTGTATATTTTTAACAAAGGAATGATAGTTAGTTTATTTATCCTTCAAAATTGCACTTTCTTTGTCTGAACCTTCATATTGTTATGATGAACGGAAACGGCACATTATACGATGCGCCTGATCACAGAGAGCTGTTGGATGTTTCGGGTAAATATTATTGCGCGCGTGGGAGCGCAATCGGAGAAGGTGTCAGCTATCATCTGCACCCAGTTCCAGGTTCTCGCATTGAATTTACCCCCATGCCAACCACAACAGAGCCTTCCATCCCTCCAGGGTCGATGAGGTAATGTCTGGGAAAGATGAAACACCTGTTTATCGGGTGGCTGCCACGAGTCACTAGTACAGGTCGATTTCGCATTCAAATTGACTCCGCGATGTTCCGTAGAAGTAGAATATAGAAATCTCAAATTCATTATCGTCGTCTTTTATCCTTACTTTATCAACTTTTCTTTTTAAGTTCCAACGGTGTTTTCATGCTGTAATGAATTATACAATCCAGCGGTGTTTAAATATATATAAACTTTGTTTTTTTTTTGTGTGCCGCACCTCCACCCTTTTCTCTTATCAAAGTTGTGAACCAATGCACTCGCTTAAAGTTTAGAGAGCTAATCCCCACACAGGAACACGAATCGATGGATTTACGTTATCTCAATATTCTGGATTGTTACGTGCCATGTCCCATATATACCCCGCTTTACTGGTATATTTCGCCTTGATCTGCAGCACACATAAATAAGCATGGAACCAATACATTGCGGTGCAGCACAAGCAAGAGCGCAGGGAATCTATAAAGCTGGCACGCGAAATTGCTGCGCAAAATGGGTACGTAAACTCGGGAAATTTGCAGCGGGGCAGACACAACCGAGAAAATAAACAAGGCACGCCGGAGGTTCTCTCTAGCAGGATCCCTTTCCTAATGCCGCTTATATCTGATGAGGTCAGCACTGCCATCAGAAAGTGCCTGAGGAGGACGGGATTAGATGAGTCGGTAATTCTTACGGAATTACCGCCCTGTAGCCTGAAATGCCGGCTGGTAAGAAACCGCATTTACGCCCGCCTTTGCGTTACCCTTAACTGTGTAGTCTGTCCGGCTGCTAAAGAGGGAGATTGCGCGGTGAAAGGTATATCGGTGAACCCTCTTGCCCACTCCATGTACGCGCCAAAGAACAGATGGAGGGCAAGCAAAGGTCGCGAGTTTCCACTGCACTGGGTGGCCACAGGGTCAACGCCCACCACGGAGAGGACTTCGAGGTCAAATTTGAAATTTTAGCGCGTGAGCCCCAGACGTCGGCGCGGAAAGCCCTTGAGGCATTTTGGATACAGGCTACTGACCCAGAAATCAACCGGAAGGGGGAGTGCCTATATATAACCCGGGAGCTCAGGCCATACCTCCGACTAGTATTCTAGTCAGGGTACGGTCTTCGTTGGTACCCTCACGAGCACTACTGCCCTGATTGCCTGGCGATCCTTGGTTAGGTGAGGTCGACTGCTGTCTCCTACGCATCTTGCGTACGTCTAATTGGTCTCAAAATCCAGTAGCGTTGAGGAGACCCTTGGTCGAGTGGTCATACTTAGGTTTGTTTCCTTTCAGGCCCTGAAGAAGGCGATCTCTCCAAACGTAAGCCCAATAAACGCTGTTACCAACCTCGCCTAGAGTTCAAGGAAGAGCTACTACGATGTCTAGAGAAATGTGTTATGTTTTTGAGTTAAACTTCAATTTTATTCTGCGGATCTTCGAACAAATGTTTCACGAAGAAGGACTAGTACCAACACTATAAAAGAAATGAATCAGCTGCCAGCTATTAGGTCGTTGCATATGAGATGGTTGCGGAGTCTTCGCTTTCATAATGTGTAGGTCTTGCGACATAATTGCCTCCTGCCGAGATTTCGACGTCGTTTTCACAGTATCGACCAACGTTATATTCGGGTGCTCTACTTGTATGAATGGGAAGGTGAACACAACGCCACGGTCTCAGCTTGTAACATCAACGCCGTATTTAGGAAGGATTTCGCTAAGGAACGCACAATTTGCCACTGGTTCTAAGGGTTTCGATCTGGAGATGATATTCTCGAAGATGAAGACCGAAAGAGAATGGATAAATGGATCCCGCATGACCACTGGACAGATGCTGAAGCGCCACGGCACCTGCGTTTCGTTAAGGCTTCGCAGTCTAAGAGAGCCCTTTTTGGACAGGGTCGTGACATGTTACGAAAGATGGATCCTTTTTCACTGTCGAACTCTCACTGCACGATGGTTAGACAAGAACGAGAGTCCCAAGGAGATGCCGAAACCAAGTCCCCATCCGAAGAAGACCATGGTGACCGCATGGTGGACAATGGCTGGTATAGTCCATTACAACTTCTTGAAGACTGGAGAGACTATCACAGCGGGGAAGTGCTGTGCCGAAATTGAAGTGATGTAGCAGAAGTTGATTGAAAAACAATCGGTTTTGGTCAGTCGAGGAGGCACAATCCTGCTACATGAGAACGCTCCGCATGTTTCAAAAATTGTTGACCAGAAACTGGATGAATTGGCATACGAAACTCTGCCGTCTGCCATATCCAGCGTAATCGCTAGATTTTTCCCCTTCAAGCATTTAGATCGTCATGTGAAGGATTAAAAAATCAGCAACCTAGATGATGTCGAAAATGACTTCTTACGTTTTATTAATTCTCGTACATAATTCTGGTTTTCAGTGATGGGTTGTCTCAGGTATTGCTGCGCTGCGAGGAGTTTATTAATTGTAATGGATCTTATTTCGATTAGTCAAAGTGCTTCCAAGCAAAGCTATAACCTGTCAAAATTTTCAGTCAATACCGGCGGTTTCATATGCAACGAACTAATACGTTAAGTTGCAGTTTGCAAACCGTTGCTTTCGTCTCAATCCTCTATTTTAAGGTAGAAGTGCTCCGACACGCCTAACGGTGTGTCTCGAACTTGCGCGCTTCGCGCGACTTTGTACCATCACTGACCTATGGAAAGTAGTTTTTGTAAAACATAAAATTAGCTAGCATCTAGGACTTGGTGCGCACTTTATCGGCATCAACCCTTTCACCACTTCGGTATCTTCATCATAGACATTCTTTCCTGACCGGCCAGTAATGTCCCCTCTTTCGTTTATTCTTATTGGATCTAGTTGCTGGTCCGCCTTTACAGGTCTTCCCTCCCCCTCTTTAGTCCCCACCTTCTTGGTCCCAACTACTGGCCCACTTCTTTGTTTCCACTATTGACACCTACTGGTCTCTTCTTGCTGGTTTCCCCGTCCTGGCCGCTCCTCCAGGTCCTTCCTTTCCTTCATGGTCGCTCTCGTGGTCAACCATAGAAGTCTCCCGCCCTTCTCCACCACCCCTTTGTGATCCTCCCATGCTCACGGCACGGTCGGTGACACGTATTCAGAATCAGGATGCTTCTGCGCGACGTAGGGGGCCCGTTTTCTGGATCAAAAAGCTCAGAAGCGCGCGCAGTCGCTGCTGTGTCGAGCATGAAGAGGCCACGCATATGGCAGATTCCTTGTTCTCCGTATAAATTCCCTTACGGCTCCTTTCTTGTTGGTTCCCCGTCCTGGTCCCTCCTCCAGGTTCCTTTTTTCAGGTACACAAATTCTTCCTCCTCCCGCCTCGAGATCCTCCCTACTACTCTACCCCAATTAAGTAGGCCTCCCACGCTCACGACACGACGACGGCGAGCGAACGCCCATTGTGTGACATCGGTGTCACATCCTCTAAACCCGGTCTCTCTTTATGGTAATGGGTCCCCTTGCTGATCCCCCTTACTGTCCCCTCCCTTGATTGGTAAACCCTAATGATCTATACATATTGCCTAAACTCTTCTTGGTGCCACCTCCTGGCCTGCTTCCTTGCTCCCCCCATCGACCATCCCGATGTTCTCCTGGTCGCTGCCTCCTGATCGCTGTCGGTTCTCCATCCTCAAAGTACTCCTTCTACCCTTACCCCTTTAGTAGTCTTCTCATGCTAATGGCACGAAGTCGGCTTCTGAATCTGGACGCTCAGAAACGCGCGTAGATGCTGTTGTGTTAAGCAGTAAAGGGCTGCGTTTCCCTTGCTGCACCAACATCCCACGTTCAATAGCAAGTTTTGCCGCGCTGTAGATGATGAGACGTACCTCATTCAGGTTAGATCATCGACCGCCCTTGCTGTGGATAATGCGGCGTATCTCACTCAGGTTAGATCACTCCACGGACAAACTCTTTTATATATAGGTGGTGATTTTCGTAGATGTTTGCAACCACGTGAATACCGGTCGAGCCTCGAGCTGTATTGGAGAGAACAATGTGAGCAAAAAAATCCTACTGAGTGCTCGCAAGAGATTTTTCTGAAGTAGTTCTGTGCCGCCCACTTGGCACTGAAGATCCGCAACTTCCTTATGTTCTAACAATGGATATGACTAAAAAGTGAGATGGTTGCCGAACACGCTAATCTCAATATTTTTCTCACACCAAAGCTTAGGATAACACCAAGCGACGCCTCCACTAAAATCGTATTACTAGGCTCCTACACAAATGTTTTATGGAATACACTTACTCCGCATGAAAAGGAACCAATATATCATGCGCTCTGCCGTCACTTGGGCAGGGACGAGTCACTCAACGCTTGCAATGATATAAAGGAAGAGCTGTGCACACTGATACAAAGCTCTCAGGCTTCACCATGTGGCGAGTAGTTACATTCATTAGGTTGGAGAAAGTCTTTTCATTTTTTCAAAGATTTATTACTTCACAACTACAAAGTCATATAAATTGAGATAATCTCCATTTTGTTCCACTACACTTTTCCAAAGACTGAGTAATTTTCTAATTCCTCTCGCTTAAAAAACTGCAATTAAGAAGTGGAAGTGAAGAGAAGCGTAGAAGTCGAACCATTGCTAAATTCAATTTTTGAGGTTTTCATCCTTTTCAAAATATTTTTGTCCAAATTCTCGCGTGAGAGCATGGAAGAGATGGTAGTCCGTATAGGTGAGGTCAGGGCTATACGGTGGATGTGGCACTACCTCCTAGTCCAGCTCCTTTATTGTTTCTCTTGTGAGTCTTGCAACATGTGGTTTTCCATCGTCATGCAGGATCATCACCTTTGACTTCTCCGGCCTGTTTTCTTGGAGAGTTGTGGCAACTTTGTGGAGTTGGCCACTGTATATGGCAGCAGTGTGTCTTTCTACTTCTGAGAGTTTTCCAGCAAATCACTCCTCTGATATCCCACCAAACACTCAAGAGAATCTTCCTTTGGTGAACTGAGATCAGGCTTGGGGTTTTCTCCCTTTTTTACCCATTGTCTTTTTTTTTCGGAAGTTGGCATACAGAACTCAGGACTCATCTCCTGTCACAATCCGCAACAGTAACGATTTTCTTTCGTATTCGGACAGAAGAGAAGCAGCGATGGAGGGCCGTTGACCTTTCTGAGTGTCTGACAGTGCATGTGGAATCCAAGCTCCTAATTTCCATATAAGGCCAAGATTCTTCAGATGGATTCTCACTATCCTATGAGGCACTTCGAGCTTCTCTACCAATTCACGTCTCGCCTGCCTACTATCGGTACGAAGAAGATGGAGTAGTTCAGTGTCGTCCAATTCAGTTGGCCTTTCTGACCTTGCCTTGTCTTCTAGTGAATAATCTCCCTTTAAAAACTTTCCCGAACCACTCGTGACAGGTGCGAGGAGTAATAGATCCCAATAGAAGTATCATCTTGGAAGAATATGCAAGGTTCGTTTCGCCACTTAATCATACGAACCTTTGTTTAGCACTCCTCCCGTGGCTCATCGGTGACTGGGAGGAGTACTAAGTAAGGTAGTATGCTAAGGGGTCAAGATGAGTGAGAAAATGAAGAGAAAGAAGAGTTAGAAAAGAAGAAATAAACCTACATAACGAATTTTAGGACAGGAATCGGAAAAAACTACATATGATAGTCAGCGTATGCGCATTGGAGCGCGCTGACTTACGCTACGCTGAGGGGTGATAATCCCGATGGATTTAGTAACTAGTAAGGTAATTTTAAGAAAGTTTATTTGCAATATTTTATCGAAACTACTCCAAAATAGCTTTAACAAACTTTATCAATTTGTCATTGTAATCAAGAAACCCGTATTTGTAATATATTTGTTTATTTCTATAAAGGCATATTAAAATACTAGTTATTATAAATTCTTGTGAATACCCATTATAAAGCAGTGTTTCTTTTAAATTAACAAATTTTCTTTTAAAATTATCTAATGTTGAACAAATTCTAGCTATTCTGAGGGTTTCCGTTAATATAGTAGCTGATTTTATCTTTATAGAAATAGCTGACTTGGCTTGAGGAAATCTTATAACTTTAAATTCAAAGTCTTCAGTTTTGTTATATAATGAAGTTACAATTTTACTATTAATTACCTTTATGCCAATGTCTAAGTAATTGCAACTGTACTCACTTATATGGGTTTTTTTTAAATTCTAGTGTGCCTTTATATACTTCTTTAAGAATTTGATCAACATCTGTCTCGTTTAGGCTATGGACCACTAATAAATCGTCCATATATCTATAAGGTATAAAAATGTAATTATACCGTCTAATTCTTTTAGTGTAGTCGTATTCAAACATTGAAATTGTTAAATCAGCCAATAAGGGACTGAAATTACCACCTTGAGGTACTCCTTTATTTTGTTTAAATACTGAAGAAGAAAATACGCAATAACTGTTTCTTAATAGATAATCCACATGATATGAAATGTCATGAATGGTATATAACAAATACTTATTACTAAATTTATTATCATCGGTGTAGAAGGTATTATATTCATTACATGCAATGTATTTTTTGCCACTATTTTTAAAGCAAATATAGAGTAATTCAGTAATTTTGCATAATATAACCTTATGAGGAAGATTAGTAAACATATCTTTAAAATCTGACAAGCCATATATACCGTCAATTTGGTGGACTGCCTGACGTGCTGTAGATCCTTTAATGAATTCATGAAGAATGCCGTGCCGAAAAAGGCCATGAGGTAGATCTGGCATTGAGTCCGGAAGATTGGATAGATAACGAAGTACAAGAAGGGTCTTGACCTATGTCCGCGTGCGAACGATGGACAAGTGTGATAGGATTACGAAATCAGCTATCAATATTGGCTGGTGAAACAAAAACTACAAGGAGAACGGTAAAAAAATTGAAGTGTGAAGAGACTTTTTTCAACCTAATATCAGGAAAACTTTTGGCATGGGTGGTCTCATACTATTCTAGCATGCGCTGACTTACGCTACGCTGAGCATGCATTAATCCTTTACAAATAAGACACTTGAAACATCCAATTTCTAGATTAGAACCCTGTCAAACATGCATAATATTTTGCATAGGAAATTTGCGTAAAGTACATCACCGTTTATTACTTGTAAAAGTTACGGTTTATTCATAATGTTACTAAACAAATTTACAACAGCCTACGGGTTTTCTTCGTCGCCTTCCTCTTGTGGAGCATCCTCTCCTGGTTTTGCTTCATCCTTGCAGGCTTTCTTTGGCTCCTCCTTCGCCACTGCCTCTTTGGCTTCCGCTTTGGAACCGGTCTTCGGTTCTTGCTTCTGTTCTTCTTTAGATCCCGTCTTTGGCTCTTCCTTAGAGCCTTGTTTCGACCCAGTCTCCTTGCTTTCAGCTGGCTTAGCCGCTCCTTCTTTGCTTCCAACTGTTTGAGCTGTCCCTTCCTTGCTTCCAACTGGCTTTGGGGCCTCTTCCTTGCTTCCAAGCTTAGGCGCTTCCAATGGAGCCAGCGCTAGTTTGTTGAATTTCGTACCTTCTGCAGACAACAAGACTCCACCATCCGGTTTCTTCTCCTCACCGAGTTCCTTCTTATCAACGACCTCCGTTTTTGAGTCTTTCTTTGTGTCTTCCTTACTTCCTTGAGTGATGCTAGGTGTTTTAGTGTCAGGCGACTTGCTAACCTCTCCTAGTGATTCAGCTGATGCGGGCTTTGGCGGAGGGAGTCTGAAATATGTGGCTTTGTGGAGCACTATAAAATATTCGGCATTCCTAGAACCAACGGTGTGCTTTACTTACTGTCGTTTGCTTCTGCGACTTCTGGTAACCTTTTCCAAATTGACATTCTTTGTTTCCTATAACAAGGACTTCGTCGGCTCAGAACTTCTCTGATCTGGTGAGAGTTTACACGATTTTACACTCTCTTCTGCCTCATGTTTTTCATATATATTTCCTGATTTTCATTCACTTTAGTTTCTGTCTTACTATATATAGAGAGCTTAATTCGTGTGCCACATCGTGGGTCATGTAGAGACCAAAAAATACTATAGCATGTAATACTGCGGCGTGTTTCAGACGGTAAGTGTACGAGCTCAAAAATAGGCCACTGTTGGAATTGGCACTGCATTTTTGGCTCGTCACAGACGTCGCGGAACGAGCGTCTCGATTCCTAGAAAAAACATACCGCAAACGTCAGAAACTGTTTCATATCACGAGTGAAAATGTGTCTGTGTTCGTTTATATGTGTCGTAGTAATGACGAAGAATTACCACTGCAGGAATTAGGAGGGGGGGGGGGGGCGTTCGTTCCCTTCACGATCCCGCCCGCCGCCCACTTCCCGCCCTACCCGCGCCGCCCTATTTGGACAAGTTTGCGACGCGCGAAACCGTCGTTAATTGGCGTCACGTCCAAAAACCTAACAGCTGATAGGAGACGATTGAGGAGCGCATCTCAACTCAATTTTTTTTCAATTCATCTCAGTCAATTTTTAGTCAGTTCGGTGGTGGAGCCAGTTGAGAGGTGGAGGTGGATTCTTTAAATTTTACCACAACTAGAGACCATGGGTGATTCCGGTTAGGAGTTGATGGTCTCTTTTCTCCAAATGTGGTGTACAAGATTCTGTCTCTTGTCTCAAGAACTAAGTGTTTTCAGGATAGAGCTGCCAGGTCAAGGAAAGTGATTAGAAATGCGATGCCTCCATATGATGGTAGGAGCCCGGACATCGGGGGACGGTCAGCAGGTACACCCACCCCTGCTGAGGGGCGTGCGATCTTCCTCTCATCCCCCTTGCTTACCCACCCCAACCCCCTAGGCTTCACCAAGAGTCTAACGGTTGCCTTACGAAACCTTTCACATGCAAAACAAAAGTTTCCGGTCCGCAGAATGGCGGTGTACCTCCTGTCGCGCTGCCCCGGACATCTCGTTCTCATTGCGCCCTCTGCCCCACCCCCTTCTGAGGGTAGTGTAGGGAACACCTCTCCGGAATTAAGGCCGCACACACTTTTGCGTCGAGCGGCGAGCGTGGGGCGGTGAAAGCGATGAGTCACACCGCCGCCGCAAGCTTTTCGGCAGCAAGCGGCAGAGGCACTGAGCGACGAGGTACTAGATCTCCAGTCGGGACCCACTGCTGCTATTCAAATGTAACAACCACTTTTCCACATGAGGGCAAAGTTTGCGTGATCATTAGGTCTGTCCTCCTTCTATTCTTGTTGAAAATGTGGGACGTCTTTACATGGGCCAAAGGCATCAATTTTTCTGAACCTACCTTTAGCCAAGTGAACGTGACTACAAAACTGAAGATGTTTGATACGAGAACAGTGATAAGAATTCCAGGCTCCCATTTGCCTTTTAGTCGGCCAACCTGAAATGACGACGAATTTAATTGCTAGCATTCGATTCAATTTTTTATGCATAATTTCACACGTATGTTGAACTTCCATTGCATCAACATAGTCGGAGTAATTGTGGACTAACGGAAACTATCTCAACGGTAGGTCGGAGCGGCTTAAGTGTTGTATATGGGCAGAATCGCCTCTCTCTGGGAAACAACAAAATGCAAATATCTCGACACCAATACAACTCTGCGCAGAGTTAAGGACGACGGAATTTCAGCCGTTGGCGGCGTTAGTCCTATTCCTGCAGGCGAGGGCGGGTTCAAGTTAGCTGGAAACAACGATGATGAGCGAGCGCTGGTGGCGAAGTGGATAGAGGGGCGGCGTAATCCCCATAATCGATGTTTAGCTTGCCCTCCGCGTACAGGCATAGGGCTAACGCCACCAATGGCCCAACTTCTGTCGTCCCTTATTCTGCGCAGAGTTGTACTGGGGTCGAGATATTTGCATTTGTTTCCCAGAGAGAGGCGATTCTGCCCGTATACAACACTTGGGCCGTTCCGACCTACCGTTGAGATAGGTTCCTGGTAAGCAAGGAAGCTTCTCAGGCCTATGTCTGAACGGCGAAAATGAAGAGTCCACGAGAGTCTCCTTCCCTCAAATAGTATAAAAGTAGGTTCGATTTTTGCGAGTCCTTGAACCCATTGAGTTAGAGGTCCTTAAAGTTTACTATGGGATCGCGCGCACGCGTGTCCTAACTACCGTAACCGGTCAAAATTTTAAAAATGGATATCATATTCGGGATCAGCATTCCAGATAATCCCTAATGCAACGTTTGGGTGAAAACTTTTTCTACATCTTCTCGACCCCGACCAAACAAGGAATGAACTTTGATAATGCAAAAGTTTGACAAAGCATGTGAATCGAACACCTGACCCTTCGGCCATGAAGCACCGTCGCTCCGACTGAGCTGCTGAACTACTTGCACCGGCATCTTCCGCTATCTTCACTATCCCCACGTAGAGCACGCACAAACGTGTTAGGCGCGTGCTGACAGTGCAACGCCATACTGATCTTTCTGGGGCCCCCAGCTCCTTGGGTTCAAGGACATTGCAAAAACAAAACCTACTCATCCACTATTTGAAGGGAGGAGATTCTCATGGTTTATTAATTTTCGCCACTCAGGCACACGCCTGAGCCAGTGCCCTGGTAGTAAACTTTAAGAACCGTGTCAAAATCACTAAAGCTTTCTAGAGCTACCTTTCTCAGCGGATAAAAATTGATAGAAAATCGCTCCTACCACTCGAGCTGCAATAAGATTCGAAACCCTTGATATAATGTTGAGCCCTGCCGTGGACTTCGCCCGCACTTCAGTCGGCATTAGTTCAGCGGCTCCCAAGTAGTTTGGCTCCCAAGAAACCGAGATGGAATTATATGCAACAAGATACGTGACGAAGTAGATGGTGCTTCCCTGAAAATGCATTGATTCCTTCTAGTCTTAAACATCTTTAACAACTATAGAACAAGTACGCCCTCTCGTTAATCACCACCTCCAAAAAGTTAGAATATTATGACGTCGGCGTAATCCTCTAACTTGTTTGAAAACTATAGACACCTTCACGAGTAACATACCTTCATATTCGATACATTTTCAATAAGTAACCCAGCTGATGCAATTATGCATATTCCCATTGAGAGTATGTACACTGTTCTTCTTCCAAGCCACAAAAATCTGTCATCGGCAAATCCAACTATCTAAACGCAGCAGATTCGCTGGTACTGTACAACATAAACTTAATAAAGCCATGTACTGCTTGACTTCTTCTAAACTATAAAAAATCTAGGCACATAGGAAGTTTTTGTATAATCTTGCCACCGTTGCTTCAAAATATATAGGGTGTCCAGAAAGTATCTGCAAAATTACGACAATTTTTCAAAATAACACTTTATCAACATTTTATTAATCATCCAAGTAATTTCCAGCAACATCGACTAATCTCCGCCAACGTTTCACAAGACTTCGAATTCCTCTGGCGTAGAAATCTGGCGACTTGGAGGCGAAAAAGCTCGGAGGTCATTTTCGAGGTGGTCACGATCTTCATAACGCTTCCCTTCCAGATGATGCTGAAGTGATCGAAAAAGGTGATAGTCACTTGAGGCCAGACCAGGGCTGCACGGTGGACTCGGCAGAACTTCCCATCCGAGTTCCAGAATTTTCTGAGAAGTCGTCTTCGCGATGTGTGAGGGCGCGTTATCGTGCAGAAAGCGAACTTTGTCGAGTGTTCTGTTCCTTGCGCATCTAGTCGGCCAGTCTGTGCAGTTGGGTAGCGTAGACCTCGGCAGTGACGGTCGTACTGTCAGGCAGCAGCTCGAAATGGCAGGTCCCATAAACTCCCCACCAAACGCTCAGCATGAAATTCCTCGCATGAATTTCACTATTTACGAAAGATCTCGGCACTTCATCGCGTTGGCATCACGCATGTTTACAAGCATGGCTGACGTAAAGGACCCATTTTTCGTCTCCTGAGGCGATGGTGTCCAGCCAGTTGAAGGTGCGACTTCGGGAGAGCAGCTGAGTGCATATGTCCAAACGTCTTCGCCGGTTGTCGTCGATCAGTTTGTGTGCGAGCCACTGACCGAGCTTTTCAACCATTCCAAGAGATCGCAATCCATTGTCCACGGTGGATCGGGAACAGCCAAGAGCAGCAGCAAAATAACGCACACCTTCATATGGATGCTGCTCCGCCAGTTTCCCCAGTTCATCCAAAGATATCGTTGTCGGTCGATTAAAGAGCGAGGCTCATCTTCGAGACTCCTGTTTCCGCTTCTAAAGCGGTCGAACCAGCTATGCACAGACCGTACAAAAGGGGCTTCAGAGCCGAATACACGACACAAGTTTCGATAGGCTTCTGTAGCGGAGTGCCCAGATTCAAACTCATAAAGGAGTACGTGTCTAATATGGCCAGACAGTTCGGCCATCGTACAGTGAAATAGGCAAGGAAGACGGAGCTGAATATGTCATGCAGATACAGCAGGATACTGTCCTTATATAGCACTTATGTTGTAATCTTTAGAACATTCTAGAAAAAACTTGGAACATTGCGAATTTTCCTGCAGATACTTTCTGGACACTCTATAGAAACGTGATGCGAGAAGGAAGCAGGTAGAACTGTTTAGCTACAGAAAACGTATGCATACCACTCGAATAACTGATGCCAGTATGGCAGACATGAACTGTCCGAGCCAAAGGTTTTTCGTCATATCCTCTCCATTTAAGTCGATACAATACATGCTGAGGCCAGCGCAGAACCACCTTAATTTGAAAGTTTCCAAATTGTTACAAAAAAAAACTTCTTCAGATTATCTAGCTATAGAATCGCTAAAGGTCATAGAGCAATTTTCACTAGTTAACAATATGATTCACGGTGAAACTCGAAGAGCAGAGTGGGAAGTTCCCGGACACAACATATTGACGACAATATGGGCCGGTGGTTCATAACCGGTGGTTCATAACTTTTCGCGCTATTTTTTGTACTGCTGCCGTCGGTTTTTTATAGATGTTTTTTCTGTTCCCTAATTGCTTGTGATGGGAGAATGTCCAACAGGAATAAGCAAGAAAGTTCTTCTTACTTTCATTAGATATACTGAATTAAACAATTTTGCTAGGAAGAAGACCAATTCTACGATCAGATCAATTCATTTCACTGTTTTTCACCATAACATTGCCCAACGAGGTTATTAGGGATTTTGATCACAAATATGACATCCTTTTTCGAAATTTGGGCCGATTACGGTGGTTACGTTAGGTATGGGTGAGCAAGCCTGTCGTAGTCATGGTCACTGATTTCGCCCAAACCTTGCCTATGAGGGCTATTAGGGGTGCTGATCGCGAATCCGATACCCGTTTTTGGTATTACGGTGAAGTGTGGTAGGTTACCACACTTCACCGTTATACCAAAAACGGGTGTCGGACGGGTAATTACCGACAGCCTTAGTCACCTGTACCTACCGTAACCTTCCCTAATCCACCTTAATACCAAAAACGGATGTAGGTACAGGTGACTAAGGCTGCCGGGAATTACCCTACCTACCGCAACCTACACATACCAAAAACGGGTGTCGGATTCGTGATCACGAACCCCAAATAACCCCCATAGGCGACATTTGGGGGAAAACGGTCATCATGAGCTCGGCAGCCCTAGTCAGCCGTACTTATCGTGACCTATCGGCCGAAATTTCATAAGCGGATATCAGATTCGTGATCAGCACCCTAAATAAAGCTTCTGGTCGAAGTTTGATAGAAAAAAGCACGCAAAACAAAAAAGCGGTTCGCGAGGGACTTTGTGAGCCACCGCTGGCTCATAATGTCCCTTGCGCGTAGAAACGTGCGCGTGTCCAACGCGGCTTTCTACCGCAAAACGCAATTGTCGTCAATGTGTTAATCAAGATTTTCACCCTTGTCATCACATGTGTTCCCAACGCATATGTGACTGAAGTGTCAACTGTCAACGCCTATGTTTAACTGGGCCGTTGCTCAGTTTTACCGATGATCGATAACGATTAGAAGGTAATGAGCAAGTATATGTCATCTATTAGATTGTAAGGAAATAAATGGCACTGAACCACTGTAAATTTTAACAGTTAATGTCTCGGCTTGTAGGCAAGTTTATTAATCGAAATAAAAACCTTCTGATTCTACACATCTTTGCCAACGTGACACAAGCTTTTTTATCCCAGTAGCATAAAAATCAGAGGTTCTGGAATTGACGAAATCTTCGAAGGCACTTTCGGCATTCTGTTGGTGTTTGAATATTTTCCCTACCAAGAAGTCGCCAAGATGCTTGAAGAAATGGTAGTCTGTTGGGAAGAGGTCGGGAGAAAACGGAGGATGTGGTAGAGTTTCAATGCTCAGCTCATTCAATTTCTGCAACGTCATTCGTGCTACACGGGGGCGAGCATTGTCGTGCAGAAGGAGAACTCGCCTTCGGTTTACCAAGGCCGGCCAGATATCCTTCAACTTTTTCATCATTTCTTCAATCTCAATGCAGTACTACTCTGCCGTGATGGATTCACCGGGAGGGAGGAAGCTGTGGTGAATAATTCCCAGCGAACACCACCATACTGTCACCATTACTTTCTTTTGGTGCAATTCCGGCTTCGCAAAAACCTTGGGGCTCTCATCGCTGTCCACCCACTGTGCCGATCGTCGCCTGTTGTCGTACATTATCCATTTCTCGTCACAGGTTACGATGCGATCAAGGAATGGGTCCGTTTCGTTCCGTAGAAGCAGTGCGGACGAGATCTCATATCGTCGGTTTCTTTGCTCCTCAGACAGCTCGTGAGGCACCCATCTTTCCAGCTTTTTGGTCTTTCCAATTTCCTTCAGATGCCGGGCAGCTGTGTTGTGACTGACGCCAAGAACCTTCGTTATCTCCCTGGTACCTTTGTGTGGATCCTCCTCTACCACATCTCTCAGCTTGTCCTCATCAACATCACTATGCCTCCCACGACCTTCATGTTCTTCCAAGCTCTCATCTCCATTCCGGAACTTCTGATACCAACGATACGCCGTCCGAATTGTGGAACATCCTTGACCGAATGCGGCGTTGATCTTCTCGTCCGTCTCCTTAGCTGTAGTGCCCAGCTTGAATTCATACAAGTAAATGCCTCGGATTACCCTTTTGTCCATCTGCAAAAAAGTCAATAAAACTCTAAAGTTTTCCATTTTTACATAGAAAATTTGGTACTCCCCGTAGAGCAAAGTTTGCGCTTCTAAATGATATGCCACATGTTACGGTTTGTTCTTGATAAAACGCGTAAAGACGCGCCAAAAAATGGCGCGAGCCGGTGCCATTTAATTCGATACAACCTAATAGATGTGAAAGGCAGCAGAAGAGGGTTGCAGGTAGAGTAATAGTACCCTATTTCGCCAAGATGAAAGGTGGATACAGTTTCCCTTAAGCTCCTTGCATTCTTAATATCTCAGTCTTACTGTAATGCACGCCGTGGTAGATGCTTATCTCATAAGCGAGTTATGAGACAAAACTAAGTGAGAGCTTATCAACTTTAACAGGTTCACTACCATTACGCTTTACCAGAATTTTGTCGAACCATGCATAAAAAGCTATAACGAAAAACCTACATAACAGCCAGCACAAGAAAGTTTTTACGAAGTTCGGGATCTTCAAAGAACATTTCCCACATGTTCACTAACGGAGCCTGCACACCCTTCTTCTTCTCTCCTTTCTCTACAATACGCAAAGATTTGCACACGAGGCTAACGACTACTTACTTTCAATACACCATATTGGTGCAACACTGAAACATATATCTCGCAACTCTTCCATATTTGCTTGTCTTGCACCGCAAACCTGTACTCTTAAAGCGTCTCCAACTAGCAACTTGCAAATTGAGCGAGCGAATCGGATCATTTACTGATGGTGAGTTCAGTCATTCATTCACGTAATACCCCATTTTGCTCTGGGTTCGTCAGATTACAGGCTAACAACCGTAGGTACGCTGATACCACAACAGCTGAGAACACGCGAAACGGATCACCGTTGACTAAATGTAAAGCTCGACCAATGTAGCGTGGTGTGTGTTCACGACCTGCGCTAAGAACTCTGCTTAGATGTTGCGTTCGATCAAACGGCGCCGGTTGGTGTAAGGGCGCAGAGCATTCCGCCTGGTCAGAGGGAGATGGGGGGTTCGAGTCCCACCTGGCGCTAGAAGTTTTAATCGCAACAAAACATCGTTGTGACAGTTTACAACCTCGATACCAACCACTTGAGGCTTAAAGAAACTGATTTGGACTCTGCTTAGCCTGCAGCTCAGCTTCTTCATGCTGCCAGATGGATGATACAGTATTTGACATTCTGACCTCTGGCATGTTCCCCTTTCTTAAACTTCAATCATACAGATATCATTGAGGGGCTTCGAGCACCCGAAGAACTTTGAAATAGACCTAGGTATCTGGATGAAGCCTGTGGTAATGGTAACTATTTACGTTAAAATTGCAAAATACACCTCCCCAACGAATTATGACGTATTAAGGTTTACTTTCACGGATCTCCCTCGATAGAGAGCCTTCGGGCTCTCTTGTTAAGAGGGATCTCGGGCCGCTTGTCGCAGGGCCACGTGGCGCGTCCCCGGGTGGTGGATAGGGGAATTAAACGCGAACCAAATGCGACCGTGCACTGCCCAGAGACGCAGGTGGGATGCAGGGGATGGACTCCTTGCTCCTGCTGTGTCGGGTCGACGCGTTCCTTGTGCGTGGGAGCGGCATGTTCGTGCACAGTGTGCGTGGATGTGTCTGTGACTGTGCGGATTGTAACTGTGTCGGCCCGGCCAAAAGCTTGCACTCGGTAGACTGGCAGTACATCGTAAGGCGATTCGAGGCCGCCTTAAGTCTCGCCCCGTCCCTTCGGGCAGTCTGCCTGGCTGCCCGGAGTTCTTTGCCCGCACGACAGAGCCTGACTAGCTACCCGTGTTGTATGGAAGTCAAACACAGCAGCACTAAAGGGCCTCATTCCCCTGACCCCGAAAGAGCCCCCATTTCTGGAGCGATGGGAAGGACGAGTACGGAGAGGCTGCTAAAATCTCAGGGCCTAACCAGGCTGCGCAAACTGAGAAGGACTAGGATGACGATCTGTACTTACAACGCCCGCACGCTTGCGTCCGAAGCATCCGTCGAGGACCTGATGATGCAAGCCAGGAAGATCAAGTACGACGTCATCGGACTGACCGAGACGAGAAGACACCACCCCCTACACGCCGCCTACGACTCCGGAGAAGAACTGTTCCTCGGAACATGCGACAGCAGGGGAGTAGGCGGCGTTGGTGTCCTCGTCAACACGCACTTGGCCATGAACATCGATTCGTACGAGTCTCTGACAAGCCGAATCGGACGTCTGCGACTGAAGCGATGTGGCTCCGTGCCAGCCTTGACTGTGTTCGTCGCCTGTGCTCCAACATCGGACTACGACGACGAAGACGTCGAAGCCTTCTACGTGGAGCTGGAGAAGTTCTGTACGGAAGACCACACCTTCTACAAGGTGATCGTCGGCGACTTCAACGCCAAGATCGGACCGCAAATCCATGGGAGCTCACAGTTCCAGAAGCCTCCCGCCCCACGATCGACCTAGGAATCCTCCGGTGGCCAGTTCCACAACGAGATCGACCACATCATCTTCAATCGCAAGTATTGCCTGACCGACGTTTCTGTTGTCCCCAAGTTCTACCACCACTTCCTTCGCGCAAGGTCCCGCTTTTCGCGTCAAGGAGAGAAGGCCGTGAAGTTCAAGAAGAGGAGTCCCAGAACGACCATCAACTGGGACCTTTGCAACTCTCTTGCCGGCCTTTGGGAAGATACCGTTGTGGGCCACATCGACGAGGAATACGATCACCTCGTGCACCATCTCCGCGATAGTGCTAAGGGAGCCGAGAACTTTAAGACCACCAAGAGACATCTGTTTCCGGAATCTCTCGAGCTGATACGGCAGCGTGGAGCAGCACGAGTGTCAGGCAACAACCAACTGATGTTGGAGCTTGCGAAGCTATGCAGAGCGGCGATAAAGGAGGATCTTAACGAGAGAAGGGCGGAAGTGTTGGCTGAAGCTGCAGAGGCAGGTTTGAGCATCCGCAATGCCCGCCGGAACTTCGACAACTTCAAGATCAAGATGACCGCTCTCCGACGTCCGACGGAGCCGTCGCCGCTTCCAGAAGGACCATGGAGAAGGTCATCCACGACTTCTACTCCGATCTCTTCGATAGCCACGTCCACCTGCCCCCATGCCATCTTCCGCAGGATGGATACGTCGTCCCCTCTGTTCTCCCTTCCGAGATCCGACACGCCGTTGGACTGCAGCTGAATCTTGCGAAGACGAGGTTCATGAGGAAAGGACAAGTTTCTGATGCCTCATTCTCGCTCAACGGAACGAACATCTCCGAATGCTCCATCTACGTCTATCTGGCTCGCGAAGTCTATATGGCCAACGACCTAGCACCAGAACTGAGCAGGAAGAAACGAGCGGCTTGAGGAGCTTTCAAGGGCGTCGGAGAAGTCGCGAAGAAGACGAAGAACGTCCGACTCCGTGCCCACCGATTCGACTGCACCGTTCTTCCAGCTCTAACATACGCCTCAGCTATACGAAAGCATGATGAACACGCGATCAGCGTCGCTCAGCGTGGAATCGAGAGGACGATTCTCGGAGTGACACGACTCACACAAGTGAGAGAAGGCCTCCGGAGTTCCGAGCTTCGCCAACATTCGAAGATCAGAGATGCTGTCGTGTGGGCCAAGTTGTCGAAAATTAGGTGGGCCGGCCACGTAATGCGCTTGCAGACACCTGCTGGACGAGAGCCATCACCGACTGGATTCCGCGGGATGTCAAGAGAACACCAGGACGCCCACCAACGCGTTGGTCGGACTTCTTCGTGAAAGTTCTGAACGACCGATATGACGCTCTTCGTGTCTTCGTCCATTTTCGGCTTCCAATCCTATTTTCTGTTCATATGCATCAATAATGCGAAAAAGCATGTTGGAAAGCTTGAACGTTTGAGCCGTCGCAAGATTTCGCGCTAAACGGTAGAGCACTCTTCATGCTGCCGCCTAACCGTCGCGGGACCTACTTCAACCATGAGACCACCCCACGTCCACATTTTCCCGATTTTCCCGCTGGGACGTCGCATATGGCAAGCACGCAACGAGGCGTTGGAGACTGTCGGGTGGTGTGGTGGTAGGGTTCATGCTTCGTAAGAAATAGGTCGTGGATTCGATTTCTCCTGATGCTCATGTTTTAAACGCGTACCGAAAACAACTATTGACACGAAGAAAAAATATGAAGCACGTTGTCTTATCTGTTGCTGCGCATATTGCGCTCCCTCTCCTCAGTCGATGATGAAACTGTACGACTTAACAAGGTCATACAAATGCTTGTAAGGAGTAACAAACCTGCCCGGAAGATTACCACCACACTCTGCCTTATAGTTTCAGTGTCTCTAAACCTACCCTCATAAAACCTTTGGTAGCTGTACTGTACTTCATAACTAACACTATTGAAGGAAACTATACACTTTTGGATATAATCTGAGCATCTTACAAATAAAAACGATCGTTCTCCAAGTTACACCAGGCCTCTTACGGAAAGGTCAAGACATGTCATCGATTTGAACGATTAACTACGACTTCCTTTGAAAATTTATATTTCACTTGCCCCAAAATCTAACTGCAGTGTTTGTAGTGTCATGAATTATTGTGTCCTTCTAACTATAAAATGATCGTGAACTCACTTAAAAGTACAGAAGCCACCAATTTTTCAATGTGCCTTAAGAAGAGATCTCCACATGCATTCGTCCAGGGGCTGGATTCATCAACGACTTACATAACTTTAGTAGAGAATTCACAGTGGAAACCTCAGATAACGGGCCTTATCCCTCACCATATCGCTTGATATGCCGCGTTATCTGAGGTTTTCGCTGTAAATTCTCTGTTAAAGTTATGTAAGCCGTTGATAAATCCGGCCCCAGGGGCGACTTTCGTTATACTGATGTCAAAAATTACGCTTGCGTGGGGTACCCCACTAGGCAACGATAAAACAGAAAAACTGTGAAAAACAGACATATCTGCGCAACGAAACTTCACAAAAGCAGCATTTTCGGAATCTATCGTTCCATTTGCACTATGCTATCCCTGTGCCGACGTGTGCAGCGGCTGGGCATTAAGAACTTATACAGATGTCGCCGTATCCCATGACATACTACCGTCCCACGTCCGTCAAAGTGACAAAAGTGTACACTTCCTAAGCTCGAAGCTGTGAAACTTCTACAGATAGAAGGTGTTCTCGAAAAGAAGAAGAACAGAAACGCCTCGTTGTCGTGTTAATTCAAAAAACATGTCTCATCACAACCCATGATCTTAGAATTCGAAATTAAGGACATTTCATGGGCCGTCTCATTTGCAATTAGGATCGGAATGCTATTGATCTCATTATTTGCACGCCTCATTAACAAACATTTCTCGATAATTACAATATTGGCTTCTCACCGCTTTCATAATCCAACCCATTCATCCATGCCAAGTGTCTGCGCGCATACGACTCCCTCTCGTAATAACCCTATAGAGTGGTATTGTGGTATTTCTATTACACGTTGCATTGAGCTTAATTTACTAAAATTACATTAAAGAAAAAATGTGGCAGAAAGCAAAATGAGCAGTAAACATAGGCGTACCTTCCTTTTCAACCACAATGGACTTTCAGGAAGGAAAGCAACGGCGCATAACGTCAGCAATGATGCGGCCGCGTTGTAGTACGACGCAAGTCTCCACCTGCTGGCCGCAAGTGTCAGCAGGGTCATGAGAATTCTACCATTAGTCTGAAAAGTGGGCAGTAGTTGTACTAGCCTGTGTACTTTTCGCTGGCTAAGGACATCACAGCAAATAAAAATAAGGGATAAAGGATGGCTCCACTCATTCTTTTCTGGAATAAACCACGCATTCTACTTCTACTGCCGTTGAGGCAATATGAGTGCCTGTTTGGCTTACAATATTTGCGTTAACCAGCCCATGAAAAGGTCAGTGTTTTATCATTCCCATACAAGCCTGGTACCAATTCATGAACGGTGGAGGAATGGAATGGTTGCTAGGTTCGGCGGGAAACCCAACAAGAGCCTGGAACCGCACCTTCTCCACCTGCGCTACCACGCGCCTTTATCGCACTACGTGCATAGTTTTAATGAGCTCACAATCCTTTAGTGTACGACATTATAATTCCACTCCTACCCGAGAACAACAGGCAGGGGATTTTACGCTGAGAAGGGTTTTTCAATTACAAAGTTTTTTTGAATGAGGGACATAAGAAGGAGTATCGCCTGTATCGTGACCCTTGATGTCCACGATGATCAGTCATAACTGTGCCCACTTTGTCGCGGATAAAATCGGAGGCATGACTCTGAGTGGGATCCACCCCTGTCTTTTGCACCCTCGTCTGCGCTCTCAGAGTATAAGCTCTTCGTTACTAGTTGACGTTTCTTCAGCTACCGGTAGTCGGAAGACTTTTAATCCCACTGGCGGACCTCCTATGGAAGAGATATCGATTCGATTGAAAGAAAAGAGTGATGGAAACAGAGATGGGATAAAGAAAATGGAAAATATCAAAGTGAGATAACGGTTTAACGTATCAGTCGATGATAGTAAGTCAAGTAGAATATGAATGAATGTGATTGTCACTGAAGTATAACAAAAATATGAAATGAAATGTGAATTTGATTTGTGGGTTTTAGCAAAGAGGATCGTACAGTCTACCGCTAGTGGCAGTGTGGTCTAATCGCTTACCGTCTCCGCCTCCTTCACTTATCGGCGCCCTACTTGTCTTCCACACTGCCTTAGAATAGTTCATAATGGCTATGGTTCTGTCTGGCTTTCGGACCCCGCAATAACCTCGCTGTCTCATCTGACGCACCCTTCAAGGAAGCGTTATATGTGGTCGCGGATAATTTTGCTTCGTTTCATAGGTTGGCGGGGGCTTTTCCATAAAACGTAAAACTTAACTGTGGTGGACCGCCAATGAACAGCACAGTGTTCTATTCTTTGCAGGCAATCCTAGTTTTGAATCGATAGCTGGAGGGATTGATGTCTTTATTGGCCTAGGGAAACATACCTTGTTCAAACTGCAGCTTCATCTAACACATCTTCCCATGCGCTACACGCTAATATGTGAAGCGTAACCTTTATGTTGTAAGACAGTTTTTAATTTTTTGTTATCCACTTTTCTTAAAAGCGAAGAAACCAGGTACTACTTTGTTACTAACAAGGGAACTGTCTGAACAGTACACGGGAAGGGCAGGAACGAATGCTATAGGAAGAATATCCGTCCTTCAAATAGTAACAGAACATGTTTAGTTTTTGCCGAATCTTTGAGGCAAACGAGTAGGAGGGTGTAACGCTTAAGGGTCCGCAGAGCGAGCTTACCACGGCGGCGCAAGGGTTGGGTGGCGCAGTGGTAGAGGTGCTGCTTCATGGTCGTGACGTCAAGGGTTCCGTTCCCATGCTACGTTGCGTTTTTGCACTTTTGCCATTGTGTCGCGTTTTCATAGAGATTTCCATATCGGAACCTTTTTTTGAAGTTTGCTAATGTTTTGCATAAAACAGTAAGACAGATCACAATATGGGCAACATATGAAGGCTACAGTTTCTTTACATCCAGACTCATCACATGGGCCTAGGTCTTCTGGGAATGCCATTCCACTCGGGTTTTCGAAGCAACCAGGATAAATGATGATGATGTTTCATATTTTTCAGAGGAATCCAACGCAGTGGCTAGTGCCTTCTTTGCAGAGATTGTTTCACAGCTCCTGCCAGGTGCTACTGCGCCACAGCCCAAGTCTGGAATCGCGATACAGTCCCATATTCCCCGGTTGTCAACCTTGTGTAAGATAACGGTTCTAGTATAGCCAGACATTTCCCTCCGAAACGGTCCGTCTTCCCGAAAACGTGATTGTGTCTTCACTGGTTAGTGCCGTCTTGACTTCGGCGCAATCCTCTTCTTCTGTAAGAAATTCTGTGGGAGACTTGCTATCCTTTCCGCCAGTTTCATCTCGTCTTTTGAAATGGCAGCATCCAGTGGAGGTCTACACATCAGTGCAGTAGGTGAATAACACCCGAGGATTAGCAGAATTGTAGAGGAGGTGTTAGAAGCAGCTCATTAACCGAGGTGCCAGGTCAAGTTGAAGGTCTTCTCCTACATTGTGAGTACACTGTAGGGGCACTCACCTCACTGGCACTAATACTTTGCATATGAAGCAGTTTTCTAGCTTCCTGCCGCTGTTTCATGTTGTTCCTGCGTCAAAATTTCTTACTTTGACAACTAGAACGTTTGATTGGCGTGAAAGTTTCGTATATCATCGCATTTTGCATATTTGGGACATTGCTGGTGCATCATGAGATGTCGACAAGAGTAAGTAGTGGAAACATTTTGCCATAGCAAACTCCAAAAAAAGTTTAGATAGGAAATCTCTATGGAAATCCGATACGGTGGTGAATGTGGAAAAGCGCGACGTCGCTCCGGAACCGATCCCTCGACGTCACGACCATGAAGCAGCACCTCTACCACTACCCCACCTAGGTCACAGGACCAGTTCCTTGCTCCGCCGTGGTAAGCTCAATGCTGCGGATCCTTAACGATTACATCCTCGTACTCGTTTGCCTCAAGGATTCGGCAAAAAACATGTTCTGTTACTACTTGGAGGACGGAGACCCTTCCTATAGTATTCGTTCTTGCCGTTCCGGCGTACTGTTCAGACAGCTCCCTTGTAAGCAAGGCGAGCGAGTATGACACAGATGTTAGCGATAAATAATTTATCCAAAAACATAAAGATCTATTTACAACGTCGGGTACGACAAATAATTTATTATCCACTATAATAAGCGTTTTGCATCGAAATGCCCTATATCAATTTCTGTCATCATTATGGTTTATTTATCCAAGTACCCGAACTCTAAATGCGGAGATAAATGGTTTCGCGAAAACAGATGAAAGAAAAGGGTCTGTAGAAATTTGCGGTGACGTAGTCGAATCATATTCCAAAGTACTCTTCCAACGTCTAGCTTTCCTCAGTTCAGTTACACAGGATCCAATGAAAAGAAATAGCGAAATGAAGTTCCTTACTAAGAGACTGTCTCAGGCGTATGTCGGAACGGCAAAAATGAATACAACTATGAGAATCTCCATCCTTCACATAGTAGAAATGTGGGTACCATGTTTGCAAAGTCTTTGAACCCAAGGAGTTAGGGACCCTCAAAGTTTTCTATGGGATGGCATGCACACGCAAGTATGTCTGAGTGGCGAAAATGAATACCACTATGAGAGTCTCCACCTTCCAAATAGTAGAAAAGTAGCTTCCGTTTTTGTAAACTTCTTCAACCCAAAGAGCAATGGTCCCTCAAAGTTTACTGTGGGATTGCGTTCACACGTGCTAAACCACCGTAATCGGCCGAAATTTCAAAAAATGATATCGTATTCGTGATCAGCGCCCCAGATAACCCGACCTCGACCTCGGGGCTAGGAGCTGTGAAAGCTCAAAAGTGCCGATTCAGATTTACCATGGCAGTCACATAGTCAGGGGAGCGTACACTCATATCACGACGAACCATCGTAATCATCTTCCCGAAAGATATCTCTGCAGCCCTATCTTCAATAAAAATCTCCCTATATCTATCATTTTTTAATTGGTCGGCCCACCAGACGAGTTTCAAGACCAACGTGCCGCCGTCTAGCGGCACGCTAGAATGTGACGGTGACCTATACTCGCTGACCTGCCGGGACTACAGTAGCTACTTGCTTGTCATCATCAATGTGTCTAGTTGTACGTCCTCGAAGGGCAGTAGGGTTCAACTGGACACGGCTGTCCTTCCTTGAACGTGTGCGGCACATGCTAGGTGGGATTGAATGGCTGCCCATTGTCGACTTGTTGACTGCTGCCATCATATGCCCTTGTAATTGCTTTATTTATATATTTCTAACTGGGAAGGTTCACCCCCCCCCCCATATAGTCGAGGGTCCCAACAAAAATCTTCAGAAAGTACAAAGTAACGCATATATTAGGTGGGGGGGGGGGCAAAAGTAATGAGACTCGCCATGCCGTGTCCATATATCTCGTGACTGCAGTCTGGTTTCGTGCTTATCGTATTTGTATGTTTGTATGCTACCTACTGAAGGCCACCTGAGAAGTGACCACTTTCGCCCTTTCCAGAAGCATGCCAAAATCCCACTCTGTCTCATGCCGAAACCCTGGCCTGATCAGTCTACCTGTGTCGCGCAAATCTCTCCCGATTCCCAACCCCGAGCAGCCTGGAGCCGTATGCTAGTCTACTCCGAGACTCCCCGATGGGGGATTGAGCTGTGATAAGATATGTTGATATTGATTGGATTACCTCCAACGGGGGAAACGGGAGCATACGGCCTCTGGACTCAATCTTAACGCAGGATGAGAAGTACGTCTTCTACCTTAACCCTGTCAAGCAGCCAGTCTGGGTGAGGCCTGTTGACCCGTTACCGACCTTCGTTCGGCGAGATGTTCACGGTGAGAAGCACCTTCAGAGCTTTTGGGTCTTCGCCCATGGACCGGTATACTCGAAGCTGTTTACCAAAAGCACGACGATGGACTCCAAGGCCATGGTGAACGAGATAGAAGAGATGGGCCGGCGACTCGCTCTTATTCATTCACAGCGCTTCAAGAAGGTTCTCCTCTTCGACAACTCTGCACCCCATCGGGAACAAGTAACCACGGATAAGCTTGGCCAGCTGGGCTACGTTCACATGCCTCACCCACCGTATTCGCTGGACATCTCTCCATGCGACTACCACTACTACTTGAGCCTACAGGACTTCCTAGTCGGAAGGGACACAAGAACCCAAGCAGTCCTTGACAACCATGTCGAGCAGTTGATCAACACCAGGCCCAACAGTTCTGGAAGGATGGGATCAGGAGGTTGGCTGAGCGATGGCAGCAAGGTCCCTGCCCTTGACGGCAAATACATTCCTCAGCATCGTTGAGTTGTAATGGAGTTATAGAGAGATAAAGATTTTTTTCAAATTGTCTCATTACTTTTGCCACCCCCCCCCAAATAGGCGGGGTAGCTGACGAAAATCTCTTACTGAACACTCACTTCGCAACCTAATGGAATCTATATGTAGGAAAAGTATGGAAGTGACAGTTACTAAGCAAGGCATGATCATTTAAAAATGCAAAAATTCGGCAAGGCACGTGGATCAACACCTGACCCTGTGCCTTTGATTCACCACCACTTCCCAGTGCGCCACCGATCTGCTCGCACCGGTATCTTTCACCATCTCCCTTATCTCCACGTGGGCGCACACAAACCTGTTAGCTGCGCGCTGACAGTTCAATTCAATACTGGACTTTCAGGGGCCCTTACCTCATTGGATTTGGGGATTTTGCAAAAATGAAACCTACCTTCCTACTATTTCAAGGGTGGAGCTTATCGTGGTGGTATTCATTTTCACCATTCAGACATACATACGCCTGTGACAGTTCCCCGACTAGTATAAACCCGAGTTTCCTCCTTCATTCTCTCAGCCTATTTTTTATTCAAGCTGGCTCTTAAAAGAGATTTATGTTGGAAAGAAACGAGAAAAGAGTGTGATGGCATTTGGTAGTGGGGTAACCTACCCAACTTGTAAATGTCCTCAATTTGAAACGGTGTTTAGGCGAAATCATTTCGGAGCAATAGGCCCATCCGACGGACATCGTTCCTATAACAGGTTGAGCTTTATTGCATTTTTCACTGGTTTTATCACATTTAAACCGCTCATTTTATGATAAGGAAACTTTCATGTTTAGGAAAGTATAATATAAGAAAATATGTAAATATGCTGGAAAGCAATAAAAATAGATGTTAATAAAAACAAACACTTCGTAGAAGTACTATCGCGGTTTTGGACTTGTAGTTTATCGTAGATAAAAGCATCTGCATTTCTATTTACCCAAAATCGCCTTCGCGCTGAGTCCTTTCAGAGGAATGCAAGATGTATAATACTGTTTCACAAAGATTGAAAATAAATATAATATTATGTAAACATAAATACTTTTGCAGCTCTGCTACTAAATTACCGATCCAGCTAGGAAGGAAAGCTTGAATAGCCTGGCACCTTCAACTCATGAGAAATTGTTCTTCTGACGCACGATGAGTTTGGTAGTAACATCGTACCGAATATGTAATCGCGCTAAAATCACCATGTGCTCCAATAAGGCGTCACTCGTCGGAGTGTGATCCCGCTGCTGGTGAGCCCGTCTCCGCGATCGTGAGCATTCAGGCGACGTACCCCCTAGAAGGGTTCGATAGCCTTAGATCTTGTTTGGCAATGTCCTGAGCTCATCGCCACCGTATGTATGTCGGACAGATGCCAGGTACAGTGACGGTGCGAGGTCGGCCTGTTTTTGGAAGGGAATTATGGTGTCCTTGATGCTTGTACTGCCCCGCAATTCTCCCTACAGTCCAGTCGTTGATGTGAAGCGTTCTTGAATCTCAGATGGTTGAAGTGCTTCCCACACGAGGTGCGCGATGGGCTTCGATGAGAAGATGGACGCATAATTTGTTGAGCGTTGGTTTGACCGATGTCAATCTTCTCAGAATACATGTCGGAAGTACTCTATCGTACATAACATCTCCTTCGAATGGCAATGTTCTCAGTAACCATCTCAGAAAATTGCGCACCATACTTTGTAGGCACTCTATTCTAGTTCACTATTATTTTTCCATTAATCAGAAAGCCTACTCAATTGCGAACAGTTTAAAGCATGTGGCTTGATGAAGATGTAAGAACATAATCAGCTCTTCAAGTGTCCATAAACTACTCTGCCCCTGCAGTTTACTATGAAACTAGCATTACCCGCAATGCAGATTCCAAGCAGAAATCTCAGCATATAGAAGGCTGATCGACTAACAACAGCACCTGAAAATAAATGATGGCTGCTCACAGAGATATGTCAATGTTTCAGCTCAGTTTTTTCTGCAACACACACCCGACAGCACAAGGATGGGTATTCCAAGCAACAACGCTATCAGCAACATCAGCCTCCTTCCGAACTTGTCTGCTATATAGCCAACGAAAAAATTTCCGAGAAGTAGTCCACTAAACTGCGCCTCGGCTATCGAAACACTGCAAACTTCCAAATTAGAAAAGCATCGGCAGACAAGAGAACGCCTCAGTTACGGCAATGTTTTAAAGCCCAAATTTACTACGACGCCTTGCCTACATTTACTGCATATGCTGAACAAATGGCTCCTTTCGCGTAGGAAAAAGACACTTGAAGAGATCCAGCAACAGAAATGAAACAAATGTTACAGCGATGAAGTTGTTGCTTTAATTTCGTCTTGAAATCACTCAATAGACCTATCTCTCGTATCATTTTGAATCTCTCATGATTAGAAAAACTGGAAACTGTCCTTTTCTAGCGGGAACACTAGAAAAGCGAAGTAGACATGAACAGTGTGGCCTATCCTGGTAGGAAATTTTATGGAAAGGTTCTCTAGAATGCCAGCCCATTGTGTAGCCGCCATGAAATAGCTTAATTCAGTTTTAGTGTCGTTGTCTGAGACTGAGAGAAATCCCCCACATCATTGTTGACCTTTCACGTATCACTGTTCGCTTCTAGACAACGGTGATGGCTAATACAGTAAGATACAGTTTACAGCGTCTTCTCAAGGAAGTTTGATTTATAATGAGTGATGCAGTGCAGTGAGTGGTACATGTCGCGTAGGTGAGCAGCATCAGTTGGTAGGAGCGCGCCAGCCAATGCTAACCAAACAGAGTACAGACCGAACACATGCCAGCCCATCAGGGTACCAACTGCACATGCTCCCTCTGACTAGCATGCCTATTCAATGACGTCGTTGGTTTAGACGTTCCCACCTACCAATGCTGCTCACCTACGCGACATATACCGATGAAACCCACCTTCCGAAAAAGTTGTCCTCGCATTTCACCTTATACTCCATCTGTGCAGACCAGAAATAGTAGTCGTGCGACTTAACGCATTCTTCCTAGAATGATAATCGTAATCTCCCTCCCTCTTCACGGGCAAAAATCCCGCAATCGGGTTTTCTTTTTATCACCGCTTGCGTTCGCATTATTGCGGTCTCCTAGTCGTCGGGAAGGGAATGGTAAACTGTTTGCTGAAGCTGGTCAAGCAAGAAAATAAACAAAAACGCTACTCAAAAAAAAATAAAAGACCTAGATGACAATTCTTTGGCGACTGGAACAAAGAGCTTCTCATTCATTAGAATTCGAATAGAAGTTATGACGAAGGACAGCACTTATTTACTGTTAAATTACTTACTTATTCATTTATACCCTACTTATTTGACAATGCCTAATTGGAACTATATTGCATGCGAGACAAAACATGTGGTACCTAATACCTTAATATCTTGCCTCTCATCAATTATTCGACATCGTTGAACTGCTCGATTGGTGCTTTTTTAGGAAGTCGAGGAAAACAGTCAAAGGAAGATTGTAGTTTCGCTACAAGTTGATGAGAAATGTAACCGTGAAAACGTTTTTCATCCTATTAATTCCGTTAGGATGGGCCAATACTGTTAGTTGCAGTGGCAGTAATATTAAGTGCCAGGCCTCTCAACGGCTTCGCCGTAATGATAACTTCTCTTCTTGCGATTGATGGCGATCGACACTTGAAAAACGAACTTCATGTTCTTCTTCAGCGACCTTGACTACCCCTAGGGCTTAAGTTTCGGACAGCTCAAATCACATTTACAAAAATCGATAACTGGATCAATATCGATGACGGCGATGGGCACTTTAAAAACGAACTAGAGATTCTTCTTCAGCGACCTAGATTACTCCCAAGTTTCGGACCGGTTGAAGGACATCCACCAAAAATCAATAATATCAATCGATATTGTTTGCCTTCCCCAGCTGTGAGCACACACGCCACACACACACACACACACACACACACACACACACACACACACACACACACACACACACACACACACACACACACACACACACACACACACACACACACACACACACACACACACACACACACACACACACACACATAGGAGATGCGTGTATGGTTGTTTGGTTGTTTGTGTGTTTGTGTGACAGTTATTGATCGCGACTTTGAAGCAGCCAATTTTGTGCTTTTCTGAGGCATCCCGAATACTTAATCTATCTCAGACCACATACGCAAGGGGATTCTGACCTAAATCTCGCCTACTCGTCTAGCTCCCACCCTGAGAAGTGTGGACTCGATCGCCACGCAGCATGTGAAGAATCTTCTACCCTAAACCTGCCGAGCAACAGCCTGGGCGACGCCTCAGACGTTCGCTATCTACGACCCGTACAACCAGTTGCTATTGTGGCGAGAACCTGTTTCTATGTATATACTTATATGTACAAAATGTATACACATGTGTATACATAGTATATACCTACCTATATGCGTATGCACATATATATGTAGGTATGTGTATATAAGCATCGGCATCTGTGGGCCAGTGTACTGGAGGGTATCTCCCAAGAGGACAATGATGGACTCCAGTTCATGTGAATGAGGAGATAGACCGGCTACTCGCGCCTATTCAGTCACCCTGCTTCAAGAAGGTGCCCTTCTACGACGTACTTAGGCTGGAGAGTTTATTCATATCCCGTACGCGCCGGGACTCTATTCATACGACTGCTACTACTTCTTGAGTTTGCAGGGCTTCACGATCGGGAAGGACACAATACCCATACTGACATCGAGCACTCCAATTAGTACTGAATGGATTTTAGACCCAATTAATTGTGGAAGGATGGAACCAGGAAGTTGATTGAGCTACGGCAGTATAGAGAATGACGTTCTCTATTCCATATTGTCGGCGATCACAACAGGCTACCAACACGACGATGTGCCGCACAATGATGAGGGCAGAGTGTCGTTGTCGGGACCAGGGGTGCATATTTAACGGTTAACGATTTAACGAATTTAACGAATTAACGGCATTTTTCGGTAAAATCTGGCTTAACGATTTAACGGGAATTTTTAGAAATTTAACGGATTTTTTAACGAACGTTTTTCTCAGTGAGTTTATCACCTCTCATCCCCCCGATTAGGACTGCTCTTGAAGAAACTATTGTTGTCAGCAAGAATATTTTAATATTTTCATAAATTTGTTTGGCTTTTTGGAAATAATGCGTTTTGGGGCACGTGTAGAGCAGTCGGAGGGGATGCTCGGTTGCACCCGATACCAGTTTCCTGGTTCGAATTTCCCGCTCAGGCCAATCAAACCTTCCATCCCTCCAGTGTCGAAGAATTGATACCAGAGTTGTCTGGGAAGGAAAGGGCGCTGACTTCTTCATCGGCTGGCTACCGCAAGCCATTTTACGGGCCAATACGCAATCAAATCGCCTTCAGGATATCCCTTAGAAGTAGAATGCGTGGTGCATCCCAAAGGGGATTGAGTAACGCCGTCCTTTATCCTTATCCTTCAATGCATTTTGGAGCTAGAAATTTCTTCGCCGAGCCAGCAAGCACGTCAACGAGTCCACTAAGTACTGATCTAACCCCTCATAAGATATGCCTCTCCTCACTTGGCGTTGTTTGTCCCAGAATACGTTTGCCAGCCACCTAGAACCGTGGAGACGGAGAAAATGTTTTCGGCTGCTGGACGTATTTAAAGATTTTAGAAAAACGCTAATAACAAAAATTAGAAAAGCTATTTATCGCGAACATTAACACGTTGATGACGTGTCACACCCTTTCGGCAGTGTGGGACGGTGTGACACGATGCCGCATCATGGTCCCGACGTTGCAAAAAAATGGATTGGTCCCACACACCAAGCACTTGAAAATCATGTGTTTGACAACGCGTTAACATGCCACTGATGGGCCTTCATGCCACGGATGGGCTTTTAATTGTATTTTTTATTAACTCTTTCTATACTAGCGGGCTGGTGCCCGCATCGAGATTGTATATGCTCGTAGAACAGTCATATAGAACAGTTTCGCAAAGAACTAGGAAAGGAGGGAAGGGGGAATCCGGGTTCTGCTTGATGACACATTTTAAGATGCCCTGTCGGTGGTCATCATCAATGATAAATCCATAGCTGTTCTTACCCCACAACTGTGGGTAGTTTTTTGCTGAGAGCTTCTCTATTTTTTTATGTTTGTTGATGTTCAATTGATTAATTTACATTGCAGTATTGCACTCCATTCTTTGAACTTTAGCTGTTGACCTCTTGAAGTGGAAACGTAGAAGGTTTTCCTTGATTTTTTTCATCTCTGTCGGAGTGCACCAGGGGTCTGCGCTATCCCCACTGCTCTTCGTGGTCGTCATGGATGCAATTACACGAGATCTCCAAAAGGCAGCTCCTTGGACGTTGCTGTATGCCGATGACGTCATGCTTGCATGTGAAGACAGAGCCGAACTCGAGCGACAGGCGCAGGAATGGTGCGATCGTTTGGCATTGTTCGGACTCAAGCTAAACGTCAAAAAGACGGAATACTTGACGACGGATGTGAATGAGCTCGGATCTATCAAGATCAATGGTACTGAGCTCTCACGAGTCACATCTTTCAAGTATCTCGGATCAACAGTTACGCCCGATGGCAGCCTAAAGTTGGAGGTGAACACACGTGTGAGTGCAGCCTGGCCCAAATGGCGATCGTTGACTGGGGTGCTTTGCGACAGGACAATACCTGAGCACCTCAAATCGAAGGTTTATAGAACAGTAGTCCGCCCAGTAGCGACGTACGGCGCTGAGTGCTGGCCCTGAGTGACGAGGGAAATTGAAAGCCGCCTCAGTGTAATGGAGACGAAGATGTTAAGGTGGACGGCCGGAGTAACGCGATTGGACCGCGTTCGCAATGAAACCATGCGACAAAGGTTCGGTGTCGCCTCGATAGCTGACAAGTTGCGCGAAGCACGTCTACGATGGTATGGTCACGTCCTTCGCGCTAACGACGACACAGTGTGTAAGATTGGCCTGAATCTTGAAGTCCCTGGAAAACGGCCCAGAGGACGCCCGAAGCAACGTTGGCTAGACTCGTTGCACTTGGACTTAAAGATAGCTGATGTGCATCCCGATCAAGCATTTGATCGGGAGAAATGGCGTCACCACACCAAAAGAGCGGACCCCGCCACCAAGCGGGACAAACGCTACTGAAAATGATGATTTCCTTGATTTTTTTCACTTGAAATAATGATTTGCAGCTAATCGCATTTTTTAACGAAATTTAACGATTTACCGGAAATTTAACGAAAATTTTCCGTTAAAAAATTTCGTTAAAAAAATTTAACGCACAGAATTTTGTGTGCACCCCTGGTCGGGACGGCCATGTCGGGGACCTATTTAAAGAAGGACTATATAAACCCACAGAAACCGGCAAAAACAAACCATTCGTCGCTCGTCTCCACCCGACACCTCCATCCGACGCCTCCGTTCCGACATCTCCGTGCCGACGCCTCCATACCGACGTTTCCAAACGGCGCCTCCGTTCCGACGTCTCCATCCGACGCCTCCGTTCCGACATCTCCGTGCCGACGCCTCCATACCGACGTTTCCGAACGACGCCTCCGTTCCGACGTTTCCATCCGACGCCTCCGTTCCGACATCTCCGTGCCGACGCCTCCATACCGACACCTTCATTCGACCCCTCCGTTCCGACGTCTCCATCCGACGCTTCCGTACTGAAGCGTCCTCCCAACGTCTCCATCCGACGCCTCTGTACCGTCGCCTCCCTACCGATGTATCCGCGCTGACACTACCGTACCGAAGCCTCCGTCCCAACGTCTCCATCCGACGCGTCTGTACCGTCGCCTCCCTACCGATGTATCCGTGCTGACACTACCGAACCGAAGCCTCCGTTCCAACGTCTCCATGCGACGCCTGCATACGACGTGCTCACCACTTCTCAATTCTCCGTGACTGATACTGTATTCTGACAGTGTTATTCTCTGTTAACTAATAAAGGTCACTAAAGGAAGCAAGACACCGCATGACAGCTGAAACAGCTATACTACAGGTAGCAAGTCCTCGACCTTGATAGAAAACACCTTCCTGAGTATCATTGACTTGTCAGTGAGATATCTACCACTGTATAATTGAGTAAGTCTTCGATGACGTTTGATTGATCAAACCTGCGTGACATGCGCCCCTGCGCGGACAAAATATGTCTTTCAACATGGAATGCTGCTGCAGCCGAGGAAGCGCAGCCTCTTCGGCTTGACACAGCGGCAAGTACGCGCGTTTCTGAGCGCCTGGATCCAGAGGAGGGTCCCCTACGCGAGCAACAAGCGTCTGGTGTCAGAAGAGGTGACACCGTCGTCGTACGACGAGCGCTCCGCATTCAGAATTCAGCATAGGATGCTGCAGCAGCAGAGGAAGCGCAGCTTCCTCCTGCTTGATACAGCGGCATCTGCGCGCGTTTCTGTACGCAGATGCCGCTGTCTCAAGCAATTGTATCAAGCGAATAAAATTCCGAATACCGACGTCTGCAGTGAGCATGGGAGGCCCACTAAGGGGGTGGTGGAGAGGGGAAATAAGGGAGACCTGCAGGATGGGCCAGAAGAGCTATCAGGAAGGAAGGGCACAACCTGGAGGAGGGGCCAAGAAGAGACCAGTAGGAGGTCAATAATGGAAACAAGGAAATGGGCCAGTAGTTGAGACCAGGAAGGGTGCGGGGAGCTTAGACCAGTAAAGGCGGACAAGCAATTAGATCCAGTAAGAAGAAAAGAGTGAGGTGGAACCCGGCGTCCGGATTCGAAAGACGTGCAACCACTTCGGAAACACAATCTATTGGGCAGGAGAACGGTTGCGGAGGAGCCACCTGAGGGCAGAAGTACTGCAAAAACCAATGGCGTTACTGGACTATCCGGAGAGAATGTCTCTAATGAACGCACGGAAGTGGTGAACGGCTTGATGACAACAAAGTACGCAGCAGATCGTAGATGTTAGCGAATTTTGAGCTTTACAAAAACTGCATTCCCCAGTTGTGGAGCCGCGCGAAGCGCGCAAGTGTGGCACTTGTAAGGAAATAAAGAAGTTCTTGAATTTTACTTAATACATTTGGTCAACCCTAACACTGCCAATTACCTCTGCTGTTCGCATAGCTCAACACTTTGTTTATGCGGGTTTGCATCGACATGATCAGAGGAAAGTTACGCAAGCGCTCGTGTTTGATATACATACACGGATTCTGTTGTTGCTACAAGCGTCCCTCCGTCAGAATAGCATTCGACACTAGTGAGTGTAAAACTAAAGCGGTCACTGAAGCGCTGTCTATAAAAGTGGAAGCTATCGAAGTTGGAATTTGTCATCTGATTTCGCTCGCATCTACAATAAGTAGTTTTGACGATGGAATACTATTCTCCCTATTCTGGCTCTAATTATAATAGTAGTATTACTACTCATAGTTAACTGCTAGTGGTATTGTTACAGCACAGCTTCTTTAGCCTACTTCAGTTTTGTTTCTACAGCTGTATATATCATTCTGTTGAAAACGTTATCTATCTTCGCATGACCATATTTTTATTTTTGCTTCTAAAATAGGTATAGGATGGCTCTATGCTTATGCGATAGAGCACGAATGGGTTGAAAGTTAAGAACGAATGATGAAATTTGTTAAGATAAAGGAGGAAGATCGACGTTAGTCCATCCCTGTGCGGGATACGCCATGCGTTCCACTTAAGCGGGATATCGTCAGACAATTTGAACGCGAATTTGGATGTACCATGACCTCCGGTGGACATCCGCTGGAATAGTCTATGCTTCATACTTCCTCAACAAGTTTGGTGTTATAACCCGAAATCGGAGGAATAGAAGGCTTGCTGTCCTAGTCAGAATGTCCAAAACACGAACTTGGAATCAGTTGCACAGACCCATCAGAAAACTAATTCTACTAAAATACTATAGAGTTTTTATTGAAACAAAACAAAATACTAAAAAATTCTCGACTGTTTCCGCCAACTTCAAAATTAATGTCACCAAAGGAAAGGAGTTGTACCACGCTGAATTTTACAACTCCTGCATGTTTGCCAAGGTTTACGCCATCCTTTTACTGGTACTTCCACGCACACACTCCATAAAAACTCTAATTTCTTCTAACGTTCTCCCACTTCTTCCTCCACAAACTCTTCTTCGTAAACTTATATCTAAGAACGTAATGGCACGTGTCGAACTCCTGTACCATCTTTCTTAGCGTAGGAAAATTTGAGCATTTTGACATCTTGAAACAAAAATAAGGAGAATAAACACACCCTGGTCTCGGTTGTATTTGAGCACACATCCGGGCAAGTGGGACAGTCCTGGTAACATTTATTGTTAATAGCAACGCAGCGACCACCTTCTAAATCGAGTTGTAATTACGAGTCGTGCCGTCAATATGCAGTCGAATTGACTAATGTACCACGAATGGGTCAGTTGACTATTTGAGAAACAGGACTCTCTCAATCACTTTCTATGTCTACAAATTCGAAACACACTGTACAAAACAAGTTAATGCTTTCGAAGCAAAGAAAGCTCCAAAATACGTGCAGGACTCTATTGAGACACTAATTATTCAGAGCCGGGTTCTCAAGTTCTTGTAGAACTACTTCGTCCCTCAAACGTATGAAGTCAGCGCGGGATGTTGGCAGTGAAATGTTACAGATAAACTTCTATTTAAACTGTACTACAAACCTCTGCCAAAATGTTAGATCTCAATATGAAGAAATATCTCAGAAAAAAGAAATGTGCTCCAATTGCGGTAGCTTTTGTAGCACTACTGTGGCATTGTTTTCTCGATAAAACCGAGCGAATCAAGCAAAAATGATAGCGAATGTCTAGAAGTATCTGTTGAATTTCAAAAACAATGAAAGGCTGGGAACATCTCTACTGTGCATGAAGCACGAAGGTTTAGACAGTAATGCACACTATCATCTTCATATCTAGGAAAAACAAAAGGCAACGCACAGATGGATATGAACACTATAACAAGAAGTTGTCGCTGACCAATAATGGAACAACATTTTCTGTCCTAATTCGTTGATTACCAACATGGTACAGGTATTCTCATATTCTCCATGTGACTTCACTGACAAGGGAAGGGTCTGAGGCGTATGTCTGAACGAGGGGAGCGAGTCATATAGGGAGAATCCTCATCCCTCAATTGGTTTGAAAATGTGTTTATTTTTTGCCAAGGCGTTAAACCCAAGGAGTAGGGGGTCACAATGGGATACGGCGCAGCACGCGTTTGGGGATTGGGGTCTTGTACGTCCGCGATGCTTCTGCGACCAATGGCTCGGAGCGCAGGTGGGTAGGGGGTTGACCTTCATGCGGAAGGTCAGGGGTTCGGATCCTCTGCGTTGCTGCACTTTTGCATTTCAAGTGATTGGTAGAGATTTGCGGGATTCTGACGTCCATACCATTTTTCTGCGCATTTTCCAGCTGTATCCTGTGATACTCAACATGATGATGTATAAATGTTCAACACCAGTGATACACAGGTACAAAGTGCATGAAGCACCACTGGGCACGTTACGGGTAGCGTATAAAGGCTACAGGCTACTCATAGTCTGTTTTCATACATGGACCAAAGGCCTCGGGAGAAGCCATCCTGCTCGAATTTTCAAAGGAGACCACGTTGTGACGTCGGAGGTGGTTCAAATGAGAAACGAGGTGTGCGGATCCCGCAAATTAAACTAAACGGCATCGATACACTCTTTGCCTGGATGTCACTTGGAAATCAGAGGTCTGCTGAAGGTTTTCTAGAACCTAACACCAACAATGTCCGCCGTGATCCACCTGCTCACGCTGAAGTGTGGCCCACCTTTAGACAAGGAATCTTCGAGGGAAGAAATCAAGCTGGCCGAACGGATGGCCAGCATACCCAAGGATTTCTATGCACGTCAACTTGAAGTTTACGAAGACGAACAGCTGGAAGTGGTGGAAGAAGAAAAGGAAGATTGGGATCCGCAAGATGAACTGATGGACGTGGAGAGGAAAGCAAGCAGTGGCCATATGCTAACGTTTTCGGGTGGAATTCTTCTTTCGGAGGAAATGGTACGTCTTCAATTGGATTTCGTTTGCGTGCTCATAACCATGGAGAAAGACACCGCGATTCACTACACGGCACTTTGTACCTGTGCATCACTGGTGCTGAACATTTATCACTACTACAGCTGGAAAAATGCGCAGAAAATGTCTGAAAATGGTATAGATGTCAGCCCCCAAATCTCGACCAATCAGTTGAAATGCAAAATTCCAGCAGCGCAGAGGAACCAAACCCCTAACCTTCACACGAGTCAACCCTCAACCCATCTGCGCTCCGAGCCATTGGCTGCAGACGCATCGCGGGCGTGCAAGACCCTCAAACGCGTGCAGCGCCGTATCCCATTGTGACCCCCTACTCCTTGGGTTTAGCGACTTGGCAAAAAATAAACACATTTCCAAACCAATTGAGGGATGAGGATTCTCCCTACGTGGCTCGCTCCCCCCGTTCAGACATACGCTTCAGAGCCTTTCCTTGTGAGGGTAATCGTCCTACTAAAGCCAAAGCTTTCTACGAAACATCATCTTATATACCCATGTTAGAGAAACGACCATGCTCTAGGTGTTTCTCAGATAAACACTGTGTATTATAGGAGTCTGGATCTCATGTAGACGAGATGAAACCGCTCTTGAATGCTCGCGCGCCATAGATGCTGCATCACATCTAATCTAATTCAATTTGTTCGGAGCAAATGGCAACATTTTCAAAAATGGATATTTTCAATAGATTGCATAAGCAAACTATTGAAATAAAATTGCATCTCAATTTTTCTTTGCAAAATTTTTTTCCTGAACGAGACTTATGCACATAACATATTAATAGAGCACCCTGAACACTTCCTTTATCACCTCTCTATTTTAATTTTGTGCAAAAAGGCGGTTTCTCCTTTTCAAAGCAATGGTTCGGTGTTTGAAAACACCACTCGAATTTTAGCCGGCTAGGGTTCCTCCGGGTTCGTACGTTAGGCCCCTGTTATACTCCCGCGGGAGCATCCGCGGAAGGGCGGGAATCGCGCCGAGATCCCTCACCTGGCCAATCGCAGCGCCTCGCCACGCCCGCCTCCGCCGTGCACCATTGGTCCGCGGACGTTCCGCGGATGCTCCCGCGGGAGTATAACAGAGGCCTTAGTGTACTCCTGAGTTACGGTAGCGCGGCGCCGCTGCCCCCTCTCCCGATTACGGTAGCGTGGCTGGTTGTTGAGCCCGCCTCGGACGAGGTATGGCAGCTGTAGGTGGAGAGTGAAGACCTTACTGGTTTTTTGCCCTTCTTTCTCTTTGATCTTCTAGTTTACATGTGTTCTGGGATGGAGAGTGACTTCCGGAGCGGGTTCACCTTGTAATACACTTTGACGAAGGCAATATAGATCGAACTAACCACATCCACATGCTTGTAAATACTTCACTCAACTAACAATCTAGAAAACAAGAAAAGGGAAGCACATAGGAAAGCTGAAAAGTGAACATGGTCTGAGCGAAATCTATGAAGCTGTCGTAGACTAAGTAAGTGTAGAAAATCAAGGAACTTGATGTGTTGCTTCATTCATCATTTCGTCTTTGTGATCTCAGAGGCGGCTTGTGGTCGGACCCAAAACTTGCACAGAAGAAATGAGAAAATGCGAGTTCTGCTCAGCTCCACTCATTTTGGAACGAAATCTCGTCCGAGGCGAGCGCCGCACCCGGTCAGGCTACGATAATTGACCGCGTCGTCGCGCCCTCTACAGTAGTGGGAGACACCTAACGTAACGCACTCGGACGTACTTCAGCGCCTGTTCTTATCATATTTTAAATAACTTCGTTGCTCGTTTATAGCTTCTGACCCTTCATAATTCATCCTCTTCAAGTCTCTTGAAAACTAAAATTATTTGCTGTTAGCAGTGTGCGTAAAATTTTTATTATTTCTGAACTAATTTTTCTTATATATCTACAACTATAATTTCATTTGGTGTTGACAGCCGCGTTAAGCGGACCCCGTGATAAAGCTGGACAAACGCTGAAAAAGAAAGGCAAGGAGAAGAGAAATAATGGTGGCATGTTGTGCTAGTCACACTAGTTCACCATGAAATCCCTCCTTGGAACTCCTGAAACTTGCCAAAGCATCCGTATGGTGGAGTGTACTGGAGAAATACAAGAAAAAGTTGCTGGTTGCTAAACATCTGAAGAAGCTGATATGTGATGAGCATAATGATGTCCACGCGGTAGGTTCCTGAAACATAAATAATAAGTCATTGCGAATGCGTTTCTACTGCATGCATGCGTATTCAATGCACTAGACAAGTACTTGGAACAAGGATTACCACTATAGCGACACCTCTGTCGCCATTACGATTCATTTCACTTCTTGCTTAGTGTCCATGAATATCAAGAGTCGAGGTGTTTATTCGGCCGTGTTGAGATTTCAGTAACCGCATTCATGAAGCGATCCAGTACGCGGTTGGTTTTCACGCTCGTATTCGTTTCATTAATAGGCAATCCCAGCTCCTGACGAGGCCGCTTCTCGTAGGAAGCCAGGAACGTTCCCAGGAACGTTCATGAATACGGCCGCAGAAAGCGATGATTCACATCGGGTCCGCCTAACTTCTTTCTGCTCTATTCTCAGAAGGCATGGCCCAGCTGCACTTGACACAGGTTCTAGATAGATGTTGGAGAATTTTATGTTTCACAAAAACGACTTTCCATAGGTTAGTGATGCTGCAAAGTCCCGCGAAGCGCGCAAGTGCGAGACACGCCGTTAGCCGTGTCGGAGGGCTTGCATGTGTACATATATCCGAATTGTACTATCTCTGTGCATGTGGTGCTCGGTTAGATGATAGTATCAGGTGGTGTCGAGGATGTTTTATTCAAACAAGATCCAGGTTATGATACAGCATTAAAATCGCAAAAGCCAAATTGGAACTGAACAGGTAAGTGGGTCCTAACAACCCTATTGGTATTAAAAAGTGCATTAAAACGGTGACCCGAGTAACTCTTAAAGAACGAACTTAATTTGATTCTGTCTCCTGATCAGTAACGGAGAGCATGCTGCTGGTAAGCTCTCCTTTGATAATGCGCCGTTCAAGTATAGAGTATCATAAGCTTTTAGAAACTCAGAGGCTCCCTTTACTTAGGCTCCGAAGAAAGACAACTTCGATGTTCTTGAAGAGAAAAAAGGCGCAGTGCTCGTGAGGGAGGAAGGGCAGCCCAATCAGTATTTTAAAAAACTGTTTGGTTTGCGTGAGACGTACCGCTTAACCTAGGCCACTCTCGTTGCAACTTGCATTGCAGGTAGGTACCTGTCAGTTAGTCCACAATGGAAAATTCCACGTCACCATATTCGACTACTATGGCGAAGGAGGTCGAAACCATGGTCTTATTTAGACCTAACCAAATTCTGTTGATTATTCCGAGGGGTTCGTGGATCGTGTCGCCCTCCACGTGTGCGTTCGATCGATGTCTTATATGCCCGCGTTGACACACACGGCAAGAGGATCATGGGGGGGGGCAGTGGATAGAGGCGTGCTGCATGCGAGGTAGGCCGGGGTTCGGTTCTCCTTCGGTGCGGAACTTTGCACCACATCCTGGAGTCCCTTCCCCAGCCTGGGCCCGTATGCATACCTCGGGGCGGCGGGGTGCCCCACTCGGGGCGCCCCAACTGCAGGTCGTACCCAGCAGGTTTGGGGCCCCCAACCCGCGATGCATATGGCTCCCACCACGGTCGGGGAACTTCCGAGACGTATGTGATATGCGTAGTACGTAGGCACGGATTAGGTTTTGCATTTCTCGGCGAAAATGTCAGCTACTCGCTGTCGCGCATTCATGCGCGTTTGAAGAAAAAAGAGAGTAAAGGAGGTTAGGGAGGCACAATGGGCTGGGAATTAGGTTGTAGCGTTAAGAGTATTTTTTATTTTCTAATAACATGCTGTTTTACTTGTGTTTGTCTGTTTGCGAGTTTTAGTTTATTCGTTTATTTGTTTTTTATTTTATAAGGAATAGTGCCGCAAGCTACTCAGATTGCTATTTCGTGTTAAAGAAAATATAATTTGGCATGAGCAAATGTGAAAAGTTAGATTTTTCGGAAATTCTTGAAAGCTCTGTCTCCTTTTATGCAGGACTGCTTTTAGACGCTCTCATTTCTGAACACAAGCTTCATTAAAACTCGTCTTCCCTGATTTTTTCGAAGAAATTTCATATCATAATCCTATCCAGCTTTATACCAAATAGTCTGACTAGAAAAGTTATATGTTGAGAGCACATAACCGCTTAGTTAAATGTATCCGGCAGCGCAATACAATGGGCCACTTTACTGTTCCCTACTGCGTGATGCACATAATTTGTCATGATGAATTGGTTTTGCAATACAATAACAAATAATGCTTTTAAAACCTAGAAAAATCGAGAACTCAGGCAGCAGATATTCCTCTCTGAAACGAACATTTCAGTGGTGCTCAATAAAGTAAGAATAATGAAAATCAAGCTCTGAATTGAAGAAAAATACACCCAACTACCTCTTTTTCTCACTTCACCGGCAAAATTCTGCGCGAATCATGTGCTTTCCTTCGCTGTCCGCAGCATTCCCCCTACGTCGGTGTAGGTGGCGCCCCGACCCCGAGGGGGCTGGGGAATACGGTATCTCCCCGGAGGTGTACATCGCGGGATTCCGCCGCCTTTTAAATTATTCCCAGACGGGAGGCCCCGAGCGAGGTATGCATACCGGCCCTGGTTCGGCGCGTAGAACCCGGCTGCCGACTCCCACTGGGCGACGAAAACGTGCTCCAATGACAACGGCTCGGATGGCGTGAGCGGGCGCTGGCACTTTGCCACGTTAGCCCCTGGTTAGGTCCAATTGCTATAGAAACCCATGACTGCTCCCCATCTACGCGCATTGCGCGAAAAAAATTAGCCTTACGATGAGGCACATGACTTTTCTGTTCCCTTCTGCTGATAAACGTCATAGATGTCAACTGTTTTCAGGCAACAGTTAACTTATAAAATATCAAGTTCATCAACGCAAAGAAAATAACGAGCACGATATCAGAGCATTGTACTTGCACTGCAGGGTTACTACGTTTTTACACA
>OX377201.1:89607352-89884069 GCA_947396885.1 Heligmosomoides polygyrus polygyrus
ACAAGTATCCAAGATACAATTAGCGATTAGCATTTAACACGATATTTCTTAATATCTGTCAACGTGGGATTGCCTGTTAGTAGGGTGCACTATGGTGACGACGGCCATACTTCTCTTTGCTGTGTCACCATGAGCTGTACATTAAAGTATTCCGCGCCTAGGAAAAAGTGTGCCCCATAGCGCCAGCAGTTTTTTGCGTTTTTGAGTTGAAGCGAGTTTTGATGGAGCATACCTGCGGGAATCCCCATCCTGCTAAAGCTTCACGTAGGACTGTGCTGGAAAGGCTTGACGATGACTGAAGCTCTAGACCTACTGGTACTCCAAGTATATATATGACGACCAAGTTGTCTGATAGTACCAGATATGATAACAGCAGTTATCCCACTACTGGTGTCTGGCAGGTTGCATTTGTCGAGTGGCCTTAGCCTACTGTATTAGAATTAGATGCTTTCCATACTACTATGTGTATCATTTAATCCTTTCCGGTTTTTGGATGACATTCAAACTTTGTTGGTATCAAAACCACAACCTTCAATGGAGGTTGTGGGCTGCATTTCTTGGACGACTTTTACTTTATCACTAACATGGAATTTGCAGTGGAAGCCTCTTGAATTTGAGCATGTACAAACAATTCGTATCATCACTAGGCCGTGTTGCATCAAACAGCAATACTCTATGTACCAGTCTAATAACCGAAGAGTTTCCTTCGCTCCAAGCATTGAATCTGAAGTTCCATTGTCTCGCGGAGGATGACGCTGCGTCTCATACTTCGATAAGTGTTTTCCCAAATACGGAGTAACAGTAGTCCATGTTAGAGGATGGACTATAGTTGTGGCAATGTCAATACAATGGCACATCTTCAAAAGTTCTACGAAAACGTAGACGTTTGGGCATGGCTTTCTTTTGCAGTTCTATCAGGAGTAGGAAGCGTAAGTTTGAAAAAAACAGAGAAAGATTAAATCACTTTGGAGGCCGCAATCTAATGGTATGACCAGTGGTAGGTGCCGGATAGCAATAGTATATAAGAGTAGAAGCCCGATTTAAATCATTTTATTTAAGTCTCAAGTGGTTCGTTATAAGGTTGTAAGTTGTCATAACGATGTTTTGTTGCGATCAAAATTCTAGCGCCAGCAGGACACGAATTTGCACCTCTTGCTAACCGGACGGAAGTGAGTTACGCCACTAAAAATATCACCGGCGCTGTTTGATCCAATCCTGCCTGGCGATCGTTTGGGTTGGTCTAGATGAAAAATAAATTGCCTCTAAGCAGCTTACGTATCTGCCGTTGAAATTGAACGTGGTTGTGTCTCACGGTACAACCAAACAACTGGTGAGCCGCTCTATCTATAGCGGCTGCTTTTTGGAGTTAATCCCTAGTTTCTCGACCTCCTCTTGCTGTCTACAGTTTTGAAGCCAGCCTTAGACTATTGCTGCTTCTGTATATAAACTAATTTCGACTGTACTGTAATGAGCAGCACATAGTTGTGTGTCAAAGATTTCAGCAGGTTTAGCTGGTCCTTTTTCATTCCGAGAGGCGAAACTGTTCCTTCACTTCCTTTCAGGTGGCTTAACTGCCCATTTTTCTTTTCCAATATATGATTTAGAGTGCCTCCTTTAGTTACAGCAGCCTGAACCGTTTATGCTCTCTTTCCAACAGGCTTTATAGTTTTTTTGGCGATCTGATGCGATCGGCGGGCCAGAAGGCAGGTATATCCTGCTTATGAGCCCTCTCTCGTCCTCTGAACACCCGACGGTCGCCAAAGAAAATCAAAACTCGTGGGGGAAGAGGCCTTGGGTTTCATAGCCCTGAAACCACGTAATGACGCTCACTGACACGTATTTTTCACACTTACCTGTAGTGGAAGCCCCAGCCTTGACCCCCGCCCTTCTCCGTCCTCCCCTTGCTCGTGAAACGTCGAGTAGCGAATCAGGATTATTTTGAATACTGAAGTGAACATAGGCAGGAGAAATGGCGGGGATCAGAAGAGGTCGTTTGAAGGAGACAGGAATTCAGTTTGTGAGGCCGCAAGGGTGAGCATAGTAGCTATTAGACCTCGCGATCCTCCCCCTTACGTATTGTACACGTATTGAGCTGCAGGACTGAAGCCTAACGGCGGCCATACGGTTGGAAGGAAGGAAGTACGAGGTCGGCAAACCTTGTCGTGGGTGTGCAGTGCAATCAATGCGGGGCGCGCAGACCAATGTGCTGACGTCAGCGATCTTGCAATGCTTCCAAGCCAGTCGATGGCGCCTGATATAGCCACCGTGATAAGTAGCGCAATTGCAGAGCAGGGGTGTGCGTAAATGAAATACGAAATTTCGTAAATCGTAAATCGTAATTACGAACAAACCGTCGTAAATCGTAAATCGTAAATCGTAAGAGGCGCCTGGCTTACAATACACCACTAACAACGAGACCAAAAGTGACAAAGGGACCAAAGACCAAACTTTTTCACTTTCATCATGAAAGCGTCAGACGCTCTGCTTAAGGCGCACCTCATACGTAAATAGACTCCGCGCCATGACGTGCATTGATAATCAGATTGAAGCATGATTGTTTTACTCTTTCCAACAGCTTAACAATTATTCCACAGCCTCCAATCAAGTCCAATATTCCTTGATGGCTTTGCATGAGTTCTACTCGTGTGCATTGGAAATAGTCGTCTATGTGGTGAACAAGTGGCGAAAAAGTCACAAGTCAAGTTGACTAGGCGGTGGTTGTATAGTTCAGCAGGTCATTTCATTCCAGTGCAAGGAGAATCTTCATGTCTTTCTGTAAACTGGAACTCAGGCCACTCGAATGTGAGATGTTGTGCTAGAGTGTGACCAGAAAAAAAGCTACCTCACTTTCACTGCCAGGAATTAACTCGAGCGGCCTGTCCACAAAGCTGTGTTGTTCTGTCACAGCGCCACAGCAGAACATAAAAAGGTAAATAGGAAATAGCAATGAGCTATGAGGAAAGTCTTTAAAAGTGGGTACATTGTCATAATCCGAATCGTATCACGTTATGTGGACATCTGTCATCCTTGGACTGAAGATCGCATTTACGAAAATTTACGATTTACGACCCAAAATGTCGTAAATCGTAAATCGTAAAAAATTTGCCAAAAATCACCGTAAATCGTAAAATCGTAAATCGTAAATCGTAATTACGCACACCCCTGTTGCGGAGCGATCACGGCCGCGACAATTGCTGAATCTTGCCTCCACATTCGCAGAAAGAGCTTCTTAGGCGCCTTTTATACTTCCGCCGCCTCGCGGCGCGGCGTGATGGTTGGCATAGCTATCGATTTTTTGCGCCATCCGGTGGGCAGCCACGAGCATTCCGGGAGCGGCGGGGCGCGCGACGGAGGCGACGCTGCCGGAGCGGCAGCGGCGATAATGATGTGAATCATTATTGCCGACGCCGCTCCAGCGGCGCGTGCAGACTGTCTGCGCTCTAGCCCTTCGATGAGTCATGCCGATCGGCGGCGGCCGCGGGCGATGATTGGCATAGCTATCGATTTTTCGCCCGGCACGTCCAGCGGTGCCGCTCGGAGAATATGTAGATGCGCAGCGCCGCGGCCGATCCCCGTATCACGCCCATTTCTCACGACATCTTTGCTTTCCTGAGCGGCGGTGGACGAGGTTGTAATTCAAGCGACTTGCGGTCCTCTCTATGTCCTCTCGTCTTATGCTGACAGATACAATTTTTATGAAGTTTTAAACAGGTTTAGCTGTATTGGGCAGAAACTACAAAGAAAGGCATACTAACAAAATTTCTCGAACAAAAAATTATTCCAACCTTTTGAAGACTCTCTAGTTTATTGTAAATGTAGCTCAAATTTCAATTTGAAATAGTTCACTTTGTTTTTAAAAGCAGCCCATCTAACGATAAGTGCTGATGTTGAGTTTTAGATAACCCTCGGACCGAATTTATCAACGATTCAACCCGCAGGTAACATTCAACCCCTGGTCCTATTCTACTATATATAAAAGAGTAAGCGGTTGTGTCTCTCCTTCCGTCTGACCGTCCGTCTGTCCATCTGGCCTTACGTAAACGTCGAGTAACAGCCATCCGGTTCAGGCGAGGTGTCACCTACGTCGTGCTGAGAGGGGTTAGAATACGTGTCGACGATGTCACGCAAAGGCGTCCGAGTTCCGAATACGTGTCATCGACGTCGTGAAAGCGAGCGTCCGAGTTCAGAAGAGGTGTCACCGATTTCGCGAAAGGCCTGTCCGGATTCAAGTGACGTGTCAGCGATGTCGCGCAAAGGACGTCCTGGTTAAGAACGCATGTCACCGACGTCGTTCATCAGGTGTCTCAGAAGAGGTGTCACCGACGTCGTTCATCAGGTGTTCGGATTCCAAACACGTGCAATAGGGGGCCAGTAAAGGAAAGCAGTGAAGGTGGGATCAATAATGGGGGTCCAGTGAAGGTGGGAGCGGTAGTAAGAACCGGCAAAGGGGGGGGGGGGAGTGGAGCAGTGAAGAGGAAACCGGTAATGGGGATCGATGAAGGAAGGAGGTCCAGTGAAGGAGGAACCTGTAAATGGTTGAACAATAAAGGGGGACCAGTGAAGAGGGACCAGTAAAGGGACCAGTGAGGGTGGGATCAGTAATGGGGACGGTGAAGAATGGGGATTCAGTAAGGGGGACCGGTAAAGGGTTGATCAATAAAGAGGGACCAGTGAAGGGGACCGATAGAGGGTTAACCAGTAAAGGGAACTGGTGAAAGGCGCCCAATGAGGGTAGTGCGGGTAGGTGGGATCAATAATGGAAACCGGTAAAGGGGGGGGGGGGAGAAGTGAAGGGGAACCGGTAGAGGGTTGACCAGTGGAGGGGAACAGTGAACAGGGAATGGTAAAGGAGGATCAGTAATGGAGACCAGTAATGGGGACCGGTGAAGGGGGGGGGGGGGTGTCCGGTGTAAGGGAACCAATAGATAGGGTACCAGTGAAGGACCAGTTAAGGGGGAGCAGTAGGGGGTAGTGAAGGTATCAGTGAAAGGGGCAAACAATAAGGGGACCAGTGTTTTCTCTTAGTGTTGTCTTACATGGTGTCAGAAGACGGGTTACAGACGTCGTGCCACGAGTGTAGTGCGCAGAAGACGTGTCACAGACGTTGCGACACATGCGTCTGGACTCAGCAAATGTGTCACAGACGTTATCCAATGTGCATCCTAATCCAAAAGACCTGCCACAGATAAGACTTTGCACAGCATCCGTGAGATTTTCAGATGACTTCTTAAAGGCTTCGTGCAACAACGAATGTGCGTGTACTTCATTCTCACTACCGAGCCGGATTCATCAACGATTAACACGCGAGTACAGGGGGTAGAGATACCCACGATGAAGCTGCGTCTCTGATTCTTACCTTATTTCTACCTCACTCTTATCTTATCTCTACCCCTTAAGGCTCGTACACAGTTTCACTGCGCTGTGGCACCGCGCTGAGATGTTCATTTTTTGCCACATCCCCCACGTCGGCGCGGTGCGGTAGCGCTGCGTAGCTGGAAGGTTACCAGCAGAGGCGCGCATGGCACGCAATCCCGCGAGCCACACGCCACACCACGGCACAGCGCGGTGAAAATGGGAGCTCCAATTCCTTCAGTGCAGTGACACCGCGCGGTGCCACTGCGCGGTGAGTGTGCACGGCCCCTCACCGCGCGGTGGCTCCGCGCTGTGGCACAGCGCAGTGAGCCGCCTATGCTACAACATGGGTCGTTCACTGCGCTGTCGAACTGTGCATGAGCCTTTATAGCCCGCTTACCCACGAGTTTAATTGTTGTTGACTCGGCCACGGCGGCTCATGGGTAAGGAGGACTGGTGGAGTGGGTGGGGTGGGGGAGTGAGGGGGGGGGGAGGCAGGGAGAATGACTAAAGGAAGCGGAGTAATATTATTCCCGTCGGGCTGTGAGCGGTATCGAGCGCTCTACCAATACCAATTGATTTCATGTGTGATTCCTCAGATTAAGACTCTCTCTATATGTTCCTCGCATGCGTACGAGTACTTCAGAGAATGAATCGCGCATGTGCGATAGTGGGTGGGCAGGCCCCATAGGAGCAGTTTTGAAAACTCTGCCCTACCGTATCTCGTCATACTGTTCTATATAGCAAAACCACTTTTTCTACTGCAATAGATGAGCGAAGGCCTAGAGAGGACAAGAAGCCGGTCGATGTGTTCTATCCCCGGGGTTGGGGGCGAAGCCCCCCCCCCCCCCCCACCAACCAGACGTTTTGGCGGCTGCTAGGTTCTATGGTACATGCTATAAGGGGTGGAGATGAATGCTTAATAGTGGTCTTGTCTACCTTACCCCCCATACCCACGAGTTTAACCGTTTGTGAATCCGGTCCATGTTCGCAATTCACAAAATCTCTACATATGAAATGATCGGTTGACGGACCAAGTGGTGCACGTATGGTGGGTGTCTCCACCCCTTACCGAGCTTAGTGGGCGGCCTGAGTGATGGTACATCAGAATATTGCAAATGACCTTTAGCGTAGTTTTCTGCAAAGGAAGACCTTGGACTAGAATACTTTAATAATTTTCAGGTGATATCAAGTAGATCCTTGCTTTTCCTCATTTTCTTCCTGCACCAGATTTTCGCTCCCTTTTCCTTCTTCTTTGACAGCCCTTCCTTGTTCCGTGTCTACTTTTTGCAGTAATTTTGACTGGTCTTTAGAGCCTCCCCTTCCAACATTTCCTTGCTCTTGCTCTACTTTTTGAAGCAGTTTTGAAACTTCTTTAGTGACTGGCTTCGAATCTCCTCCCTTATCCTCCCCTACTTCCTTCGCAGCGTTTTCATTTTCCACGGCTGCTTTTAACATTGATTCCGTCGCTTCGTTAGAGCCTTGCGTTGAGTCCCCTCCCTTGGACTCTCTCTCTTTCAGAGCCTTTTCTTGTTCTATTTTTAATTGTTGAGGTGACTTCGACCCTTCTTTATCTTCTCTCTTCTGGTCTTCTCCTTTAACTTCCTCTAGTTTAGACGCATCTTTGGCGCCAGCATTTGATTCCTCCTTCCTTTCACCTGATTTTATGTCTTCCTTTGAGTCCACTTTTGAGACAGGCTTCTCTTCTCCAAGTTTTGGTGGCTCAGTCTTTTTTAACTCCAACTTGTTGAATTGCATTCCTTCCGCTGATGGCAAGATTTCACCGTCTGGAGCTGTTTTTTCCTCTAGTCTTTCTTTCCTATCATCGTAGCCGATTTTTCTTCCATCTCCTTTGCTTGCGGGAGTTAAGCTGTCTTTACTTCCTTGCGGAGTAGCTCCCTTGCTGTCGTGAGGCGGTTCTTTGCTTGCTTTCTGCAGGTTTTCTTTACTTCCTTGCTGAAGACTATCTTTGCTACCAACTGCCTCCGCCGATTTGCTTCCCTCCTTGCTCCCTCCTTTATCACCCTTCTCACCTCTGAAACCAACAATTTATGCAGCTACATATTTTCGGTGCAATAATCTAAAAGGAAACAGGAAGCTGCTCACTCATTTTCTTGCACTACATCGAGATTGATATTCTTGGTTTCCTAAACAAACATAGATTGATCTGAAATGACATGGAAAGGGATATGTAAGTCATGGACTTTGCGCTATTCAACCCATTTGCAAATGCGTCATTTGTCGTTCTTGTTTCACTTGCGATTTTAGGGCTTAATGGTAAGAACCCTTACAAAGCAGGATAATAAAGTGGTGACCGAAAAATATTAGGTTGTCCCATAAGTCCCCGCCGGTTTTTTCAACGACTTATCGCGTATTTAGCCGGCGGTCTCTGGCATAGCGCTGCATAGCCTTTGAACGAGAATGATTTGCTCTATCAGACCATGCATTGCCTTTCTTTTTTATCACGAATTTGGTCAAATTTTAAGTAGTTAAACTGAAAAGGGAAAAGTGAAGAAGTGGCATCTGCGCAGTTGCTCTCTCCGTTTAGGTTTGGAATTTTCTGCGCAGTTTTTTATAGTTTTGGAAGGAAATGTCCTGCACTACAAGAATTCGTGTTTGCCCTATTTGGTCATTTGTCCTTTATTGATTTTTAGGTGATCAAATTGGGACGTCCGAGAGAGAAGATTCATTTTTACCGACAGTTCGGTTCTGTGGTTGGACTTTCTTGCTTTTTGCTGGTGTTATGTGTCGTTCGAAAGAAGATGTCCTGCACAATAAGAATTATTGTTGCTTTTATTGGCTCGTGCTGATTTCTGTCGAATATCAACAACTGAACAAGGAGAAAGAGTTGTTGGTGAAGATGATTTTTCTCGTTTTGGAATTTTGTTGATAATCGGCTGAAATCACATGAGCCAATAAACGCGACACAAATTCTAATAGAGCAAGACATTCACATTTGAACACCATTATAACACCGAGCAAAAAAGTCCTACAACAGAGCAGGAGTTGTCGGTAAGAATAAATCTTCTCCTTCGAACGTCCCAATCTGATGACATAAAAATCAGTAAAGGACAAATGAACAAATAGGGTCAACACGTATTCTTGTAGCGCAGAATCCTTCCAATGCTATGAAAAACTGCGCGGAAGATTGCAAACCTAAGCGGAGAGAAGCGACTGCGCAGATGGCCACTTCTTCACTTTTCACTTTAGCGACCTAAAAATGGGCAAAATTCATGATGAAAAAAGAAATGCAATACACATTCTGAAATAGCGGATCATTCTCTTTCGAAAGCTGAATAGCGCTGTGCAAGAGACTGTCGGCGAAATACGCAATGAATTGTTGAAAAAAACGGAGGGAACTTATGGGACAACTTAATTGTACAATGAGGATAAATAAAGGATAAGGATAAAGGACGGCGTTACTCAATCCCTTCTGGTATGCGCCAGCGCATTCTACTTCTACGGGATGTCGTGGAGGCGACATGAATGCGTATTTGGCAATACAATGACTTGCGGTGGCCAGCCGATGAAGTCAGCGCTTTATCCTTCCCAGACAAGTCTGGTACCAATTCACCGACCCCGGAGGGATGGAAGGCTTGGTTGGCCTGGGCGGGAAATCCGAACCAGGAACCTGGTATCGGGTGCACGCGACAGTCGCGCCTCCTCCGACTGCGCTACACGCGCCCTCTATTGTACGACGAGAATTGTACAATGAGAATGGAGAAAATTCAAGGTATTACAGGAAGGTAGAAAGACGGAAAAGTTTTAGATTTTTTTCTTTGTCAGAAACCCGTGAGGTTAATCAGTGTGCAAGAGATTCGTTTATTTCTCTTTCTTATTCCAACGTTTACTTCTATTTGCTAGTTTAATTAGATGGGTTATCACAGATGGCGTGGACTGTGTATTTTAATGTAATAGTGATTGCATGGCCTAGTTTATTATATGTTTAATGTTCTCAGAAAATATATGGACTTATGTTTATCTAACGCGCTATAGTGAGCACACAAGCGGGAGTACAAGCTGCCGCTGTGCCTTACGTTCATCGACCTGAAGAAGGCATTCGACTCCATCGAAACTGAAGCGGTTATCGACGCCCTGCTCACTCAGGGCGTTCCTACTCGGTACATCAGAGTCCTTCGTGAGCTGTGCAATGGATTCACGACCAAGATCTTACCGTTCTACAACGACGTCGTCATCGACGTGAAGAGAGGGGTTCGGCAGGGGGACACCATATCCCCGAAGCTCTTCAGCGCCACCCTCGAAAACGTCATACGCGAACTAGAATGGAAGACATGAGAGTGAAGTTTGACGGCCGGCAGCTGCACCATCTTCGCTTCGCTGACGATATCGTGCTCATAACACCGAGCATCAGCTGACGGAGCGAATGCTGGCCGACTTCGATCGTGTATGTGGGAACCTTGGGCTGCAACTGAATCTTACGAAGAGATGTTCATGAGGAATGGACAAGATTCTGACGCCCCATTTTCGCTCAACGGAACGAACATCTCCGAATGCTCCTTCTACGTTTATCTGGTTCTCGAGGTCAACACGGCAAACGACCTAGCGCCAGAGCTGGGTAGGAGGAAACGAAGGTCTTGGGAGCTTTTCAAGAGCGTCGAAGAAGTTGTGAAGAAGACGAACGTTCGACTGCGTGCCCACCTATTCGACTCCACTGTTCTTCCTGCCGTAAGCTGTAGGAAAGCAGCATGAACACGCGATCAGCGTCGCGCAGCGTGGAATCGAGAGGACGATGCTCGGAGTGACTCGACTCACGCAAGTGAGAGGCCTTCCGAGCTTCGTCGACGTTCAAAGATCAGTGAAGCTGTGGGCCAAGTCGTCGAAAAAATAGGTGGGCCGGCGAAGTAATGCGGTTCGCAGACACCGGTTGGACGACATCCGTTACTGAATGGATTCCGCGGGATGTCAAGAGAACACCAGGGTGCCCCCCAATTCGTTGGTCGGACTTTTTCGTAGAAGCCTGAACGAACGATATGACGCTCTTCCTATCCCTCGAGCGAGGATGCGGGCACGCTACAGGGACGAATGGGGACGCTGCTGACGCCCGCTCGAGCAACTCGATGATCAAATGGACGACAAGTGATACAGGTGATACTGTAAATTGAAAAATTTCAACCTTTTTTTCTTGTGAAACCCCATATAATCGTAAGATGTGGTTCACCACTTTTTTACCGTTACTTTGTATGAACTACCTCTGTAATGTATGTATTCCATTTTTGGCATATAGTTTGTACGTTTTCTTAATATATATATATATATATTTTAAATTCTAAATGTTCAATAATGTCTACGTTTCCTGTAATGATATGGTTACAGACAGGGTCTAAACAACTGCTACCAATAACAATGTTTGGTTACCAAAACACCATCATGTGCAAGGGATTTAAGCCACTCGGAGAGTAAATCAAAATTAAAATTGGAAACTGTATCCTGTAAAAGCAAACCATAATGAGTCTCTTTCAAACAAACACTACTCAATTCCTTCCAATTCCACACGATTTCAAAAATACTGTTCTCCAAGGGGTTTTGCTAGGAGAATAATCCAATAGGCATTGGCTAACAAGCGTTCACATATTTGAAATCATACCTTGAGCAAAAGGAATGCAACTATGAAGCTGAAGATGTTCGATCCTAGCACAGTGATCAGGATACCCGGTTCCCAGCGAGTCTTCATCAACGCCACCTAAATATATGGCACACTAATCGTTGGCATAGGCTTTTACCAAGGCTTCGATTAAATGCTCTCACCACTCGGGCAGCGAAAATATTGGAAACTCGGGACACGATGTTAAGTGCCGCTGTCGATTTGGCTCGAACTTCCGTTGGCATCAATTCAGCAGCGCCAAGGTAGCACGGTTCCCATGTCACAGAGATGGAATTATAGGCAATGAGATATGATATAAAATAAATATTTGTGCCCTAAACTATAGATTTTAGTAAAAGCTCGAAAGCCACTCAAAGGCTTCTATTATAGATCACTGCGTGGCAAATTAATCGAACGGCAAACCCCTAAAGTGATGATGAAATAGCTCTCCTAATTTTGGATAGTTAAAGGATAAGAGGATAAAGGACGGCGTTACTCAATCCCTTCTGGGATGCGCCAGCGCATTCTACTTCTACGAGATGTCGTGGAGGCGAAATGAATGCGTATTTGGCCATACAATGACTTGCGGTGGCCAGCCGATGAACAAGTCAGCGCTTTATCCTTCCCAGACAAGTCTGGTACCAATTCACCGACCCCGGAGGGATGGAAGGTTTGGTTGGCCTGGGCGGGGAATCCGAAGCAGGAACCTGGTATCGGGTGCATGCGACAGTCGCGCCTCCTCCGACTACGCTACACGCGCCCTAATTTTGGATAGTTACAATGGTTTTCCCACTCGATATTCCTTAGATTAGACCCCAAAGCCTCTAAAATGCGTCGATTTCTTTCTGATGTGTGCGAGAATGGCGATATACGGCTCCAAAGTGGTATAAAGACGATCCAGCCAAGTTTGTCGCTGTATACAAAAGCCGGAAAATTTTTATTGAAGGGTATTCTTTACAAAACTGAACAACCGCATGTGCTGTGTATGAAGCTTTTCTCAAAATATCACTGTGTCACCCTTAGCCACTCCTCCAATTTTCGACGACCTCTTTATGCGGCAAAACTTTTCATCATTGGTAGTCTCGCAATACCGAATACCCTCTTTCAGAAAATGAAATACCCAAAAACCAGATTTATCTCGTTAAGCTTACATTCATTTTTTGCGAGCACAATTACGCATATTTGTGAAGCACTTTTCGAGAGATGTTTTCTTTACGGAATCCTATATCATTGTATAATCTACCAACCTTCATTTCGTTGATATTCTCAAATAATAGAGCTGCCGATGCTATTATACATGTAGACATAGATATAATGTACACAAGTCTTCGACCAAGCCATGGCAATTTGTCATCAGCAAAACCGAATATCTGAAAATTTAAGACAATATTTAATTAGTTAGCCGAGACATAGAAGGCTTCCATGGTTGAAGGGTCCGCGATTTAACAAGGTGATCGAGTAGAGAGCCGTTGTTGATCAGTTAACCACCACTTGAGATGATCGAAAGCAGGTTGTAGGGGCTCAACCCAGAGTCATCCAACACCCAACACCAAGTCATTCTCACTTGTTCACAAAGGAAGTCTGTTGCTAATGTCCTAGTTCTCATTTATATTCGGCGTTTATATGTTATCGCTCACGTATATCGTTGTTACTAATAATTATCCGTAATAACTAGAGTTTGGTTACCCAAGTTTGAAGAAACCAATGCTGTACGACTAACGGTTCGTTGCCTTGCGAAGTCGAGTCAATCTACCGTGACAGCTATAGTGAACCACCCACCTTCTTAGAGGGGAATTCAAAACTGCAAAGATACGTTTGTTCTTCACTTTTAAATATGATGTACGCTAGGTAACGTCACCTCTTCAGTATACCTAGAAGCAAGCGCTGAAAGACGGACGGTCTTTGTTTTGTGTCACGACGCCACGAAGCCACTTTTTAGCGCTGCTGATGGCAGCTTCTCCACAGAGACGCCTACGATAGTACCATACGGCAGCGTACTGTACCAAGGCTGGAGTGCGCTCCAGCAGTTTGAAAGCACGATACTTCTCAAGCGCATACGCTGTCATACTCTTCGAAGCTGTATGTAGCCACAACGGTTTCTTATTAAGACTATATAACGGCGAATAGATCTGGTGCGGTAAGGAACAGACGCCATGTGGCACCCCACAGCTCTGCTGCTATTCTGACTATAGACCATCACAGTTCTGTAGGTGCTTTCACAACATACTCTCTACGAAGGACAATTCTTATCAAAAACAAGGTGTTTCAATTTTAATGTGATTGCTTGAATTCTAATCGAAAGCAAGATGTTCCATTTTGATTGCCTTAAATCTTGCTGTCAAGGTGCAGATGCAATTCACTTAAATGATGTCGAAGGAGAGCGAATAATCGTACAGTATTGTCAAGCCACAATAATGACTGAAGCTAGAATTCACATACCACTCTAATCACTGAAGCTAGGATTGCCGCCATGAATTGACCGACCCAGAGATTTTCTGTCATGTCCTCTCCATTGAGATCGATACAATACATACTCAGTCCAGAGCAGAACCACCTGAAGGCTTGTCGTCATGCCACGGCAAGCATCTCGTCAACGTTAATCAGCGACTGTTTGCCACGTGTGAATTAAACGTCGAAACCACATGAGAGTTTCTCAACGAGGTCTGCCTTCTGTAACATTGAGCTAAACGACCACAACTAAGTCATGCACACATTGGGTACAGTTTTCCTCCTCTTTCACGTTTTTTTTCAAATTCATTTGTCACCTTCAATACTGTTAACAAACATATGAGCCATCATTGTAGACAACATATTTCCATTTATCAGGTAATTTTTTAGTACCACCTCTATAGAATTCCTGTGTTAAGTTGTTCCATATCGTAAAAGTACCCGTCTTATAAATGGTTCGCTAGCGAACGGAACAGAAGTAGTCTTGTCGTGAATTTTGAGTTCATGATAACCAAACCTCGAACTCAATCGCATAATTCCGCACAATTATGACATGATAAGAGCTGACCGATTGCGCGGTCTATCGCTTCCGGCTCTGGCTAGCTCTCTGAGCTCTCTTCTCGCGTTTCGTCATTGTAAGTCGAGCCCAGCCACAACGTTTCCCCAGGGATACGGTAGCTCGGCAGCACGAGTCTAGTTGCCGGTCCACGGACTCGCTGAGATTCAAGCTACTGAGATTCAATTTCATGACTCAAAATCCTAACACCAACTTTAAGGTATCAAATGGGTTAGAATGCCCTAGAAGGCTACAGTTGGAGGTAGAAGAATTGGACAAATTACTGGTTGTCGTACATATAGATTAGTTGTAAATACATGTGTATGAAACTTAAGTCCATTTAATGAACCAACAATCTTTACATTTGAGAAGTGATGCAGCCCAAAACAAGTCTGTTGGAAACAGTTTTGTCGAACACGATGTGTCTGCCAGTGCGTGCATCGCGAGCCTCGGAGTTTTTTCTGGATCTCCTTGTCCATGTGTGGAAGAGCGTTGTCGTGGGTAAAAAAAACCTTGTCCTGTTTTCATGTAGGATCGCCGCGACACCGTCCAATTGTTTGCAATAGAAAACAGCGAAAACAACAGAGTTTGTCGGAATTTTATAGGAGCTATTCCCAGAGAATGATTTCTTTGCAAGTCTACCAAACACTGAGCATTGTCATCTGGACATGGTTCCAGATTTGGCGCTAGAGATTCTTCACGTCCGAGAAAATGGCGATTCCTCGTGTGATTTAAGCAAAGAACCCTTTTTTCCTCACCAGCAACCAAGTTGTCAGGTCAACAAAATTCCGTCCGAGGGTCAAAAGTTTATGCAAGTTGCTCTATGCGCTTGAAGCTGGAGACGTCTCAGATCATGAGGTATCTATATCTCCATGAGTTTCCAAGATGATACAGATCAGCAGCTATCGTATCGATGGCACTGGGTTTCTCTGCTAGTTCGCAGGTGTGATGCCGGATTTTGTCTTCAGTCAGTGTTCAATTAAGTTCGGTAGTGAATAACCTTTTAAAACGCTACGTTCTCAATACATCTGAAGGTGCAGCTCTTCTGTCACAATATTTCGGTATTAGCGAAATTTTCAACTCTGTATGAATCTACATATTTCCTTCACTTTAAAGGGCTCGGGGACTTGTTCGGCGCGCAGTACAAATTTATTCGCAGAAATGACAACTGCTCACCGACCCCTAAGCAAATCCGCTCACACTATTATACAGCTGCTCTTAGGGTCAATAAAAAAAATGAAGACGAAACGGTAATGAACCACTTTGTTTTCCACCATGCACCAGTTCTAGCCGTAGAACATCATTCGCTTACATTACGAGCAGCACAAAAAAGTTTGTGCGAAGTTCGGAATCTTGAAGCATGTCGAAAAACGACATTGTGCGCGGTGGCTGTGCTTTCTTCTTCTCCTCTTTGTCTGAAAAAGACAACAAATTATGCTTGTAATAAACTGTAACAAGCGTATGTATGCATATGTATGTATATGCGTAATAAGTATCCATCGCACTTTATGCTTTAATATATATTTTTAGGGACGAAATCAAATTGAGTTGCTTAAACGATATCTATCTATGCAAGTTGACACCTTACCATTAGCCAACTTCGCTCCAAGGTCTTAAGCCCTCCGCACACCTTTTTAGAAGGACTTAGGCATTTGGTGTTCTCCCTCGAAGCTCTCTATGAAAAGGATCTAACTGCTACTGGTTCCAGAAGCCAGATGGATTCGATACGGTATCCCAGTTCCGCTGTCGTTGTGAACTGCGCTGGAAGCTGCCGATCGTTGCGGGGAATGAACAAGTCCAAAGGGCATTTGTACCACCGAGATCATGAGAAGAAATATACTCCCATAACCTGAAGAGACCGAGATAGTGCCCTCGCTTAAGAGCAGAAGGCCGATACTTTCATCATCTTGTTTGGGAAATCTGTTGTTTTTTCGTCACCTATGGTGTGAAATTTGACAAACATTCCGTCTATCCATGTGTTGTTCGTTTACTGGTCTCGTACTCTAATTAATTTCCACACATAGAAGTATGAAATTTTTAAAATGTTTTTGTTAGAAAACACATTTCTGTGTTAGACTACTCCGCTGTTCAATTGTTGTGAAGTGTCTACCGCAGAATTGGGGGTATGGATCCCCTAGTTTTATTCGTAGCCTTGGTGTTTTAGAGATTCATTTCCTGCCGTGTTTCCAGAGGAAAATACCTTCAACATATATAAGAACATAAGTGGAAATTAGGAAAATCAACGGAAAGTATGAGTTTGTTTGAGGCCACTGTTTAAGCCATTGAATGAAGTCTCCGCCTTCAAAACTCCGCTGACAATACAACATTGACGAGAGCTATAATGAGCATCGGTGTCGCCGTCGTCATGCAAACCTTTGGGACCAAAGGCATTAGCCATAACGTAGAGACGTGTGGTTTGGCGCTTGAGGCAAATATAGGAGCGTCGCACTTTTCGAACACTATTTGCGAAAAGGCACGGCACTACAAACGCCGCTGCGACAAAAATGATTCGAAGCATTGTTCGTATTAAACGCACCTAAAGAATGTACGGAGTTTTCACGGGAAGTTTCGAACAAGCACACAGATGCGAATCGTTCATTTAGCCGCCTTTCAAGGAGTTGTAATGAGTATGGTAGACCTCCTAATGACAAGAAGGGTGTTCGAAATCGTTCTTACTTTCATTTTCAACCAAGAAATCGATAATCGATAAATGGAACCAACCAACGTACAGTGACGCCCAAAAGTCTGCGACCGCTTGCATTTTTCACCAGAACTCGCTTCAAATCAGATACATATAAAAATGCGAAATTTGGATATGTTGTGACAAATAACAAACCTTCTTATATCGCATCATCACTGCTTTTCGACATCGATTTTTTAGATATTTGAAACACAAAAACGGAAAAACCGTGAAATCGGCCACATAGGTTACACCACTTCAGCAGCCTTCTTTGTTACCACTTTACTAGTAGCGAGTTGCAAAACCTTTTGCTTTAATTACAACTTCACATCTCCTCAGCATGGATTGTAGAAATTTTGTTGATCCTATTGGGTCGGACATCTTCCCATTTCCGGCTTCTTTGTTCAAGCTTTTCGACCTTGTTTCTTGCTGTGAAACCTCTCAAACGTTTAGCAAGGCGTTCCCAAAGGTGCTGATTGGGTTCAGATCCGGAGACTGAGAAGGCCACGACATCAATTTCATTGAGCCTCTCCATCACTGCCTCTGAAACATGCTTCGAGTCGTTGTCCTGTTGGAAAATCCACAGCGTTTGGAAGGTTTCTCTGGCATATGGCGGTTACGCCTCGACATCTTCTATATGGCAGAGTGTTCTCTAGAAGACGACATCCAAGCCCTGCCTGACTCAGAAGTGTGTTCCGAACTGCTTTATTATCTTAGCAGCAACGGTAAAAATTCCGCAAGTAAAGTAAGTCGAAGTAGTCCTACCTGTCGATAGAGACCTTCTTCTGGACGAGTTGAAAAATGGTTTTCGTACTTCAGCAGAGATATTCTTTGCTTTTGGCATAACAGAGAGTTTGCTAACAACCACAGTATGTCAAAACGCTTCTATACTGTCTTCATCAGAAAATGTTTTGACAATACACTCGATGCTTTAGCAGCTCACCTTTGACCGCTGCGCGCATGATTGACCTTGCACTTGCAAAAAAGTCGATATGGAACGAACGTAAATCAGATTCTCGCTATTTTAATTTGCTACCACATGTTCACATTTCACTTTGTTTGCACCTTTTTAAGCCAAGTTATGACGAAATATGCAAGCGTTCACAAACTTTTGGACCCACAGTATCGATACATCGATACGTTGATTGATTCCTAACCTAGGAAGGGTATCGACCTCCCATGGAACTTCAAGTTGAGACCGCGATCATTAGAAAGAGCTCGGAATGCTGATTACGAATATGGATGTCAAAATTGCAAAATGAAACTCCTCGGCGAGTTATGGCCTGCCTAAGTCGGGGGCCTCACCACAAGCTGGCTGTGCGACACTCCTGGCGCGAGAGTGGCGAGTCATCGGCGCTCCGTAGGAAGGACCCGCCGGCTGCTCTGGAGGCGTAGGGGTAGTGTTCCCGCTCGTCAGGTGGACGTTGTAGGAACGGTTCACCTTGCTGCCGTTTTTTTACAAATCATAATTTATCTTCGAAATGACCTTTTGTTCTGAATTATGACAAGTGTTTGATTAAATAGTAGGGAAAACTACCACACACGTTTGTAAAAATGCTTGAAGGCAAAAAACTGCTATGGTGACATTTTCGCATTCAGTAGGTTGTCTCTCTGGGTCACGTTGAACTGCACGCTATTTGCCATGGCAAGCAACCTGAACCTCTTCATAACGTTTTTCATCGGGCCAAAAAAAAACGTCTAGAGGTTGAACCAGTGACGTAGCCCCGGCAGGAGTATTGGTGTCAAAGTGGATAACATTCCCATGGGTGGTGCTCGAGTTTTCTTCGCCGTCGTCATCGCAATGGTCCCAAGCGGGCTCGTCATAAGTAGACACATCTGATCCCAAATTTTCATCCGCTTCGACATCAACTGAAGCTGCAGCACCGTCACTTAGAATAGCTGCGAACCTTCTAGCGATCTTCTTCTCCTCACGACTTGGTGCATCGTTGTCGTCTGGCACATCAAATTCAGCGAGAAGAATGGACACCACTTTTGCTGGTGAAAAGAACATAGTGAGTGAATAAAAAGCAGTAGATCAACGACATTTTGTTTCCCTCATCATGCATTCATTTTGCTTCACACATTTTTCTGCTTTGTTCCATGAATGCCGGGGGTTTACCTCTGTTATTCAATATATGGTTTGCACTCTATTTGTGCAAAACAGTAAATAAAACTGCCACCATAGCAATTTTTTGCCTTCAAGCATTTTCACGAACATGTATGGTAGTTCTCCCTGCTATTTAATCGAACACTTGTCATAATTCAGAACAAAAGGTCACTTCGAAGATAAAAAATGAATTGCAAAAAACCCGGCAGCAACGGGAGCCAAACCTACAACGTCCACCTGACGAGCGGGAATACTACCCATGCGCCTTCACAACAGCCGGCAGGTCCTTCTTACGGGACCTGGTTACTCTCCACTCTCGCGCCAGTTGTGTCGCACAGCCAGCCTGTGGCGAAGCCCCTCTATTTCGGCAGGCCATAACTCGCTCAGGAATTCCATTTTGCAATTTTTACAGCCATATTCGTAATCAGCATTCCGAACTCTGTCTAATGATCCTGGTCTCAACTAGATGTTCTATGAGAGATGGAAACCCTTCCCTAGTATTGGCTCATCTGAAACGAGCAGAGTTCTGCCTGCGCTTTAGCCAGAATGTGCAAGAAAAGGTGGAATGTGGTGGTTTTTATGGCATTGCCTGTGCCGCTCTTCTTCGAGAACTTTCGTCGTTACCCCCCCCCCCGGTGCCATCAAAGAATGTGATGTGAAGGTGAGGCGCGGCAAGATGATGAAATTCGATGAGGAGCTCTCCGCCAAAGGTTTGATGTTCCGATCCATTCTTCAAAGTGTACGGACGTCTTTGGCCTTCTTTCATTTAGGTTCGAACAGTTGGAAAACACAGCCTCTTCATCTAATTGCAATACATTGAGATATCCACTATTTGATTTACTATTTTCTTAGCTTTAACTATTTGAGGCTGCACGGGTTTCCTACAGTCTTCTTAGCGTTCTTCCTTCACGAGAACGCTTTAGGTAAATGAGTAAAGTGAGTTCACAGCAACAACACAACCTTCCTTACATCCTTTGGCTGCCAGATTGATCAAACCATACACGCACCTGACTTCCTCTCCAAACCTTTCATCCATGCCAGCCGGTCAAGCGCTTTTTCCTGTCTCTCGAACTTTCCCTTAAACAGATGTTGGGTGTAGAACGAACACTATGCAAATATAGGACAAACTAATTGCTTGGCATGGTCACGTCCATTCTACATTGGAAGTTTTTATAGTATTCCAAGAATGCGTTCATATTGAAAAAGAGTGTGTCGTTGCCACATTTGCTATTTTTACATATAATGAGTGGTTAGCATTTTGAACGTTTCCTGTCGGGTCTCAGCAGAATGAAATAGGTGACCATCAAGGTTTCATGAGTCAAGAAATCGAAAACTTAAAAAGTTCAGAAATCACGTTCACTTCTAAAACCTTTGCTTTGCCAACCATAGACGAGCGGATTAGCCATTGAGCGTTATCCAGTTTTCAGGGATTGTGGTCTCACTAACAGTTACTGCCCGATACAATACCACTAAAATCCGCCGTATACAATACGGCGGATTGGCGTTCTACCCCCTCGTCTGCCTGGCCCGCCCACCCCCAACCCCTGGGCTTGCTCGAGAGTCGAGTGGCTGCCTTGCGAGATAGTGGAGACGCAGACATTAGCCACGCCTCTGTTTAAAGGGCGGAGGGTAGAACGCCAATCCGCCGTATTGTATCCATCCCAAATATTTCCTTGCTCAAGTGCTCCCACTATTCCCCCTTTCCCACCCCAACAACTACGACCACACACCCCAATCCGTCTTCTACTATTCGCAGAGCTACCTCGACCCTCACAAACACCATATCGACTCCTTCCATTTCCACTCCCACCGCCAGCGAATCTATTACTACTCCAAAGGCCACCACTGCTAGCAAATCTACTACGACTTCAAGGACGACCAATCCTACTTCCCATATTCCGCCAATCACTACTCGCTAATCTACCACGCTCACCACTACTCGCAAATCTAGCCCGAATGTCACGAAATCTACTGCGTCACCCGCGACAGGGAAAGCCACCTCCACTTCTACTACTACCACCACACGAAGATCTACCACCATTCGCCAGACTACCACAGCGTTCATGCGAACAACCACACGAACGCTCCCAGCTATCCTTCGATCCATCGCCGCAACGCCTATTCCTACTATTACTCGAACGAAGCCGACTACTACCCCTCAAGCAATAGCAGCGACCACCCGCATAATGAACACCCCAACGACAGCTCCGAAAATGGCCGCAACCACAACTTAGAGATCAACAACGACCCCAGAGCTTACTCCTACAGATGCACAACGATCCGCATCAAGCAGAATAATGGCACCGACTACTGTCAGAACAGTAGCAACCAAATCACCGTCGCTGACATCGCGAACGACTACGAACAACGGATCCACCACTCACTGCTACAACTATCGAGCCTCGACCTCATACACGTGAACGAGTACTCAATCCCGTTCTCCCTGTTCCTTTAGTAGGAGAGCGTCTCCAAGCTGCAGCGGTGGACATCGTGACTAGTAACACTCCTGATGCAACGAGTAACGATGGACTCGCGTCACTCACGACATCTGCAACCAACGATACGCCAGACAACAGACTTGTTCCGAAATCAATACCCGAAATCATAGAAGAAGATTACGACCTTGCCTCATCACCTATCCATATGGTACCCATCGAAGAAACGCCGATCACGGACGCAGTCTCCGATGTACTAGCCAAGGTACTTGTCAACGTCGGGAAATCGGCGGTTCTACCAATACACCTATTACACTCCTCGGAACCAACTGAGTCACCTTCTACAGCACCACTGAACATTCCTACGTTGAACGAGAGCTTCTTCAGACTCCCTCCATACCGGGACATGCAACCAGAAGAACAAGCTGTTCCGCTCCAAGAACTCTCCGAGAGCGACGACCTGTCTGCTATACATGTCAAATTGCTCCGCCCAAGGATGCAGGCTTCCCCAACTAACGCTTTGATCGGACCCATTGCTGCCATTCCTTCAGAAAATCTGGCAGCACGTCAGATGTTCATTAATGTCTACTCACATCAAGACTTGAAAGCACAACAACTGGAGATGCTGAGCACGACTAATCCAACATGGGCAGCACGCATCTTACTATCACGAGCCGACGTCTCGGCAATTCGCACAGCAGAAGGACTCGCAGTAACACGATGTCAGCAAGTAACGGCGAACTTCACCTTCAACAACCATGAAGTCAATGGAACCTGTTACATGCTGACACCAGTCCTCGTTGAAGCAGAACTATGGTTCTTGGTACCTGGCACAAAGGATCTGATCGAGTCATCGCCCACAGCACCGTGTCCATATCCCTTAACTACAGAAGGAACTTCAGCTCAACGACCACTTCCGCCAATCCCGAGGATTAGCAGTGCTTCTAGAACGTTCCTCTTCAAACCACCAACAACATTTTTCCGCACAGTCGATGCCTCCGATGTCTCTCCTAGCGCACATATCGCGCTGCTACATCAGAATCAGCAAGAGATCACGACCCGACTGTCAAAAAGAGGAATTCTCACTAACGCATGGATGACGATGAAGAATACCACCCTCAGAGCTCGTCAGTCACTCATGGACTTGTATGACAACACCACCACCAAGCTCACAGAAGGGGTAGAAACTTTCAAACGCTCAATCCTGCGCATGGTTCTATGGATCGTAATCCCAATCCTTATTGTCGTACTTCTATCGCGATCAGCGCGACGTAAAGCGCTGGCTCCGCCTACTGGTGCTTTTCGCTCATTGTTGCCGCGCTGAGCGGCGGTTTACTGGAGATAAAGAGATTCCCACTGAACCACCCTTGTTCCTAACCGTGCTTGAAGGCACAGCTGTTGCATCGGCCACACAAACTAAGTGTGGTGCCCGTTATCTACTTCCTGCCATTCGGCCGAAGTAGATAACCATTCAAGTGATCAGGCTACGGCCCATCACGTCTCCGGTTCAGGCGATTCTGAACGCACCAGAAAAACAAGGAACACAAGCAAAACAGCAGACTGTTCATGTCGCTGTACTTCCGTAAATCAGCGCTTACACGCGCATGCCATCACCTACAGGCGCAACTCAGAACATTCGAGTCATTCACGTCTGAGACAAAGTATCTCCAATGTATCGAAGAAAAACGCGGTTTGTGCATTATGCGGTGGCGCCGAACGAACGAGAGGAAGATGGTTGCGGTTACTAACGTTCACGCGCACAAGGATAAAGAAGACGGAGACTAGACGGAGATCGTAATAGAATGTTCTTTACATTTCTTAGATTGGCAGATTTGTAGTTTTACCTTTCCCATTTCGCTGCATTCGGTAGACTGTCATATGGTGTTGACCTATAGTCACTTACGTTTGTCATTATTTTTCGCAGAGTCTGGCAGATTTAAATTGAGTATCCTTATATAGTCGTTTATGCTTGTCGCGCGCGGAGTGTCGCAATCAGCGCGATGTAAAGCGCTGGCTCCGCCTACTGGTGCTTTTCGCTCATTGTTGCCGCGCTGAGCGACGGTTTACTGGAGATAAAGAGATTCCCACTGAACCACCCTTGTTCCTAACCGTGCTTGAAGGCACAACTTCTGATCGGATGTTGTGTTATCTACATCAAGTTCTACTTCCTGCACCGTGCAGCGACTACAGCATCATCCGCATTATTCGGAGCCGCCAGGAGCTTCATTCCGCGATCACGGGATAGAGGTAATCGCGCCGCCAACGCTGTGAGAGTACCATCTCCGAATGGCACCGAAATGGAAGAGCCACTGTTCGTGCCACGTATCTATACCATCGTGGACTTAATCAATTCAATCCGTTCACCACTTCCATATATCAAACTCACCATAGGGAAAACGGAAGTTACAGCATTGATCGACAGTGCAGTTTCGATTTCCTATATGAAACTCTCTACATTGCATGAGATTTCACCATCAACTTCATTTGCGCCAAGGAATACTACGGCAATTGCGGCAAACGGAACAGCAATCCACCTCATGGCTGTCATAAAATTGCCTATAACCATTGGAAGGTATACATCATACACAAGTTCTGGGTTAACTCCGACAAGGATTGCCCTGCGCAGATGCTCCTTGGATCCGACTTTATTCGTCACCTTAACAAGACAGGCCTGCCACTTTCGTTAGATCTCCATAGACACGTCATCGCCATTGGAGAAGAACACTATGATCTCATCCACGTCAACAGCACTCTGCGCGCCGAATCACCACTCTACGTTGTCACAGATGAACGAGTCACACTTTCTAGACGAAATACTTCTATAATACGTACCAAGATCCGAGAAATCTCGCCTGTGGAACCAACAGATGTCCTGATAGAAGACAACCAGCGCCTGACGGATGATCTCTATGCAGTAGGACGCGCCTTGATTTCTCCCGAACCGGACTGAACATGCTTCATCAACATCATGAAACCATCCAGTACGGACATCGAGTTCAAGGACAATACGAAAATAGCATGGGCCACACCCGTGGTGTACACTGAAGTCCAGATATTAGCGGTCCACTATGGAACATCGGAGCATGGAACTACGTGACGATACCACCAGAAGCAGACTGAGAAACCAGATTGCCAAAGTTTCCTGCGACGTGTGCCTCGCCGAACTTCGACATCGTCGACGAAGTTGACCTGTCTGGATCGGCACTTAGCGATGAACATAAGCAACAACTTTGTACTATATTGCGTCACCATTCTAACGCATTTGTTGCACCAGATGGCCACTTGGGTCACTACAAGGGAACTACTCGACACCGCATTGACCTCATCGACAATGCGCTGATACCGTCGAGGAAAGTATATCGCGTTCCTCTCGAGAAGCGCACGGAAATAGAGAGGCAAATCACGCAGATGCTGAATGACGGCATTATAAGAGAATCTACCTCGCCATTCTGTGCTCCTATCGTCCTATTGAAAAAGCGGGAAGCAAACGCATGGCGTTTCACCATAGACTTCCGTGGCCTAAATGCATCACTAAGCCACAGCAGGCTATACTGCCGAATATTCAGGACATCATTGATCTATGCGCAAACCAATGCCTCTACACGTCGCTGGACTTCCAACAGGGCTTCTACCAAATTCTGCTCGAAGAATTCCACTGCGAACGCACAGCATTCGCTTGTTTCCTAGGAGCATTCGAATACATACGGATGCCCATGGGATTAAAAGGGGCGCACGCCACATTTAGCGAATCATGGATGACTTCAAGAAATATCTACGGGCACGAGTGTTCATCTACATCGACGATCTCATTATCACCTCTGAAACCGCGGATGATCACCTGCGCGACGTAGATGAAGTTCTCGAGAAAATCCAGGACATTGGAATGAAACTGAAGGCAGCTAAGTGCGAGTTCGCACAAAAAGAAATCAAATTTCTAGGATTCATTCTCAGCATAGACGGAATCCAAGCTAATCCAGAGAAGACCAGAGCAATCGACGAATTTCCGACACCACGTACCACGACGGATATCAAAGCCTTCACCGGAATGTGCTCATTCTTTCGACGATTCATTCACAACTTCGCGTCGATAGCAGCTCCCATAATGGCACTGACCAAGAAGGACATTCCATTTGTATGGACTCAAGAATGCGAGGACGCCATGAAAACTCTGAAAAGGGCTCTCACATCTGCCCCTATTCTCAGTGCACCTCGCTTGGGCCTACCTTTCGTGATCGAGACCGACAGCTCCGCAAAAGGCACAGCAGTGCTGAAACAGGAACACGATGGACAACAACGCGTAATCGCCTACGCTAGCAGGACGCTCAGTAAACACGAAAGCCGTTATCCTGCTATTGAGCTGGAAGCGCTCGGTCTCGTTTTTGCCGTTGAGAAATTTCGACCATACATTGACGGAGCTAAAACTACAATAATCACTGACCATGCTCCGCTCAAAGCGCTACTACGTCGAAAAGACCTAACGGGAAGGTTAGCCAAATATCAGATCGTCTTGCAGGAGTTTGACGTCGACATCATCTACCGACCAGGCAAGAAGAACATCGTCTGTGATACTTTGTCACGCTATTTGCCATCTGTAAACTCCGTACCCGGCATTAAAATTAGCGATCTGTAAATGGGACAAATTCGCAACGAACAGGACAAGTCCACATCGATATCGCACATAAAAGAGCTGCTGCGACGATGCCAAAAGGACGAGCGCACAAACGAATACCTCCTAATGAACGACGTCTTGTACAAGATCCCCACAAGACTCTACCAAGATCCCCAACTGGTTATACCAGAGGACTCTGGCTTGAAGACAACGCTTATCGCTATAGCCCATGCGTCTCCCACTGGAACATCTCATCAGGGAATAAAGAAAACTCATTCCCTCATTGAAAAATTTGCCGTTTGGAACAACATGAGGCAAGACGTTCACAATTTTATCTTAACATGTTTACAATGCCAGAAAAGGAAATTTCCCAGCGCATATCGGAATACGGAACCCCTTCAGCCAATTGATGTTGCAACGCGTCCCTGGCAAAGGGTACATTCTGATATTGTTGGACCATTGCCTCTGACGCTACAGGGCAATAAATTCATTATCGTCTTTGTAGACGCCTTCTCCAAATTCATCATCGCAGAGCCTATAGCGGATCAAAAAGCGCTCACCACAGCAGAAGTATTCACCAACCGCTTCATAGCACGATTTGGCCTACCAGAGCTCCTGGTCCCAGACCAAGGGACAAACTATACTAGTGATATATTCTCTTATCTTTTACGACAGTTCGAAATCACTCATCGTACCAGTACGCCATACCACCACCAGAGCAACGGACAAGTTGAAAGAGCCAACCGCACACTGCAAGATCTCATCACGATCGCAACGCAACAACACAACGATACGTGGGATCACGTCTTACATCTTATAACGCACTCCTACAACTGCGCTGAAAATGCCACTACTCGATTTTCGCCCAACTTCCTGATTCATGGACGCGAGCCTAACAACGTGTTTCACCTTGCCTTGCGACTACCACGAAGAAACTTACCAACGAAGAGGACTATGCAAATCAGCTAACCGGATTACTTCAAGACCTTTGGACAGAAACGAGCAGCAACGCTGCACGAGCCCAACAGCAGCAAAGACATCACTACGACCTTCGAAAGAGAACCTCTCGTAGGACGAGGCTGGAGATAAAATCCTCGTACGCAAAGATGGCGCCAACAAACTCTCGACACGATTCGATGGACCATTTCACGTCATCAAAGTGGACTACCCCAACGTAACCATACAGGACGGACGACGGAAAAGAGCTATCCACATCAATCGCGCAAAACCATTCAACGCGACGGACGACGATCTGGAACATCCATAAAATTTGTTCACTTTCTCCCTCTTTCACATTTGTCATGCATCTTGCATTCAATTCCGGTTTTTATCTAATCCTATTATTCCCTCTTCTTTATAGTTTTGTTTTCAATAGTTTTTAAACTATTTCTCAAAAAATTTCAGAAAACAGATATCATTGTTCGTTTGTACAAGTTTCATTCGCAACGTGGTAGATGTGTTTATGTACCCTATATACTATTCCTCACTCATTTTTTCATTCACATCTCTCAAACTGGTTGTATGTCTTATCTCCTATCAAATTGTATCGATTGATGGTGGCTAAGAGATCGGTCCTCAACCTTTAATCTTCGTTCGGCAACGATTGTCCGAAGTTTCTGGATTTTCTCTCAACTGAAGTGAGCCTTCACCTTCCTCTGCGTAATCATCGCCAGTACATCGAACACGCAGCTATCCCTACGACTTCTGCTATCATGGATAGAAGTAGCTGCAGCATCACGCCAGACGAAACGACAGGCTTTCAACGATTGACAACCCAACGGTAGTGAACCAACACCAAGGAGAAGTTCCGGGACGGAAATATTCGAAGGGATCGCATGTAAGTACAATATAGACGTATCCAACGAGAACGATGGAAGTACACAGAAATATCGAGAAAAGGACGACGGAAGTAATATCCTGATATGGACGTTAACACCTATTCATCGCACTCGCGATTCCAGCGCTGACCCTTCACAACACGGAAAACCAATCAAGCCTGCCAACGGATCAAAACTGCTATTCACAAATGCCGGGACGACGGGATGGCATTTCAAACCGCGGGGAACCGTAGCAATGAATGGAGGACAGATGACAACATCGCGGACTGTCGACATATGAGATAAATCAGCATAAAAGGACCCTCGGAGGCCGCGATGACGACGACGGGGAGCGAGGCTCCCGACCTCTGCCGCCACTCCGTTTCCTTCTTCCTATCCGCCATGGCTCTCTTTTCTTCCTCCTTTGCCCTCGCATCTTTCTCCTCATGCAGCCTTGTTTTCTTATCATGAATGCTCGGCCTCTTCTCTTCTCTTTTTTCCTTTGGTTAACCCAATGTTTATCTAGAATTTGGAACGCCGGTTTCTCTATAGTGGTTTAACGCGTCAATGTTGCTGGGAATAAATAGATTGAAAAAGGTTCTTGAATAATTCTATAAAGATCATGTTAACCCCAGTTTATTAGACTCCATGATGAAATTTGGAGGCCACGACTGTAGCTCTCCGGATCGGCGCTAAGGAACTAAGGAACGTCGTCTGAACCAGGGAACTCAAACCGCTGTTGTCTCTCATCCGCCTAATTGACGCCTCCCATGGGCCCCATCTTAAGAAGGGCCCTATAATAACAACGCTGATAGGGGGCCCCAGGGTTAAGGGCGTTACAGTAGTATGACGGATTGTTTCGTTCAGTGTAGCAATTAAGGTTGATCCCTATGGGCTTCGATAGTGTCGAAGCATTTCGTTGAGCAGTTGCTGTGTGAGACTCTTCCTTAACTACTCTGAGTATGAAGAATCTCTGCATGTCATGTAATGCGTTTTTCACTGTCTTACCCTACATGGACCTACATACACATTCTGATCCACTGGAGCCAAAAAGCTGAACATAAGAAGGAAAAGTGTGGCAGGAAAGATATAGCGAAGGGATGCCTAGAATTTCAGCCAGTATTGGAGTACACTATTAAAGGCTGCTGTGATTAGAAATTTATTGGAGATTATCATACGCAGATACTATATGAATTAAAGGTCGGTTCAGAAATTCGATGTAATGCAATAAAAAATAGCATACACCGCAGAGAACGAAATACTGTTTTTGTTTTCGAAGGTAGGCCAACATACCTTTCTTTTCAACCACATCGGGCTTTCCGGAAGGAATGTTATTATGCTAAGCGTTAACAGGGAGGCGCCTGCATGAATGAACGTAGCATGTCTCCAAGTACGAACAGAAAATGTTAGAAGAGTCATGATTATTCGTCCATTCGTCTGAAAGATTTCGAGCGTATTGCAGCTATTTGTTTTATGATGACTAACGTGCCCTTTTCACGTTAAGCCGATCAAAATTGATGAAAAGCATTTCTTTTTACGATAAGGATGTCAGAATTAATTACTTCAGTGTAAACTCGTGTTTAAGTCGACCTACCCAGCTTGTGAATGTCCTCAGTTTAAAGCGATGCCTTGGCGAGATCATTTCTGCTGAGTACGCCCAGCCAACTGCCATTGTTGCTTAAACAGAAGAAAACAAGACTTCCTATGAAGAGCCATAAACTCATATAGAACTGTCTTCATTCACGCATGTATCGGATGTGTTGGGACTGCATGAAAGGCAGGCAGTGGGAATGGGGAAAATTATGCAAGCCAAGTGTTGGATAAATAAAAAGATTACCGCATGTTGAGAAATGTCAATGTTACATCCTATATATTACAAATTGCATTTATTATGGCTGGTGGACTATTCCGGTTGGCTAGGAAGGTAGAGTGGATTATTCACGAGACCGTTCTCACTATGGTGGTGACAAATACGTTAAAGCTGCATTGATACATGCAGTGATGTAATACACATAGACATGTCAAAAAGCGCTATCCTTGACATGAAGCTGTCGAAAAATCAATTTCTCGAACATTGTTAGGATTAATCCCATTTGATAGCCTATCACGTTGAGTATATGGAATTTTTGCTATTAGAGACGATCTTAATCTGTACGATAACAGCGCTAAAAACTTTGGCCGTTATCTTATGCAGTTCAAAAACGGCTGCAACTGATACGAGAGCTTAGACGCCTAACAATAAGGAGCAGTGAGTACGAACCCTAAATTATTGTAAGTCTACTGCTCGAGGATCGCCGCCTCTCTCTGCTGTGGTCGACTGAAAAAAATTCGCCACACAACCGAAACCTGCATTTCTGACCACTGTACTACTACTTAGATAAGCTGTATTCATCAGGCTAAGTTCACCCTGCAAGCGGTCGCTTCTACTCAACTGATTCTGTCCGGATGTTCTTAGCACCACTGAATAGAGATTAAGCTGCTGAACTCACACATGTATCTCTTTTTTCAAATGATGGAATTTTAAGAGAGTTATTTCGAAAAATCATATAGAAAGTTGACCGCCGAGCATGAAAGAGATAATTGACTGTCCACAAAGATGGAGTAGGTATGGAATGGGTACTACACGGTGAAATTTGGTTAGTTTTTGACATTTTCGATATTTTTACGTCAGCTGATAGAGTTTGAGCTTCTGAGCTCAAATATGTGCTTGTTGTGGTGAACGATTGACTTTTAAGGAAATTATTTCAAAATGCCGTAAAAGCTTTGAAAATGCGGCTTTTTTGGACTTTATGAAAAGGCTACGGACGGTGCCGTATCTTCTTCTTCTTCTTCTTCTTCTTCAGCGTCTGTCCCGCTTCGTAGCGGGGTCCGCTATTCTGGTGTCATGACGCCACCTTTCCCGATCCAGCGCTAGATCAGGGTGGACACCAGCCGCTTTCAAGTCCGTATGTAACGTATCAGCCCAGCGCTGCTTCGGGCGCCCTCTAGGCCGCTTTCCTATTACCTCGAAGTTGAGGCCTATCTTGCGGACGCTATCTTCCTTTCCACGCAGAACGTGGCCGTACCATCGTAAGCGAGCTTCACGCATCTTGTCCGCTATCGGCGCGACACCGAACTTCTGCCGAATAGCTTCGTTTCGGATGCGGTCTATGCGCGTGACTCCAGCCGTCCAGCGCAGCATCTTCGTCTCCATGACGCTGAGGCGCGTTTCAACTTCCTTGGTCGTAGGCCAACACTCAGCGCCGTACATCGCTACTGGCCGGATGACTGCCCTGTAGATCTTTGACTTAAAGCGCTCTGGTATCTTCTTGTCGCAGAGCACGCCAGTCAACGAGCGCCACTTGGACCAAGCTGCACTCACGCGTGAATTCACTTCGACCATCAGTTTGCCATCAGACGCGACTGCTGATCCCAGGTACTTAAAGACCGCAGTGCGTGGAAGCTCGATGCCGTTAACCTTAATGGAGCTGGACTCGATAACGTCCGTCGTTAAATATTCGGTCTTCTTCACGTTCAATCTGAGTCCAAACCGCTCCAAGCGATCACACCAAGCTTGCAACTCTCGCTCGAGTTCTCCTTTGTCTTCGCTAGCGAGCATCACGTCATCGGCATAAAGCAGCGTCCAAGGGACGGGCTTCTGAAGATCTCGTGTGATGGCATCCATGACGACAACAAAGAGGAGTGGGGAAAGCGCAGAACCATGGTGTACCCCCGACAGAGATGGGGAACTCCATCGAGGTTCCAGCTGCAGCTTGAACTCGACTCTTTGGACAAGAGTAGAGAATTCGCACCCACTCTATGAGCTCTTCGGGAACTCCATGATGTCGCAAGGCGTACCATATCACTTCACGCGGTACGCGGTCAAAGGCCTTCTCCAAGTCGAGGAAGGCGATATGCACTGGCTTCTGTTTCTCGCGATGCTTCTCTATCAGGAGGCGGGCGGCGTGAATGGCATCAACGGTGCAACAGCCAGCCACGAAGCCGCACTGATTGCTGGAAAGCTGGACTATGTTCCGAATTCGTCCGTCGACAATTCGCTCAAAGATCTTCATGCTGTGCGAAAGCAAGCGAATCGGACGGTAATTGGAGCAGTCTGCAGGACTGCCCTTCTTCTTCCAAATCGGGATCGTCGTACTTTGGCGCCAACACTCAGCCACCTTCTTCTCCGACACAACCTGATTAAAGAACTTCGCCAACCACTCAGCAGGGTACCAGTACTTGGACTTCCACAAATCAGCTGCCACGTCATCGGGCCCAGTCGCTTTGCCTGGCCTCATCTTCTTCAAAGCCGCTTCAATCTCCTCCACGGTGATCTTCTGAACGGGGCCGTGGGTTGGAGCCGTTGAAGGGATGGCTGGATGAGGGAACTCTACTGTAGAGATTTCCTCAAAGTAATCGCGCCATCGCTTCAATGCCTTCTTGCGGTCCGTAAGAAGATGGCCGTTCTCATCATTGATGCCGAAGAACTTCTCGATGTCCTCGGTCTGGCGATGGCGATTCTTTGCAAGTCGGTACAGATACCGCTCACCATCGCGAGACTCAAGCTTCTCGTTGACATCTCCATAATGAGTGGCTTTCGCAACAGCCGCGGCCTTCTTTGCAGCTTTCTTCGCTTCTTGGTACTTCCGCCAGTTATCGGCTGTCTTTTCGCCGAGAAACACGTGATAGAGCAACTTCTTCTCTCGCACTTTTGCTTTTACGTCGTTTGTCCACAGCCATGTCTGCTTGTCAACCATCCGTCGCCCAGGCTTCGTAATGCCGAGTTCTGACTGTGCAGCTTGACGAATCGCGTCGGTCGCCTTCTTCCAAGTTTCGTCGACAGTCGTGACTGTTGGTAACCGCACGCGAGAAATCACAGCTGCTTCCTTCTCTCTCATTCGCCACCACTTGATTCTAGCTGCACCGCATCGCTCAACCTGCTTCAGCCTCGGAGGGGCGATCTTCAAAGTGCAGATCAGCGGTCGATGCTGTGGGACGACCGTCTCGTACGGCACGATCTTCGCGTCTTTGACAAGACTCCGGTCGCGATCCTTCACAAGGACGAAATCTATCTGAGACTTGGAGTTCCCACTATAGTATGAGATGAGGTGGGAGTCGCGTTTACGAAATACGGTGTTTACTATGGTGAGGTTATGCGATTCCGCATATTCAAGGATACGCTCACCATCGGCGTTACGCGACCCGTAACCGAATCCACCATGACAGCTGTACCCGTCTTTCGTCGCGCCGACGTGCCCATTAAGGTCACCAGCGACTATGATGACATCTTTCGACGGTACCACTGCTGTCTTCTCATCAAGCAGGCTCCAAAACTCTTCCTTGGCTTGATCCGAGCAGCCAGTCTGCGGAGCATACGCTGAGAAGAAGTGATAGAGTCGCTCCTTAGCGGCGACAACGATCTTCATCAATCGATCGTCAAAGTGCTCGACGCTTACAATCGAGTCACGAAATCGTTCGGAGACGATTGTTCCGACACCACTGGTGGTCCTGGGACTTCCATATAGAACGGCCTTGAAGCCTCGTCCTATGTCCCTTGACTTGCGGCAGGACCACCTCGTCTCCTGCACCGCACAGAAATCAACTCTTCTACGCTCCAGTGCTTCAACCAACTCGCACGAGCGGCCCGTCAACGTACCCACATTCAGCGTTGCCACGCGGGTCCTGCTTACGTTACGGGACTTTCGGACTAGCTCAGTTGCCCCCCGATGCCGCCCTCGCATCAGGGACCCTCGCACACTTCTCACACTCGCCGGGTTCTGCGAGTGCGCGTCGGCTCCCGCGGACGCCGTAGCACTATCTCGAAACACTTGAGCTGTCATACACCATGTGATGTGACATGGGACTTCGTAGGCCGGCCTGCCTGCAATCGAGTGTCCGTGTTCGGCTTAACTCGCAGAGCGAGTAGTTTCCAGTGGCACCACGTGGAGGAACGGACATCGCCACCACGGACGGTGCCGTATATTCTTCTTATATAAAAATATAGACTTTTAAGGAGTTAGGAGTTAAAAAGACGCTAGCAAATGCGTCCGTCTTGACTTTAGCACCTCTTTGCTCAATTACCAAAAAACGATACCGGTGTTGTAGTTCATGCAGCTGAGTCTACAATAATATTACTTTTATTACTATTATTCCTCTATAATATTCATGTATCTTTAAAGAATTATATGGCACAATTCTGCCGTCCTAGAACATATGAAATCTCTGTTTTCTATTATCTCCCAGAATTCCTTGCACTTGCAGATAGCCTTGATATCAACAAAATTATGAACCTTCCAGAAGAGCCCGCGTTTTAGAGTGTACCTATTTTCCCACTGACCTCTATTTTCGGACTTAAAAGAAAAACATGGAACAATTAGTTTACGCCAGTATTTTTAACGAACATTTATCTCTAGAACCAATCAAGTCCGACAAATGCTGAAATCTTTTTGGAACACAATGTAAAGATCTAACATCTACTTAACACTTTGTATATGGTGAGTTCTAGAGTTCTTGAGCTACTTACCAGCAATAGTGATTCCGAGCATAAAACGCAGGACGTAGAATGCGAGAATATCGACAATTGCACCTGAGCATCAAATGAACATTAAGAAGGATTGATTGTTTAAGGTTCATAAACGACTGTACTCACCAGACAATGCTAGTATGGGAATTCCAATAATCAGCGCTCCCAATAATACCAAACGCCGTCCAAATCTATCCGCAAGGTAGCCGACGAAGAAGTTTCCTAACAGAACGCCTGCATACTGCGACTCAGCAATAGAAAAACTGGAAAAATATGGTAACCTAAGAGGGGAAAGCATTGTTTCTACATTTTTCAAATAAGAACAAAAGGCCTGTGATGATCGTTCATGACACTGACAAGGGAAGAGTAGATTTCACGTGTCACATCTGTGAGCTGACCCCAACGATCCTTGAGATGACCTGCATGGTCTTGTAGGAATCCAACAAGGAGTACAGGGCTGAAGCTAGCTTTGCAGCGGTTCACTCGGTGGTCCAAAAATGGCAAAAACGACATCAGTTCAGTGCGGGATGACCGGGCAAATGTGGCACCTAGAATAGCCTGGCCGCACTTAGGAATTAACCTACAAAAGGTTTGGTGCTTCAATTATACATTGATCATTGCAATCCGACAATTTCCTAGCCTTCCTAAAGGAAGCTTCAATGTACATTCAAGTAATACATTCGAAGCGTCTGCAGCAGCTAATGCAGCAGGTCAGCAGATAGCGACTCGGACTCGCAGTAGGAGCTCGAGGGCTCAATCCTGAAGGTAGGGTTTATGCATTGCATTGCATTGCGAGCTCGGGCTGGATTCATCAACGACTTACAGAGATTTAACGGAGAAATTACAGCAGAAATTCCTGGTAAAACGCGAACCAGCGCGATTCATCAAGACGATATGCTGAAATGTTGGCACAATCAGGAATTTCGGCTGTAACTTCTCAATTAAATCTCTGTAAGTTGTTGACGAATCTGCTCCCTAGTCTCCGCCCACATTCCACTGCAGCACGTGGAACGCCGCCGCAGCGAGAGTGGGGAGTGCCCGACTCAGGGACGGGGGGCAGGCTTCGCGCGGCAGGTAACGCCCCCATCTCGGGAACAGGATCAAGGGAGCATATGCTGAGGGACTCCACCCTCGATCGTGATTGGTCGGGGTCGGCTCTACACCAATCACGATCGAGGGTGGAGTCCCTCAGCATATGCTCCCTTGATCCTGCTGCGGAGATGAGGGCGTTACCTGCCGAAGAGTGCATGCGGCTTATTAGCTTTCTAACCCCGCTTTTAACCTGCCATCAGGTGTGGAGGACGCTAGTGTTGTCACAAGAGTTACGTCACGCCTCCATAAACCAAGATTGTCTTTCTGTGGAAGCTCTCGCAAGAAGCTGTCTCTATATGACCTCTTCGGGCTGTTATCTATGGCTATTTCTGCTGCTGATCACCAACCTGGCAATCTTTTTGGTAAAACTACAGTAGATTACATTAGGTATGGGTAAGTAGGGTTTGCACAGAATGACCGGCACTTTCACTATTCCAGAGGTCGAGCAGAGGTCGAAAAAATTTCAGCCTAATATCGGCCATGTGGAGGGGTATTTAGGATATTGATCACAGATGTTACACCTAACATTTTGTTCGATTAGGGCAGGTTACGGTAGATATTGAAAAGAGCTTCAAATAACGAACCTTGAGTAATAGTCTCTGCACCTAACTTGATATTCCATCATGGGAGACCAAAAATAATAGTGATGGGATTCTTTGCATGCGCTCTAAAACACAATCTTCAAATTGGTGTTCCACCTTGCACGGTCCCCTAGACTGCTGTGAACACCAAAACATGTTTTGGTGTAAGTAATGGATGCATAATGTCATCGTAACATTAGACAACTAAGAATAAACTATAAGGCTTGGACATTTGAGAAAACACTACAAATATTACTGAAAAACACCCTCATGTGTGAGCTAGGGGTACCGCAGGTACGTAACAGAGAATATGCTCAAGCAGTTCACTCTAGGTGCGGTACCTCTTTGTAGTTGTGCTGTTGGCTGAGTAATAAAGCCATTTTCCCAGCTTTACTGCAAAGAATCCTTTGGTGGCTACAATGGGCTAGCGAAACACTTGCTCTAATCAATTTTCTGCATGTGGATCGGCCAAACAGTTTCGTGGAAGTAAGCGGTTTCTATTTCGGAACCAAGACGCAGAAACAGTGCAGGTTTCCCTCACCGTCAAGCAATAGGCTCAATAACTGTTAATCTTTTTTGGTGGCCAATTTTGTGATCTCGCTGATCACACTACACATCTAACGACCAATTTTTGAAACCTTGCTTCATGGAAAGTGCAATACAGAGTGCATGCAAAATTGCGCCTAGGGCAGATTTGAGGGAGGCGGATTTCCTTTCATTTTCGTACCAGTGCAGTCACTAAATAAGAATAGGTACAAAAGAGTAGCAGTGACTGCCTTCACAAAAGCAAAAAACGCTAAAGGGGAAAAGTAAAACAAACAAACAAGGTAGTAGGGAGAGTAACGTGGAAGGAGAAGAAAAGCTAGACTATTTTCAAAAACCAAACGAAAGGCCAACCTCTGAAGAATCAATGCCCAAAAGGCTCAAAATATCTCTATTAATGTACTGAGAGTTGTCAATCTAATTATTCATCGAAAATAGAGTCCATTATTGAGCAGGCAGCTGTGACACTACTACCGTAGAGTCGCTACTGCCAATAACCATGCCGCACGAGCCTTGCGTCTCAAAGATCTCTTTAAACTGATGCGCACCCGGGATCGTCTTGGCGGGAGGTCATGAGCTGACATTTGTTTGTCACTCCTTACTGTACTGTGCAGATAAAAGTTAGGTATTGAAAATGAGTGCATGTTGAAATTACTCGGTACTCCCTTACTGGAAATTAAAGCTGTGCGACAAACTTCTATAGTGGAGCGACGGAGTAACCTACATACGTTGTAATTTACACTATTCGTCTTCAATTTGGTGATTTTTCTTCGCTAGAAACGCCTTAAAAATAATCAGGAGCAATATCAGGGGAATAGAGTGGGAGGAGAGCTGTCTCATAGTCCTACTTCAATTTTTAACGTGTTTAGCTACATGTGGCACAGCTTTGTCGCGAACGAGATGGATAGAAGCACGACCTCAGCCGGTTTTTTCGAACAGTGTTCGCTAGTTTTTGAAGTTGATTGGTCTAGATGCCGCACGACTGTTGTATGTAAATGTGTTTAGATAGCACATATAAAGTAGCCATGAGAGTAGTTTAGTCACAACGATGAGTCACCTCTCTAGCAGCTTGATTCCTCTTCTATAGGGCGCGGCCGACTGTCGGGGAGATGCCTACGAGCCGCGATCAGGAGCGGCTGCCTCCAGACCAGGGATGGGCGGATTTTCTGTTTTCTGGGAAAATGGGCGAAAATTGAACAGAAAACAGAAAATAGAGCTGCGACAAAATTATGTCATAGAAATCCAATAAAAACAATTCAAAAAATATCATAGAATTATGAGTTTCACTCCAAAACAGTGCTTTAAAGTATTTTAAATGGCAAACGTGGCGTTTCTGGATGTGCTCATGTAGTAATTGCGCCGTATACTCTTGAACTATGCCGCTTTCTTTGCTTTATTGATTGTGTAAGTGCTGCTGACAAGGAGTTCCTTCATAGGACATTTCTCGACTTTCGTAATTTGGCTTCCTATTCTTTTCGATATTAACAGTAGTTTGGACCATCTATAACTACTTTAAATTTTATATTAAAGCTATAAAACTAGTATTCTGGGGACCATTTAATTATGTATTAACTAACCGCGTGTAGCGCAGTCGGAGGAGGCGCGACTGTCGCGTGCACCCGATACCAGGTTCCTGGTTCGGATTTCCCGCCCAGGCCAACCAAGCCTTCCATCCCTCCGGGGTCGGTGAATTGGTACCAGACTTGTCTGGGAAGGATAAAGCGCTGACTTGTTCATCGGCTGGCCACCGCAAGTCATTGTATGGCCAAATACGCATTCATGTCGCCTCCACGACATCCCGTAGAAGTAGAATGCGCTGGCGCATCCCAGAAGGGATTGAGTAACGCCGTCCTTTATCCTTATCCTTTATTAACTAACCACTTCTCCTACAGTACCGCCGCTAAACATTCAACCAAATGACGTTTGCGACGCAAAAACGCGTTTTTTTGCGTCGCATCATGATAACTTCCTTCAAAATAAAAATTTCCTAGCAAAAATTTACAACGCTTCTTACCGTAGTACGTTCTATCATATGGCATGTGATCTTTATTTAGAAATGGGTGGAAGCCTTAAAAGCAAAAGCGAAATTAGGGAACCAATTAATTGGGTTGACCTGACCGACATGCGTCGCTGCGTCTCGCTTAATTGGGCCCTCAGGCAAAACTGAACTCCTCCAGTCAATTTTTAAAATTTTAGATTGTTCCTGAATTTAGGTTTCCTAACGTTTTCAGGATTAGTCTTCCTACGACGATTCATTTGACACCAAATTCGATAGAATGATATCCATTTTGAACGGGCTGGTGTCTCACAACCGTCATTTTCACTTATTTCAGCGACGAAATTACCCACCTTTCAGTGGCTGTCAAAGTCTGTAATTCATTCTGCTTGCAGGCAAAAAAGAGCACATAGGATATACACGCTTACAGCCCATTCTATCCACCTTCCGCCCGGTTGCCAACTGTCAATTCCAATTCGCAAGCAAGCAAACCTTCAGTGGGCAGTATGCTCTGTTAGCAAATTCAGGCACCGGTATCTGAGCTTCAACTTAGCGTTTTAGTGCAAAAGTTAGCCAGCACATAGGGCACAAAGCGGAGACACTGGGTAGAAGGCAACAAAGTGCCAGGTGGTCAGGTGGCCGAATTTCGACTATTCAAAGTGACACCTTCCTCTAGGAATGTGAAAAACGTTCCACATAGTTTATCGCAGAGTCTTCGCGGAATAAACCCTGGCATGCCGAACAATAAAATGCCATGACTTTTCACTTCAAATGTTGAACCAGTGGCGACCCTGTTCACTTATTGCAGCAGCTCGAGAGCTGAAGTGGCCGTACAGTGCCGTAATTGCGCTGACCTGACATGCCCTCTAGAAACACTGCGACCGCCTGGCTGTCCAGCGAATATCTCCTTGCTCCTTTTACAGTCATGCAGCCATTCGATTGCATTCAATCTATGTTCCTGGCACTTATCAGAGAACAGCTTATAACAGGGAAGCTTATAAAGAAATTTAGAGCCCATTGCAAGGACATACATACTTGCTTGCCGCGCCTCGAAAAAATTTCAATATTTGCGAAATCTATGTGACTTGGCGGCCCGCAATTTACAAAAGTAGTTTTTCTGCGCAAGAGCTTATAAGGACGACAGAAATAAAACCTCACCAAAGTGCCAGGAACATAGATTGAATGCAATCGAATGGCTGCATAACTGTAAAAGGAGCAAGGAGGTATTCGCTGGACAGCCAGGCGGTCGCAGTGTTTCTAGAGGGCATGTCAGGTCAGCGCAATTACGGCACTGTACGGCCACTTCAGCTCTCGAGCTGCTGCAACAAGTGAACGGGGTCGCCACTGGTTCAACATTTTAAGTGAAAAGTCATGGCATTTTATTGTTCGGCATGCCAAGGTTTATTCCGCGAAGACTCTGCGATAAACTATGTGGAACGTTTTGCACATTCCTAGAGGAAGGTGTCACTTTGAAAAGTCGAAATTCGGCCACCTGACCACCTGGCACTTTGTTGCCTTCTACCCAGTGTCTCCGCTTTGTGCCCTATGTGCTGGCTAACTTTTGCACTAAAACGCTAAGTTGAAGCTCAGATACCGGTGCCTGAATTTGCTAACAGAGCATACTGCCCACTGAAGGTTTGCTTGCTTGCGAATTGGAATTGACAGTTGGCAACCGGGCGGAAGGTGGATAGAATGGGCTGTAAGCGTGTATATCCTATGTGCTATTTTTTGCCTGCAAGCAGAATGAATTACAGACTTTGACAGCCACTGAAAGGTGGGTAATTTCGTCGCTGAAATAAGTGAAAATGACGGTTGTGAGACACCAGCCGGTTCAAAATGGATATCATTCTATCGAATTTGGTGTCAAATAAATCGTCGTAGGAAGACTAATCCTGAAAACGTTAGGAAACCTAAATTCAGGAACAATCTAAAATTTTAAAAATTGACTGGAGGAGTTCAGTTTTGCCTGAGGGCCCAATTAAGCGAGACGCAGCGACGCACGTCGGTCAGGTCAACCCAATTAATTGGCTCCCTAATTTCGCTTTTGCTTTTAAGGCTTCCACTCATTTCTAAATAAAGATCACATGCCATATGATAGAACGTACTACGGTAAGAAGCGTTGTAAATTTTTGCTAGGAAATTTTTATTTTGAAAGAAGTTATCATGATGCGACGCAAAAAACGCGTTTTTGCGTCGCAAACGTCATTTGGTTGAATGTTTAGCGGCGGTACTGTAGTGTTACTGGGGATAAGATTATTCTCCATCTCCGGTTTAAAAATTGAAAACTGTCGGCCGATAATCCCCAACTATCGCTTCTTGCAGAGCCTTTGGTGAAGCTCCATTTCTAACTCTTAACATTGATCAGCTTTAGTTGTCAAAATTGGAGATAGAGAAGTTTTAATTAACTTTGATTTTGCTGATATAGTGATACAGTAGTGATACAGGAAACTTCTCATATATCACCTGTATCATCTGTCGTCCAATGAATCATCAATTTGTTCAAGCGGACACCAGCAGCGTCTCCATACGTATGTCTTGTGCCAGAGTGCTCCAATGGATCCTTTTCGCTCGAGGGACATATCGTTCGTTCAGGGCTTTCACGAAGAAGTACAGCCAATGAGTCGCTAGGCGTCCTAGTGCGGAAAACTGTCGGTGACAGCTCTCCTCCTGCAGGTGTTTGCGAAAAGCATTACGTGACGGGCCCACCTAATTTTCGAAGACTTGCCCATGCGACAGCGTCAATCCACTGTATAGCTCTCGAAGGACTCTGATGTACTGAGTAGGAACCACCTGATTGAGCAGGGCGTCGATGACCGCTTCAATTTCGACCGAGTCGTATGCCTTCTTCAGGTCGATGAACGTAAGGCACAGCGGCAGCTTGTACTCTCGCGACACTTCGATGAGCTTCGTAATGGTGTGTATGTGGTCGATCCTGCTGAATCCTCTCCGAAATCCTGCTTTGTTCGCATAGCTGTGCTTCGTCCAGCGTTCTGCTAATCCTATTCAGGATCACTCGACTGAACAGCTTGCAGACTACGAACAGCAGTCAGATCAGGCAATGCTTGCCAATGTTGTGCTCGTCTCCCTTCTTGTACAGGCAGAAAGCTCTACTGCTCTTCCACTGAGATGTAATATGATATGTATGTACATATAAAGAGAAATAATAATATGATGGAGACGGCATATGCTTGACCATATTCAATGTATAATTGTTACGCATTCAAGGAAGCATCTTCACCCAAAAACTGTTGTGTTGACAGCCCATTCAGTTACAATTTCGCATTGTTCTATGAAATATCAAGTAAGTACACAACATCTTTATTCGTCTAAGGAGTAACTAGGTGCTGTAAAGGCATTGGCGATTTGGCCCGAAAGCTTTCAGCTAGGCGGAAACTAGGCCACCTACAAGGAGAGGTATTCTCGAAGAACGAGACGAACTAGGTCTACAGATTCTAGCGCAGCCAGTAATACTCAACGAATCTCTGAACAGCTCTAGTGTATGTTGCGAGGGTGTCTATAATTCATGCAATGGAGTTGAGAGATGCAAACGGTGGTCATTGTGATCGGTACGCTGAAAGGCCTGTTTCTCACTGGTGGAGCCACTAATTGGGGCGTTAGCTGCGAAACGAAGCTGACGAGTAATGTTGCGTACTTCAAATGTCGATATTCCTAGGATTTCCCAGACAAGATTTACAATTTACTGATTGTATTGAATTTGGAGAGTATTAGAAATTTTTACAAACGCTTGCAATTTAAAACACTGGTCTACAGCTACGTTTCATAGTCATTCAAAAGCATTTGCTACTGGAAAAATGGAGCTTGTGGTAGAATAATTAGGTCGTATGATAATTTCGAAATTTTCTGTTTTCTGATTTTCTGATTTCTGGCGTTTTGGCTTTTCTGCTTTTTGTTTTCTGACGAAAGCGATTTTCTGTTTTCTAGGAAATTTTTCAAAATTTCCGCCCATGCCTGCTCCAGGCGTGCTGGCAGCATCGTCACCCGTTACCTCCAGAACCTACCGTGATCCATCGACGAACTGACTACGACTTCCATCGCGTCGCCCGTCTACCGCCGTCTCCCTACTTGTGAACTGCCTACCGTCTGTTTATTAAGGATAAACCTATATTCCTTCCTGTTTATGTTCTGAGGCAGCAGAGCACCTTCTACGGCCCTACGGTTACCCTGTGTTTCTTGCGGGAGCAACTCGCATCATATGTAAAACTCCTCACTATTCCAGGGATAGCAAAAGAGACACTTTCTGGGGCAAATGCTCATTTTGGCTTGCGCTGATGGGTAATCCCCTCGAGGGTGCCTCGCGGTATCGTGCGTGTCAGAATCGTGGAGGATCCAACACTTATTTTCACTGATCAAGTCTTTCAAAAACTAATTTCGGCGCGAGCGTAGAAGGGGAGAATGACAAATGGATCCCGGAACTATCGGTGAGGAAGAGGGGGATCCGTTGAGTGAGCACTTTTCTGAAATTGTGGAACTGGAGGCGACTGGTAATGTTTAGTGGGTGCACCCGAGTCTCGTTGCAAGCATGTAGGTGCTAAGTTCCGAATTCTGTCCGAGAGCATTGAGAATGGTGAAGTCCTTCACAGCGTTTAGAGTGGACGCAACGAGCGACGCGATGTAATAATAAGCGCCCATATCGATTCATCGCGTCACGTGATCGATATGGGAGCTTATTATTCAACGGCATCGCGCGTCGCGTGCACACTAAACGCTCCCAAAATGTGTCCTGAGCGAGGCTTGCCTTCGATGTCTGTGTCGCCTCCTCTGAAGCGAGCGACCAGCTGTTGACAATGTTGATGGAACTGGTGTCCTCGCCCAGTGCGCTGTTGATGTTTCGAGCGCCAGCCGTCGCTCCGGTGCTTCGACGCTATTTGTAGAAGACGATAGCTCAAAGGTAGCCTTGTGGAATTGACATCGTGGTTAAAGTTATGGAAGCGAAGTTGGTTATATATACTTGTGGCGGATATGTTTCGATAATTTTCTTAGTGCCTCAGTACTTCCACAGGAGACCGGAGATCGTGGAGACCATTTGAGTACGCATTTGGCCTATACAGTGACTTATGGTGACTGGCGGCAGCGCGACAGGAGGTACACCCGCCCCCTGCTCGGGGCGTGGCGTCAGGAAGTACACCGCTGTTCTGCGGACCGGAAACTTTTGTTTTGCATGTCAAAGGTTTCGTAAGGCAGCCGTTAGCCTCTTGGTGAAGCCCAGGGGGTTGGGGGTGGGTGAGCAAGGAGTATGAGAAGAAGATGGCACGCCCCCAGCAAGGGACGGGTGTACCTCCTGAGCGTCCCCCATGTCGCGACCCCGCGATCGCTCCTCGGTCCTGTGATTGGCCGGGCGCATTGTTTCCCACAATGGCTTGCCGAGAAGGCACTTAAACCGGCCGAGGCATGGGAAAGTGGCTGACGTCAGAGCCGAGGGCGCAAGCTCCGCCCTTCCGGCACTGCCAGTCTCCATCGATCGTCCCTGCGCTGTGGCGGCGCAGGCTGCCGCTCTCGCGCCTATACTCCGTCCTGCCGAGGGGCCCTGGATCTGCACGACGTTCGGACGCTCACCACGAGGGGACAGCACCAGGAGGGGCCGTGGGGTCTAGTGAGCTCTACGCTCACCCCCGCGGCCTCAGAGATATTCCGTCAGTATGGCCGAGGAGGACTCCTGCTCTATTCTCTATTCGACGTATGGTATTCGCTGCTCGACGAGGACTGCAATAAACCTTATAAACTTGCCGTATGTCCAACCGGAGGCATTGGGTGAGTCCCTTTTGATATCTTTCAGGCCACTGCGGGGACGGCGAGCTAGGCGCCCCGCAGGTTGGGCCACGGTGTCCCGTGTACATATTGTGTGGGTGTGATTTCTGTTGTGTCCCTTAGCTAGTCTGGGTTTTGGGGACGTCCTCCCACGGACGCATGGGGAGGCGCGGAGAGGAGTGGCAGGAGGCGAAGGAGGGGCAATCCGGATGGCTGGAGTTCTACCAATACAACGGGCGACAATACGTTATGGGCAAGGTCAATAGCGGAGACCCCTGTTCCATCTGGGGTTGGGTAACATCTGGTGACCCTCCGATGCCCGTGGCGCGACACGGAGCTTCCAAAGGCCAGGGGATCTCCTCTGCCTGCGGGGCCACAGATCGCAGCACCCCGTGACTGGCCATTGGAAAAAATGGGCTTCCTTTTTTCCTCATACAAGGGTGGTACCAATTCATCGACCGGAAGAAGTGGAAAGCTTGGTTAACCTGGGCAGGAAATCCCAAACGATAATCTGAGATCGCGCGATAGTCGGTGCCTCCTTCTACTACGCCTTAAGGAACCAAAAAACGTAAATACCAATTGTTATTTTTAAGATTTCAAACAGAATAAAAACACTGGCACAAACCAGCTCAGCATCTGTTTTGTTGGCACACACATTGGTGCAATTGACACAGTCCTGCCAACATTTGTGGTCTATCTTAACACAGCGATCACCTGAAATGGAAGCCCAGTGCTCATAGTAAAATTCGCCGCTCTCCTTGATAATATTATAGTAGTGCATTGTAATCGAATGCAAATTTTTTACAGCAATCTTCACATAGCAATGAAATAGGGAAAGTACATAGAAATGCGTTCACCTTCAAGGACATCGCTAACTTACCGAAGCATCCATAGGGTGGAACGTACTGAAGGAGGACCAGAAAAAGCTGCTGGGCACTGTACATTTGTAGTAGCTGATATGCTAGGAGTATTAAAACGTCCACACGGTAGTCACCTAAAATTGGAGTGTGGAGCGATAGGGTCAGTAAAGACAAGCTAATATATTTTGAATGCGGGGTTCGAGTTTTGAAAAAAAAGCACAACAATCGCATTTCTCGATTTTAGGCTGTTGTTCTTAGCAGCAAAGGAGCTCACCATCAGATGTATGGCTGAAGCGTGAAGATTAACATGTTGCAATTATCTCTCTCTCTAACGTGTTGCGTAAAAATAATACTTCCTATTTTTGCAGTCTTCGAAGCTACCGAGTAAGAGGAGGGCTAAAACTGTGCCGAGGAATCGCAGAGTCTCACAACGCAATAGTTTCCTGACATCGATTGTTCGGATAAATGCAAAAATTCAAAAATCGAATGCAGAAAAAGCAAAAATACCTTTCATGCGCGCGGGGTTAGGAACCAGTTCGTTGCTGTATGTTTTTTTTTCAATTTTCCTCGGAATATTCAATGTTTGTTCATTTATGTTTGGAAGGCATTGCCTGTGTGGCTGTGCGATTCCATAGTAAACTGTCGGATCCACTAGCTCCGCACGTTCAAAGTTCTTCAAAAATGGAACATACTTTTCTATTATTTGAAGACTGGGGATTCTCGTTTAGTATCCAATCTCTTCGTAAGACATACGTCTGAGACCATTCTTCGGTTACATACGTCGGATACCACAGCGATAGAGAATGGTGAGATTCCCATCCCGATTCCTTCTAACCACTCGAAGTGTTCTAGTGTACTGTTCTAACTATGAGTAGCGCCTAGTATGACTCTCTTCAATCCTCTTATCACCTGTATAACTACGTTGATTATCGAGTTTCTCCAGCGGGATCCAGCAGCATCTCCATTCGTCCGTGTCGCGGGCCAAAGTTCTCCAATGAATCCCACTCGCTCAAGAACATCCAGAGCTTTCACCAAGACATAAAACCAAGGCGTTGGTGGACGTCCTTGTGTTCTCTTTACATCCTGCGGAATCTAGTTGGTGACCGCATTCTCCCAACGGTTGTCTGCTGAAAGCATTGTCTGGCCAGTCCGGCTGATTTTCGAAGACTTGGTCTGCGCGAATATGTCCCTGATCTTTGAACGTCGACGAAGCTCGGAACTTTGAAAGCCTTCTCTCACTTGCGCGAATCTCGGCACTCCAAGCACTGTTCACTCGATTCCACACTGTGCGGCGCTGATGATGTGTTCATTCTGGTTTCGTGTGGGCTAGGTCTCTGAGGCGTATGTGAGCGCAGAAAGAACAGTGGAGTCGAATAGGTCGGCACGTTGTCGAAAGTTCTTTGTCTTCTTCACAACTTTTTCGACGCTCTTAAAAACTCCCCAAGCCGCTTGTTTTCTCCTGCACAGCTCTGGCGTTAGGTCGCTGGCCATGTTGAGTTCCACTAAGCGCCCCAGTTACATATGACTGTACTGGAACATTCGGAGATGTTCGTTCCACTGAGCGAGAATAGAGCATCATAAACTTCTACGTGCCTCATGGGCATCGTCTCCATAAAATTCAGCTGCAGTCCAACGTCCCCACATACACGACTGAATTCGGCGAGCATTCGTTAAGTTTAACTAATGCTCACTATTATGAACCTGTCGTCAGCAATGTGAAGATGTCGTTCGTCGATCTTCACTCCCATGTCTTCCCGCTCTATATCGCGAGTGACGATTTAAGGAATGAACTGTATTGCGCCCATAGAACCAATAAGTGGAGGTCTAGAGGTTGTTTCGATGCTAAGCAGTTCAAATATAAGGTTCATCACTATCATGAAATTGAAGCTCGTCCGAGTGAGACCGCGGACGCAAATGGCTCAGGCGGAGGACCTTCCTTCTGCAGCGCGACAGGAGGTATACCGGCGCAAATAGGGTCCGGGGGGTTACCTTATTAAAAGTGTCACCAACGCGAAAAAATGAGACAAGGCACACTGGTAGTAAAGAGAACAAACAAATAATGCTGTAGCTCTGTTCTGTGTTTTCCTCCGCGTAAGAGGAGGAGAGCACAGATTTAGGCAGGGGAAGGGACTCCAGGGTGGGGCTCAAGTGACGCATCCTTGTTAGAATCGCCTACATCCTGGAGCTCCCTCCCTTGTCCAATTAGGAAGCACATAAGACGCGGATCTATAATCGGAACAAAGAGATAAGACTGCATTTACATTCGCTGTATGTAGCTACTCGCCACGCCGGCCCACCGCGCCATGCTGTGGTGACCCCCCCCCCACCCGTACCCTATTTGCACCGGCACACCCGCTTCCTGCAGGAGCGTGTTCTGCGGACCGGATTTTGTTTTGCGTCTCAAAGATTTCGTGAGGCAACCGTTAGACTGAAGCCTAGGGGGTTGAGGCGCATGCCCCCGGCGAGAGGCGTGACCACATTTTGTACCTCCTGATCGTTCCCCACCTTCCTTTTGACACTATTCTCACTGTTTCTAGGAGATTGAACATGGGTTCAATCCAAAAAGGGGGCACCTTATAACTGGACTTGGACTTCCTACTGCTCGTTTCTGGATGCAAATCCAGTTATAATGTGGCCCCTAGAGTCCTCTAGGAAGGTAAATCAGTAAAACTAGTAATAAAACGAACAGTAAGAGAAACAAAAACACAAAACGCCCGCGCTCCAAACGCGCAAGGCGTCAATGTTGAATGAGTCGATGCGCACGCATTCGTTACGCGGGAATTTACAAACAGGGAATACGTGCGGATCCGCTGATGCCTCTTCAACTTTTTCTGCTTTTACAACTAATTTTTTCAATATCCTAGCGGCGAAACCCGCTATTTCTTATGGAGAGCATCAGGTAAGGTCGTCTACATGTTAATTTGCATGTGTTCATCCTCAAATAGGTGTGATTTACAAGTGATTGTGGAGTGCTCCTTCCTCTTTTGGAATTGAACCTGAACATGTTAGCTTATGACGTGTCGTGAAGCCATGCTAGAATAGAAGTAAAGGTGTGCTCTCTGACAGGATCTGGCAAGGCAGATGTCGAAGTGACGATGCTTGTGATGAATAGACCGGTACCTTGGTGCAACGGTCAGGCATCTCTTTATTCATTTTTAGCTAATTTGGCCCATCTATTGCCGTGCAATTTCTATTTCTCATAATTAGTTCGAGTAAAATTATCTAGCCACGTTAGTGTTCTGCCAACATCTCTTTTCTTCATGTGATCTCGTTTTGCATTTGTTTGGAGGTCTTCATCCCCCCCCCCGTCCCTTTGCACTAAACCACGATCTAATCCCAGTTTTGCGCTCCAAACATTTAATTAATCTTCCTTTCAGTTCTTATAGTGCAACTTTCAGAAAAGTCATCAGGTCCACCGCAGGTATCTAGGCGGATTTGGCACGCCATTATTGGGAGTATGTCTCGGGGGCGTAGGGCAAAAGCTGCCAAGTGAGCCTTAGCTGCAACCTATTCTCTCGCAATACCTCGAAGAGCGTAGCCATGCTGAATCTTCTTCCATGGTCTGCTCCTCACGTCTGTGCTTCGCCTGGAGTTTGGTATTTTCTACTAGGCATTACTTATGTAACTAATTTGTAAAGTAAGGAGACAGTATACGGGTCGTACAATGGCAATGAGCTGCGAAGGGGCAAACAGGAGACTGGCGGGATGTTGTTCGGGTGCTTGGTGCAATACATTCATGTACGAACGCTGACTCCTATCTTCATCGTAGCAATTTTGATCGATTATCTTGGGTCTTGTTGTTGTAGGTTTGTTGATCTATCTCTTTCTTTTTTCATTTATCTGCATGCTTTGGTTCTGTTATCTCCTTCTACTAATCACAGATGTTGGGTGTAATGGGAGTCGGAGGGGGGGGGGGGGTGGCATACTATTGGCCTCGACCTCCTTTAGCGCAGCAGTCGAATATAGAGACGTGGAATTTTCTATTGTACACGAACTGGCGCCTACGTAGTTGCAATGCAAGATGCAAAGAGGAGGGCCTAGGTCAAACGTTACGTGTCGTACTAGCTAAACGAGTAAAAACTCGTCATACACGTGGGAAATGCCACTTCACGTCGTACGTGTGCTTGAGTACTGATGTGCTTCCCCCTCGAACACTAGCACGATGCTGACGAACACGCATTAGAATGGTTACCGTATCATTTAGGCACGCGTTAGCGATTGTTATTGTTATTGTTTTATTACGATTGCATAATGCAATACGTTAGAAAATAAACACAGAAACAATCACAAAAAAGAGCACAGGGACGATTACATGCAAACAGTGAAACAATACTTACAACCAATTATACTATTCAACTAATTTCAGATCTGAGCAACAAACTTTCAGCTCGGCTTCTGAATTGTCTCGGTGTTAGGGGAAACTGAAGGTGCTTGGAGAATTTCAGGCATAAACTACCTGCCCTATAAGTGAAAACATTACTCGTAAACTGGCTCTTGGACGAGGTAGCTGTAGCTTAACGGAGCCACCTCATGTGTGCGAAGACTTCACCTTAAAGAATCTACAAGGCCCAAAATCGATGGTAAAGTATAACAACTTGTGTACAAGACAAATGTCAAAAACCCTGCGGCGAGAATCTAGGGATGGTAATCCGAGATAATTATTTCTGATTGATGCCTTCGGTACACGTGAATATACGAAACTCCCTATTCTAAGAAGAAGCTTCCTGGTGAAGTTGTTCTCTACTTTCTCTATAGTATAGGTGTCCTTTTTGTTATACGGAGCATATACAGAAACACTTGATTCAACAAGGGGACGTATATAAGTCTTGTACGCGATGGGGCGCGAAATCCCTCATTCCAAGCATTGCACACTCGAACCTTTCGCTCACGCATGAAGAATACCACTTTCACTGCACTCCGAGTCACTTGCAGGTAACGCCATCACGGCAGTACAAGAGACCACAGCGCTACGAGGAACCCCAGCGCACAGTCTCCACGCTCCATCGCTAACCGGTATACTGTAACCATTCGGGGGTGCGTCCGTCAGAATCGTATTTCACCCTCCAACACCCATTGCGCCGTTGTATGCAATTCTGCTTCAAGAGATCATCCTCAGTGCAGGCTGAGCGATTTGGACGTTGGAAGCGCTTCGGAGTGAGCATGAGCACATTCTCCCTTTAAATCAGCTAAATACTAGTCACTATATGTGCTTTTTCGAGAATGTTTCACTCGTTTTTAGATTGTTTTAGGCAATTATCTCAACTAAGCAGTTTTCTCTTTACGCTTACGTAGATACGCGCATTCTGCTCCGCGCCACAATGTATTATAGTAATGATCAAGAAAGTACCTGCTGGCAGACCCATGGTTCTTCCTCCCTGAGTAAAAGCACGTTGAAAAATTAAAGAAACCTGCTGCCGAATCTAAAAAGCAACTAACCTACCCCAGACTCGCGTTTATAAACGATGATGAGTGCCTAGAGATATCACTCTGTTTGCTTGTCGTTATCAATGATAGCACGCTCTACTGACAATAACTGCGTGCAAGATTGATGACTTCGGTTGAAATTTCTGTCATCCCCGACGCGTAAAGCAGCATGGTAGGAGAATCGCTAGGAAGGGTTCAGACTCTTATTTCCTTTTCTAAGCATATATGTGCTCTGACCCAATGTAAGGAGTGTGTGTTGCTGGCACTGGATCCATATAAATAGGAAAGGCAGATCTATTTTAGATCGTGAGGAGAAGGAAAACAAGTAATATGGCTGGCAATATTTTCAACCTTATGAATCGATGTAATAAGCGTGGGTATCTATTCCGGGATCAAATCTCTGCTGTTTTCAGCATGATGTAACAGTGACAGGCGCTGCTTCATCCCACTGACTGAATGATATAAAAGAACCTCTAGCAATGTTCCGGGGTTCGTTTTAGTCCGGCGGGCGGCCATGTGGTGTCGGCCAGGGATGTGAGTTTAACGGTTACCAATTTACCGGTTTAACGATTTACCGGCATTTTCGCGACAAATTCTCTTAACGAAATTTTTCAGTAAATTCCAAAATTTACCGAAAACTTTTACTACTTTTTTCATTCAAAATCATGTTTCTATCTATCGAGTGGAGAAAGAAACGTGCTACCGACGTGCTTAGAAGTGCTTGCTTCTATCTTCTGTGATAACTTGCTAACAGCGTTCGTGGTCCTTAACCTCATTAAAACATCCACGTCCACATTACGAGGCGTAGATGGTGCGCTCCCGTGTTAAAAACGCGCTCCCCTGGGCTAGAACCTTGCGCTGAGATTCCCCACACGACATCAAACAGTTTGAATTAGAGATATAGCAGCTCTCAGAATAGACGGTCGCGGGGGACGGTCAGGAGGTACACCCGCCCAATAATTCAAAGGAAAAATAGCAATATTCGATTGAATGTCGTATGTTCTAGAAATGTTTTTATGGAGTTTCAACTAAGTACCCACAACATTGATCGTAATACTCGTGCGTTGTTAGGCTTCCTTTTTCTTTGTTTGTTGTTGCTTTCAGGGCGTCGTTTGCTTTAGGATGACGTACGCGTGATAAAATAAAGATGATGTGGTTTTTCCAAACGTGATGAAGTTTCGGTGAAAAGCTTTACGTTTTTTAACATCACCGCCGCTTAAAACTAGTTGTTTTAAGGGAATATTATGTTTTTTTCTTAATTAACGGATTTACCGAACCTACCGGAATTTACCGGCGAATTTCCGCGTTAAAAATATGCGGTAAAAAATTTACCGGCGGCGAATAAGCGCACACCCCTGGTGTCGGCTCCGGCCTCTCTCCGTCCCTGATGAAACCTGCCCCGGCGCAACACGGAGGGGGGGGGTGGGGTGGGGCAGTCCTTGGCTTCGACCGCCTTGAGGGATTTGGTGACGTGGAATTTCCCCCATTGTACGCGTACGTACATGTAATACAAGTTGCACCGAGCAGGGGCCTAGGTCAAACGGGTAAAAACCCGTAACTATTTCGAGTACTGGGGCCGGATTCATCAACGAGAGCAGAGGTAAAGCTTATCACCCGTTCCCGTTACCATCCATCAGCGGCTCACTAACCGCGAGTTGTGATTCATCAAACTCGCGGTAAGTGATGGCGATGTGGTAACAATGACGGCTGTTGTGTGTTGGCCGCAACAACGGCAGCCGCACGCAACAGCCGTCACTCCGGAAATCGATAGTTCGCCGCCGATGTACTACTGCGGTGATTTCGAGTGGATTTTCTTATTGTTTTGGTTATTTGTTGCTGTGCTTATCCTTGAAAGGGTACAAATAGGATTGGAGTTGGGGTCACCACCCACTAAAGCTCAATATGCTTTTTTGGGAACCGGTTTTTTTTGCAGGAACGATGTGTTCTATCCCTATAGTGAACTGAGGTAGGCCATTTCTGATGTAACTGGAAATACACGTGACTGTTTCCGAGGATGACATCCGCTGAGTAGAGGTTGACCCCTCCCCGCAACCGACCCTATTTGCGCGTTTGAAACGGCTGCTGCGGTGTAAAAGTGCAGGCATCATAGATTTCATATCCTTATAGAGATTGTGTTTATTCCTAAAGAAGCTCTTGTGAATAGCTGTAGCTATGAGTGCTGATGTGTGTCGTTGTTTTCGTTAATCATTCTTGTGTTGATCTATTTCACCATAGGTTCTTAGGAGTGAGCACGATCTCTATAAGGAAAGGAAATTTCTATGATGCTTACACTTTTATACCACTGAAGCCGTTTCGTTTGAATTTCCCTCTTTTCAATCTCTTCGTTCTTCCCCTCAATCGTCGGCGCCGGTTTTAGTCGTTTCTATCGTTGCGGATCTTTGCGTTTTCGCACATTAATTATCGAATATGCTCCCGTTTTAGATAACAATGAATGTTCTCCAAATTGGCAATCTCTTTGCGGCTGCATCGTCAATGCTCGGAAACAATGTGAGTTCAAATCTGGGAATTTTGTTATTTCTTGTTATTTTATTTTTATTTTTAATGTTTCATCTGTTACCTATTCCTCATTTTTGATTTCTTAATGGATTCATCTATTTGAACTATATTCATTAATGGGTGCAAATAGGTTCAGGGGTGGGGTCACCATGTAGTAAAGCCCAATGCAACGTTTTGTGTTATAGGAAATTAAAAATTCAAAGGTTTCGAAGGGTTAGATATCGCTGGTATGGGCTCATCTTTGGGCTCCATGTTGTTCCTAGCAGTTTCAGTCCATCTATACATTCCAATGTGGCCACGGCGGCATAATAATGTTATCAAACCGTTGAACGTGAAGGCCTTTCACGGAAGATACCAGAGTCTAGTGTCCTCAGAATGTTCCCCCTTTGTCGCTATTTCAAGGAAGTAGGCATCCACACCGCCTCCGCGAAATAGCATGGAAGCAGAATGCGCGGCGCAACTCATCAAGGGATCTAAGTGTATTGTATGCGTTATAAGAACCCGTCTAAAGTTTACGAGTACAGTTAAACTGATAAAGGATAAAGGTAAAGAACGTCGTTACTCAATCTCTTTTTGAGATGCGCCACCCATTCTACTCCTAGGAGCGATTTGAATGTATATTTGGCCACGAATGATTTGCAATGGCCAGTCGCTGAACAAGCCTCGCCGATCCCAGAGGCATGGAAGGCTTGGTAGGGAAAATCGTAACCAGAAACCTGGTATCAGGTGCACGCGACAGCCAGCACCTCCTCTAACTGTGCTACGCGCGCACAAAAAAGAGTTAGTGATAAAAAACTGATTCTAAAGCTATATTTGACAGCTTATAAAGTAACAAACGCTCAAAACACGTATGGAAGAGAGAGCTTTTAAACATCAATGAAACAATGAAGACGCAAAGACAATACTTACGCGCTACTTGTAGCATAGAACACCACCTATGGGAAGACGAAGACTTTTTGTCGTATGTAGAGCGACCTTAGAAAATAGATCACAGGAGCTGCTTCGAAACAACGTGTCTTTGGGCAAAAAGAAGATACAAGTAGAAGTTTATTCCCAAATGTTCCGGGCATGCTAAAGCAGAATGAGGAGGCATCTTCTGTCACTTGCATCCGAGTCGAGATTCTTGGTTCCGATTTCGTACAATATGGGTTCTTGCAGAAAATCGCAGCTTCTGTGAGCTGTGCCCTTGTGCGATGGCGTCTGTGGAGAAGCATTCCTCATGAGTCATGTTATGCAATTTCTGGTAAGCTTGAAGCACTTTTGGTACGGTTGTTGTTGAAGGTTGGTACGGTTGTTGTCTCTCATATTTTTAGAGCGTGTCTTTTCCGCTGAAATGTTTCGACTATCTCATAATGCTCATCGGCTATGGATGGTGCCATAAACGGCGATGACTGGGCATCAGGTAAAGTGTGGCAAGGTACAACTCATTAGACTTATGTCGTTGCCGATTACAGGTTTGGATTCCATAGCTACCAACGAGGAATTCTTCCACTTGGACGAGAGTTTGGAAGGATTCCGTTTGGACGAAGAGTAGACTCCGCTCGGCAACGGTCAGCTGAGGGATCTTGGATGTTGTATCTTTTGAAGTCTTTTCCTGGCGTTATCCCATTGAGCTATGAGTATACTTCATATATGACGTTATATTTCTTATTGTGTTCATTTATGTTTCGTAATAAATTTGGTTATTCGTATATTTTGTATACACTTCATCACTCTTGTTGAATCATCCTCCGAATGGGATTGTAAGCAAGCAGTGGGGGGACCAAAGTCAAAAGATGCCTCCACAGGAATCGGAGTATTATTGTCGTCCGACAGTGAACGGTATCAACAGGTCGACCAATACCAATCAGTTTTATTATGTTTCTACAGTTTACATGCTTCGGATTGAGGCTCTTACGATTTGTTTCTCACCTTAGAGAACGGGTACTTCGGAGAATAAATTGCGAACTGGCGGTAAGAGGTAGATAGGCTCCAAAGGGCAGCTTTGAAGATCCCCCTACCAAATCCCGCTATACTATTCTATACAATGAAACGAGGTTTTTACGGTAATGAAAGTAATGAGCCCTAAAGAAGTAGGGAAGACGGTTGGGATGTTCTATTCTCGAAGCTTGGGGGCGAAGCCAGATCCACGTTCACTCTTTGACACCACAACAAAGCAAACCTTCGGTTAACAACACTTAACAACACATTAACAACACAACAAGTGTATCGGGTACTATTTGTTCTTTTCATCGAAATGTTGCATCGAAAGAAGCTTCTGAGAAGCACAGTTAAGCATTACGGGTATTGGTGAATCCTCTATGGTTCCATCTGCGACATTTATTTATTTATTTATTCATTTACTACACAAAATGTGTGCCATAAATAATAAACAAAACAAATACTGTAGATTACGTCAGACCACATACACGACATATGTTCAGTTTGAGTGTTTTTCAATCCATTGGTGAATGTGGGGACTCCAGTTTGAAATTGGATAAATTGAGATCGTTGTGAGTTCATTGCCTGGTTCATTGTTAATGGAAAAAGAGGTTTGTCGAAGAGTAGTCCGTATTGTTTCTTACAATGGAAGAAAAAAACCTGCAAAGGCTCTTGAAAACAATAAAAAGAGCATGAAGCGTAGATGAAATTCTTTTCGCGAGGACGTCTTGCATGCGAATTATGAGATGCACAAAGTCTACGACCTTCTACATCTCCGTTAAGGTGCAAAACGAGCGGGCGCAACGGCAAATGTAAAGGCAATCTCTTCAGCTGATCCATTCGACTATCCTCTGGGTCAACACTTTGCCGAAGAGCGCTACCGCTGCACCCCGGTAGCAATTACCGGGCACTCCAGCCTAGTAACGGATACGCTGGATCTGAGGCCGGATTTAACCAACCACGTTTTGATGAATCGGCCGCATGGGGGGTTTCGTGGTAAGTTTCGCCACTTACAGCCGGTAAGTGGTTGATGAATCCGGCCCCTGATGGACTGCCCCGTCCACTAGTTGCGCCCCCCCCCCCCCGGTCGCTTTTTAGTTAGTCCAGGCCTTTCCATAGTCCGGTTGTTGATGTCCATGTTCTCCAATTACTTTCAAGTGATCTATACTACGGAAAGACGAATAAACCTGAGGAAGCACGTGTATTTATTACACAGACAACAGAAAGAAAATAACGATAGCGAAAGTGTTCTTGCAGCATTTACGAGATTCTGTCTTATCAGGAAACTATATCAGCGGTAGGTCGGAACGGCCTAGGTGTTGTATATGGGCAGAATCGCCTCTCTCTGGGAAATAACTGTATGTGCAAATATGCAAATATTATATTATTATATAATATTACAAATATTATAACAATATTAATAAATACAACTCGGCAAATATCTCGAGCCCAATATAATTCTGCGCAGAGTTAGGGACGACAGAAGTTGGGCCATTGGTGGCGTTAGCCCTATGCCTGCTCGCTGGAGTAAGCTCAAGTTGGCTGGAAACATCGATTATGGGGATTACGCCGCCCCTCTATCCACTGCGCCACCACCACTCGCTCATCATCGTTGTTTCCAGCTAAGCTCTCCCTCCGCGTGCAGACATAGGGCCAACGCCGCCAACGGCCCAACTTCTGCCGTCCCTAACACTGCGCAGAGTTGTACTGGGGTTGAGATATTTGCACTTTGTTGTTTCCCAGAGAGAGGCGATTCTCCCCATATACAACGCTTGGGCCGTTCCGACCTAACGTTGAGTTAGTATCTTGGTTAGGCTGTACGACAGCTAGTCAACAAGAGCATCACCTTTGGCCTCCAGCATATTTTGTATGACGGCACATCTTCCTCCTCCGTCCAACTAGAACAGATCTAAATAAGCTGCTTCAAAGGAGATGGTGGTGAGAAACACCTGGGCCAGATTCACCAACCGCTTACGGCCCTCTAACGGTGAAACTACCGCCAGACCTGCTGATGTGACATTCATTAGCATCACGTTTGGCGGTATTTTCACTGTTAGAGGGCTGTAAGCGGTTGGTGACCCTGGTCCATGTCTCTTAGACCTATGTTATGCCGCCGCTCACCCGGAGCGAAGCCTGATGATAAGCTCGAATATCGATTCATCGCCTCGCACAATCGATATGGGAGGTTATCATTAGGCGTCGATTGGGGTGAGCGATGGTATAACTTCTTCTCCTTTTCTTCAGCGTCTGTCCCGCTTCGTAGCGGGGTCCGCTATTCTGGTGTCATGACAAGACCTTTCCCGATCCAGCGCTAGATCGGGGTGGACACCAGCTACTTTCAAGTCCATATGTAACGTATCGGACCAGCGCTGCTTCGGACGTCCTCTAGGCCACTTTCCAATTACCTCAAAGTTAAGGCCTATCTTACGGACGCTGTCTTCCTTTCCACGCAGAAAGTGGCCGTACCATCGCAAGCGAGCTTCGCGCATCTTGTCAGCTATCGGCGCGATACCGAACTTCTGCCGATTGACATTGTTTCGGATGCGGTCCATGCGCGTGACTCCAGCCGTCCAGCGCAGATTCCATGACTCTGAGGTGCGTTTTACTTCCTTAGTCGCAGGCCAACACTCTGCGCCGCACATTGCTACCGGCTGGATGACTGCTCTGTAGATCCTCGACTTCAGGTGCTCTGGTATCTTCCTATCGCAGAGCACGCCAGTCAACGAGTGCCACTTGGACGAAGCTGCACTCACGCGTGAGTTTATTTCAGTCATCAGATTGCCATCGGATTCTACTGCTGATCCCAGGTACTTAAAAACCGAAGTGCGTGGAAGCTCGATGCCATTAACCTTGATGGAGCTGGACTCGGTAAAGTCCATCGTTAGATATTCGGTCTTCTTCACGTTCAATCTGAGTCCAAACCGCTGCAAGCGATCACACCAAGCTTGCACCTCTCGCTCGAGTTCATCTTTATCTTCGCTAGCGGGCACTACGTCATCAGCATAAAGCAAAGTCCAGGAGACTGGCTTCCGAAGATCCCGTGTAATGGCGTCCATCGCGACAACAAAGAGGAGTGGAGAAAGCGCAGAACCCTGGTGTACCCCGACAGAGATGGGAAACTCCATCGAGGTTTAAGCTGTAGCTTGAACTCGACTATTTGGACAAGAGCAGAGAATTCGCACCCACTCTATGAGCTCTTCAGGAACTCCATGTTGACGCAGGGCGTACCATATCACTTCACGCGGTACGCGGTCAAAGGCCTTCTCCAAGTCGAGGAAGGCGATATGCACTGGCTTCTGTTTCTCGCGATGCTTTTCTATCAGGAGGCGGGCGGCGTGTATGGCATCAACGGTGCCACAGCCAGCCACGAAGCCGCACTGATTGCTGGAAAGCTGGACGATGTCCCGAATTCGTCCATCGACAATTCGCTCAAAGATCTTCATGCTGTGCGAAAGCAAGCGAATCGGACGGTAATTGGAGCAGCCTGCAGGACTGCCCTTCTTCTTCCAAATCGGAATCGTCGTACTTTTGGCGCCAACACTCAGGCACCTTCTTCTCCGCTACAACCTGATTAAAGAACTTCGCCAACCATTCAGCAGGGTACCAGTACTTGGACTTCCATAAATCAGCTGCCACCTCATCGGACCCAGTCGCTTTGCCTGGTCTCATCTTCCTGAGAGCCGCTTCTGCCTCCTCCACGGTGATCTTGTGAACGGGACCGTGAACAGAAGCCACAGAAGGCCGGGTGAGGAAATTCCATAGTGGAAACTTCCTCAAAGTAATCACGCCATCGCTTCGGCGCCTTTTTGTGGTCTGTCAGAAGATGGCCGCTCCCATCATTGCTAGATTAATACCATGAAATCATTGCTAGGTAAATACCATGAGATGGATAAAATATGCTGTACTTGGTGACAGTTAGTGAATTGTGAAAGTTGCTAGAAGAATACAAAGCAGTCTATGAAGAAGTCTGAAGGACGATGAGCGTGTCTTAATGAGGAGTCAAATCAATGCTTGTCGATCGTGTTGACGAATGAGGTGACAGTGAGAAACACTTCCAAAAGCAATTGAGAATATACCAAAGACGTCATATGGGGATAGCCTCCAACGGAACCTTCCTTAGCGAGTCAAGCATCGTTTAATGTCCAGGAAACGTAGAAAATCATTATTTCACTATAATTAAATTTTAATTTGAGCTCCAAACCCTTTATAAGTTCAGAGCATTCCAGCTGTCACTTTGCCTTCTCAACATGCCCTGAAGAGGTACCTTTATTTTGCCATTTTTGGACCACACAGAGGCCATTAGCAAAAACGAAGCACAGTTCTGTGATCCTCGTCCGATGCCGAGATCATATAGGTCACGTTGAGAATCTTTGGTGGAAGTTCATGGGCTTCACTTGTAAGGCGAAGTTACCCTCTTTTCCGCAAAACTGGAAGGAAAGTAGATTCCTCAGATCACCCGTATCACCTGTCGTCCCGTTGATCATCGACTTGCTCGAACGGACGCCAGCAGCGTCTCCATTCGTCCCTCTCGCGTGCCAGAGTACTCCAATGGATACTCCTCGCTCGAGGGACACGAAGAGTACTCAGATATGCCGGAAAAAAATATTCGAGTCGCTATTTTAGAAGCGAACGTCTACCTGTTTGTGATGAGTCAAGTGCTGCTGTTGTCACCCACTGCGCGCCGTCTCCCTAGTTGTAGCGATGCGCAGTTTGTAACAAACCTGACACCAAACTTGACATGCTTACTAGATCCGCTCAATTTCACGTACTTTTCATGCATGTATTAGCGCACAGGGCGCGTGTAGCGCAGTCGAAGGAGGCGCGACTGTCGCGTGCACCCGATACCAGGTTCCTGGTTCGGATTTCCCGCCCAGGCCAACCAAGCCTTCCATCCCTCCGGGGTCGGTGAATTGGTACCAGACTTGTCTGGGAAGGATAAAGCGCTGACTTGTCCATCGGCTGGCCACCGCAAGTCATTGTATGGCCAAATACGCATTCATGTCGCCTCCACGACATCCCGTAGAAGTAGAATGCGTTGGCGCATCCCAGAAGGGATTGAGTAACGCCGTCCTTTATCCTTTATTTATTAGCGCACTAGGTGGGTGATGGTGCAATCGGAGGGGAGCCCGGCTGCTCCGTGCGCCAGAATCTGGCTTCTTGGTACCAGATTTTCCTCCTGAGCCAACGAAGCCCACGATCCCTCGGGAATCAATGAGTTGGTACAGTTCTAGTTTGGGAAGGATATAACGTTGACTTGGCCATCGGTTCGTCACCGCAAGTCTTTGTATAGACTACATATGCATTAACTTTGCCCCACTATACCCAGTAAAAGTAGAACGCATGGCGCATCCCAAGGGAAAATAATTAACGCCGTCCTTAACCTCTTTATCCTTAGACACTTCTCTATCGCTTGGCTCTTGCAAGAACTGTCTGACCAACCACGCACTGCCTACGGGGAGTCGCATAAAAGTGCTATTTTTACTCCTATCGCTGCTTTCATCTCATAATGGTAGAGCCGAACTTACGATTAGGACTGGTACTTATGTTCTAGTGGCACAACACGTAATACATTAAAAACAAGTTTAGAATTCATATTCATTAATAGTACATAGTACCGTGATAAGCTCGAGCAATAGACCTTCTTACGGCAATAGAAAATAGAATAAAAACAATTAGTCTATACAACGTTCAACGTAAATCCAGCAATCCACAGACCTTTACAGAGCAAGATTATAAAATCAAACAGTCCGTTTAAGGCATACAGTTGTTGTTGTAGCAAATGGCAGTAGTACATTCACAGATTTACAGTGGTACCAATTCAAAAGTGCTGGGCACTCAATGTATTCTACAGTATCTAGCAGAATTTGTTTGTTATATGAACACCGACTAGATATGTTAATGACACGATAACCGAAATCAGCCGCTTGTCCGTTATGGTCCGGATGGCTTCCTGTGGATTCGCTCATGATTTCACTCTCAATCAGCCGTCTTTCCATTCTCCATGGAGCCATCGTTCTTACTCATTCGTCTATGCTGATCAGCAAGCTCGCCAACCTTGCGGGACCTGACCGCTGACCTGCTTGAGTCGTTCGCCTGCTCCAGGGTCACGCTGAACGCGATGCAGTAAAGGAGCTAGATCACGATTCAAGTTCTAGACATTCTTCTGAACTCACTCTTTGGACTTCTCCCCGCCCACACGTTCCAGATTGATATTTTTAGTTTCCTAAAAAAAACATTGCATCTTTCAGTAATCAGTAATAAGCCGTTGTGGGAGCAGGTAACGAGGTTGAGGAGGCGCCGGCGGGTGCACCGGATTTCATGTTTCTTGTTTGGAATTTGCACCTAGGTCAAACAAGGTTACAATGCCTCGGAGTCGATGAATTCGTATCAGACTTGTGTGGGTCTGTCAAACACTGACGTGATATGTCTATCTGCTGGCCATCTCTTATCATTGTTTAGGCCAGATACGCATTCAAATTGTCTCCATGTCATCCCGTAGAAGTATTAGGGGGGGGGGGGGGCAAAAGTAATGAGACTCTTCATGCCGTGCCCATATATCTCGTGACTGCAGTCTGGTTTCGTGCTTCTCGTATTTGTATGTTTGTTTGCTACTCACTGTAGGCCACCTAAGAAGTTACCACTTCCACCCTTTCCAGAAGCATGCCAAAACCGCAGTCTGTCTCACACCGAAACCCCAGTCTGACGAATATACCTGTGTCGCGCAAATCTCGCCCAATTCCCAACCCCGAGCAGCCTGTACTCAATCTTAACGCAGGATGAGAAGTACGTCTTCTACCTTAACCCTGCCAAGCAGCGAGTCTGGGTGAGACCTGTTGACCCGTTAGCGACCTTCGTTCGGCGAGATGTTCACGGCGAGAAGCACCTTCAGAAATTTTGAGTCTGCGCCCATGGACCGGTATACTGGAAGCTGTTTACCAAAAGCACTACGATGGACTCCAAGGCCATGGTAAACGAAATAGAAGAGATGGACCTGCGACTCGAACTTATTCAGTCGCAACGCGTCAAGAAGGTCCTCCTCTTCGACAACGCCGCACCCCATCGGGAACAAATGACTACGGATAAGCTTGCCCAGCTGGGCTACGTTCACATGCTTCACCCACCATGTTCACCGGACATCTCTCCATGCGACTACCACCACTTCTTGGGCCTACGGGACTTCCTGGTCGGAAGGGAGACAAGAACCCAAGCGGTCCTTGACAACCATATCGAGCAGTCGATCAACACCAGGCCCAAGCAGTTCTAGAAGGATGGGATCAGGAAGTTGGCTGAGCGATGGCAGCAAGTCATTCACTTTAACGTCATACACATTTCTCAGCATCGTTGATTTGTAAATGAGTTATAAAGAGATAATGAATTTTTTCAATTTGTCTCATTCATTACTTTTGCCCCCCCCCCGTAATAGAATACGTGCCGCATCCCAAAAGAGATCAACTAACGCCAGCCTTTATCCTTTATTTATTTATTTATTTATTTATTTATTTACACGAGTGCTCTAAACGAGAAAAGCAAATACAATCTACATAAATATATTATCTAGTTGAAAAAGTAAATAATGAACGACGTCTAAGGCGTCTAAGGAGTAAGTTATGGATTCAGATGTAACTTCAGAAATTTTTTAAAAGCTCCATAATTCCTAGGAAGATTTTCTCTTTTGCGAAGCTCCTCATATGAAGGAAGGGTTCTATGCAAGGAGAAGCGGCGGCTACAATTTCACTTGGCTCTCCCAGCATCATACTTTACTGAACACCACAACGAGAATCTCCATCCTCGAAATAGTAGGAAGGTTGGATTCATTCTTGCAAAGTCCTCAAACCCAGAAAGTTATGGGTACCTGAAAGTCCGGTGTTTGGTTGCACTGTGACCACGTACTTAACACGATCGTGCGACGGCCCAGCGGGGAGTGGAGGTGGTTCATAGGTGCAAGGTTAGGAGTTCGATTCCAGAGCCTTTTCGGGCTCTTGGATTTTAATGTCATTCCTTGACTGGTATTTGTCACCTTCCCAACTTTTCCCATGCTTATATTCCACTTTTGGCTGCCAAGTACGTGTTCAGTAAGAGATTTTCATCATTTGTCCTCTCTAAATGCAGCACTTTGCATTTTCTGCAGATTTTTGATAGTACCGTTGACTACATGGGGAATGTCCCTTCTCTACTAGACAGACACAGCAATTCAAGAGCACAGCTGTATGTACCCCACTACCCGTCAAAGGTGTACAACGAGCTCTACGTGAAGATAATGAAGATGGTGAAGGATGCCGGTGCAAGCAGCTCAGTAGCTCAGTGGGAGCGACAGGTGTTCGGTTCACGTGCCTTGTCGAACTTTTGCATTTTTAATGGTAAATCCTGGTTTGATCGAGGTCGAAAACAAGTAGAAAAAGTTTTCACCCAAATTTTGCCTAGGGGTTTATCTCGGGCGTTGATCACAAATATGATATCAATTTTTGAAATTTAGGCCGATTACGGTAGTTTAGCACGTCTGCATGCGATCCCATAGTAAACTTCGAAGATTCGTACCTCTTTGGGTTCATTGACTTTGCAAAAATTGTATCCACTTTTCTACTACGTGAAGGGTGATGTCCCTCATAGTGTCATTCATTTTTGCGTTCACACATACTCCTGAGACAGCTCCCTCGTCACCTCATGGGTGTCTAGCCCAAAGAACGATTCCTGACTTTACTTCACGGAATTTGATCATATGCACACCCCAAACTACATATCATAAGCCTTAACCTTCAGACTCTTAAATTCAGGCATTCATCCGAGTATCTGCATTAATGTCGTCGTTGGAATAGCTTGTACACTCCGCAAAGTGCTCCTCTTAGTCACTACTACACACCGTTGTAGAGATATATAGAATGCGTGGCGCATCCTACCAAGACATTCTTAACGGCATTCATTATTATTTCTTCTTCTTCAGCGTTTGTCCCGCTTTGCGGCCGGACAAGCACCTCTGGGGTGGTGGCACTACTTAGCGCCATCTACTTCTTGATGGGGAGAGGGGCGTTCCACCCCTGGTCCGCCCATCCCCAACCCCCTGGCCTTGCTAGAGGGTCCAGTGGCTGCCTTACGAGATTGTGGAGAAGCGGGCATTTGCAACGCCTCCGTTTAAAAGGTGGCGGAAGGACGTCACTCCGCCCTTCTTGATCGGAATGGATATCAGCTTCATTTAAATCCATGTGCAACGTAAAGGCTACGCTTGCCTATGCCGCCCTTAAGGCCGTTTCCCAGGCGGCGAGCGAAAACACTGACACAAAATAAAGTCGACCTCCGGGTGCTACACTAGTGAGGAATTGTCTAAAAATTCAGCAGTGAGGTTAGTTATTAGGCCGGCTGGCTGGCGAGGAATAATTTTAAAGGCGCAGCAAAAGACAGATGGGACAGCCTTCTCTACCACTCGTGCGATAAAGGTGCATACCTCAGAAAGGAAAGCTGTCCAACGGTCAAGGAGTCAACACAGATATATTTCAGAGAAGGATGCTAATAAAAGCAACTGCTATTTCTGCTTCTTCTTATCATTACTAAAGCGTTCCTTTTCCAACTTTTCCATGGTCGGAAAGTAGCGCAGCTTACCTTTAGCCACGTTGTCGCCACCACGAAACTGAAGATGTTCGATATAATGAGAACTATCATGATTGCTGGCTCGTAGATGGTTTTAAAGTAGATCTGAAATAGTCTTGCCATTGTTGTCGTTACACATCTAGACTAAACATCAGAAAAACTCTAGGAGAGGTAAATCGCAACTACTATGAAACCTAAACAACAGATACAATTCCATTGTCTTCACTTAAGGAGCTATCCTAATGGATCAAATCCAGGAGCATGAGTACTGCGAAAAAGCACTTGAATAACCCACCATCTGAGAAGCCAAAACGCTCGCCAGGCGAGATATAATGTTCAGTAGAGCGGTGGACTTTGCTCTCACATCAGTCGGCATCAGCTCAGCAGCGCCGAGGAAGTTCGGCTCCCACGCCACCGAGATGGAGTTGTACGCGGTCAGGTAGGTGACGAAGTAGAATGTCGATCCCTTGAATATGAATACCCTTGAATATGAATATCCTACGAGTACCAGTAACAGTAAATTTTCATGGAAGTTCTGTTCAGTCTTCTGTCTGACACCAAAACACAAATCTTTCTTTCTTCTTCCTACACCAGACGTTACGCGGCTGTTGACGGAGTGATGAAGTTGACGGACCTAATATGCTGGAGCCGTTTTCGATAGCGTTTTGCAGTGTTTGGCGAGCCAGTTTTCTTCTTCATCAACATCTCCACTAATCAACCCATCAGCCCAAAATGTTTTGTCTGCCTTGCATCACAATAATTCATTTCTCCTCGTTTTTCAGAAAAATTCTCCCTTGTCTGCGAATAATACATACCGCGCTGAGCTTTGGTTTGTTGAGCTTTCTTGTTTTTTACCTGTGATGTGTTATTCCTGACACGGCTCTTCATACGCTGCCTCTCGGAGTACAAGGTACCATCTCAGCGGAAGGCCAGCAGGACCGTCTTGTTGTACTAGGAGGGAGACGTGCAGGACATTGGCAAATCGCCCGATCTGCCTGCTGTCCGTAGTCTACAAGCTGTTTACTCGAGTGATCCTGAATAGGATTAGCAGAACGCTGGACGAAGGACAGCCACGCGAACAAGCAGGAATTCGGAGAGGAATCAGCACAATCGACCACATACATACCATTACGAAGCTCATCGAAGTGTCGCGAGAGTACAATCTGTCGCTGTGCCTTACGTTCATCGACCTGAAGAAGGCATTCGGCTCCGTCGAGACTGAAGCGGTCATCGAAGCCCTGCTCGCTCAGGGCGTTCCTACTCAGTACATCAGAGTCCTTCGAGAGCTGTACAGTGGATTCAAGACCAAGATCTCTTCATTATACAACAACGTCATCATCGACATGAATAGAGGGGTTCGGCAGGGGGATACCATATCCCCGAACTCTTTAGCGCCACCCTTGAGACCGTCATGCGCGAACTAGAATGGGAAGACATAGGAGTGAAGTCGACGGCCGGCAACTGCACCATCATCGCTTCGCTGACGACATCGTGCTCATAACACCGAGCTTCAGCCAGAGTGAGCGAATCGCCTGGCTGATGCTCAGTGTTTAGGGCACGATGCTCGTTGCTGCCCGACTTCGACCGTGTATGTGGGAATGTTGGACTGCAGCGGAATTTTATGGAGACAATGCCCATGAGGAACGTACAAGTTTCTGATGCCCTATTCTCGCTCCGTGGAACGAACATCTCCGAATGTTCCAGTACAGCCATGTGTAACTGGGTTGCAAACTCAACATGACCAACGACCTAACGCCGGAGCTGAGCAGGAGGAAACGAGCGGCTTGGGGAGCTTTCAAGAGCGTCGAAGAAGTCGTGAAGAAGACGAAGAACGTCCGACTCCGTCCCCACCTATTCGACACCACCGTTGTTCCTGCCCTAACATACGCCTCAGAGACCTGGGCTATACGAAAGCACGTTGAACACGCGATCAGCGTCGCGCAGCATGGAATCGAGAGGACGATGATCGGAGTGACACGACTCACGCAAGTGAGAGAAGCCGTCCGGAGTTCCGAGCTTCGTCGACATTCGAAGATCAGAGATGGGCCAAATTGTCGAAAATTAGGTGGACCGGCCACGTAATGCGCTTCGCAGATACCCTCTGGACGAGAGCCATCACCGGCCGGATTCCGCGGTATGTCAAGAGAACGTCAGAACCCCACCAACGTGTTGGTCGGACTTCTTCGTGAAAGCCCTGAACGACCGGTATACCGCTCTTTGTGCTCCTTGATCCATTGGAGCACTCTGGCACGCGACAGGGACGAATGGAGACGCTGCTGGCGCCCCGTTCGAGCAAGTCGATGATCAACTGGACGACAGGTGACAGGTGATACAGGTTGTGTTACCAATCATGGTGTGTCCATGGGCTTCCTTTATTGTAGAATTGTGGTGCATTTATGTGCAAATAAATAAAAAAGCAAATAAATAAATATTGTTCAAAACACTGTAGATCAAAAGAAATGATTCATGAGCCAGTGACACTAACATACCTTCTCGCCGGCGTACAACTGCGCAGTGAGACCGATTGAAGCCACAATGCAGGTGCTCATAGAAATGATGTAGACCTTACGTCGTCCGAGCCAAGGCAAATACGAATCCGCGAATCCAACGATCTGTAGTAGCAGAATATTAACTTTCGTCGTAAAATGGACTGAAATCGATCTTCTAGACGTCTCCTTACAATTCGAATGATTGACGCCAGCGCTCCCGACAGATACTGACCCAGCCAGAAGTTCTTCGTCATGTCTTCGCCGTTCAGATCAATCATGTACATACTAAGAGCGGCGCAGAACCACCTAAAAACTTTATTGCTCCTGTTTTACGACATCTGGAATACAGCCAGAATCCTTTATAGAAGGCTTGTAGCGCTCATCCTTGACAGCACTCCTCAAGAATGCGCCAAGCATTCCAGTTTTTTACGCCGCAACCATAAGGAATTCAATAATTAGTTCAACTTTGCATTTAAAAAAGCTTTAGCCTAATGAGAAGACAGTATGGTTCGTCTTCGTGTCCGTCTTGTTCTAGCGCTAACAGTTGAGAACGTTTTAAGGCACTTAGCAGGAAACATGGATGCGTAGAAGCACAGTCCAGGTAGATCCGAACCGAGGCTGTTGGTTTGGTTCTACCTGGACTGTTTTTTCGCATCCAGCCCACAACTAAGCCTTGGTTCTTCCAAACTGGTATTGCGCGATGTTCACTTGTCCGCTATAGTTCAGTACTCCATAGAGCTAGACATTGTGCAGGTGAGACATTCAACTTGTCCCACACCAATAGTAGAATGTGTGGCGCAATCCGAAAAGAGCTTCACACTTTTGCAAGAAAATATAAAACAACTTTGTCACCTTTAACGAAAAATGCATCTAGGTGGTGTCCGAAGAATCTAGAGGAGATGGTAAACTTGTGACAGAAGCTCTTGAGAGAAATTGCCTGCGTAAAGAACACCAAACTAATTTCCGAGGATCAGTTTGAGCCCACCGCGGATTGACAAGAAGACGTCATCGGCGAGCGGAGGAAGTTCGATACTACGAAAGGACATGTGTGATAAAGAACGTGTGCTCTAAGATCTGAAGGTTCGAAGGTTCAAAACATGATAAAGTTCAGGAGGCCCACTAGAATCCGCACTCAACCACAACGATTAAGGATCCTGATGGCAAAACTGTAAGAGGAGGTTGGCTAGGCCTGACATACTCCTCCGAAATGAGTGTGTTGACCGTTCGGAAGCCGAATCAGGAAAGAACTGGTAAGTAGGTCCAAAGAGAGGTTGGAAGGACGTCTTCAAAAGAAATCACGCCAGGCGCTAATGGTTAGATGAGATGTGGGAGTTAAAGGATAAATGATAAAGGATAAAGGACGGCGTCACTCAATCCCTTTTTGGATGCGCCACGCATTCCACTTCTACGGGATATCGTGGAGTCGATTTGAATGCGTATTTTGTCATACAATGACATGCGGTGGCAAGCCGATGAACAATTCATACGAATTCAGAGACAACGGAGGGATGTAAGTCTTGGTTGGGCTGGGCGGGAGTAACAGCAACCTAGTATCGGGCGCAGGGTCAAGCGTGGGGTTCGATTTTTGCCGAAAATTAACGACCCCCCTCCCAGAGTGGATCTGGTACGACCCCCCCCCCTTGTGTAGACCACCGTTTTATTTTCTATCCGCATTGAATTTTTTATAAATTTTCATGCGATTTTTATACCCTTTAATAGGTCTTTCTTTCCAGGTGCAGCTCCCACTGTGTCAGATTAGTTCAAGAAAGAGTGTTACTAAGTAACTGTTTAATTTAGTAATTTGTTAGAAAAACGCTGATAAAGGTTTTATTTATGTAACTTTTGATAATAATATTTTGTTTGCTTACAGTTGAAAATAAAGCACTTTTGAGAGTAGTTGTCGAATTAATCACAACGAGTTCAACTTTTCAGGCTTTCCGAGCATCTCCTGGACACGGCACATTTTTGTACGTGAGGAGCAACATCTGCATTCGAAATTGTACTCTATACAATGTCGAGTGTTCATTTCTAAAGCTGACTTGAGTGCTTTGTCAACAATTTTTTTTAGACACTCTCGAAGCGATGACGGAACGGCAGCCGGAGGATGGATTTTCCAGGAATGCCTATGAAGGCGTGGAATCTCTCATTCGTCCCGCGAAGATGTAAAAATTAATATTAAAATGTTTCAGATAATGATTGTATTACTCATTAAAAATAAAGATTTTCTGCACCCAGATTTGGAGTCAATGAGAACTTTCCGTTTTTCAGTTTTTTTTTCAGGAAGTCATGGACGCGACAGTTTTCTGCCTGAACGAGCGACATCTACGTCCTAAATTGCAGTCTATAAAATTTGAAGTGTCAATTGCTAAGGAAAATTAAGTGCTTTTCCTACAAGATTTTTGGAAGCACTCTTCGAAGCGATGACCGAATGGCAACCGGAGGATGGACTTGTCACGGAATTAATTTTCTCTCTTCTGCTGGAAACAGCATCAGAAAGTGGAGTTGTACGCAACGAAGTTTTAATCCACGGTTTCGCACACGGTAATAAAACCTGTTTTTCTGAAACGATCCACTGTATGAACAGACGCTCCGATTTATATGATTTGCCGAAAAATTTCGACATCGTTAATTAGATGGAGGTTGCTATTTTTACAGCCTGCTTTATAAAGCGTAGAACCCACATTTCTTATTGTTTTAAAAGCTCTGTGAATTTTTCAGAAATGTCGCACAAACTCCGAAATATGGTAGGTTACGTGGAGCCATTGCGTCCTCCGATATCATCGATCGCCACTGAAGGATGGACTTCTCGCGGCAAAAAATCTCTACCTTCTGGAGGAAGAGCATCAGAGAGTGAAAACTGTGCCATCTTAGAGTTCAAGATGTGATTAATATACAATCAAAAACTATGTTTCTTCGCAGTGATCTCCGATATGATCAGGGAAGATCGATTTGCAAATTCTCATGTTTCATGAAAAATAATTTTTTACCTGAAGCAGATCACGCACACAGTTGAAGTTTGCCACAAAAATTAACAAGTCTTGTTCAATGTACAATGTAAAAATCATGGTTTTCTGAAACGAATAGGTTGGATCGACCACTGGTCGGTATGGCACCGACGTCATGGGAGCGACGAAATTCGACGTTCACAAAAATGACTATAACTCGGTAAGTTTTCCACAGTTTGAAAAAGCCATGGGCTTTTTAAAAATTAGAAGAAAAGGGCTTTCACATGTAAAAATCGGTTTTCAAAAACTAGGTCTTCATACGGGGCGGAGGCCTTCGATTTTGAGCGGAAAAAATTGAAGTGAATTTGTTTAAACAATTATATCCCGGTAAGTTTTTCGAATTTTGAAAGATTTAACAGCTTTTTAAAACTAGATGAAAAGCGCTTTCGAACCATATAAAAATTGGTCTTCAACAGGGGGCCTTCATAGAGGGCAGTGGGGGTTCGAATTCTGGTCCATTGTTGCAGAAATACGTGCCAAAAATCGAACCTCCCCCCCCCCCGCACCGCATGAAGATCCCTTTTTTGAAAACTGGTTTCTATATGGTTAGAAAGCACCTTTCTTCTATTTTTCAAAAAGCAATTGCGATTTTTGAATTACAAAAGCGAACCGAGTTGTGATCATTTTTATGAAATCACTCCAGTGTCGACGGTGCAGAGTCTACGAGCAGTTCTTCACAAATTTGATCATAACTCGGTACGCTTTTTGAAAATCAAAAATCCCAATTGCTTTTTAAAAAATAGAAGAAAGATGCTTTCTAACCATATAGAAAGCAGTTTTCAAAAAAGGGATCTTCATGCGGGGCGGGGGGGGGGTCGATTTTTGGCACGTATTTCTGCAACAATGGACCAGAATTCGAACCCCCACTGCCCTCTATGAAGGCCTCCCTGTTGAAGACTAATTTCTATAAGGTTCGAAAGCGCTTTTCCTTCAATTTTCAAAAAGCTAATAAATTTTTTAAAATTCTGAAAACTTATCCGGATATAATTATTTATACAAAGTCACTTAATTATTTTTCGCTCAAAAATTGAAGGCCTCGGCCCCGTATGAAGATCTAGCTCTTGAAAACAGATTTTTATACTGTGTAAAAGCTCTTTTCTTCTGGTTTCTAAAAAGCCCATGGCTTTTTCAAACTGTGGAAAACTTACCGAGTTATAGTCATTTTTGTGAACGTCGAATTTCGTCGCTCCCATGACGTCGGTGCCATATCGACCAGTGGTCGATCCAACCTATTCGTTTCAGAAAACCATGATTTTTACATTGTGCATTGAACAAGACTTGTTAATTTTTGTGGCAAGACTTCAACTGTCTGCGTGATCTGCTTCAGGCAAAAAAATTATTTTTCATGAAACATGAGAATTTGCAAATCGATCCTCCCTGATCGTATCGGAGATCGCTGCGAAGAAGCTTAGTTTTTGATTGTATATTAACCACATCTTGAACTCAAAGATGGCACAGTTTTCACTCTCTGATGCTCTTCCTCCAGAAGGTAGAGATTTTTTTGCCGCGAGAAGTCCATCCTTCAGTGGCGATCGATGATATCGGAGGACGCAATGGCTCCACGTAACCTACCATATTTCGGAGTTTGTGCGACATCTCTGAAAAATTCACAGAGCTTTTAAAACAATAAGAAGTGTGGGTCCTACGCTTTAAAAAAAAGGCTGTAAAAATAGCGGCCTCCATGTAATTAACGGTGTCGAAGTGTATTTTGGGAGAGCAAAATTAGACGTGCAAGCCCTCAAACGTTGGTTGATCCCTTTGGCTTTTCCGTTCATCTTTGTTTGGAACCACGGAAACAGAAGAAAACTTCAAATGAACACTTTGCGAAAAAATAAAAAATTAAATTTTCATAAAATAAAGGACTATCTAAAGGTCCTGGCAAACACCAACTTCCAATTCCTTTTGATGATTAGCCTGTACCACTTTTCAACTTCATTTGAAAATTCTTAAGACCTGACTAGAGCTGAATAATTCAGAAAAGATGCTTGGAGTACCCGTGTTCTTATGTCCCGTTTGTTGTCCAAACGAAGCATCACCTTCGAATGCTTCAACAGTGAACGTGTAGTTAGACTGCGTAGTCACCATGGCCAAGCCCACGACCTAGTGCAGGAGCTAGGCTGAAGAAAACGGGCGATATGGGGCTTTCTAAGACGTCAAACTGGCCATGAAGAAGATGAAGAATTCATAACGAGACCGCGGTCGCGTCGCACAGCGGAGTACGGAGAGGACGATGCTCTGAGTAGCACCATTCATGCAATTTAGAGGCTCCCGAGTTTCGACAGAGACGCCCTTGCACGGACCAAGTAGTCAAAATTATGTGGGTCGGCCATTTAATGCTCTTTGCAGACATCCGCTGTACGAGACCCGTCACCAACTGGCTTTCGAGGGATGCCAAAATAATACCAGAACGTTGTAGTTGGACTTCTTTGTTCCTTCGTGTCTCGTAGCCTCCAAGGACCCGAAGTTCGTTGGTGTTCGAAGAACATATACTGCCGCTTTGCCGAATCATAGAAAGTTAGGTGAGGCAGTCACGTAGAGCGTTTCGCTTTGCTTCTATGATAGCCGCAGTATTCTGTGAAAACTCACCAGGAAGGTCTCAAGCGTATGATTGAGAAGCCAAGGTGAATATCACTGTGAGAAATCCACCCTTCAAATAGTAGGAAAGTATACACTGCGACCGGAAAGTATAGGGACACCAGCAAATTGCGTAATTCTGCTAGCTACCCGCAGGAATTGATCTGAAAATTATACTATGGAATTCCTTACGGCAAAAAACATATATACGAAAGAAATGGGCAAAATCCCCCGAGGTGGCAAGGAACGGGAAAGGATCACGAGACGGGACCCTGTTTTTGAGTGACCAGAAAGTAAAGGGACACCACCAAATAAGGTGCGCGGAGAAAGGTACGTTGTTGAAAACTATTTTGCTATGCAATATACTGCCTCATAATTTGCTCATTGTAAGGATGGGTCGCGGATCGATGCTATCAATAGAGGAACAAGCTCAAATCAAGGCCCTCAGAGATGCAGGACTCAGCATACGCCAAATTTCGACTCAACAGGGACGCTCAAAGAACGTTATTAGCAAATTTCTACGCAGTCCTGATCTATATCACTCGAGGAAGTCTTCAGGACGTCCCAGGCTTCTTTCGACTCGAGACGATAGGCAAATCGTGCGAAGGGTTTCCTATAAATCAATCAGTTTGGAGGAAGTGCGCAAGAGTTTGAGTAAGAGTCTCGAAAGAAGCGATTCGGTGCTGCTTAAAACGCAATGGGAGTGTTGTATATACCCAGCTCCGTTCTGCTCCACGTTTGACAGAAACGCACAAAAGGAACAGGCTCGAGTTCGTCTCTAGGAACAAACGACGTCTTTGGACCAAGGCAGATTTTTTGCGTTGTCAGTTCTGACGCTAGGTATTTTAACATTTCATAGTTCAGGCGATCTTCTCGGACGAAAAGCGCTTTAACCTCGATGGTCCAGATAGGAACCGATTCTACTGGCATGACTTACGCAAGGAGAAGGAGTATTTCCTAAGAAGGAATTTTGGAGGCGGCACAGTTATGGTATGGGCGGCACTCCACGCAGAAGGAAAGCTCCCTCTTGCCTTCACTCAGCAAGGATGGACGCAGATGAATACCAGCAACTGTTGGAAACCCATTTGCTCCCATTCCTTCAACAGAATGCTGGTCAGGGATGGGTTTTTCAACAGGACAATGCACCGCCGCATGCTAGCAGATCCACAAAAGGCTTCCTCAGAAGAAATTCTGTTGAAGTTCTCGACTGGCCTGCATGTTCTCCCGATATGAACCCAATGGAAAATATCTGGGGACACCTTGTAAGGAAGATTTACGAGCATAACCAGACATATGCCTTCCTCTCCCCTGCTACCTATGAGAGATTTCTTAAATGCAGATTTTAATTCGCTAAGACGCAGCCTTGCTGAGGTAAATTGGACGCTAGTTTTTGACGGCTACACAACAGCAGATAAGGTCTACCAACGGTTTTGCAAAATTATTTACCTTAAACTGGCGCAATATATCCCGTTTAAGAGCAGGCAACAATTTCAAATGAGATTCCTTCACATATCCGCAACCTCCTCGATCAAAAAGAGCGAATCTTTCGGACTACTCCCGATCCGCTAAATAATGTCCATTATGAAACCATTTGCAGTAATGTTGACCATCATCTTAAAAAATTTTGGGCCTACCGTGAGCGTAAACTTGCGAAATAGGCTTCCATGAAGCAATTACATCTGCACTTACGTCGGAAAATGAAATCGGCTGCTGTTCTTCCAAATATTGCAGATATTGATGGTCAAAATTGTTGTTGTGACAATAGTAAAGCAGCTGCCTTGGGTCGATACTTTGGCAGTGTTTTCTTGCACGAACCTACCGATCTGTCCGTAAATGTAAGAGCAACTGCTGTCGAAAACGCAAATGAAGAGTGGCGTTCCTTCAGTACCATCCTCTTTCATCCTTCCGACGTTTTGCGGACTCTCAAAAACATTAAGCCTTCTACCACTGAGCCTTGCGATGGAATTCCGCCTATTGTTTTAAGGAAATGTGCCCATGAACTATACAGACCACTCGCGGATATTTTCAACATTTCTATGATGTTGGAGGAGGTGCCGTCTGCTTGGAAGCATGCGCTGGTGACAGCCATACCTAAAGTAGCAGCTGCCCCTACGATTACTCAATTTCGTCCTATTAGCATAACGCCTGCTCCTGTCAAGGTTATGGAAAACATTATAAGGTAGAAACTTCTAACGTGGCTGCCCCGGTTTGGCTCATGTCAAGAGGGGCAGCATGGTTTCCTACCTGGGCTCTCAACAGCCACGAATCTCGTAGACAGCTTATTTGATTGGAGAGTTGCACTTAATCAAGGTAAAATGGTGGATGTCGTTTACATAGATTTATCCAATGCATTTGATAAAGTGTGTCACTCAAAACTGCTTTGCAAATTAAATTCTTTGGGTATCGATGGTTCTCTTTTAAAGTGGTTTGCATCTTACCTTGAAAACAGATATATGACTGTTCGAGTTGGAAATGAGTTTTCGGACAAATATCTTTGCACTAGCGGAGTGCCTCAGGGTGGCGTTCTGTCACCTCTACTTTTTCTCCTGTACACAGCTGGCATATCGGATGTCATAAAGACTACGGAGAATATCAACCTTCAAATCTATGCTGATGATATAAAAATTTATGGGACATATAGGAGAGAGGACCGGGATAAAACGTTCTTTGCCCTTAATAAGGCATTGCAAGATCTATGCAGGTGGGCTTTTGAACTAGGGCTGACTATTAATCCTAAAAAATGTTTTGTGTTGCACCTTGGTGAAGGAGATCCTGCTGAATACATCATCTATGATGCAGTTCTTCCCAAGTTGAAACGGTTAAGGATCTTGGTGTTGTGGTAGATTCCAAACTAGTTTTTTCCAGCCATATTGAGGAAGTTACCAAGAAAGCTTATGCTTCGCTTTACTTCATTTTTCGTAGCGTATGCAGTGATAGACCAGACATCCTAGTGAAACTATATAAGGCATATGTACTCCCACATTTAGAATACTGCTCTGTGGTGTGGAATCCCACTGCTAAGAAACTTATATTGAAACTTGAGAACGTCCAAAAAACTTTCACTCGTCTCGTGTTTTGCCGGCTTCACCAAGGCGTTTCCCAGAGAAATCTCCCAAGTTATGGTGAACGTCTAAAACTATTGGGCTTAAGATCCTTACTATATAGGAGGACTGTTTCGGATTTAGTGTTCTGTTTCAAAATACTCAGAGGAAAACTCAAACTTCGGGCAAGTACTGGATCTTTACGCCCTGTGGCCTAAGATCTAGTGGGTTTAATCTGCACTACCCATTAATCGAGAAGAAAAATTACGCACAACTATTTAATTTCATTTTCTATCGAGGGGCAAGATGGATTAGACAGCTACCAGGTGAGATTTTGAACTCAGATAATAGTTGAGTTTTCAAAAAACGCTTGAATAAAAACAACGTTTTGCAGGCCCTACGGATCTCCGACCTTACATGAATCGGTTTGGAAAGACTCAAAAGATGAGACATTTAAATGATATCGTGTTTTGTTTGCTTCTGCTTATCGCGTATTTGTTTAGTTTAGTTGAGAGAGTATTATGTTTTAAGTTCCCCAACTGCGACAGTGACTACTATCCAACCAAATTGTAACTCACAAGTTTTTTTTTGCTTTTTTGCCATTAACGTGATTTACTGAAGTCGTTTTGCTTTTTGTTTTACCGGCCTAGCAGCACTCTTTGGTAAGATCTTCCTCATGTTTAGTTCCGTAGTTGGTGGGTATTGTGATTGGGCTTCCAGGACTGAGCATGTCTTCTTAAGCTATTATTCCCTCTAAGCTAGCGCATCTAATTTTTTTCGTTATTTTCCTGGCTACCTGTCCTAGATACCAGTCCCATGGGGCGGCCAGCGTACCCATGTGTCGAAGTTTGATATCTACTGTTAGGCATCGTAGCTGGCTGATGTGGGCAGGTAGCCTTGGGGTAAATTTGAACAAGATTTAGCTACAATTTCAGAAGTTTAGAGGGGCATGCTCTTGTCTCTCGGCTCAGTTGCAAGTTCTGTGCCACTTATTTCCTCTGTTTGAAATTGGTTGCCAAAGTGTTGCCACTGCCGGGTGATCTGTTGTTCGGTTGTTTTTTTCTTTTTTTGTTGCATGGTTGTTTTGATCGTTTTTTATTCTAGCGTATTGTGCACGTCTACTTGACGTGACGTAAATAAATATTCTTCTCTGCAGGGACTTCGATCAGCAATTCTACGCGCTTGGGATGAACTTCCTCTACAAACACTTCGAAATCATGCTGCTTCGATGCCAGCCCGACTTGTAGATGTTGCAATGAACCGCGGAGGACCAATTGAGTACTAGTTATCAACGACTGTTTTTTATCTTGACAATGAAGTTGTTTTTTACTAGTGTCCCTATACTTTCTGGTCAATTGAAAATGGTGTGTCTCCATATTTTATTTTCTTATTTAGCTCACATCAAACCGATTTTGCTAAAATCTTTTGCTTCGAACTTCTTTCCCGTAACGAATTTTACAGTAAAAAGTTAGGTCGATTGATATCGATTAGCGTACGAAAAGTACAATTTTTAAGTGTCCCTACACTTTCTGGTCGCAGTGTATTCCAATTTTACATTGAGTTCGAACCTGCCGAGTTGGAGGTTCTAAAAATTTATTATGGAGTTACCCAGTCTCACAACGCAATGCATTCTAATATCGAATATGCAGAAAAAATGCAAGAATACTGCAATGTCAAGGAGTCAGAATATCTGATGACACCGCGCCTATAAAGCCGTATTTTCGCATTTTCTGCATATTCAGCGCTTGGAAGGTGTTGTCTTGAGAATTTGGGCAATTAGTAAACTATTGGAGGCTCTGTCTCCGTATATTCAAGGAAGTTGTAGTGTTGGAGCATGACATTGTTCCATTTGAAGGGTGGAGAATCTCCCAGCGTTGGATGCTGAAGCGCCCAATAATGACTTTATCTTCATGTGATTTCTGAAAGCGAGACGTCCATTGTACACTCAATGTGAGAGAGATCTACTGGGCCACTCTGGCACACGACAGAGACGAACGAGATGTAGCTAGCTCTTGATGAATCGAATTGACCACCGGAGGGCAGTAAGTGATAATGGCGATTCGGATAAATAAAAATACGCACATGACGCATAGGACGAGGAAATTCGTACGTAGCTCCGCATTCCTATACACGTCCAACAGCGTAATATGCGACTGCGTTGATTGCGCCCTCGGCTCCACGTCTAAAAAAACGTGGTTAATACCTATGTAAACTCCTAAGAAGACAATTTCACGCTAGCCTGGTTTATACTTGATTCCGTTTATTTGGGCGAGCAGTTTTCGAGCGTTTTCCTCTTTCTCGAACTGCCCCTACAACACTGGACGCGTCTTGCCTGAGCTCAAAATCAACCTGTAGCACCTCTCCTTACCTTCGACTTTAGCCATAAGGGACTTTCTGGTAGCATGTACACCATCGCTACTGCTCCCAATGACAGAACGGCATGATAGTAGGTGGCCAGCCTCCAAGTGTGGGCCAGATGCGTCAGCGCCGTCATCAGCAAGCGACTGTTCGTCTGAAACTCTCATCAGGAGTTAGAATTGGGCAGAAGTGGAATTAGCCGAAGAGGATTGGGCAATTTTACATACAGAAGAGATGGGAAGGGGATGCTGGAGGGAATATGAAAAACGATGAGAAGGACCGAGGGATCGATGTGACGTTTCTAGAGCTAGCCAAATAGAATAAATATAGTACAAAAAGTGAGCGAAATTAATGGTAAAGAAAGAAATTAATGTTGGCGTCAACCAATCGGCGTTTCGGCTGAGCCACACATTCAACCTTAATCGAGCCACAGTTGCTTGCAGTGGTCAGGAGATGGGCAGTATTATGATTTTGCTGGGAAAGTGTACCAATTCAACAACTTCGATGAAAGAAGGGCTTGGTTAAGCTGGGCTTTAAACAGGATCTCAAAGGAGTTGGTATGATGAGTATCATTCATTCTCACTCGGTCCGTCCTGGTGAGCGGCTGCGTTTGTAGCGCTCGTCTCATCGATCATATCTCGACTCTTTTCATATTACATTTATTCGGTTTATTCGGTTTTAGTTAGTTCTTGTTCGCTGTCTCTAATCTTAACTGTTACGAACTGTCTTTCTTTCCTAACTGACTTTTGATTTCGACTTCGCGTTCTTTTTGCTAGTTTGAAAATCAATATTTCTAGATAATTGTTGATCAAAGAATGGCCCGCACCAACCGCAAGCAAATGATCAACGAGGGCAGCAGCGGCCAGGATAGCGCTAGCACTATCAGTGGATCTAACACTTTGCCTCCTCTTGCTCCACACGACGGCGATTTCAGTAAAATGTCGCCGAATGAACTGATAAAAAGCATGCTGGAGCGCAACAGGGATCCAGTGATCGCGCAAATGCTGATGGCGTTGTCTGAGAAGATCCCCAAGGCATTCTCTGAATTCATGGAGGAGGAAAAACGCTCGCGCAGCATTGTAATTACAGGCGTTAAGGAGGCCGATGAAAAGCTCTCCCCATCTCAACGACAGATGGATTTAGAGGGCAAGGTAACACACATCCTTGACGCCTTGCAGGTGGAATGCCGACCTGTGGAAATATACAGGATGGGAAAACTCAGCCCAGAACGGCCAAGGTTGGTAAAAGTCGTTTTGCCATCATCTTCTCATTGGAGAAGAGCACTGGCAAACGCGCGGCTCCTCCGCACAGCCGGCTTTACGGATGTCTTCATCCGTAAAAGTATGACGGCGGAGGAAAGACAAAAGGACTTCGAGTTGAGGATGCAGGCGAGAGAAAAAACAGAGGAAAAGGTACACGAGAATGGGTGGTGTACCGAGGCGAGCTCAGGCGCATTTCCGAGATTTCCCGTAGGGCTCCGGGAAACGCCTGAGCGAGCACGGTTGTTCCGCTTCGTTCTCGTGCTACCTTTTCAATGCTCGGAGTCTAAAGAATAAACTTCACCATCTCCAGTACTTTCTTTCGGAATCAAAGCCGGATATCGTTTTTATTACAGAAACCTGGCTCACGCCTGCAGTTCTTGATTACGAAATTATTGGGAGCACCCCATATGAAATACATAGGGTCGATCGAAGTAGGGCTAGAGGAGGTGGTGTTTGTTGCCTAACGAGAAGTGGTATCTTTGCACATCCGATTAACATTGGTGATTCTCTAAAATCAGATGTTCTCTGTGTAGAGGTTCTTTCTCCTGACCTATCATCCCAAATAAAATTTGTACTGGTATACCGACCCCCGAACTCACTGAAATGTGACGATGACGACCTCATCAGAGTATTTTCCAATGTTTTCTCGACAGGCAAAAATATTACAGTTCTTGGTGACCTTAACTTAAAAGTGGACTGGAACAACGTGACCTTTTCTGGAACCTCTTCACAACTTGTGAAATTTTTTATTGATTCCGGTTTCCAACAGATGGTAAATGAACCGACATATGATAATAGTACACTTGATGTAATTCTCACAACATCTCCTATTATACCTAGCGTTGCAACACTTCCTCCTCTAGCCACTTCTGACCACAAGATTATTCGCTTCTTCGTGAACGCCTGCAGAATGCCATTACAGGACTTGGTTCCTTTACCTGATTTCCTAAACGCTGACTATCGCTCACTTGACGAATGCCTTAATAAAGTGGACTGGATAAAACTTTTCGATGGATACTCGTCCGCGGCTGATTTATACCAAAGATTCTGTAGAGTACTTTATGATAGGTTAGCCAATTCCGTTCCCTTCAAGGTAAAAAAACAATATCAACTGAACTTTCCTCGACATATACAAAACCTACTCAACCAAAAGAATCGAGTTTTCAGTCAGTCTCCAAATCCGCTGAATGACCCTTTTTACAAGAAGATTTGCTCAGATATCGACCACCATTTGAAGAAGTTTCTATCTAATAGAGAACGTCGACTTGCATCGCACACATCCCTGAGGAAGCTGCATCTTTACCTCCGCAATAAGTTGAAGCCTTGTCGACAGTTTCCAGCGTTTCTTGATAATGACGGGTCCAAATGCATTAGCGACTTCAGTAAAGCTTCAGCATTAGGCGACTATTTCGCGTCCGTATTTTCCATTGACAGTTCTCCTCTCAGAACTGTTACATGCGAACCAACACCTAACCATAAGGTTTCTAGCATTTACTTTTATCCCTCTGAAGTGTATAAACTTCTCAAAGGTTTGAAGCCTTCAATTACTGAACCTTATGATGGGATCCCCTCAATAGTATACAAGAATTGCGCCCGATCTCTGTGTACACCTCTATCGTATATTTTCAATGTTTCTCTTATGCTTCGTGAGGTTCCTGAAATTTGGAAAGATGCAATAGTTACCGCAATTCCTAAAAAACCTAATGCAATGCGTGTTTCTGATTATCGCCCAATAAGCTTGACTCCTTCTCCAGTAAAAGTAATGGAAAAAATTATCAGAGAAAAACTGGTAACTCACATCAACAGGCTTCACCTTATTCCAAAAGAACAACATGGCTTCCTCTCTGGACTATCAACGACAACTAACCTTGTCGACACCTTGTTTGACTGGAACTACGCACTGAGCCAAGGCTGCTCGATAGATGTGATTTACGTTGACTTATCGAAAGCATTTGATAAAGTAAGTCACCGCAAATTACTTCAAAAGTTGCAGTCAACTGGCATAGATGGAAATCTGTTAAGCTGGATTGAGTCATACCTTGATCAAAGACACATGACAGTAAGACTAGGTAGACATTTTTCTAAGCGATATCGGTGTTCTAGCGGCGTACCCCAAGGAAGTGTACTTTCACCTCTGCTCTTCCTCATTTATACAATTGAACTTCCGCATTTGCTTAAAACATCTACTTCAGTAAAAGTTCAGTTGTATGCCGACGATATCAAGATTTATGGAATATACAATAAGGACAATCGCGACGAAGTAGCATTAGCTTTAAGACACTCCATAGAAATGCTTAGTTGTTGGGCTGCAGAATGGGACCTGACCGTGAATCTGGAGAAATCTTTTGTCCTTCACATTGGCGATTTGCCCTCTAACATGTACGAAATAAGTGGTGTTCTTCTGAACAACCGTGACGTAGCTAAAGATCTTGGTGTTCTTGTCGACTCGTCACTTAAATTTTCGTCTCACATAGACGAAGTGGTAAGAAAAGCCTATGCGGCTCTCTTTTCCATCTTTCGCAACATTCACAGTAATAATCCATCAATTTTAGTCCGACTTTATAGATCCTATGTCCTGCCTCATCTAGAGTATTGTTCCCAGGTCTGGAGTCCAACAACTAAAAAACTAATGATTAAATTGGAGCGGGTGCAGAAAACATTTACAAGGCTAGCGTACTGCAGACTGTCTCGTGACCTCAATTGGCAGCACATACCACCTTACAGTGAGCGTTTGAAACTGTTCGGTCTAAGATCTCTGCTACACAGGCGGATTGTTGCAGATCTAGTGTTTTGCTTCCGTCTACTTCGTGGTGAGATAAAACTTACTCCTAGTAAGTATTGGATCTTTCGACCATGCAGCGAGCGCATTGGAAGATTTAAAATTGATTGTCGTTTGAGTCTGGAAAGTAGGAGCTCCAAGGTCTTCAATTTCCTTCTCTTGCGGTTCACCAGGTGGCTACAAATGTTACCTTCTGAGCTGTTAGCCTCTAGAAATAGTAGTATCTTTAAAAGAAATTTGAGCAAGATTGATTTACTGCGAGTATTAGGTATTGAGGATTTGCGGTAATTTATCCACCTCCTAGTTGACGAATGCATTCCCAATAAGAACGTCTAGAATGAAGCATTTTAGCACCCTCTCCGTGCAGGCAAGGTTGCAACATTATCTTAGCTCTATAAACTGCCCTACAAATATAGGGTATTGCCTTGTGAGGGAAGTTTTCAACTCCTTTATGCCATTTTTTACGGAAAGTAGAATTGTTTTACTTAGTTGCAGGTCTTGCACGTGCTTGGATCCAGTATCGCTGCCTCGGGCACAATCACTTCCATAGATAGGCTCATCTCATTCTCTTGGATGATAGCGCGATATTGATCACTTGTCAATGGATTTTTTTCTGTAACTATGTGTTGCTTTTGCTTTCGTAGGCTATTCCACAAGACTCTTCCTCAACTTTCTGAATGGTGTCCTCATGTTGCCTGCTGTCATAGCCTCTTCTATCACTTATCCTTATATGGCATAGTATCTGTTAGTGCTCTTCCTTGAAATACCTCAATTCTTCTGGTGCAGTAGATGCCTACATTATCGCTTCTCAAAAGTGTTGAATCCTATCAATCCGGAAAGCTCAGGTGCTGTAGGCTTTTTATCGGCTCTCTTTGACTTATAGGCAATGTCCCCTCATACCGAAATATTCTTCTAAAAAATACTATACCAAGGCTTATTTAACTTTTTGGTATAATATTATACCCTTTTTCTGTTCACTACTCTTATCTGATTTTATCTCTACGCTTTATCTCCTCCGCAGGTCTCCTTAGTAGGCTATCGCCTGGGGTGCGTATTAGTTTAAAGAGGTTCTTGAAATAGAGAACCCGCCCCGGTATGGCTATGCCAGTCGCGTGCCTATTAAGTCGTAGCACTCAAAGTGGAGCGACCATTCAAGCTATATAATATAAGTCAAGAGGGATCTGTTCTTAATTATATTTTTAAGTCTTATTCATTTTTTACTACCATCGATCAGCTGCTTGTTTTGCTTTCTGGGTGATCTTTCGGTTTATATAAATAGAGCTGCAGTGTGGATCCGTCTTTCTTTCCTGCATTTAGTGGGGTTGAATTATTACCTTGAGAGTAATATCCTTCCCAGCTTTCTAAAATAGTGAGGTATTTCAGGATCAGCATTATTTACAGAGCAGCCAAATCACCTCCGTTTTCTACACTTGTTGTGTCTTGATTTATTTTATCCTTGCTCTTTTTATTGCGTTCTGACATATTGATGTTGGTTCTCCTTTCATTGTCCCTAACACTTTTCCTTTGTGGCGCACCCACGTGTGCATGAAATAAATAAATAAATAAATAAATCTCTTCTAACATAGTTTGAAGAACTTAGATCTCATTGGAGCCAAACCATCTAACGTGTACGGAATCAATCCAAGTTCTTCAAGTTCGAAGCTCGAACAGGCAGTTGTGTGGGCAAGGATGTCGAAAATTGAGAGGAACGGTCATATCAGAGCCTAGGGAAGGCAACCGCAACCGAATTCATCGAATATCAAAACAGCATTACTTCGCCGACCAACACGCTGATCGAACTTTCTCACGGAGGTCCTGAACGAACAACATGACGCTCTTCGTGTGTTTGGAAGAGTAGGCACTGAGTCACTTTGACATATGGCAAGAGTGAAAAGGGCGCTACGATATCGCTCACGTCGCGCTGTAAAAAACGGTTTGAACCGTCGCACACCATCGCATGCTCTTAACACCAAACATGCATTCCATTTGACCAGAACACCGCATTTTCGCCATGGGTGGCCAAAAAAGACTGAAGCAGACTTTAGCGATTGGAGCAAGTTATTTTCCAGGGCTCCCAGGACATGCATTCTTTCGGAGCATCTTAAGCATGGCGTACGTTGCCAGTGCTTTGTTATGCCAGGAATGCTCCTGGAGCGCTCCTTGAGCAATACATACAGAACTGAAGCTATCAATCGAGAGAGCGAAAGCATGTTCGCTGCACTTCTATCATCCCTTACGGGAAAATGTAAAGTATTCAAGAATATCTCGAAGCGTTTAAAGAATTTCATAAGAAATTTCCGGGCGTCCCATTTAGGATTTGCTCCAGTCAGTCCGGCGAGCCTTTCGAATGCGCTGCGAACAATGCATACAGAACCGAACCTATCTCCACTGCGCTTCCATCATTCCTTAGTGGAAAATGCAAAGCGTTCAAGACTATTTCGAACCTTTTATGCAATGTCGTTCGGTCGTGTAGTTTGATAGACAGCATGACGGTAGGTGGATGATGCAGGAAATAGAAGGAATGGGGCGTATGTGGTTATACTGGTAGAGGGCGCTGGCGTCGCGACCATCTCGAACCTACACAAGCTTTGAATCGCCCATATCAACGGAAGCCCCCACCTATACTATACCCCGAAGTAGCAGCAAACCTGCTTATTATTGTCCACATTGACTACGAGGTACCAATCACTAGCCTATTTAAGTTCATACATCTATAGTATACACGCAGTAATGTCCTCAAATGATCCCGTAGAAGTAGAACTCACGATGGATCCCAAAAATGATTCGTTCATGCCAAACAGCAATGAATAATGGCGTTTTGGTTCACAATGAAGGAATCAGGGGGTAAAGATCTAAAAAGGGCATAGGAAAAAACTTGCCATAGAAATCTAAACACATTGTAAGTAAGGCGAACAGTATAAGGCGAACATCGCTGCCCGGAAAGCAGAAGATGCGGGTTCGAGTCCCACCTGGCGCAAGAGTTTTGATCGCAACTAAACATCCTCCTAACAGCTTCTATCTTCTATAACAGCCGCTCTAGTCTTAATTAAGCAAAATGAAATCTAAACAATTTGGTTGGAACGTTGTCACGGAACTCAAGACATACGTAACAATATAATATGCACCATTTCACGTCGACTTTCCAAATCAAATTGTTCACTCTTCTGAGAACTCTTCCAAATTGAAATGAGTTTCTCCTGCAATGAACTAAAGACTCCCCAAAAACGCTAAAATAATTTTTTGCTCAAGGAAAATTTTAGCATAGCTTTCTTTGAAGTTTCCAAACGTCGCGATTTTTATTCGACTGATAGGAAAATTTATGTTTACATGGAGTTTGACATCTGTTAACAGAAGCATTTGCAAAGATCACACATATCCTCACCTTGATGGTTCATGTAAGTGGCAATTACACTATCAAAGTGTGGCGAACTCTTCGAGTGCATGGCGCGATCTCATCTTTTAATGCGCTATATGAATGCTTTCTCTACTACGCTTTAAAACAAATTTTAATGCATTATTTTTCTTAAAATGAAAATTTTGTAAAATTATTACATACATACACTGATTGGGCAGGTGAACTAAAAAATTTCGAAAGGAGTTTTTCCTAATTTTTCTTCAACAAAAAAATTTTCAAACCATCTTATTGAGTCTGTAGTTTTACAAACTTGAAGGCCGTTTCGATTTCGAAGAGTTCTTCTTGATCTCAAAAGTCTTAAAGCTAGCTTAGAAGGGTGTTCAATTTGATTACAAAACTACCCAATCTGATAGCGAAATTGTCCAGTTCGACGTGAAAATGGAATATATTAGAACACATAACAGTCTCTATAATAAAATAGCATAATATAGATAATATAGATAATGTACACGCCACTTCCTATGTTGTTAATTGCGGATGAACGATGAAGGTATGGTGAAGGGATGGTGAGTATCCGACACTCGGGTTGGATTTTACGACTACCGGGGAAGTCTAGGGTTGTAATATCGACCTGTTCGTAAAGGACGGTTAGTAGGACTTGCAAGCGATGCACAGACTGTGTGATATTTGAGCTCGTTGTCAGAGAAACACTCACCCAGCTCGTAAAGGTTCTCAGCTTAAAGCGATGCTTTGCTGAGATCATCTCTGCGCTATACGCCCAACCAACCGTCATGGTCGCTGTAACCAAGGACTTTCAACGGTTCTAACCATGACCTCATATAAGATTTAGAAAACAGAAGTTTATTAAAGCGAGGCAAAAGTGTTCTTAACTCACCGGCTATCGAAATTCCCACTAGGAATCGAAATAGATAAAACACGGGAAGACTCACGAACACGGCTGTAATGATGATGGATAAATGCTACAAGTTATCACTGAGCGTTTTAGTTCACTTTGTTGAACAACAGGGCGTGGTAGTCGGCAATTATAGACCTGTTTTGCCTTCCAATTATGGATGCAGGTTCAGACTCCACCATATCTTATAAAAGTATTAGGTTGTTCCATAAGTCCCCGCCGTTTTTTAACGATTCATTGCGGATTGGGCGCGTGTAGCGCAGTCGGAGGAGGCGCGACTGTCGCGTGCACCACGATACCAGGTTCCTGGTTCGGAGTTCCCGCCCAGGCCAACCAAGCCTTCCATCCCTCCGGGGTCGGTGAATTGGTACCAGACTTGTCTGGGAAGGATAAAGCGCTGACTAGTTCATCGGCTGGCCACCGCAAGTCATTGTATGGCCAAATACGCATTCATGTCGCCTCCACGACATCCCGTAGAAGTAGAATGCGCTGGCGCATCTCAGAAGGGATTGAGTAACGCCGTCCTTTATCCTTTATCCTTTATCCATTGCGGATTTCGCCGGCGGTCTCTTGCATAGCGCTGCATAGCTTTCGAAAGACAATGATTTGCTCTATCAGAGAATGCATTGCATTTCTTTCTCCATCAAGAATATTGTCAAGTTTTAGGTCGTTGAAGTGGAAAGTGAAAAAGTGAAAAAGTAGCCATCTGCGCAGTCGTTCTTTCCGCTTAGGTTTGCAATTTTTTGCGCAGTTTTTATAGCATTTGAAATACAATGTTCTGCACTACAAGAATACTTGTCGGTGCTATAATATTTGCTCATTTGTCTACAGGCCATCCAAATAAAAACCCGAAGAAGAAGATGTATTTTTACCGACAGCTCATGCTCTGTAGTAGCGCTTTTTTGCTCGGTGGTATATGCCGGTCGGAAGAGAATGTCTTGCACTATAAGAAATTATATCGCGTTTATTGGCTCATGATGATTTCTGTCGAATATCAACAAAATCCCAAAAGGAGAAAAATCATCTTCACCAACAACTCTTTCGCCTTGTTCAGTTGTTGATATTCGACACAAATCGGCATGAGTCGTTAAACGCGACAGAGATTCTCATTGAGCAAGGCATCCTCTTCCGAACGACACATAACACCAGGCAGAAACGTCCAACCACAGAACCGAGCTGTCGGTAAAAGTTCGGACGGAAAAGTCGGACGTCGTAATTTGATGGCCTAAAAATCGATAAACGACAAATGAGCAAATAGAACCTAAACGTATTCTTGTAGTACAATACATTGGCTTCCAAATTCCTAAAAACTGCGCAAAAAATTCCAAACCTAAGCGGAGAGAACAAGTGCGCAGATGGCCACTTTCTCACTTTAACGACTTAAAAATTGACAAAATTCAGAATGAAAAATGCAATACATGCTGTGATAGAGCAAATCATTCTCTTTCGAAAGCTATAGCGTTATGCAAGAGACCACCGGCGAAATCCGGAATGAATCGTTGAAAAAACGGCGGGGATTTATGGGACAACCTAATAGTCGGACAACAACCTAATTTCGACATAGCGTCAAGTTCTCAAACTTTGGTGAACGATTAGCTCACTGTTGAGAGCAGCCTCTTGTACAACAGCTGAGACATAGGAAACCCTCACTTCTTTGTAAAAAGACCCGTGCAGGTTTTGCAGGTTTTTGAAACGAATGCTGTTACTGATCTGTACGCTTAAATTTTAAACAAGTCCGAACACAAAGGTAGACTACAACATGAACAGCGCAAGCACAGTCGAAGAAAGCTTCAGCTCCCGCGGGAACGCCGACTGGAGGATGGTTCGGTTTCCGGCAGGCCAGCCAAGCCTTATCTCCCACTGAACATGATTAATTTGTGCAAAACTGATCTGGGAAGCGGCATCTTCGCAGATTATCGCGAAGGTCAAATACTAAATAGTAAAAGATAAGGGACGGCGTTAATTAAGCCCCTTTTGGAATGCTCCACGCATTCCACTTCTACGGGAGATCGTGGGGGGGAGGGGGTAATTTGATCGCGTATTCGTTTACACAGTGACTTACGGCGGACAGAGGATGGAAAAGTCAGGGTTTCACCTTTCCCAGCACGTCTGTCATCAATTCACCGACCCCGGAATGATGGAAGGCTCACTTTGCCTAGGCGGTATCAGAGCCAAAAACGTTTAGTCAGACTGCACGCGGCAGCCAGCGCCTCCTACGACTGCGCCAACATTTACCTATAGGTCAAATATGCACTCATCTTGCCCCTCATCTTTTCGTCCTTCATTTACACAAACGTGAAATAAAACCCTAAAACAGCCAACGCCTCCAAGCCAACAATTTGACAAGGCGAATCGAAAACAGTATACCTTGCATCTCAAAAACAGCAGATTCAAATTGTACATGTAAGCATGACAATGCAGCAATGCAGCGAAGCTCAGCGATTGAGGAAGTGCTTTACCGAAGTGTCCGCTCGGTGAAGATTTTTCTCGCGTCCAAGCCAACCTAATCTTGCGCTCCGTCGTGACCTTCAACTGGCCAGACAATGACATCTCGACTTATCCAGGAAGAAGCAATGTGCATGGCACATCTCAAAGAGGGTTGGCACTATAAGTCGATCCACAATAATCTTCTTCTTCTTCTTCTTCTTCAGCGTTTGTCCCGCTTCTTGGCGGGGTCCGCTATTCTGGTGTCATGACGCCACCTTTCCCGATCCAGCGCTAGATCGGGGTGGACACCAGCTACTTTCAAGTCCGTATGTAACGTATCAGCCCAGCGCTGCTTCGGGCGCCCTCTAGGCCGCTTTCCTATTACCTCGAATTTAAGGCCTATCTTGCGGACGCTGTCTTCTTCTCCACGCAGAACGTGGCCGTACCATCGTAAGCGAGCTTCGCGCATCTTGTCAGTTATCGGCGCGACACCGAACTTCTGCCGAATGACATCGTTTCGGATGCGGTCCATGCGCGTAACTCCTGCCGTCCAGCGCAGCATCTTCGTTTCCATGACGCTGAGGCGTGTTTCAACTTCCTTGGTCGCTGGCCAACACTCGGCGCCGTACATTGCTACCGGCCGGACGACTGCTCTGTAGATCTTCGACTTAAAGCGCTCTGGTATCTTCTTGTCGCAGAGCACGCCAGTCAACGAGCGCCACTTGGACCAAGCTGCACTCACGCGTGAATTCACTTCGACCATCAGTTTGCCGTCAGACGCGACTGCTGATCCCAGGTACTTAAAGACCGCAGTGCGTGGAAGCTCGATGCCGTTAACCTTGATGGAGCTGGACTCAGTAACGTCCGTCGTTAAATACTCGGTCTTCTTCACGTTCAATCTGAGTCCAAACCGCTCCAAGCGATCACACCAAGCTTGCAACTCTCGCTCGAGTTCTCCTTTATCTTCGCTAGCGAGCATCACGTCATCGGCATAAAGCAACGTCCAAGGGACAGGCTTCTGAAGATCTCGTGTGATGGCATCCATGACGACAACAAAGAGGAGAGGGGAAAGCGCAGAACCCTGGTGTACTCCGACAGAGATGGGAAACTCCATCGAGGTCCCAGCTGCAGCTTGAACTCGACTCTTTGGACAAGAGTAGAGAATTCTCACCCACTCTATGAGCTCTTCAGGAACTCCATGTTGACGCAGGGCGTACCATATCACTTCACGCGGTACGCGGTCAAAGGCCTTCTCCAAGTCGAGAAAGGCGATATGCACTGGCTTCTGTTTCTCGCGATGCTTCTCTATCAGGAGGCGGACGGCATGTATGGCATCAACGGTGCCACAGCCAGCCACGAAGCCGCACTGATTGCTGGAAAGCTGGACGATGTCCCGAATTCGTCCATCGACAACTCGCTCAAAGATCTTCATGCTGTGCGAAAGCAAGCGAATCGGACGGTAATTGGAGCAGTCTGCAGGACTGCCCTTCTTCTTCCAAATTGGAATCGTCGTACTTTGGCGCCAACACTCAGGCACTTTCTTCTCCGCCACAACCTGATTAAAGAACTTCGCCAACCACTCAGCAGGGTACCAGTACTTGGACTTCCATAAATCAGCTGCCACGTCATCGGGCCCAGTCGCTTTGCCTGGCCTCATCTTCTTCAAAGCCGCTTCAATCTCCTCCACGGTGATCTTCTGAACGGGGCCGTGGGTTGGAGCCGTTGAAGGGATGGCCGGATGAGGGAACTCTACCGTAGAGATTTCCTCAAAGTAGTCGCGCCATCGCTTCAATGCCTTCTTGCGGTCCGTAAGAAGATGGCCGTTCTCATCATTGATGCCGAAAAACTTCTCAATATCCTCGGTCTGCCGATGACGATTCTTAGCAAGCCGGTACAGATACCGCTCGCCATCGCGTGACTCGAGCTTCTCGTTGACATCTCCATAATGAGTGGCTTTTGCGACAGCCACGGCCTTCTTTGCAGCTTTCCTCGCTTCTTGGTACTTCCGCCAGTTATCGGCCGTCTTTTCGCCGAGAAACACGTGATAGAGCGTCTTCTTCTCTCGCACTTTTGCTTTCACGTCATCTGTCCACAGCCATGCCTGCTTGTCGACCTTCCGTCGTCCAGGCTTCGTAATGCCGAGTTCCGACTGTGCAGCTTGACAAATCGCGTCGGTCGTTTCCTTCCAAGTTTCGTCGACAGTCGTGACTGTCGGTAACCGCACGCGAGAAATCACAGCTGCTTCCTTCTCTCTCATTCGCCACCACTTGATTCTTGCAGCACCGCATCGCTCGATCTGCTTCAGCCTCGGAGGGACAATCTTCAGAGTGCAGATCAGCGGTCGGTGCTGTGGGGCGACCGTCTCATACGGCACGATCTTCGCGTCTGTGACAAGACTCCGGTCACGATCCTTCACAAGCACAAAGTCTATCTGAGACTTGGAGCTCCCACTATAATATGAGATGAGGTGGGAGTCGCGTTTTCGGAAGACGGTGTTTACAATGGTGAGACTATGCGATTCCGCATACTCAAGAATGCGCTCACCATCGGCGTTACGTGATCCGTATCCGAAACCACCATGACAGCTGTACCCGTCTTTCGTAGCACCTACGTGCCCATTAAGGTCACCAGCGACTATGATGACATCTTTCGACGGTACCTCTGCTGTCTTCTCATCCAGCAGGTTCCAAAACTCATCCTTGGCTTGATCGGAGCAGCCAGTCTGCGGAGCATACGCAGAGAAGAAGTGGTAGAGTCGCTCCTTAGCGGCGACAACGATCTTCATCAATCGATCGTCAAAGCGCTCAACGCTTACAATCGAGTCACGAAATCGTTCGGAGACGATTATTCCGACACCACTGGTGGTCCTGGGACTTCCACATAGAACGGCCTTGAAGCCACGTCCTATGTCCCTTGACTTGCGGCAGGACCACCTCGTCTCCTGCACCGCACAGAAATCAACTCTTCTACGCTCCAGTGCTTCAACCAACTCGCACGAGCGGCCCGTCAACGTACCCACATTCAGCGTTGCCACGCGGGTCCTGCTTACGTTACGGGACTTTCGGACTAGCTCAGTTGCCCCCCGATGCCGTCCTCGCATCAGGGACCCTCGCATACTTCTCACACTCGCCGGGCTCTGCGAGTGCGCGTCGGCTCCCGCGGACGCCGTAGCACTATCTCGAGAAACTTGCAATGTCATGAACCATGTGATGTGACATGGGTGTTCGTAGGCCGGCCTGTCACAAGGGCCTGTCGCCTGCAATCGAATGTCCGTGTTCGGCTTAGCTCGCAGAGCGGGCAGTTTCCAGTGGCACCACGTGGAGGAACGGACATCGCCACCAGTCGATCCACAATAATGTCACCACTAATCGTGAATCAGAGGATAAGAAAAGCTTTGGGGGAAGAAAAGCATGCCATGTTTCTGCCATGTCATGACAGCCGGTTAGTCATTCACACTTTCTTGCTGCTCTTCACACTGCATCATTTTTGTTTCTTCGAGGATAGACTACGGGGTCCGACTATCATTGAATCTCGGCATCGGTGTTTGTTGATATTGATTTTTGCCAAAACGTCGGCCAATAAACGGATTTCCCAATCTTGTGTGGCTAGTCAATATCAACAAACAATAGATAAGACAGACAGTTTGATGTCTCCTAATAATATTAGGGTGCCCCACACGGAATGTCGCTTCTGACCAAAAGGTTAAATTCATACAAAGCAATTGAAACCAAACTTAATTTGGTAGTACATACTCCTTGATTAGAAACAACCTCTGTCCAACGTACACACAAAGATGGGATCCTGTTTTTAAAGAAATGAGCTGGCCGCAAATCGAGCAAGTTGGTCATCCAAATCCGGATTTCGTCGTAATCAGCTAATATTTTCCCGGTCCAAGGCGTGCTGCATCGAGTGGAGCGTGTAGTAGTCGGATGGGGAAATATCAGGTCTGCACAGTGGATGAGGCAAAACGGTCCAACCGAGCTTCTCGATTTTCTACTGAACGACTTTTGCGACATGAGGCCTCGCATTATCATGCGGTTGATAGAGGATGTGTCAACTCGAATTGGATTTAAATTTAGAGCAGGATTTGGAGTGGGATTTAGAGCAGACAAACTATACTACAAGCTCCCGAGTCGATCTTGTCGGATCAGCTTCAACGGCAGCCGGTGAAAAGTCGCTATCCAGGACAAGCGCTTGTCTCCCATGATCTTCGTCTTCAAGACTTTCGTCGTCGGCGGCAAACGTTGAAATCACTTTGAAATCAATCTCGCACTGTCTTTTGAAAACGACATCTTTGCCAAATGCAACTATCAGCGGATTTCTTCAATTAGAATTCATAGAGCAGGCACGCGCGCACATTTTCTGGGGCATTGTAGTCTGAAGACTACAATTTCTGAAACCGATGAGGGAATAATGTAGGAAAAATAGGAAACGTGGAGGACGAAACGCCGCGAAAAAATAAGCCTAAGTGAGCTCACAACCGATGCGAATAACTGTGAAAAGAAGGCTACAATGTATGCGACATTCCGTGTGGAGCAACCTAATAGAATCAGTTGCAAGTATATGTGAATTGTTTGAGTCTCTCTGTACTTTAACAGTTCTAAACTCAATGCCGCAACAATCGAAAAGAATTAGATAGAATCAGGTGCATATCAGACAATAAACTGCTGTGAACTCACAGACCCCAGAAGGATGGAAGGCTCGATCAACATGGGAATCGGGTCACGCGACAACCGGCCCTTTCGCCGACTGCGCATCCACGTTTACATTTCAAGAGCAGCAAAATACACTCGAAGAGAGACAGCAATGGATGACGCTAATGAGATACATAAATGGGGCGGCGAGTTCACCATACGCCATAGAGTTCCGTCGGTCTGTTGATGACGAATACCCTAACCGCGGACGTCTCCCATGCTAGGCATTGTTTTCGCAGTCGTGCACTCCCTACGATGAGCTCGCACTAGCACACAACTTCGCCTGCTGCCGTGTTTGTACAGTTTGGCCCAGGGAGAGGCCAGGCCGGCTGTACGTGCGTCCAACTAAGGACGTACGTTGGCCTAGTGGTTAGATTAACCACGGCCGTCTGGTACGCACGAAGGCGTAGGCGTACCGCCCTCCCTCCGCCGTCGGTCGCACGACGTCGGAGGTTCTGGTGGGTCCACCGTGCACTTCGGTGCATCCACCGTACCGGGCAACAATGCACGTCAGTGTGCCAGCCCATGCCAGCCTCAGTGCTGGGGCCTCCCTGCCAATTTTTGGAGTGACCCGATTGGGTCTGCTAGGGACGGACCGCGTTTGTCGAAGAGGCACACAAGCAGTGATGGCGTGTTAGGATGCGCGATCACTCTGCAGACTGGTTAGTGGTGTTATGTAAGTGACACAAGAGTTTTGAAATTGTTTCATCCACTGTTTCTGAAACAAATCCCACTAGAAAGGAGAGGCTCAGTCGGCCAGCTCAGAGGAATCCATCCTTCAGTCGGTTCGCAATCCAATCCCTAAGATCGGCACGTCCTGCTGCCATGCATCCTTGACAAAAATTTCAAGCCTCACAACCTTATACGCTTCTTCCTTTCTCTTAGCCTCTCTCGACATAAGTTCATGCACATATTATGTCTGTATGCGTGACATGTCATTACTTTTGGGTGTGCTCTTATTTTCCATTTGGCGACTTGTTTAATTGCAAACATCCTCCATAGGATGCGCCAAAAGGCGTGCACTTTTATATTTTATAAAAAGTGAGAAATCAAACTGGACAACAATTTTATACCAATACCTTACTGATACTATAAGGACGAAGGATAACAGACGGCGTTAATCAAACCCTTTTGGGATGTGCCCGGTATTGTACTTGGAAGGCTTAGTTGGACTGGGCAAGAAATCCGAAAGAGCTGCATAGAATCGCCGGCGTCTGCTCCCAACTGCGCTACCACGTATGTGCAGAATCCATACCACTGCGAAAAAATGTCATGTTTAGAATGACGCTACAGCTCTGAGCAAACGCTTTCACAATGCTTTAACACATTTGCCTAAGCCTGGAGAGGCTGATAGAAAGGCTATACATATTTTGTTACAGGATGTCTTGTTACAATCAAAACCCTTGCGCCAGGCGGGTCTTGAACCAGCATCTTCTGCTTTCCGGGCAGCGATGCTACGCCTTACACCATCGGCGCTGTTTGACCACACGTAACATCGGCGATATCTTCGAGATCCGTCAGCACCCACCTGCGATATCGGGCTGGGCCGGCCGCTGATATTAGCATAGAACCGGTTAAGCTGAGGATTTTACTAGTAACAATGCTTTAACACATTTGCTTAATCCTGGAGAGGCTGACGTCTCTACCAGCCGACAGCATAACCTGTTCCATGCTGATATCAGCGGCCGGCCCATCCCGGTATCGTGGGTGGGTGCTGACGGACCTCGAGGATATCGCGGATGTTACGTGCGGTTAAGTAGCGCAGATGGTGTAAGGCGTAGCATCGCTGCCTGGAAAGCAGAAGGTGCGGGTTCGAGTTTCGCCTGGCGCAAGAGTTTTGATCGTAACAAAACATCCTATAACAAAAGCTTCCACATCTGACACTACGAAGTCGTATACTGGTCCTCTTTCCACTAGTCTAATAGTGTGCATGTATTCCAGAACGTGCCGCAAACTGCAGTTGGAAGGCCGCTCCTTAACGTACATTCCATGTGACACTCTTTCGAGCAAGGTTTGTTCTAGAAAAGGGCTGGTAGGAATAAGTGCTTTGTTGATTCTGCAGAGAGCGACACGTGGACTCACTCTTGACTGCAGTGGGTGGAGCACTTCAATTTCGACATAAAAACCGGAGCTACCCCATGTTGAAAGGCGGTCGACTTGATCAGAATATGGCATTCTACTGTCAGTTTTTTGTGATGATCTTGGATCGTGTGCAGTTTCCCTCTGCAATGACTTCATAATGGCTTTTTTTATCAAAACGCATGCTGGCTTGGAAGGGTGGAACCCTTTCTGCACACCATGTGTCTGGAATAAACGAGGTAAATCTTGATTCCTCAATACGGTAAGAGCGTTCTCGTCTTTTCCCCTATTCTTAAGTTTCTGCAGTTGTTGCCCAATGTCCCCACGATCGTTTCGATCCCTACCAGTTCTGCCGCACTTAAAGAGCACTCCATCAACGACAGCTATATCGTAGCGCATCGCCAGTGTGCACCACTTTTATTCGCAGATAATTCGACACCATCCCCTCATAATCTTCTGTGTTGCGTGATAACCGTTTCGGAAAAATTCTCGGATGTTGTGGGAGTGGTGGATTTTCTCCTCCCAAGTCTCAAAAACTACCACATCCACGTTATCCCTTTCCGTCGATATGACACCGCTGTCCCAAAAGCACGAGTTTTCCCGCACCATTCGGTAATCGTTTTTGTAGCATAATCCGTCTCTCTTCACGTAGCATGTAATATGACTTACCCGATAGTGCAAGGTCAGGTATTCCAAACGCCAGCGCGAGCAGCAGTATCAGACGTCTGCCGTACCTGTCGGCAAGCACGCCAGCAAAGCAGTTACCCAGCAGCACACCAATGTATTGGATTGTCGTCGATGAGAATCTAAAATCGAAATTGAAAAGAGCTACTGCTAATTTAGCAAATCAACACCAGTAAAGCCAGATGATAGTTATTAAAGGAGACTGTGTTCTGTTGTGGAGGTAATTGATTTTTCATTATGCTGTGATCTCTAGCAGTCATTTTTTGTTGTTTGTCGAGAGTGCAGATGAATACAAAAATAAATAAAATCAATTTTGCAAGACTTTTCTGTTGTTTAGCCTTCCATTGATGTACTTTGTCAGAGTGACAGATGGCTTACGCGAGTTGTAACGTCAGCGGTCAGCAGACAAGACCTGTAGAATGACCCACAACTGCTGAAGCAATATTTTAAAAACACAGCAACCACTACGTAGCAGTAATTAGGACACTTAGATAGCACAATTGGAGGAAGCGCCAGCTATCGCCTGCAATAGAGTCGAGGTTCTCAGTTCGGTTACTTCGCCCAAATCAATTCTTCCATCTCTTCGGGGTTGGTGAATTGCTACCACACTTGTCTGAGAAGAACAAAGCATTGAGGCTTGTCTATTTGTTAGCCACCGCATGTCATTCATTATATTGGCTAAATATGCTCCCACGAAATTTCGTCAAAGCAGAATTCGTGGCGCATCCCTGCAAGGGACAGATCAACGTCATCCAATAAAAGGATAAAGGATAAAGGACGGCGTTGTTCAAACCCTTTTGGGATGCGCCACGCATTCTACTTCTACGGGATATCGTGAAGGCGATTTGAGTGCGTATTTGGCCATACATTGACTTGCGGTGGCCAGCCGATGAACAAGTCAGCGCTATATCCTTCCCAGACAAGTCTGGTACCAATTCACCGACCCCGGAGAGATGGAAGCCTTGGTTGGCCGAACCAGAAACTTGCTATCGGGTGCACGCGACAGTCGGCGCCTCCTCCGACAGCGCTACACGCGCCTACCATCCAATATCATTTCCATTCAATGCTACCTTTGAGAATATATATGTACATAGACAGGTTGCCTTTAGCACTGATAGCCACGAGTTTTTAGATATGGTACAATAAAAAATGCTTCCTAAAATGTTAGCACTGTTTGAATGATTGCACAATTCGCACCCCTTAGCTGTAGTCAATATGTAGCCTGTAAGCCGAAAAGCGAAGAATTTACGGTGGGCTTGATGCTAAGACTGCACCTGTTCAATGCGGCGATGTTTCTGTAAGTGGTGATGTAAATGCTGTTCACATCAAGGGACTAACCTACGGATCCTTGCACGTTTCTATCCTAATTCTTCTAAGCAGGCTTCGCTCGAGATAGCATATAAAATCTAGCGCCAGAACGGGTGAATGGAGATGAGCCAGAAAACTTGGCAGCCACCTTACTTGTCGATTATCTATTATTAGCTGGGGCGTCCTGCGGCTGAGACACTATCAAAATGTAAGGCCCAGTAAGGGGTAATGTATCATGTTGCAAAACGCAAATCTTCCATTCTCTATCTATCGTGCCTTCACCTCCATGATCGTATGTTTGACACGCTTTCAGCTTCTGGTGGATGTGAGATTACCATTTTGGGAAATGAGAATACAAATGTAGATATTTGATCAATCTACTATTTGAGAATATTTGAGAAATGGGATTCGATGTTTGCTAGATCATGTTGTAGTCCGTGGCTTCTATTAAGGATGGGGGGGGGGGGGGAAGTAATGAGAGTCTCCATGTCGTGTCCATATATGTATCTCGTGACTGCAGTTTGGTTTCGTGCTTATCGTATTTGTATATTTGCACGCTACCTACTGAAGGCCACCTGAGAAGTTACCACTTCCGCCTTTTCCAGAAGCATGGCAAAACCGCAGTCTGTCTCATTCCGAAACCCCAGCCTGAGGAGTCCACCTGTGTCGCGCAAATCTCTCCCGATTCCCAACTACGAGCAGCCTGGGCTCAATCTTAACGCAGGATGAGAAGTACGTCTTCTACCTTAGCCCTGCCAAGCAGCCAGTCTGGATGAGGCCTGTTGACCCGTTACCGACCTTCGTTCGACGAGATGTTCACGGCGAGAAGCACCTTCAAAGCTTTTGGGTCTGCGCCCATGGACCGGTATACTGGAAGCTGTTCACCAAAAGCATGACAATGGAATCAAGGCCATGGTAAACGAAATAGAAGAGATGGACTTATTCGGTCTCAGCGCTTCAAGAAGGTCCTCCTCTTCGACAACGCCGCACCCCATCAGGTTAAAGTGACCACGGATGCTCAGCTGGGCTACGTTCACATGCCTCACCCACCGTATTCGCCGGGCATCTCTCCATGCGACTACCATTACTTCTTGAGCCTATAAGATTTCATGGTCGAAAGGGACACAAGGACCCAAGCAGACCTCGACAACCACAACGAGCAGCGGATCAGCACCAGGACTAAGAAGTTCTGGGAGGATGGGATCAGGAAGTTGGTTGATCGATGGCAACAAGATTATTGATCTTAATGGCATACACATTCCTCAGCATCGTTGATTTGTAAATGAATTATGAAGAGATAAAGAATTTTTTCAATTTGTCTCATTACTTTAGGCTCCGCCCCTAATAACGCCAAAACTTTTCGGAGGTCTTCTCGGCCAAGCTTTATCCTTATTCGTAAACTATTGTGGCTTACGAAATTATAGCCCATTTCAGAGCGTTAAATCTGGTTTAAAGTTTTATATGGAGTTGTACGAAATCAAGGCTGTTGTCAGAATGAAGGTTTATCACAATCACAAATGCTCGATCATTTTTCATCTCAAAAATTTAAATGGCGTTTATATTACCAATCAAGCAAACTTGCACAGGTGCAGTTTTAACACTAATCCGATTCTCCCTTGTTCGCTACTGAATTGGTTGCCCCAATGCAGTAGCAGAACTTATGCAGACCTATACATCTGCATATATTCTGCTACTATACTAATACTATACTAATCGTGCATAATATCTTTAAATCATTGAAAACAAATTCGGTCGTTCACAGGGTGCTTGCATACAAAACATATGTCAGGCCTGTACTTGAATATGGTACCACAGTATTTAGTCCTAAATGCAAACGTGACATCTCTACATAGACTGCAATCTGTACAAAACGGCTTTACAAGAAAGCTTTGGATAAGAGTACATGGGTGTAATTACGCTAACATTCCATCAGCTCTTGAGAGAAACAAACTCTTCAATTTACGCGCCCTTGCTCCTCGTAGGAAATGACCAGTATCACTATATACAGTATAAGCTGATCAATGGTATGTTGGATCTTCCTCTTCAGAAATTTTATTCACTATCTTGCTCAAATACTAGAGGTGGTCAGATGAAGATCCAGATTTCAAAAGCTAGAAGTAATATAAGGTCTACATTTTTCACGGACCGAGCTGGAACCGAATTTCAAAAGTTTTCGAAGAAGAACGTTTAACAAAAATCGCTGAGGCAATACAAAAGACTTATTGACAGGTATCTCCAGGATGTTCCTTAATAGTTTGCTTCCAACTGTTGCCGCTGTCTGTCCCTAGTACCTAACAGCATATATTTATTCGCTCGGTTCTGGTTCTTAGTGTGCATGTTCTGTTTGTTCTATTTTTGCGTGGATATCCACGTATAAATAAATAATTAATAAATATATGGCAGATGCTTTTGAAAACATACATCTGAGGTACAACTTACGCCTTGTAACCGTCGAGACAGAAAGGTTTATACTCCATGGCTGCCGAGAAGAAATAAGGTTGATTGTCTGCCACACAAGCTTGCTGAAAATCAAGAAAACAAACAGCTTACTGTTAAAGGCTAGTTCAGTGCCCTAAGTCGCTTTCTGGAATGCGATGAGGGTTGAGGTAGCACGTGGTGCAAATTCAGTGGGGATCATTTTCTGGTTTCCGTGATGTGCAAGAGATTACAGCTAGACGAGAAATGTCATTTGGCTGGAAACCACGTTCAGAAAAATTGAAGTGGCATTTTTCATCCATTACTCTTCACTGAGCACATGCTAACGGATCAGGAGACCCGGCATATGGCGGTTGTTTGTGGCTATACCGAAGTGAGGCGGATCAAAAATTCTATCCCTCCAGGGTCAGCGAATTCATGCCAAACTTGTACGAGACGGATAAAACACCGAATGGCTTATTACGGAGAGCAGAGCTATACGAGCCAAGAAAACACTTCTGAGAAGTTCGCGCCATACTGCCCGATTGCATGGGACCAGCCTGCAGAATAGAAGTAGGAGCAGCCGGACTTCCTAGCAAACTTTCGAGCCCGCCGGGCTAACTGCCGATCCGACTTCTTGTACTGATAATTGACAATCTGCTCGCTGGCCAGTATGGTCACTTTACTCCCACCTCAATCACATCCAGGGAAAAATAGATAGGATCGATCTATAGTGTTCAGTAGTTGCGAACGCTTTCTAGTGGTAGTCATATCTGCATGATTTCTATCGTGGTTTGACTGTATCTTGAAAAGTTCCATATACAGCGATCAGTAATGCCGACCGAGATTTAGAGCCCTTCCTTTCGGCCACTCGTCGCCACCGCTGCAACGGTCAGAAGAACAGAGAGATAGGTAGACACAGTGACAGACAAACAGATTAACTCTTCCATATATAATGGGATATCCACTAACTGTCACGACTGAGACTACCTGAGATTAGCGCGTATTCTGTAATTTCACTAGCGTCTACGCATAACCCATAAGGTTTTGAATTATTGGTCTAGTACTTTGCTTCTAAGGGTTGGCCTAATGTGATTAGTCCCTCTGTTCTCTTCGAAACTTAGTATCTCACTGTCCAGTTCGTGTTTTTCTACTACTTTACACCGAAACCAGTTGAACAACTCAGCAAGACCCCGATTTCCGCCTGCTCTATCATTTTGGGCAACTTTTGGAAGTATTACGTTTCGGAACTGCGAAAAATATTCATCATTTACACTGATATCTGACAAAAAATGCTCCAGTATAAGCAACAAAGCAGCAGTCATTTAACCAAAATCTTGAAAAAACTAATCCCTTTTCTAAAACTAAAAAATTATACAAAAACGTTCGAACTAAGCTAAATTACCTTTTAGAAAGCAACAAAGCAGCAATCGTTTAGCGCATTAAAGAAACAAATTGCGCCATACACCCGACAACCTCGTCGCGATTTTTATTCAATTGATAGTGTAAACGCTGCCTGCACGAAGCAAAACCAAAGTGAGAATATGTTTGTTCTTTACAATTCTTTTTGTTGTATCGTTTACAGTTGTGAAGCTCCAAGCAAACAGCAATTTTTCTATCAATCGAATGAAAATCGCGACATCATCGCGCTACCTACAAGTATGACACTACCTACAAGTATCGCTACATCCAATACAGCAATATTGGTCAGCAGTAGTTACTCCTAGTGTTCTAGAACAATGATAACTCTTTATCCTATCCTGTTTTTTTCTCGCAGCTATTGTTATAATAACTCTATTGTTAGGATGACTATGTCTGCTATTCTCGCGCATTAGCGTCTGACAGTTTTCAGAGCCCCAGCGCAAAGGATTTATACCTATATATTACAAACTGACCATTTTCTTTGATCTTATTTCGTTAAGCTTTTTTCTGCTTAAAGTACTTTTCTTCTTCTGCTCGATCTCCAAATGCGGTTGGTCTGATTTCAGTTCCTGTGGAAGCATCATAGAGAGGTCGCGTAATGTAGCAAGTGCTCGCCTAGGCATGACCGGAATATTTCCGGACTCCTGGGTGCTATCCTCTCTTCAAGGTTGCTCGAGAGTGACTTGCGCATACTGGAACTCACACCATCGGTATACTGAATGCCAACTCTGCACTTTTATTGACTATGTCAAAAAAATTTTTTGTCGACCTTAAACACTTCGACATTATATTTTGTTTCGCCATTCCGGCATTTTCTTTGTGCTTCAATATTTTTCAAGCCTTTGTACTGGGTCTTCTGAAAGATCTGCAGAAATAATTTCGTTAATCCAAATGCAGTTATAGTTTTGACCAAAACGCTCACAACAATTTGTTGGTGTTAGTTGTTTTTAAAGCCGAATACTGCTGCTTTAATTGTCTCTCTTTTTTGTGTGTTTTTTTTTTGTTGAATGGCACACTCTGGGTGCAGTAATGAATAAATGAATGTGTAATGGACGAGTTCATGGAGCAATCCCTTCTTTTGGCACTTAAAAAAAGGCCGCCTTCCTCGTGCTCTTCAAAACAGATAAAACAAACCGCTCCCTTTCCAAAAAGTAAGAATTTTACAAAATTTCAAACAAATTGTTCACTTATTCAGTGAGTGTGTTAAAGCTTCAAAGAAATTGTATTACAATTTTCCCTAAACATAAAATTATTCTAACTTTTTTGAGAGTATTTAGTACAACGCACATACATACAAGAAGCTCATTCTGGTTTGAAGGAGTCGATTTGATTTCAAAAGTCTTAATCTAGCTTGAAAGAGTGTCCGATGACATGAGAGCTGTCCAATTTTTTTTCGAAAAGTGTCCAATTCGGCCTGAAAATGATGGAAAAGGGTAACGTGCCACTCCGTCCATCTGTGTCTCCAAGCACGGAATGTGAATTGCGGCTTGAAAAAATTTCGCCGCTACTCTGCCGATATCAATGTTCGTTCACAGCGGTAACCGTTTGAGGCGTACAATACGGATAAAGAGAGAATTCACAGCAACCAGGCGATATAGGTTGACACATCAACCCCAGTGTTCTAAATTCTATTCCAGTATTATAATTTCTGACTGGAAATAGCTGCTTGAAGTGGCGATCACGCGGACATTTTGGTAGGCGGACATTCTTTAAATTAGAAACTGCAGACAATCAATATCGATCGATATTGAAATGTGTACCCACGATTTAGACGACGCACCCCCCCCCCTCCAAAGCCCAATTTTTTTGTCATATCCCGCATATTTGAAAATTTTCTTCGATTTTGAACTCAGTGGTAACCACATTCGGTTTCTAAAACTAAGCCTAACTCAGTTATTGCTGCGTTTTTGAGGCTTTGCTCAAGCTACATATCGAATGATACTCTTCATCGCTCGGATGGTTCTGAGAGTCGACTGAACCGATGAACTTGGTGGAAATTGACGAACCTTCTCCAGGTCCGTCCCGTTGTAGCAGACCTCTGGACAGTCCGTGCATTGATCATAGCATTTATGCGCCACCTTGAAGCAGTAATCACCTGAAGAATGGATTCTGGAGCCGTTAGCTGAGCTGTCGTAGGCATTGGCACTTACCTTCGCATTTCACCGGCGGCACATAGTTCAGTAGAATTGGATACAACTGCTGGGTGCTGTAGAACTGACAGAGTTGGTACGTTAGTAGGATCAGTATATCGGATCGGTAAGTTCCTGCAAATACAGGAACATGAAAATAGTGAATTTTATATAAGTTTTATTAAATTGTTTTTAACGGCGCTCATTTTTAATGGTAGTAGGTGCAGTCACTCTTCCTGGCATATACTAAAAGCTCTGCTTCAAGCTATTCTGTAGGAACCGATTTAATAGTGACTGGACTCTACGTTCCATTTCTTCGAATGTAATTGACTGTGTACACGACTACTAGCTTAGGTCCGTCTTTCAAACCCCCAGGTTCAGTGAAACTAAAGTCTTTTTCCGTTTCGTTTCACATAAATATAAAATGATATATCGTATTGGTGCCAAATGCGGTAATGCTGTATGCACATTTATTTATTTATTTATTTATATCGCACATTGTCGACGCAGCCGCAATGGAAGAAACGAATTTCTTGGTGAGCCATTGAGTCCGAGATGAGCCATGTATCTCAGTGGCGTCAAGAATGATGTCATCAACTGATTTCTCGGCGTAACGTAATAATACTCTGAGAGTCATTTAGTCAAGACGGCTCTTCTCCCCTTACAGAAGCTAAGGGCCCGTCTTGTCGACTGGTTTGCAGCTTGGCTGCCTCAGTATTCAAGTCGCGATATCGATCTCAAAATTGGCATTAGTGGGAATTATAATCTCTTCGCAAAATGTGCTCCAACATACCTGGCTTAAGAAACATGTCCTTTTAATAGAAAGTCAGCAGTGGTGTCAGCAGAGGTAAGTCCTTCAAAGTGTAAAGCAAATGTGCTAGTAGGATTCCACGGAAAGATCCGAGTCCTAAAACAGAACAAATTTTGAAAGAACATGTTCGGCTTACAGCATACAGGGTGCGTAAAAAGTATTGAGGCATTAAACGTAAACGTTAGAGATAAAAACACATCATAAAATGTAACACGTTCACATAAAAAATGTCAAAAATGATCTAGCAAACAGAACAGCATCACTTATGTTTTATATGGGCCTCTTTGCTGCAAATGCAGTGGCGATGACGACGAGGAAAGGCATCGACGGCGCGCCGCAAGTAGTTCACGTCGATTTCGTTCCATGCTTTAACCAGATCATCCTTCACTGACTTCATACTTTGTGGGAAGTAGCGCAAGCCTTGTTCTCCAAAACATTCTATACAGAGTAATTCAGCGGATTCAATCCGGACTATACAGAGGTCATTCCTCTGCCGAAGTGAAGTCCTTCAAGTTGGCGCGGCACCAGTCCTGAACAAACCTCGACTCTACGCATGAGCCTAATCCTGCTGGAAGACTTACAGCTTACTCTCAAGGTGGGATTCGAGCCAAGGATCTAGCTGCTTCTTTAGGACATCAATGCAGACAGTTCTACTGATTTATCTTCACTTCTGTTTCCACGAAAACGAGAGGCGCTTGTGATGAATGCACGAACATGAATGATGAATGCATGATACTGGCTGGATGCGCCTTCCTTGCAGCGAATCTTCCACCAGAATTAGCACTTTGGAGGTGCTTGAAGAGTATGCAACACTTTCACAAGTCCAATGCACGAAAGCATCAAGTCTCTGAAGGTCAAGGCATACATATGTAGAACGAAATCGACTACTTGCAGCGCACCTCGATGCCTAGCCTCGTCGTCTTCGCCCATAAAATACAAGTGATGCCATTCTGTTCGTTAGATCATTGTTGACATTTTATATATAAACTTGTTGAATTTTATTAGATATGAGCAGAACAAGACGAGTAATGCACATAGAACTATACAACTTCCTCATCAATCGAAACTGTTAGATCACGAATTTTCGCACGTGGAATGTTCGCATAGAAGCAGCCATTACTGCCTGTCTACCAGCTGCCATACCGGACTTAGAAAATCAGCAACCCGCAAAAATACTATGCGAACACTCTAGAAGCGGAATGTCTTCAGAGGCCTCAACGTGGTGCATCAGTTTTATCTGCGCTCTACTACGCCAAGCGCCTTAACACGTTGACGACAATGCCGCACAATGGTGCTCGACGGTATATTATCCAAACCTCGTCCAGAGAGGTTATTCAGGATGCTGAACAGGGTGCCGACGTCTTTTTGGACGATAACGGTCGGTTTCCTTCTTAATCGACAGTCGTATCTGGACCACCGACTTTTTAATTCAGCTACCCAGTTCGTGACACAATGTTCGAAATTTTATGAAAATTTTGAGCAGGAAGGCGGCCATTTTTTAGTGCCAAGGTAACGGGATTGCGCCATGCTCTCTTCCAAGAGCTCGCGATTTTGATTCGATTAATAGCAGAATTTCTGTTTTCATGAAGTTTGACACCTGTTAACAGTACAACAAAAAGCACTGCAAAAAACACAATCTCCTCACTTTGATTTTAATGTAAGCGGCATGCACACTATCAGTCGAATAAGAGTCGCGGCGAAATTTCGGAATGCATGGCGCGATCTGATCTTTTAATGCGTCATATGCTTGCTTGTTTGTTGTGCTTTAAAGCAAATTTTAATTTTTTATTTTTATTTTTAGAATAAAAATTTAAATAATAATAAATATAAAAATAATGATAAATAAATAATAAAAATAAAATTATAGAATTATGGGGAGAGGTAACCGTCCGCAACTGTTGCAACGAACATTAGCATCATGTTTGGCATCCCAAATTTTCATATTTGTGCGACGCGCTTCGACCCAGAGACGCGAAAATCGCTCTCGTCGTCAACGTGTTAACTACCCTAGCGCTTCGTACCTACTCTACGAACATAATAGTAGGCATCTGAAGACAAGCGAAGTCAAAACGTCATCAGGCCTAAATAAAGATCCCAAAAACTCATGTCGCACAAAAAGCCCAACTGACCAAAAACTTACAATGCCGAGGTTGTTTAAGAAGAAGGAAGTTGGAGATTACAAAATGAAGTGCTCTATTAAAATTCCACGTTTTAAAGGAGACGAAAACGCAGAAATGTCAGTAAAAATAAAAAAAATGTAACAAGCCCTGCCTAGAGCTTATTAACTACGCCTCCTTGATTCATTTATTATTAATTATTTAAGGTATAGGTCGGAGTCTGGCACAAAAAACAATGGACCAGAAACCATTCTCAACACAAAAACCACAATCACACCTAAACGGTGCCGCAGTACACATGTAGCATGCAACTTCACAACGTTCAACATATAATAGAGCTCCTTCACACTAGCACAAACTGCTTCGCCAGATCATCACACCAACTAATTTAAAAGATGAATTCCTTTAGAATCCTTTAAGTAAAGAAATCTGTACTAACCTGATTCTGACTTAGCAGCCGAAATAAACGTCGTTTGAGTATTTCTCTTGCGGATTTTGTCAGCGTTTGAGTATTTCTCTTGCGGATTTTGTCAGCAATCCATCACGAAATCTGCCAAGTTGATTGACAGCTTCTTGAAATAATTTCGTAAATCATGATAATATGTGCAGTTTTTCTTCTATTCTAAAAAGATAAAAAATGCCTCATTGGATTTTGAGTCAAAGTATATTTCATTGAAAATCATCCATCATGGGCTTACTCATGGAACTGTTTTGGACTCTTTCCGATGATCAATATCCCTATTCCTATAAAGGATAAGGAGAAAGGAGAAAGGACGCGTTGCTCAATCCCTTCTGGGATGCGCCAGCGCATTCTACTTCTAAGGGATATCGTGGAGGCGAGATGAATGCGTATTTGGCCATACAATGACTTGCGGTGGCCAGCCGATGAACAAGTCAGCGCTTTGTCCTTCCCAGACACGTCTGGTCCCAATTCACCTACCCCGGAGGGATAGAAGGCTTGGTTGGCCTTTGCGGGAAATCCGAACCAGAAACCTGGTATCAGGTGCACGCAACAGTCGGCGCCTCCTCCGACTGCGCTACACGCGCACTTATTCCTATAAAGGATTAAAGAACAAAGGACGCTATACGCGCCCTATTCCCTTCCTAGGTTTATTGAAAACAGTTGTCCCAGCTTTGACTATAGGTCGCACAAAATAAAGGATAAGGGACGGTGTTACTTAACCCTTTCTGGGATGCGCCACATGTTCTATTTTTTCGGGTTGTCGCGGAGGCGATTTTAATGTGAGTTTGGCTATACAATGACTTGCTGTGACCAACCGATAACAGGTCACCGCTTTATCCTTCGAATATAAGGCTGGTTCCAATTCACCGACAACTAGGGTATGGAATGTTTGGTTGGCCTGAGCGGCAAATCCGACATATCAGGTTAAAGGCTAGCTATTACCTCACCTGACAAATCCTACGGAGTTCTATTCATATTCCTAGATTACAGTGCACACTATTCAGTATGCATATTTATTATCTTATAGCATACTGTATTAGAAGAAGGGGAAAGAGGGATGAGAGAGGTGAGAGGGCTGGCCGGCCCTCTCACAGGGAGCTGACGAGACCGGGCGGCCCTCCGGTGTGGGTGACGTAGACGTGACTGCCTTAGCAAGGAGCTGCTATCTCTAGTAGGTCGTCGCTATCAATGGCAGGGGGCGTTGGCTTCGAGGGTGCAGATTGGGTACAACCCGACATCTCCATTCCTACAGTAAGCTCGTCCTCGAGCTTGAGTGCGTCATCATCGTGTTGTCGATCGATAATCATGCGAGATACAGAAGTGTCAGATATACAGCAAAAGAATATAGGAACTACAAAGTAGTTACGCTATAGCTTAAACTATATGGTGAGTTATTGACTGTAAGAAAGAACATGTGAAGTTATGATCTGCGATTAATTTACCAGACGGTATTTGATGATGATGGAGGAATGAGGTCCGCACAAACATTGAGAACAAGCTCGTCCTCGAGCTTGCCTAGGAAGTTGTGGGTGAAGCGGATAAAGAATCGGAGACGACGTTCAAGTCTTTCGTCTCGAGGGATAGGCACGTGGGGTGTGGTGATGAAGAGCAATGAAGTGAAGATGAAGAGGTTTCAAGTCTTCAGTATTCATTGCTGGAGTTGATGATGAAGATTATGATACATTCAGTACCTTATTCGGTACAGCATATGAGTTAATAGGTTATACATAATTGAGTACCTTATTCGGCACAGCACACGATTTAATATGTTATACATAAATCAGTACCTTATTCGGTACAGCACACGATTTTACTAGGTCATACATATCTACTGTTATGATGAAGACAACCATTATTTTGCATAGAACCATGACATTGTTATGGATGTGAAAAATGTGATAAAGATTAGGGATGTTACAAAGTTTAGAAAGATATGATGTGCTCCTTACTGTGCACACATGTGCGAGCTAGAGAATGTGGAAGAGGTGTTATTAATACACCATTGAGAATAAAATACATTATTGTATTGAAATACTGTTAGAAATCATTAGTAACAGAAAAATCATTCACATGTGACGGGATCAACTTATTCACATTTGTTGGTCGTAAGCTTTAGATAAACGATTTGTCAAGTGTCCACCTCAGGATTTTAGAAGAAGTTCGGTTGACACAGGGGCGAGGTTTTGAAAAGAAAGAAGTAATTGAATTAATAACGCGAATTTGAAATTCTTTGAAGTGCCCATTCAAAGAATTTGGTGTCTAATTTTGCGCGAAGCAGCGCAAATGATTCGACGTAAACTTATAATACACTTATCTAGCTACCTTTTAAGGTATAGATCAGTGTCCATAGTCCATATGTTGTTCTGCTGAAGTATATTTCGCCTGTAAGTGTGGTGATCGTCGCAATTGTTGTTCCGCAGTGTCCGGTGCTTCTTTTGAGCTCTCCAAAATAGGAGCTGGTGCCGTGGCAGAAGCACTGGCTACTGTGGAAAGTGGTGAATATAACTTCAATCGGATCATATGCATGTTTGTCGCTTTTGGCGACCCACAAGATCTTGGATCGTCACATTGGGTCGATCAACTACTTCGACACTGAACGGGCCTTTCCACTGATTGGTTATTTTGGGACGCACAATGTCGTCTCGTAAAAGTACTAGATCACCAGTGGAAAGCTCCGTGGGGCATACCTTATGAAATTGATCGTATCCCGCCTTGTACAGTTTCGTCTTTTCTGCAATTTGGCGTCCTACTGCAATGATACGGTCTTTCAGACCAGCAGAGAATTGGTCCGCGAAGTTGTCTGTGGCGAATACGAGTGTGGACGGCAAATTGTGGACGATATCACACCATGTGATCGGGTTCCTTCCATGTATGACGAAGAATGGGGTATATCCTGTAGTTGAACTTTTACTGCAATTATAAGCAAACACAATCGGCTGAAGGAAGTCTGACCACAGGTCTCTGGCTTCTGAGCAATACGAAGTTAAGGAGTCATGAACAACCTTAACTATTCGCTCCACCTGACCATTAGCCTTATGGTTATAGCTAGTGGTAAACTTGTTCAAAATACCGAGAGTGGGTTGATTTTTGCAAAAATCTCACTGGTGTAATTTGACCCCCGATCTGAAACTAATTCATTCGGAATGCCGTGCTTGGATATAACATCATTTATGATCGCTTTAACGACTAATTCCGTCGTTTGATTCACGAGAGGAGTACAAATTACAAACTTGCTAAAAGCGCATACTGATATAGATATACACCTATTTCCGTTTATACACTGTGGAAGAGGTCCGATTATGTCCGTATGAATACGCTCAAAAGGTCTTTGGGGAATTGGAAAACTTCCCTACTCCTCACGTATGATGTTTCCCGAAGGGGTTTTGACTTTTTGGCAAAATGGACATGTATTCACATATGTTGTGATATCTAGATATAAAGTTGGCCAATAATGCTTAGGCCAGTTAGCCTTTTACCGCTGCATAGGTTTTTTCTATTCCTAAGTGAGATCCCATCAGTGGATTGTCGTGGTGCGCAGAGATCACGACGTTTTGCATATGTGGGTTAGGAATCACAGTGCAGTCGTACTACACGTTGTAAGTACAGACAGTCCAGAAGAACATGATTTTTATCAATCATCTGAAATTTCTTAGGGGGTTGATTAACCTTTCTCTGAAAAAATCTTAATTACCTTCCCTATTCAGAATCCCGAGCTTTTCTAATGTCTTCCAAAGTGGGTAATAAGCATTGATGAATGGCGCAAACTTTGTTAATGGGGTAGCGGCTAAGAAAGTCACATAAGTTATTGTGTTTCCCAGCTCGATATGGTAACATCGAAAGCTTGTATGGAAATCTCGCATTTGGCAAGGCGGCCTACCAGATCTGATATGTGCATCAGAAATTTGAGGGACGCATGGTTAGTTACTAATGTTATCTTTGCGCTAGCTGCGTACGGGTGAAACTGTTTCAGTACAAAACTATGCCTAGCACTTTCAGTTCTATAATTGCGTAATATTTTCTCGTAAGTACTCACGAAGCTACTGTAGTGCCTTTAGTGTTCTGCGTTAGTTGGGAAATTTGTCTGAACCAGGCAGGTATCTGGTAATAGATGCTCTAACATAAATGACGTGAGAGCGTCAAAGATGAAAAGACAAAAATTGTGGTCTGGACGAGTACCTGTTTCCGGTGTAAGAAGGTCTTTTCTGCGGTTTGGTATAGTTAATATGACATTCCTAGACATAAGAGCGTTTTACAGTTGCGCAGTTAATGCGGACTGCCCACTGTAACGGCAAGAAATACGAAGCTGTACCACGAAAGGATTTTAAAGCTTGCGCATTCATTAACTAGGGCATCTGAGTGATGCTCGATACTTTATTCAGATAACTGCAAGATCCAGATTTGGTTATAGAAAACCCCAGATATGATTTCGGTCTTGAAAGATTCAACATCTTCGGATGCAAGCTCACATGAAAGCTTTGGGTGCGTTAAAAGCATTTATTGAAATTGCGCGTGAAGTCACCCCGCAATGGACTTCCAATTTTTTTTGCGTCAATACGAAAAATGTCTAAACTAGCTGTGGCACCATTGTTTGGGTGTAATTTAGCTTTCATAAGCCAGCATTATCTTTATGGGAAGCACATCTTTTGTGCGAATGTAGATTCTTAGTTAGGAACATCCCGAAATTTTGCATGGGGCAACACTGCTGGGAAAGGCAGAAAGGGACAACTGTTTATTAGAATTTCTGTATGAATTATATTATTTGATTTTATTGAAAAAATAGAAGCAAATAGCGTTGATGAAGAGTTTGGACCGTTACAAGGTTAATCGCGTGCTGGCAAAACTGTTGCTAGAGAAAGGATTCGAACTCTCGTTGTGCATTTTCTAGATGCGGGTGGTCCGGTTGCGCTATGCATGTCTGATTTTGTTGCTGTCTAAAGTTTTGGTGACTAGGACAACGAGTATGACTTTTCTGAAATCAAAATCGAGCTTGTGAGTTCTTGCAAAAAATAAAAGGATGGAAATCATCACCTTAGGTAGATCAACATTATTTTTGAAATGGGTTTGATTGGATAAAATTTGGCATGATTCTTGAGCAACCGTTATGGATGAAACTGCTCGATTATGTTACTCCAACGCAAACGCATTGTTTAAACCTCGACTTTAGCAAGGCAAGAAGCGGTGTTTACTACATTTTTAAAGGTATGTCAAAGCAGTTTAATACCTTGCTGTCTCTTTGAGAAGGAAGTACGAAAAGTTCTTGTCACGAGGAGGAAAACTGTAGAGGGAGGGTCATTCCGACGCCAGTCAACGTAAAATGAGCCCTATTCTGTGAGCCAAGTTTTTTTTAAATTAACTTAGATGAGAGATTTTTTTGTAATGTAATTTAACTTAATGTATTTGTTTTCATTTTTTTTATAATTTGACAGAATTTGTACATTTCATTAGGATTGACAAAAAAGATGGTATCCACGTGAGAACTGTTTGCCTTTTATCACTTGTGTGAGGATTGGCTTGTTGTAGAATTACTGCATACTACAAAAAAAACGATGCGAAAACACTGAAAATATCAACGTTTATGTTGCTTCATGACAATTTTCTGATTGCAATTTTTTCCGTTTCGGAAATTGTAGAACATCCGAAAGATGCAAATTAATGAAAGTTGCTGCTGAAAAAATATATACTTGCAAGGAGTCAGAGGATTCTCAATTAGCTACGCTCCGTTTAGATGTTCATATAACAAAATTTTGAAAAAATCACTGATTTTACCAGAAAATATCATTAGTCTGAGATTGTTTATGTTTGACAGGGAGATAATTTTATGTCTTTTGATTGCAATTTTTTTTCAGAGGTCCCTATTCTTCCTTAGCTTTACTTTAGTTTCGAAATAGGAATTCAGCGATTTTACCAAAGAATGTCAAATGCATAGCCTACTGAGGAGAGAAATGAGGTGTTTTATAGAAAATCTCAATGAGAAAGTGTTTGCTAAATGCTAGATTTCTTATTATTTGAGAAAAATAATGTTTTATGAAAATATTGTTCTAAATTTTTATTTGAATCATTGCAAAAGAATATGCCTCGTCGAGAATTGGAACTTTGGGTTGCACTAAAGTGATTTGTCACAGCGTCAGGATGGCTTGCTGTTTTCCTCTTCTTTTTTAACCTAAAATAAAAGGAAAATATAGAAAAATCGTGAACAAGCTATTCGTCTATCATTCTTTATTTTTCGTGCAGTTTTACCGCACTTTGCTAATTGTTTTCAAAGAAATGATGCTTCAACAAAAAATCCAGTTTCTAGTTAAACTTGAACCCTTTGTAAAATTGTAATTGTATTTGTATTTTTTCTGCTCGATTCCAAATCAAAGTTCATATTTAGTGGTAGATCACTTGGGCAGTACGCTTTCGAATTGTAAATGAATTATTCCCGGCAGACCTGACATTATCGAGTACATGCAAAAATTGTGTCTGTTGCACGATTCGAACCTACACAGCTTATTCTACATGCCAGAGCTTTTACACTGTACCACTGAGGCGTTAGTTTGTCGATGTCGAAAATTCTGATGCCTTGGAGGCGTGGCAAAAATTATACCCATGGCGGGATTCGAACCTTAGTCGTTTTTCTACAGTTTGTTCATCCCACTGCTCCACCTATGCGTCTTTAACGCTTTACGGTATAAAATAAAGTTTTGAATTTATTAAAAATATTTACGGTGTAGTAGGTTTTGCTAAATCGGGCTTGAAATAGCTTTTGATTCATTGGAAAAATATATTTCGAAACAAAGAATGTGATTGAAATGAGTTGATTTTAGCTCATAGCAATGACTTTATAAAATTTTATTTAAAATTTTATTGGGTAAGACGCAGCAAAGCACAAATTGATCAAGAAACTGTTTTATGAATATCGTGTTTTAAACAAAATTGTAATTTGGCGCTGTGAGAAGCAAAAATTATCGATTTTTTCCGACCGAGCATTGAGTGCACCGGTGTCGCAGTGGTGCGCGTGTGGTCACAGGGTCGGGTCTTCACCTAGCCAAAAAAATTTCATACTACATTGATAAATATTTTGCCTTACACTCCTGATTAGTAGGTCATAAGTTTGCCTTCAGATTCGGTCTTAAATTGCTTTTTTTTCATAGACAAAAAATGTGAGTTCGGGGATAAGTCGAAAAATTTCCGCGACCTGTTTGGTTTTTATTTGACTACGCCTTTAGGAAGATCAGTTGCGGATACTTCGTGTGGTGTACGTGCCACTAGAATTGCACGATCATTTAATTTAAGATGTCTGTTAAATAAATTTATTGGTTCCTTTTTTATTTAGGGCCATGGGGCATTTCCTAGTGGTTCCTCATAGTCTATGAATAAAAGTTGCTGAGGTCTGTGTTCTGCACTGCTTGCTTCCCTCCCTTATTTAGATAAGATATACTGGACTGCTCCTATGAAAATTGAGAGCCTCAGTTATTCATAGGACAAATGCAAAAATTTATGTCTTAGCCGGGATTCGAACCTTCGAGTCGCTCGTGATGCCGCGAACGAAGCCCACTGCGCCATATAGACATATATGTGTTTTTCAAGTGCCCTGACGGTAATTGGGACGGAGCAAAAAAAAATTTCGGCGTGTGATTCGAACCTCTCAGCTGCCCCTCTTCGCACTGCGCCATGAGGGTCGCACTATCCGTCTGGGGTTGTTCTCTGACGAGATCTGATAATTGTTTTTGAATTAAACAGTGATTTAATTGACGAACTCCTCCAGCTTTCTCTCTCGACTTCTTCTTTTGAAAATTTAAAATGTCGGAAAATTTGAAAATTTGAGAATTAAAAAATCTGTTTTTAAAACTTTGAAATGTCTGAAAATTTGAAAATAAAAAATCTGCTTTTAAAAATTTAAAATGCCCGAAAAGTTTAAAATTTTAAAGATTCGCTCTTTCAAAATTTAAAATGTCCGAAAATTTAAAAATTAAGAAATCTGTTTTTAAAAATTTGAAGAAAATGTTGCCTGAGTTTTGAAATTAAAAATTTCCGAAAATTTTGAAAATTTGAATAAAAATTAAATCCTTTAGGAAAAAATTAAAAAACTTAAACTTAAAAATTTAAAGATCTAATTTTGAAAATTTTTAAACATTTGAAAATAGCTTAGAAACTATCCTTTTTAAAAACAATTTTTGTAATTTAAACTTCGGCGCTTTACCTGGTCTTGGATCTGTAATAATTTGAGAAAGGGAAACAGCAGTGCTGCGGAGTGCTATGTCGCTCCTTTGTTCAGAACCATGCTGGCCTCTGCTCAGGACCATGGGGTCCTCCGACCCTGGTCCCTCTGTGTAATAAAGATAATGCATAAGGAATGTTGTTCTGTGATTCAGTGTTATCTCCGTGGGGGTCTTCTTGCGTGCTTCTGCTGCCGCAATCTCTAAGCGGTGGGTGGTAAGTGGGTCATGTGTGCCCAACACAGTCGTCGGCACAGCGCTATCTCACGGAGCATGGCCTCTGGACTGCTAGCGGGTCACAGCATAGAGGGACAACACTATCTACCCTTTTTTTTTGTTTGCCAAGGCCTTTGGCGTTATGGTTAATGTCGACGAATGGCGAACGAGTCCTTTCACATTTCGGCAGAAGAAATATATAAATCTAGTAAAATGAAATAAATTTAAATTCTCGGCGTCTCGGCGTCTCTCGGAATCTCGGGAAGCGCGGCCAAGGATGCTTAGAAAACATTTAAAAAAATTATTTAAAAAATATGTTGCAAGTCTCGGCGTGTCTCGGAATCTCGGCGGTTCTCGGAAGCGCGGCCAAGGATGATTACAAAATTATTTAAAATAATAAAAAAATGCGCGGCGTCTCGGCATCTCGGAATCTCGGAATCTCGACGTCTCTCGGAATCTCGGAATCTCGACGTCTCTCGGAATCTCGGAATCTCGACGTCTCTCGGAATCTCGGAATCTCGACGTCTCTCGGAATCTCGACGTCTCTCGGAATCTCGGAATCTCGACATCTCGGAATCTCGACGTCTCGGCATTTACATTGTAATACTAAAAATATGGATCCAAAATCCTATAGATATATTGTTACATTTTTAATGAAAGCCTGAAATGTGGGATCTCGTCGCCTGGACTGATATGTATTGAATAATAGTTAATTTAAATATATTTTTCGATTATTTGTTTTTTTTCACATATTTACATATTAACATAAAAATATTCCTATGCCTGCAGTGCAATAGAAAGAGTCATCAGACTACGGAAAACACTCACCCATCCGGTCGTGGACATCGGTCGTCGGGTGCCAGCGGGGTGTGGGGGATAATGATGGGTAATTAGCGATCGCTTAGTTAATCGAAATGAATGAGAAAAAAAATTTAATCTAGAATCTATAAAAATCTCCCCGGGACCTCCATATCAGGTTAAAGGCTAGCTATTACCTCACCTGACAAATCCTACGGAGTTCTATTCATATTCCTAGATTACAGTGCACACTATTCAGTATGCATATTTATTATCTTATAGCATACTGTATTAGAAGAAGGGGAAAGAGGGATGAGAGAGGTGAGAGGGCTGGCCGGCCCTCTCACAGGGAGCTGACGAGACCGGGCGGCCCTCCGGTGTGGGTGACGTAGACGTGACTGCCTTAGCAAGGAGCTGCTATCTCTAGTAGGTCGTCGCTATCAATGGCAGGGGGCGTTGGCTTCGAGGGTGCAGATTGGGTACAACCCGACAGACACGTGAACCTGATATCGGGTGTACGCGATAGCCGAAACCTCTTCCGACTGCGCTACACCATTTTTTCATTAACTGTTTTGCAATGATTTGAATAACATGAATCAGGTGCTTAATCAAACTCGAATATAGCGAGCTTCATCGGTCGTTGTTGAAGTCTGAACATCAATTTGATACGTTGTTTTAAACTGTAGAACAATTAATACTCAACACTTTAAAGGATTCATTTCTGTGCTCATAACAAATCTGTCTTCCTCATTGAATGAATCTGCGCGAGAATCTCCACAATTTCAAAACCACATCTGGAAAGAAGAACCTATCAACCCCTTCGCAACAATGCAATTTTTTATTTGCTCGTTGCACCCACAGTTGTTAACGGAAAATGTGTTTGTAAATAAATCTAAATCAAGAATTCGCATCTCCTGCTAATTAGCTGATACATAACGATGGAGATTGAGGTGCTCGTTGCAGAAAAAATGTAACACTTCTCTCTAGCATCGCCCGAAGCCGTCCGATGCTGCAAGCGGGCGTCGGACAGCATTACCCGACATTGTCGCGAAAAGGTTAAGGAGTACAAAAATTGCAGAAAACGTTGAAACGTAGAAACTAAATAAACAACGTTAGAGGCAGAAAAGATGGTCGTGCCAAATCCGCTGCGGAAGGGCGTTCGTAAATTTTCTACAAAAATCGAACCCCAGCTTGACCCCGCACTGCAGACTAATTCAAGGTCAAACACAATGTTGTGCAGCACGCCAGACACACGCCTAAACCTACCAGAAGAGCTGAACTCAGCGCTATACAAAAGACGATTCGTCGATTCGTCGATCCAGTGCGGAAGACGAACAGGAGCGCAGCCTGATTCATTTCTGTTGAATAAATATTAAGCTACTCATGGTTACTAACGAACGATGCCTGGGACAGTACTAGACCAGTTGTATCAGTGCACACTTACTGTAGTGCATTCCGAGATCTCGTTCTAACTGGTCACCAAGGGATTGGATGTCTACGGAGTGGCCGACCCATACGAGCTAAATCTGATTACAACGATTTCTATTGAATTTCTATGCATAACTGGTGCTACACAAAACACATCATTGAGCCGCGACCGCAGCGAGAAGGCTGGTCATTTCTCTAAGCCCTTTCTAGAAAAGTCAGAGAAAGGAAAGAGAATGCTTGTAATGTGGAATATACACGTGTTCGGCAGTACCCACAGGCATAGAAGTCTGAAGGACGAGAAGCGATACAATCGTAGAAGGCGTCTTCCACATCCACTTGAGATTCCTGGGCAATGTTCACGCGTGACCGCACCGTCGGAGGAGGCACCGGTTGCTGCATGCACCGTCGTTCTTGGTTCAGTGGCATTCGTGTCCAAATGGACAATCCAGTCTTGGAACGCGTGCCTGCACCTTAATGGTGTCTATAGACAACCGCCTTATATAGTGTTTCACTCAAGCAGAGATGGACACCTGCTTGACGAATGAACCAGCAGTTCCAGCACTAACCAGAGCTGTTAAAGCCTAAACAGGAACAGTCTACTGAAAGCTGACCGGCCTCCCTTAATGTACAGATTCGTGCTGTTGATCTTGCTTGAAGGGGCATTAAGGCTAGCGGTGGTACTGTAATTCCATTAACAAGAATTTCATCCTACACTTCCCCTCTGCCCATCCGTTCAACGCCAACAAGAATAAATTAAAAATGTATTCCGAACAGCTAGTTCAGTTTCATCCCATAGCGATCAAAATTTTTCTCTCACAAAATTACAGCTGACATTGTATTAGATTATTAAATATGAAATGACCTATTTTGAATCAGAATTTTGATTTATTATTTCTTATACAACAGACAGTGTAATGAATCAAAATATTTGCGTAAACAATTTACACATCTCTGCCATCTTAACGCAAACTTGCAGATGCCGGAAGCATAGAAGCCTAGAGGGCGAAAAGCGATGAAATCACAAGCGTTTTCCACATTTACTTAAGGATAGAAATTTTATCCTGCAAGATGTGGCACAATGCTTGGAAGATGTGCTAGTCAGTTGGTCCGAGATCCTTGGAATACGGTGGGTGTATGAGAAGTTGCACATCCAATTCCTGCAGTTTCAGCAACGTTGCTTGTCGTGCGTTGTTTTGTAGGAGTATTGGCCTGTCTCTGTTGACCAATCTTGGATGCTTAGCTGCAAGCTTCTTTGTCATATCCTCCACTGGTTACAGTAGACGTCCAGTTATTGCCTCACCAGGTGTCATGAAGTTGTAATGCACGATTCCACAGGTATACCACCAAACGTATAAAGTCTAACACGGAATGCTTCGCTCTATCAGATGGAATAATTCTTGCCGCGCCAATGCTGAATAATTGTGTTTTTTCGAAGACTTATTGATGTATGTCGAAAAAGCAATTGCGAATGGTAATTTATTTCAATTTCAAACTGGGCCAATCCGCCGTCGAAGTAGCCCGGCAGATCGACCATGCTTCTTTTTCTTATTCTTCTTCTTCTCCTGAGCGTTTAGTCCCACTCGCAGATCCGCTGTTCTTGTGGTCCGTCGCCATCTCATCCTATCAAAGGCGTCTGGCGCGGCGCCGATTTCAGCCAGATCTTTCTTAATGACGTCCTTCTACCTTTTCCTTGGGACTCCTCTCGGACGCATTCCGGGTGCCTCGAAATTTAGGGCCAACTTCGTGGGATGATTCTCTGGTCCTCTGAGGATGTGTCCGTACCACCTTAGGCGGTGCTCCCTCATCTTCAGCTGGATCGGAGCTGTCTTCACGACTGCTCTAACATCCTCCTTTCGCACTCTGTCCCGGCGGGTCATCCACATTCCCATTTGAGCATTCTCATTTCCGCAGCGTGCAGTTGCCGCTCCTGGGCTCTACCTAGGGTCCAGCATTCACAGCCATAGAGAAGGGCCGGCCTCTCTACTGTTCTATAGAACTTGGCTTTGAGTGTCCTGAAGCACCTGCGGTCGCAGAGGATTTCTGTGCACTCCCTCCATTTGATCCCACGCTGCACTTATCCGTCCCTTAACCGCCTGGTCCACGCTTCCTTCCTCGGATAGATCGCTTCCGAGGCAGCGGAATTGTTCTACCTTTTCGATCACCTTCCCTTGGCAGTCTAGGATCGGTTCGGTGCACTGCTCAGAGCCGATGAACTTCTTTTTCCTCACGTTCAGCCGTGGCCGTTGCCTGCGAAGGCTCCTTGCCACAACTGCACCTTCTCCTCCAGCTCTTCTCGGCTATCGGCTACAAGGCGATATCGTTCACGTAGAGGATGGTCCTCAAGGTGGTTCACTAAGCAATCAAGCGTCATCACGAAGAGAAACGGACTCAGAGCCGACCCTTGATGCACCCCCACTGCAGCCCAATTCAGATCAATCATCGTGGGGGCAGAGTAGTAGTCTTGTACAAAGGGGCGTCCAACGGGCGTTCGAAAAATTTCGTTCCGGAGATTTCGGAAGATGCACCCCGAAGAGGCAGCTTTTTTTCCCCGGTATCAAAGCAACCGGTTTTTATATCGAGTGTTCTTCACAAGTGATGAAAAGTGGGTTCTGTACGATAAATGAAGCCGATCAGGACAGTGGGTATGTGCCAACGAACCCCCAGGTACTTCTCAAAGCTGAAATCATACCATAAAAAGACGATGGTAACAGTGTGGTGGTCGGCGTTAGGCGTGGACAGAAGAGGTCCCATTCTTCTGCACGACAACGCCCGCACCCACGTTTCTCAAATCACGATGCGAAAATTAAACGAACTGGGAGTTGAAGTTTTGCTTCGCCCGCGACACTCACCAGACCTTGCGGCAACGGACTCCGACATTTTTGAGCAAGAACTTCCTCGCTGATAGAGCCCTCGCTAATCAGGACCACACAAAAGCAGTCTTTTGAGAATTTGTCGCATCTCTACCATGCAGCTTTTTTCGCTGATGGAATTATTCAGCTAGTATCGCGTTGATAAAAGCGTGCTGATTCAAATGGTGTGTATGTCGACTGAACCCGGGAAGTATAAAGAAAGTTATGATTCTTTGAAATGGAGCAGTCAAAACCGCCAAAATTTCCTAACCAACCTAACAGGGGCCAAATTCGTCAACGACTTATGTAACTTTAACGGAGAATTGTAAGCTTATCAAGCGATATGGTGAGCTAAAAACCGCGTGTAAAGCGCAAATAACGCTGCTTATCGTTCACCACATCGCTTGATAAGCTTACAATACTCCGTTAAAGTTACGTAAGTCGTTAATGAATTCGGCCCCAGTTCGGTTTCATCTCAAAAGGATAAAAGATAAGACTAAAGAACGGCGTTACTCGACCATTTCGGATGCGCCACGCATTCTACTTCTACGCGATGTCGTAGAGCCGATTTGAATGCGGTGTCATACGATGAATTGCGGTGGCCAGCCGATGAACAAGTTAGCGTTTTATCCTTCTCAGATAAGTCTGGTACCAATTCACCGATACCGGAGGGTAGCAAGGCCTGTTTGGCCAGGAAGTGGAATCCGAAAAAAGAATCTGGAATAGGTGCTCTCGACTGGTGGCGTCTAACCAGTATAATACAGCAATTAGCACAAATTTCAGCTAAGTTGTGTCGACAGACTGACGCGAACAAATTTGGCTCAGAAGGGTGCTGGTGCTGGGATTCCGAAGCTCGTGAAAGTTATATTCACCATGATCTCCAAGAACCGGAAAATAAAACCGGAAGCGACAATCATTTCAAATCTTAAAACAGCAGGTGTTAAGGAAAATGGCATCTTTATATGTTTCAGATGTTTACATTTTCTATGCATAATTACGGCATGATTACTTTGAAGTAAACTGAAGACGTAGAAACTACAAAAGTTAATTAGGAAATCTATGATAAGTGGTGGAAAATCCCTGTTGTTAAGTGACTTAGAAGGTGGCTCAGAACACACGATGTTGTGCAACACAGGTCGTTTCCAAATGTTAACCACGATTAGACTCTACAGCCAAGAGAAGGGGATGAAACGTCTGGGCGACGACCGGGGTGCTCAAACACGAGATCATTGATAACCGACCGCGAAATAATGGTGGGTGGTCGTCGGTCAAGGTTCTCGCACTGTTCGTTCTGCTCTATAGGAGGCTGAAGATTCAGAATAGTCCGCTCAATTTAAGAGTGCCATAGCCTATCCTTTGGTCGGTCTACCTATGGCATCTTTTTAGGGTCAATGAGTTGAAACCGACCTTGCCTGGAAGAATGCTTCACTGATGTGAAGCAGTACTGAATTTGCTCATGGGCTTTTGTCCGACGTAGTGCGTAGATACGGAGTCATTCAAAACACTGACTGCATCTACTTACTCCATGTATCGCTACTAGTAACAACCGCATCAGATTTTCCAACTCTCTGGATTGGGTGCAACAGTACAATGATGGGTTTACCTAACACCATGTATTCTATTCAGAGTTTCTCTTCAATTCTGGAGCAACATTACTGAATATTCCGAGCCAAAGAATCTGATCTGCATGATTTCAATTTTTCTTCGAATATTTCATTGCGATTTTGATTGGCCAGCAGAAAATACTCAATACCAAAAAATTGCAACTGATTTTTCTTTTCCTCAGAACACCTATCTCCAAATGCCGCGTATGTCCCACGCGGCAGAAAGCGTCGCCTACATGTGTGCTTAGAATCGGTTTCAAGGGCTGGTCGTTTTAGCTAGTGGTCTTTTGTCGCCTATGCTTCAGTGAGTTCACAACTGGTTTTTAACCATTTGTGTGGAAATAAATAAAGATAGGATAAATTCATTTAAATTTAGAGAAATGTACTTACTGATTAATTCTCTCTGCGCCAAGTACCACGCAGAAACATGCAGAAGGCCGAAAGAGTCGGTGGATATTTAATGCGCTTCACAATTTTTTACACGCGTCCTTCAAAAAACAAGGAATAAATTACAAAGACGGCGTTGATCGTTTCTCCTTGGGATGCTCCACCCATTATACATCTTGGGACGATCGAGGAGGCAAGTTGAATGTATTTGAGCAACACCATAAATTGTGGAGGCTAGGCGTTGGGGAAGTAAGTTCATCTTTCCAGGCGTCTGGTCACCATTCACTCATCTATGTAGCCCGGGTATGAAGGCTTGGTTGGCCCGAGGCAGGAACCGACGAACCATGATTCCGTCCGAGCTGCACTCAAGAGCCAGCGCCTCCTTCAGCTACGCCACACGCGTACTTCGAAAAGATATCAGACATGACACATTAAATTAAATAGACTTATTACTTTCATACTTATTTTACGACCATTTATTAGGGGGGGGGGGGCAAAAGTAATGAGACAAAATGAAAAAAAATCTTTATCTCTTTATAACTCAATTACAACTCAACGATGCTGAGGAGTGTATTTGCCATTAAGGGCAAGGACCTTGCTGCCATCGCTCAGCCAACTTCCTGATCCCATCCTTCCAGAACAGCTTGAGCCTGGTGTTGATCAACTGCTCGATATGGTTGTCAAGGACTGCTTGGGTTCTTGTGTCCCTTCCGACTAGGACGTCCTGTAGGCTCAAGTAGTAGTGGTAGTTGCATAGAGAGATGTCTAGCGAATACGGTGGGTGAGGCATGTAAACGTAGCCCAGCTGGCCAAGCTTATCCGTGCTTACTTGTTTCCGATGGGGTGCGGCGTTGTCGAAGAGGAGAACCTTCTTGAAGCGCTGCGAATGAATAAGAGCGAGTCGCCGGCCCATCTCCTCTATTTCGTTCACCATGGCCTTAGAGTTCATCGCGGTGCTCTTGGGAAACAGCCTCCGGTAAACCGATCCATGGGCGCAGACCCAAAAGCTCCAAAGATGCTTCTCGCCGTGAACATCTCGCCGAACGGAGGTCGGTAACAATTCGCCAGGCATCACCCAGACTCGCTGCTTGGCAGGGTTAAGGTAGAAGACGTACTTCTCATCCTGCGTGAATATTGAGCCCAGGCTGCTCGGGGTTGGGATTTGGGGGAGATTTGCGCGACACAGGTCGACTCGTCAGACTGGGGTTTCGGCATGAGACAGGCTGAGGTTTTTGGCATGCTTCTGGAAAGGGCGGAAGTGGTAACTTCTCAGATGGGCTTCAGTAAGTAGCATACAAACATACAAATACAACAAGTAGGAATCCAGACTCCAGCCACGAGATATATGGACACGGCATGGGGTGTCTCATTACTTTTGCCCCCCCCCCCCCCTAATATTGGTTTAGGCTCCTTACATTTGGGATTCTGAATAGCAGCACACTGAAAAATACGACATTGCGATGAAAAGTGGTATTATATTTCACTTTGTTGATCCGTCTGAGTTAGCCAAAATTTTGCAGGATTGCTTCGTTTATTTTTCTCTGTTTTTATGTGCTCACTTAAGGAGCAGTTATAAAAAAATAAATAAAAATAAATACATATAGGAAATCATAGAAAAACGAGAATAACACGAACAATTTCTGCGACGGCTAGAAAATCAGCACGAAAGCTCCTCATTTGGGCAGGTGTGGTGTGTCGTCAATGCAAAATGGTTCATTTTCAATTTTGTTGCCGTTATACAACAGATGGAGAGAGCATATACCCTCCCCTCACTGGGATAGATCCCAAATTCTGACGCATAAAAATGAAAAAGCACAGATGAAGATGTACAGCCATGTAGATAGAAGCGCATGTTGCCTATTCCTCCAATTGCTCGAAATTTTTGAGGCAGTCTAACCAGCAAGAGTGTTTGTTTGGGTAAGGGTCGAACATGGAATTCTCTTGTCCCCTCAAAAAGCTCGCCTGCCGATAATTTTAGCGTTCCGTAATGGAGCTATTGGCATTAACAATACGTATTGGGTTAGTAAACAAATTTCACCCAATAGTGACTCTAATTAGGCTGAGCTTTAGGTCATACGCTGACGGTATGGGTCGGTTTGCCCGAAAGGTTGTTAAATAAGAAGCCTAGGCCAACGTGGCCTTTGTTTATAAATCGAATGACATCTTTCGCTTACCTTCACAGATCGTATTCACTACACATTTCTTGGTTTGAAGCGAAACTTGTGGAAAGCAGCCGGTAAACGATGAATGCACAGGAGGGTGCTCTGGTCGCGATAATGAGAGCAATTCGACCTTGCAGTCATCAAATTACTGCCCCCGAACAAGTTTCATTTCACGGACGGTTTTTGCTCAAAAGAGCTGAAGGTCTAGCAGAATCAGATGTGTCGATCCAGACCAAATCCAAATCTACGTACTGCTACTACATCTGTTCCAAGAAAACACAGAGCGGATGACAGGCCTTTCCGTTCCTAGATCTGGCTGAGAGTATTGTTGTTGTTGTTATTGTTTATTACTATTGCAGAGGAAATACACTTAAAAACACTGTAGCAGTTGCACGAAACCCACTTAATAAAAAAAAATAACACAGCGACACAAGGCATACAAACAATGGAGCACTTCATACAAATGATAATACTATCACAACCAATTTCAAATTCGAGAGACAAATTTTGGACTCGGTTTCTGGATTGTCTCAGTGTTAAGGGAAACTGATGGTGCCTAAAAAACTTTAAGTTCAAACAGCATGCTCTGTAAGTGAAATGTATTGCTCGCAATTTGGTTTTTGTATGAGGGAGAGATAGCTTAGCAGAACAACCTCTTGTGTGCGATTTCTTCATCTTAAAAAATCTGCATGTTCCAGAATCATTTCTAAATTACTAGGTTGTGAGGAAGGTTTTCCGCCACTCACTTTGGCGATCTACCAAATCTTTGAAAGGTATTCTGGAACCTTCGCCCAATAACGCATACATAGGCCGACCTAGGACCTACATTTATCACTATTGTCGTCTCATTCCGTTACGACTATGGCAGAGGAAAAAGAGCAATTTGACTGCTTCTGCTTTACAAGGTCAAAAGGTGGAGTCGTGATGGGTAACATAGGTAGAATGATGGGTCCCTCCACTGTCTCCTACGACACAGCGAAAGTGAGGTTCCGGAATTTCAAGAACGAAGGCTTTTGCTTGGAGGCACAGTGGATTGCTGATTCGGGAGGACTGAGGATCTCTGGTTGCACCCGTGAACTGGCAGAGAAACTGGAGAGCAGTCACACCACCACAGTTCAACACCTGCATGGCCTTGGGAAGATATATAGATGTGGTGCATGGATACCGCATGAACTTAGCGGCCACCAGCTACAGGTGCGCCAGGATGCGTGCATGAACTCCTTGAATTTACGGCGGAATCTTTTTTGACTGGAGAATCTGGTCACTGGCGGCGAAAAGTGGGTGGTCTGCCTTAACGACACGCGAAGGCGTCAATGGCTCAGACGTTACGAAGCAGGAATTCTCGCGCTCGGACCGAAACTTCATCCAAAAAGGTAATGCTCAGTGTCTGGTGGAATTGCAGTTCATTCACTGTGAGCTGCTACCTCCAAACGTTTCTGTAATTAGGGATGTCTCCTGGCCGCTGGACCGCGTTGAAGCAGCTCTGGGAAGCAGTGCAAGATCCTCCTTCACGACAGTGCGCGTCCACACGTTGCAACGGAGACTTAGAAAAAACTCCGGTGTTTCGAGTGGCATGTTTTGGCCCACCCACCGTATCCACCTGGCCGCGCTTCAATGCACTACCATCCATTTCTTTCGTTGTCGAACCATTTGCAGGAGAAACAATCTGACGACAAGGAGCAAATAGAAAAGTGCTTCGCTGAGTTTTTTCTCGTGAAAAGCAGACGAATTCCATAGAAGCGGGATCTGTTTGACAAACGGAAATACGTTGTAGACAATAATGCTGCATATGTTCGTTAGTTGTTGTATATATGAAACGCGAGAAACAAATTTATAAAACGCCAATTTCGGGATACTTTTTTTACAACCTAATATAACAACCCATGTACGAGACAGAAATTGAAAATTCTGCGATAGGATTCCAGGAATGGTAGATCGAGTATTTATTTGTAATTGATGCTTTCGGTATATGCGAGTGTAAAAAACTCTATGTCTTCGGGTTTCGTGACAAAGATATCCAAGCGAGTACAAGCAGCAGGCAAGGTAATCTCGGACACCGTTTTTTAGCTGCCAGGTTCGGCCCTCGATGAATCTCGGCATTGATCGTTGTCCAATTGCTTAATGTGGTGTTGAACTCGAAACCGAGATAGTACACGCTTTATTGACGACTAACGTTTCGGCGATGTCGCCTTCTTCAGAGCTCAAACTTGGGTTTTTTGTTTTGATTTTTTTCGTAGTAATTAAACCGAAGTTTGAAACTCTGAAGAAGGTGATACCGCCGAAAGGTTAGACGTCAATAAAGCGTGTACTATCTCGGTTCTGAGTTCAACACCACATTAAACAATTGTTTTCAGTTTCAAGGTCGAGTGTGAGGTCAATTTTCATAATTTACAGTAACCTCGGGGAGCTCATCCTCTTCCTTTCTAGGAATGAGAACGTTGTAAATAGGTTGATTTCCTCGTTTAATCGATTTTTATAATTTAGCCTAAGTTTCATCACGCTTGTTTCTGAATCGCTGCATTCCTCCCACTTTTACTTTAGGGTTTTATAAACACGCTTCGAAGCATGCGACTAGGACACTTGTTCTGAAAAAATGAAAAATGTGGGTGCAGATAGTGAGTGAGAGAGCAATCCAATGGGCCCGGCAGCATATTTGTCCGACTAGGTAGAATAGAAGAATTGAGAAATTGGTGCGCGCTGATGTGACCAGTTCGTATTCGTATCAGTACTTCAGCCTTCCGCGTTGACGTGCTCCGAAAAACTTCTATAACCGGTAGCATCGCCGTTCTTTTCGTGCAGTCCGATTAGGTAATTTTGATCGCTGTAATGTACGCGACTCGTCGTTGCACTTAGCCATCAAAGGTTAGACGGCATGTGATTTCTGAAGCAGAACACCTGGTATGGTGCTTAGGAAGCGCTCTGCACTAATGCAAAGAACGGGTTCTATGAACACCCGTAGATTCTGAAGACACTGCGAATCTATTTTACTTTAATAGAACTGGAAAACGCAGAAATTTTTTTATTATACGAAGAATCCTTTGGCAGATACGGAGCTGGGAACGACCATAGGAACGATTAGATAAACTTCCATCCAAATCTCAAAGTTCACTTCGGAACACAGAAAGTGAAGAATCACCTTCAGTTATTTGACGATAGCCCAAGTTTCCATGGGCATCTTTCCCACACACCTCCACCACCTGACGAGACGTTTTGCAAGAAGCGACGTGTTTTGGAGAAATTTTAGGCCCACCACCATATGGATTTCTTCACGTCTTCTTCCTTAATTCGAGAGGATTCTATCACTGACATCTGGTAGATAAATATTTGTAGGAGGTTCTCGAAGAAAGGGATCATATGCATTCAGGAATTCGACAATCTAAAATAATCTTGTTAGTGTCCACGGATCTGATGCCGAATTCAAAATGTTAATTGATTGATGGTGTCTCTGGCTATTTCTTCTTTTACTGATGTTATTTGTTTTATCTTCTAGAAGATGATCTGTGCTGTAGATTCAAATCTAGAACGGATCATCTTCTAACTAATAAAACAGGTAACATCAGAGGTCTTCCCCTATTAGATTTGCACCGAGAACGGTCTTTTTTAAGGTTACTCTCCCGACTAGGAACTCGGAGACTAATGGTGAGATTATCTGGGCAACCAGGTTAGTGTAGTTTTAACATTTCAGGAAATCGTTTAAGAGCGGTCACCACCAACTAGGATTGCACCCTGTACATCTAAAAAGTGCGATTCGTTGGTGTGGAGCTTTTAAAGAATTACAAAAAATAGAATAGGAATACTAAACACATGGTACCAAGGAAAAATTCCTCAAAATATCACAGTGTATGTAAATTGACTATTCCAAAAAATTGTTTCGAGTGAACATGTTTATTTCGTTGCTTTAGTATTTTTGCTTTTGATTGTTTTGTAAACAAACCACGTTAGGATAAAAGGCTAAGTCCGCCGCTAATCAAATCCTGCCTGGAGTGTGCCACACATTCTACTTTTGCGGGATTACTCGAAGTCTTTGAAGTGTTCGGCTTATAAAGTGACCTCCAGGGTGCACCCGACCGGAGGCAGACATAACTCCAACGCCGCGCGAACCCTCCCTGGCGTCGCGCGCGGTGCGCGACGAAATTGGACGAGTTGTAGCGGTCCGACTGCTTCCGACAGAAACAGCTAGTAACGCTTTCGACAGGGACGGCTGGTGACTTGCGCTAGAGCGCGAATGTGTGCCGCCGACTGTCCACCGCATTTTTCGCGTAGAAGGTGGAAGGTAGTTGGGTGAGACACTTCCGATGTCTCCTGGAAAGGAATTCTATGCGTACTGGTAGGGAATTCTATGCCCAAATCTACGCGTTCCTCGCTTGCATTATAGTGCATTGTTAACCGGTAGCAAATTAGAGTGCGTAGAATCCTAGTAAAGTTAGCTGTCAAAACTCCATACGTGTCTATCGCGCGTGAACTTACGAGTATTGCCTATTACTCGTAAGTTCAAGATCTTCTTGAAGTGGGAGCGTTTGTTAATAAAGTGCGGATGGAATGAGACTCAATCTATGCCGAGTGAAGGAGAACGGTGAGGAAAATTCGAGACCAGAACTGGGCCGGGATTATCAGGTAGAAGTTTCGGAAGCAAGTGTTTTGCTGAGACGTGATACTTTTGCGAGTATTCAAGGACAGACCAAGGGCGCACTAATCTATAGGTTTTCCCTTAATTCTACCTTTGTTCCACAATTGACCGTCACATTTCTCCAACACTGGTCATAGTTCAATTGCCGCTTTAACAGTAGCAAAATTTCGTGCTCCGCCGCTAACTGAGTGTCCGCGTTTCAGCGCCGCGACGTCGCACGCGGCTAGCGCGCGACGTCTCGTTGGAGTTACGTCCTGGAGCCGCATCCGACGGACAAATTCAGTTTCCTTCCCTTTCACACATGTGCGCTTCCGAATCACGAACTGTGGAGAAATTAAGGCGCTATGTGACAACGGAGGGGTTGGCAAAATTCAACGAATTCAATTTTAACGAATCACCTAGGATGCGACTCAGCACATCCTAGGTGATTCGTTAAAAGGGAATAATTCCCGGAAACAATAAGGAAAATTTAAAAAAGCACTCACCTACGTCACTTTACCGGAAACTTTAAAGGGCGCGCTCCTACTATCGGACGTGGGTCCTGCAGCGAATATGATATTGCACGAGGGGAGAGAACGGAGGCGTGGAGTGCGCGAGACGGCGCGACGAAAAACCATTCCAACGGAGGTTGCCCGGCTCTTTTAGAGTTTTTTTTACTTGTGTATGATGTGGGAGGGCGAGGCGCGCCAAGGGGGGTTGGAGCGAGGGGGGGGGGGGTGGATTCGGAAGGAAGAGGAGGCGCTCCGAGGGGATGGGAGTGAGGGGGATTCAGATTTGGGCAAGGGAAGGGACTCCGGGGTGTAGGCAATTTAAACACGGGTGTGTAACTCGGCCACATCCCGGAGTCCCTTCCCTTGCCCAAATCTGGAAGCAAATTTAAGAAGAGGAATATCTGTTCTGTGCTCTCCTCCGCTGACGCGGAGGAGAGCACAAATTTGGGCAAGGGAAGGGACTCCGGGGTGTGGCCGAGTTACACACCCGTGTTTAAGTTGCCTACACCCCGGAGTCCCTTCCCTTGCCTAAAATCTGGAATCAAATTTAAGCCAATGTGTGATCGTAAACTTAAGCCTGGATTGATTCCAGGTGAAATGTCTGCTGCCGAGAAGCTGGAAAGCCTGAAGGACCTAACACTGTTTGGTTCCTGGGGAGAAATAGATCGGATGACCACGGAGGAATTCGATCAGTTTTTGTCTGAAAGGGGCCTTTTATGGAAAACAAGGAAATGCCCAAACTGTCGTCGTCCGCGCCCAATTTCCCGAGAAAAGGATCCGAGTGGGAATGACGTAAAATTAAAATTCGAATGCAATCGAACCGAAGTTATTCTTGCTGTGGCAGTTGATAGCGAAGAAATACCCAATATCAGACTAGGTTAGTGGTACCTCTATCTCCTCTATTTACAGCTGTTTATGATTTTTAAGGTAATTTCCAACCCTCAGGCTTAGGTTACTTAGGTCACTCGGACGACCCCCCAAGCAACATGGAGGACCATTCCGGTTAAATGGTAAGTGGTTTTGTATTGCTTGCATAAATGTCTACCTAGGCATATATATTTTTTCAAATTTTGCCAACCCCTCCGTTGTCACATAGCGCCGAAATTAATGTTCTTTGTTAGTTTTGCCGTGCTTCGATCAAACCATAAATCGCTCCAGGATCAATGTACATATTGGCACTCGTCTTGGAAGAAAAAAAACGCCGATGTTTTCATCAGTTGTCCACCGCAAGTCGTTGTTTAGACAAAATACAAATTCTAATAGCCTCCCCGATACCTTATGGGAGTATCATGCATGGTGCATGCCATTAAAAATTGCCAAACCGTCAATCTTTATCGATATTTTCATGCTGTGTGTTATGGTCTTAGGTTTTTAAACAAAGGCTTTAGGCAACCACAATAAAAATAAATATAAAATCATACTACTGGTGGGAATCCTGCAAACCCCATCCAGAAATTGGCATCACCACCATATACCCTCTAGGGTCGGATTCGTCAACGATTTACAGCAATCTACGGTGAAAACACTACCAACAAACGGTTTATGGAAATTTTTCATTGTATCGGCTGATAAGCCGCTCTATCAGGGATTTCAGCAGCATTTTCACCAGATTGCTGTAAATCGCTGATGAATCTGGACCCTGGTTGCGTTGTTTTAAAGGCATGTGGGTCGTGTAGCTTAACAATGCGTTCAATCCCATCTCAGACGAACACGGTTCATATTTGATCGAAAATGAACTCTGAACGATCTGCGCAATCTCCAACTTTTTCCGTTCGTCCAAAGGAGGTTAATGTCGCAACGTTTTTTGCCCGACCCGGGAATACTGCACTGACGGGAGCCTGTTCCATCTCACTTCGACGGTAACTATTCGAGTAATTCATGGCGAAGACAACTTCATCAGTCTGTTCAATAGAACTACACCCACCCAACAAAAATGACAACATTCCGATATGAGACGTGACAAGAGCACTTCACTGAAAACTTCAACGGAAACCTCCTGTAGCAGTGTTCTATGGTACATTAAAGGGAGTGGCTGGAAGGACTGAGGCTCGAGGCTAGTCATCAACTCAATGGGCCGACAAGCAACGAGTGAATAGAGCCGTTATACGCTACCAAAACGTAAGAAAAAATTCGCCGCAAAGAAAAAGTCGCCGTCGTTGTTTATTTGTGGCAGTTTCTTTCTCTGCTGAGGCATGCGGGGCCCTGTAGCCTCAAGGAAGGCAACAAACTAAGCTACGGGTTTTCATTAACCGGATGAACATTTTCGGTACATGTTGGAAATGCGCACCCCTGTGGAAGGTATGAACGCGCCAATCAGGTGGCATCGAATCACCATTCAGAGATGATGTGTTAAATGTGCCTTGATTAGCATGTGCTCAGTTGATACTCTACTTGTTAAGATTTGCTAGCGTGTTTCTACTTCCTACTGCGGTGAGCATTTCCGACAGGTAGCGTTTTTTCTTTCGCTTTGTATCTGATAACGGGCACGTGATAGCGCAGTCGGAAAAAAGCGACAGCTGTTGCGTGCACCCAATTCCAGTTTCCTGAGGTCCGTATTTCCTGCCCAGGCCAACCAAGCCTTCCATCCCTCCGGGGTAAGTGAACTGGTAGCTGATTTGTCTAGAAACATGTATAATACTGAATTGTCTATTGTCTTACCACCACAATTCATTGCAGGCCTATTAGGTATTCAAATTGCCTCCACTGTATTCCGTAGAAGTGGTATGCGTGGCGCATCCAGCAAAGGAATAGGCAAACGCTGAGCCTTATCCTTTTTATTTTATCTGAAAGTGCTTCACATTCATTCCAGTAGGCATCTGCTAACGCAGTACGTGTAGAATCGTCGGAAGTGGAGCTAGTAAAGCTAGTAAGTAACGCAAAGCCTCCATATAGCGTCACTCAAACATAGCGATATAGTTTCAAGTTTAATGTTCTAATACTTTTGCCTAGGCCTAAAGTAGCTGGTATAGAGGCTACATGTTGTCAGAGGATTTTTGTTGCGACCAACACTCTTGTGCCAAGCGGGACTCGAACCCGCACATTCAGTCCGATATCACGGGTGGGTGCTGACAGAGCTCGAGGATATCGCGTTATGTTACGTGCGGTCAAGCAGCGCCGATGGTCTAAGGCCTAGCATCGCTCCCCGGAAAACAGCAGGTGCAGGTTTGAGTTCCGCCTGGTACAAGAGTTTAAAGTTTAAATTAGCAGACATGGTTCAAAATTTTCTTAGCCAAGATTCCGCTCTATTTTTCTGTCAGAGGAAGCTCCACTTCTTTCTTAAAGGCTCAGGAGAGAATTCATTCAACAAAGCAAATACAACATACAAAATTGTCCGTTGCTGGTTCGTCCAATTTGATGATGTATGCTAATCTGTTGCACGGATCCCCCTCGATAGAGAGCCTTCGGCTCTCTTGTAAAGAGGGATCTCGGACCACTTGTCGCAGGGCCACGTGGCGCGTCCCCGGGTGGTGGATAGGGGAATTAAACGTGAACCGAATGCGACCGTGTACTGCCCAGAGACGCAGCTAGGATGCAGGGGATGGACTCCTTGCTCCTGCTGTGTCGGGTCGACGCGTTCCTTGTGCGTGGGAGCGGCATGTTCATGCACAATGTGCGTGGATGTGTCCGTGACTGCGCGGATTGTAACTGTGTCGGCCCGGCCAAAAGCTTGCACTCGGTAGACTGGGAGTACATGTAAGGCGATTCGAGGCCGCCTTAAGTCTCGCCTCGTCCCTTCGGGCAGTCTGGCTGGCTGCCCGGACTTCTTCGCCCGCACGACAGAGCCCGACTGTATCTAGCTACCCGTGTGTATTCCAGTAAAACACAGCAGCACTAAAGGGCCCCATTCCCCTGACCCTGAAACAGCTCCCATTCCTGCAGCGATGGAAAGGACGAGTACGGAGAGGCTGCTAAAATCTTATGGCCTAAGCAGGCTGCGCAAATTGAGAAGGACTAGGATGACGATCTGTACTTACAACGCCCGCACGCTCGCATCGGAAGCATCCGTCGAGGACCTGATGATGCCAGCCAGGGAGATCAAGTGCGACGTCATCGGACTGACCGAGACGAGAAGACACCACCCCTACACGCCGCCTACGACTCCGAAGAAGAACTGTTCCTCGGAACATGCGACAGCAGGGGAGTAGGCGGCATTGGTGTCCTCATCAACACGCACTTGGCCATGAACATCAATTCGTACGAGTCTCTGACAACCCGAATCGGACGTCTGCGACTGAAGCGATGTTGCTCCGTGCCAGCTTTGACTGTATTCGTCGCGTATGTCCCAACATCCGACTACGACGACGAAGAGGTCGAAGCCTTCTTCGTGGAGCTGGAAAAGTTCTATAAGGATGATCACACCTTCTACAAGGTGATCGTCGGCGACTTCAACGCCAAGATCGGACAGAGAGGTCGCCGGATTAACTTCACATCGGAACCCACGGTTTGGAGTGGAACGAACAAGGTGAAAGGCTGTATGAGTTTATCATGTCGACCAAGACCATCCATGGAAACTCACAGTTCCAGAAGCCTCCCTCCCTACGATGGGCTTGGGAATCTCCCGGTGGCCAGTTCCTCAACGAGATCGACCACATCATCTCCAGTCGCAAGTATTGCCAGACCGACGTTTCCGTTGTCCCCAAGTTCTACACGGGATCGGACCACCGCCTCCTTCGCGTAAGGTTCCGCTTTTCGCGTCAAGGAGAGAAGGCCGTGAAGTTCAAGAAGAGGAGTCCTACAACGACCACCAACCGGGACCTTTGCACCTCTCTTGCCGGCCTTTGGGAAGATACCGTTATGGAGAACATCGACGAGGAATACGACCACTTCGTGCACCATCTCCGCGATAGTGCTAAGGGAGCCGAGAGCTTGAAGACCACCAAGAGACGCCTATCAGTGCCAAAGGCAACTAACTGAGACACTAGTGATGCAGCAATCCACACGTTTTTCCTATGATCGAACGACCACAGAGTGATTTCCCTGAAAAGGGAAATTTAGAGGTTTCAACGCCCGAGAAAGTTTTTCGCAGTCGTGGAATTTTGGCTAAACTATAAGAGAACTATTTTGTTTAAAAGTGCATCAAACTGGCTAAAAATTTTGGTTTGTTTTAAAAATAATTCAACATTCAAATAAAACCTATGAATGCATCCGCCAGTTGAAACTGATTTTAGGTGAATGTAGCAATTTTCAATGTTTTGGTTATTTAAACCGATTTATCTTGGGCCATACATCTACGCATCCCGTTCGGACCACGAATTGCTCCCAGAGAGTCAGCCCTCGCTTGTCATTGTGACCCTTCGCGCTGGCGCCCTATTTCGCCTATCCAGAACCTTCGCACTTCTGTTGCTCTGTATTGATACTTTCAGCAATTTGTCTACGAAATCGACGCGGACTGAATAATCTCGGTACTTTGCACCTTAAGGGCTGGGCACACCCTGCTGCTTCACGCAGCTCCAATGATGAAGAATAGGGCAGAAGCGCAGATTACGTGTCTCTGCGTCAGGGGCGGCGGCGCGCTTATGGCACACTTCGCTTCAGCGTTGACCCAGCGTCAGCGCTACAAGCGTCAGCTTCACGGAATGAGCTCGGTCATTCTGTGAAGCTGACGCTATCGCTCCTGAGCAAGAGATAAGATAAGTAAGATAGGAAAGCCCTTTCCTCAACCAAACCAGCCAACCCGTCAGCTGAGCGATGGTTGGCAGTGGTCCAATGCCGACACCAGAGAAAGAATGAACGACCGCCCCTCGCCGCAAACATGTCCTGAGCCTGAGAGCGACGCCCCGCCCCGTTTTTGACGCACTAAAGCCGCTGCCGAGTGTGCCCAACCCTTTATGCGCGAAAACACGTAGCACACTTCAGAATATATGAACGGAGTCGAATCGATCGTTATCACAATCTCGCAGGGGTTTTGATAAGCCTTGAAACCTCTAAATTCCCTTTCAAGAAAAACATTCTGTGGTCACTTCGACCTTAGAAAAATGTGCAGATTGCTGCCGAGAGCTGTCTTGTGGGCATCTTGTTGCAGCGAAAATGGTGAGTTCCACGCCTAAGGTTTCCCTCCGCACTGTGTTTGGATCGCAGCCCAATGAACCAAACGAAATAGTGTACGTGTACGTAAGCTTATTATTCTTGAATTAGAATCTCCCAAAGTCGAGATGATTCCAAAAACATATGTCATCGAGAGCACCGAATCATTTAGAAAATTATACACTGCTGTCGGAGGATTCAAGAATTTATGTGGGGTTCGATATAAGGTGTCTAGACAATATTATGTGTTTGGAGTCAAGAACCCTGCATCAATTAAGATGTTTATTGCTCTAATAATTCTCACTATTTTAGAATACATGTATGAATGAATTCTTACAAGTTCACATCCTTGCAATGATTAGACTACATCTATCAATGCTTGTTTGACCCCTTTCTTCTGTGCAGCATTTGGTTGATTGTTTGGAGCGCTCGATAGAGGCGGGTATCGTGCTCCGGAGCGAGGGCTGGGGAAAAGTCCCAGAGCCGTCGAGCAAGCTGGCTGACCGTCAAGATTTCGTTGGAGATCCATAAGGCTTTCAATTGAATCAACCTAGATGGAGGGGTGAAGTATATTACAACGTGTGCCCCATCATTTTGAGGGTCGACTGATGAACATCAGGAACGACCTATTTTCTAAACGTGTGTTGCTGCTCTTTCGATCATGTCTCCCACTATTGGTTTGATTACACGGGGCCGTCTATTTATTCCTCGATAAGTGGTCATAAGACTATCTGATCACAGAGTGAACGCGTCTGCTAAAGAAAAATGTTAAGTGAAGTTGGGCAGTTGTAAGTTGATGAATGGTGAAGTCTTCAATCGCGTGGTTTCACGCCAGTCTTCTGCGGTATCTCGCGTTTTTGGAAGTAGTTCTCAAGTTAACAATTTTAGAAATTAAGACTTCTCCTGATATCGCCACAGCTGAGCTAGCTGTCAACCCTCATGGGGTTCTTGCCACTTCGTCCGTGATGTAAAGCAGGCGGGCGCTGGCAGTGCAAGTCATGGATGCTTTTACGGTAGATTTACACCTTTCGGGATTCTAACCACCTTCTGTGATTTTTTGCAGTCCACGTCGAGACTTCCTCCAAGCAGCGACAGCTCCGAGTTGCAGTAAGCAAGTCTTTCTAAAACGATGTTGCATTGAATAGGCTCTCTGTTGACTTTGAAGACGTATGAGTTCTCCCTTTACTAGGGCCACTTCCAAAGCGTGTTTTTCATGATCACATGTTACTCGTAGAAGAAGGATCTTCAGTAATCAATAAGAATCATATTTGGAGGTGCAGAAATCATTTTTGAGTAGAGGCATTACAGACGGAATTACAGTCCGTGGAGGAGGTTTTGGCAAGCTCTGTCTGCTCGGAAGTAACAGAGAAGCTTAAGAGACTAGAACGGTGCGTTTTTGCAGAGGCAAAAGCAAATGATTTGATGAGTGGCAACATCAGGATGCCCATATACGACTAGACACACCTCGGTCGCCTTCTAAATATCCCAACCTATTTCGAATAGCGTTTAGATTAGCGGGAGACGCTGGAAATGCCGTATAGAGTGGGAATGTTGGCGTAGGCTTCAACTTCCGTGCTTACGTGCGAGGTCCTGGCTAAGGATCAGTTCTTCGAATCCCGTTTTACCGGAAACGTAAGCCAAAGATTGATTGATCCATGAAAGCGGAAATATCACAGACAGCACTGCCGCTAGATTGTTGCTTAAGTGAGAGGCACTTGTTGATTTGCTTTCATACGGTAGCCGTGGAATGTCCGAAATCTGTAGCACTCCGAAGATGCTCCTCTAAACCACCTGCGATTACCTTCTTAAAACTCCGTTGTTCACTACGTAGTGGGTAATGTCTAGACACGTATGTGTGTTAGATTTGAGAACCCTAAATTAGGGATAAGGATAAGGATAAAGGACGGTATTACTCAATCCCTTTTGGGATGCGCCACGCATTCTACTTCTACGGGATGTCGTGGAGGCGATTTGAATACGTATTTGGCCATACAATGACTTGCAGTGGCCAGCCGATGAACAAGTCAGCGCTTTATCCTTCCCAGACAAGTCTGGTTCCAATTCACCGACCCCGGAGGGATAGAAGGCTTGGTTGGCCTTGGCGGGAAATCCGAACCAGGGACCTGCTATCGGGTGCAGGCGACAGTCGGCGCCTCCTCCGACTGCGCTACACGCGTCCTAAATTAGCGATATTATTATATTTATGGCCGTCATAACTCCTACAATGGTTAATCTCTTTCATCTGCGCATCATTTGTTGTTTTTCTGTAGCGGAGGGATGAAGCTTCCTGGCTGTCGCGAGCCGGAGAGAGGATTGACGCATCCGAGCTGAGGTAGGGCTGAGGCGAAGTCCCAGAGCCTCGTCGCGAAAAGCGTCTCGTCGAGAAGTAATTTGTTGCCTCGCGCCGCCCCTTAGGCTTCGTCACAAAACTTCTGGCAGGGCCAGGGAGGACTGACGTAGGCTAACGATAAGTTGATTGACCGAGATACGGATTCTGATCGATGAATCGATAAACATGTGAAATCATCAACAGTACCACACGATAAACAAAGGTCAACTACGGGCGAAGGTGAGCCTACTGGGCGAGTCGTTGAAGAAATGAAGCTGCACGACAGACCGACGATGTGGATGAAGCAGAGTTTGTTACCATTGAGCCTGATGGAGCAGATAGCTGAGTCCGCGTAGACGCTGAAGACGAATAGTGACGGTATTGTCCGTAGACTGTATAACAATCTTTAAGAAACTTGTTAGAAAACTGTCAGACGTGGTTCAATACATCATAGGTTGTATCAATAGTCGAAGTGCAATTCCAAGGTTTTCGGAATCTTCCTTCTTTAGCGACTAAGTTGGTCAGCTGATCAGCTGTCGTGTTAGTCTTTGCTTGTAAGATCCCATATTGAAATCGGTTGCCATATTTCAGGCGAAGACACAAGAAGTGCGAGAAGGACCCTACAGCTGAGTCAATCGCGAGAGGTGTGAGAACAAGGGGAGTAACCGCGATGACATTCGCCTTATGAATTGTTGCTATCCTTGCTTTCGGTGATATAAGATAAATTGTGATAATGAGTGTGGGCTCCAATGTTATGCTTTAAGTGTTTTTGAGGAGATGGAATGTGAAGGAACTCTGCAACAATGACTCAGGCTGATTTTGTTGAAGTAGTCGGGATCACAAGTGCGATACCGGGCAAGCTAACTCCTGTTCTGACTAAAGTTTAAGGCTTTCGCCTTTTGTTTTTCTGAAAGCTAATTCCTTTTCGAGTGGCCTTATGTGATTCTTAAGTTTTTTTTTACATCGCTGCTTGTCCGAGCTCGAAATAGCTGAACTGTCAGAGCTTTGACGTTTATTTCGGGACGTCTTCCCTAGGCGTTGTTTCGAGTTGCCCTATCTTGGCTATTTATTATTCCAGATTGCCGACCCAAGGCTTTTATTTCGGATTACCAACTGTAGGGGTTTATTGTTCCTTGCGATATCCAGGCGCATATTTCGAAGCGTCGACTCTAGGCAATTTTTAGGGCTCCCCATCTCTGTCGTTTGTCAGTGAAAATTCCCTTTTTAAATCTTTGACTCCTTAGTCTCTTGTCTTTCGAAATTGGTTGAGAAAAGTTGGTTAATTAGCGAACAAATTAAAAAATGCAGAGTAAAAACACACTCTATTCATGAAGCGACTATGCTTCGCAGCAGTACGATCAGGTTGTAGAGGTAGGGTTAGAGATAAAACGCATGCGATAAAGGGGAAGAGGGCACAACAAAATAGAGCAGAGTCACATAAAAATAACCAGGGCCTAAACAAATCAACATAAAAGTTTGTAAACGAGTAGAAAAATTTGATCGAATTGCGCTTAGTTTGATTTTTTAACTTGTTTGACCAGTCGGGGCGACGCACAGTGTCTAGACCCTAGTGTTTATTACCTAAATCTGATTACTATAATATATTGCGTTTTAATCCTAGTTTACCTAGTTATAACACAAAACATAATGAGCAGAAGTAATAACATGTTATCAAACGATTCAATCTCAATTTTGAATGTGATCAAGAATTCTATTATGATTGATAGTGATACGGCTTAACTCAAGCAATAGTGTACTCATTTTGTTGTTGACTAATACAATGAGTGGTGTCTTGTATCGATTATGTAACACTATGCATACTGTTTCTTTCCTTTGTACAGTTTCTTGAATGTGGGTTGTGTTTTTTGAGCGTTTGTTTATTCGTTGATCGCCTTCATTTAGTTGATACAACGTGTTGTTAGCATGGTACTGTAATTTTCAATTGTAAAACTTAGCTGTTAGTGCATAATTAGAATACAATAATGTATATTGTCCTGTACATTACTAACAACTAAGTTAATTAGTTATCTTCTTCAATGATAAGCCTCCGAATAACTTATACTAAAAATGTTTCGTATGAAGATAGACGCGAAGCAAGACATGCTTAATGTTGTTGTTAGTTCTCTCTGTTTTTGTTGTTGATACCTTTTTGGTTACGACCATTGCTGCGCTCTTTTTAATGTTATTGTGACAATATCAGGACTTGTTTGTTTGAAGATTTGCCACTAATTCTATTCTATTGATATTTTTATTGTTTTATGTGGTGTCAGTTAGTATGATTCCTTTTTGCGACGCTGTCCGCCGTTTTAGAGCATTTCGTATTCTGACAAACACTCCGTCCAATTTTATTAAAAAATGAATTCACGACACTTAGTGCGATTGAAAGACGAATCTGTTCTCATCTGTCCCTGATAGTTTTTCGTTCGTGCTAGAAGCACTCGGCTTCCAGTTCCGGAAAGTCTATGTTCTCCTTTCCGATAACGAAATGCATTAAACGGATGGCTTCGCCTGAATCTTGTGTGAAAACATGCACAATGAGCCTTGCAATGTCGAAGTGATTTGGAATGCATGTTCGGCCCCGAATTCACTCTTTCTCTTATATTCGTTGCTTACTTTATAGAAGTGAGCGATTTTAGAAGGCGTGGCTTATGTGAATAGACTTACTGAGACTGCGTTGCAATTTCGAGCCTTCTTCTAAACAACTCCATCCAGCTCCTTTGTAGATAAACCGATATCGTACATAATTTCGCGATATCCTCTATTTTCCAAATTATCGCATCATCTGCAAAGCATCAAGAGGTTTCCATCTTAGCGGTAACGGTTTCGATAATATTGGACTTATCATTAAAATCACTACACACTTTGGGCATTTTGAGATATCCACACACTATCACTGCTATCCTGCATGTTCTTGCAATTCATAAACAATAACCGTGATAATGTATTTGACAATTTCCCAACTCAAAGACGAATTGATTCATGCGTGCCACGAACACGTCGGCCGACTATTTTCGATTGCTCCTCCTGGATACTATTGGATACACTATTGTTTTCCTCACCGCTCCAGACTCAGAGGCTTTCGTCCTTGTTATGTGTCTGGCTCATTGAGTGCACGTGCCACCTGCACGTGTTCCATCGGCAAGGGATCTTATATAGGCACGTCATATCAAGTTTTTGCATAGGAGACCATTTTCGTGCTCTTCAGTCTGAACTATGGAATGTTAATGCGTTCGTGATTTTTTTCTCCTATATCTGTTCTAGAGGGAGTGCAGAATACATGTCTTGTATGGTCTTTGAAAAATATTTTGTGGAATCAGGGGTTGAGAAACGGGCAGTACCACAGCACCCATTTTCGCTGTTGCCTGTGTGTCAAGGACTGAGGAACAATGGTATCACGGCTTGTGGACGACGACATGTGGACGTTTATACTTGAGTAGCCGGAAAGTATTGGCTGTTTTGACGAATCGATTTCAAATGATCGTAGCTTTCTTTATACTCGACGGATTCAGTCGAAATAAGCAGCGTTCGAATCAGTACATCTTTCCAACGCGATAAACGTTGGTTGATAAACTCCATCAGCAAAAAACGAGTGGTCGAGATGCGGCAAATTCTAGAAAGGCTGTTTTTGCGTCGTCCTGGTTTGTGGGGTACTGTATAGCGAGTAAGTTCTGAATGTGCTTGAAAAAGTAGTAGTCGGTTGGCGCAAGGTCTGGTGAGTATGGCGGGTGAGGCAGAACGTTAACCCCTAGTTCGTTTAATTTCGCATTTCGCATGTGATTTAGAAAGGTTTGGGCTGATGTTGTCGTACCGAAGAATGGAAGCTCTGCCGCTCACGCAATCTTCGGTACATATCAACGATTTCGTCACAGTAGGACTCTGCTGTGATGGTTCGTCCTGGTTCCAGAAAGCTGGAATGAATCGCGCTAACCGCCGACCAACGCGCTGTTACGATCGTATTTTTCTGGTGGGATCTCGCCTTTGAGAAGTACCTGGGGGTTCGTTGACATCAACAAACTATCCGGATCTGCTTCAGTTATCGTACCGAACCTATCTTCATCAGATGTGACGACTCGATTCAAAAATGGTCGTTTTGATTTCGAAGAAGCAAAGAGATCAGTTTTCGAAACGCGAGAATTTCTGACGACCGCTCAAACCGTACGGCACCCACGTTCCTACCGTTCTCACCTTTCCGTGACGTTTCAAGCCATCTGTAACAGCAGTTTTACTAACTCCCAAACCTTCTGCAATCTCACGGATTGCTTGCGATGGATCAGTTTCCACGAAGGCCTTCAAATCATTGTCCTGGATTGCTGTACGTCTGCCGGTTCGGATGTGCATCTTCAGAGTTGAAATGTCCAGAACGAAATTTATCGGACCAGCGTTGCACGGTCTTTTTCCAACACTATTCGGCTACCACGCGGTTGATTTGCCGGGCTGCCTTGACGGCGGACTGATCCTGTTTAAATTGAAATAAAATATCGTTCACAATTGCTCTTTCGACATATGCACTTCAATAAGACTCCGAAGAAATACAATTGTTAACCGCTGGTGGAGCGCATAGTATCGGAAATAGCGAAGAATTCTATATTAGGCGTTGTATAAAAATGCGAATTAAGCTGAATATTGATTCAGCAATACACGAACAGAAAACGGTTGCACAAGAACCGCCAGAATTTTCCGCCAGTTAACCTAGTACATTATGTTTCGTGTGAAGTGGATTTAAAAAATGCTTTCGGGTTATGGACTGCCGCCGGCACCGAAACAGAGACATGTTTACATACAAAAATGTGCGAATAGGAGACCATTTGGTAGCAGTGGAGCGACATAGGTAGTGGAAGTGACAGCTTGAAGGCGATTGGAGCCGGCTCGACGGTTGGCGATGGGTAACGGCTCGTTGATCGTTGAAGGCGGTGGTTCAGTGGTAGAATGCTCGCCTGCCATGCGGGCGGCCCGGGTTCGATTCCCGGCCGATGCACCAAACATACCCGTTGTACTGATAGTGGGAGCGGTAGAGATCGCGAAATGTTAGAGGAGTAGCGCGATTCTACTTCTGTGCACAATTCAGGGTGGTTCAGTGGTTAATTATTTATATGGATAATGAGCAGGAAAGGGAGATAGGACCATTCGTCACAACCGCATAGGAGCACTCTTGCGTATGCCGCTCTCTTCTGGCCATGGTGACGTGTTCCGCCCAGTGGACGGCTGGTGCCTCTTCTGGTAGAGGCACCGTCGTCGCGGACGATACAGCTTGTCCAAGAACATCAAGCACATAACGGAGATGCATTGTTATATCTGACTTCTTTTTCTCGTTGCCTAAGAATGGCTGGCCAGGGTAGGTGCGCTGCAAGTAATATCCAAAAGCAACCAAACAAGACAATCATATTTTTCATATTTCATCTTGTGAATTACTGACTACGAGTTTGCTACGATCACAAATCTTATAAAAGATTCTTAAACATCAGGATCAAAGGGTTGAAAAACACTCAGACTGCAGCATATGTTCTTGTTCCTGCCTATGTTGTTTGCTTAAGGCGCACAACTTGTGCAATAAATGAAGATAAAAATGAAAAAATGAATCTTCGCTGTAGCTTCGGAGATTTGCAGGCTTCTTTGCCGGGTGGGATTTCAGGGAGGACCATTCTTTCCTGAGTTACCTCGCGTTTGGCACGGCCCGCCGTATTCGGAGTTTGAAAAGTAGCCCAGGGAGTGGGTACATTTGCAGATGAGCTCAGCTCGCAATCGTAGCTTGAGCATTTCTGTTTTGCTCCAAATTATAGCGAAAAGCGGCTTCAGTTGATGGAGCGATTGATTGGATAGAATGCACTGTCCGTGATCCTTTTTTGGACCTCACCCCATGTCGGACCAATAACAGAGACGCAAGGGACATTTTGCGTGAAGTTATGCTCAAAAAATGCGTTTTTTCACATCAGCTTTTAACTTATTGTTTTTCTGTACCATGCATTATATGTTCACCGTGGTCAGCAGCATATCTGCTGCCAAACGTCTGGTTGGATGCTTCACCTAAGGGATCAGGATCGGACTGCTGCTGGCTTATTACAGGGTTTCACACAAGTATTGAGACAACTGTTCCAGGACCTGTGGGGGCCTGCGCAAAGTTCGCGAAACTGGCTGTTGCGTGATTTTTCGAAAGCAGATAATATGTACAGTGATGTGCCAACATGGTCAACATGGTTTGGTCACCTCTCGTGACTTCGTCACCGAAATATGCGAGTGCATATCGCGCCTCCATTGCTCGCCCTTTCTATTAAGGACTTCGACCGGAAGCGATCGCAAACCAGCTCCAAATTCTTTGAAGCCTCGTTCACCGAGTCGTTAAGCGGTATATGTAGTGAAGACATGTCAATGCAATCCCAAAATCATGAAAACCGCGCTTCGTCAACACGCCAAACGATCCGTAGCATCATGAAATAACTCCCTCAGCTTGAATGGAGTCGCTTCTGACTTCCAAATTTGAAGAAAAACTGTACGGCGAATCATTAAAAAAGACTCAGACTTCACATTTAGCCGATCCAGAAAGGACAGCTACTTGGACAAAGCAAAACAGACTATTGAAGGCAAAAGGATTGCTGCATTAGTTGCGACGGCGCCACATCGAGGATGTGATTTGGACTGAAGAAAATCACTGTGGAAATTGCCCACAGCTCCCGGAATCATTGCAAGTTAAACCTACCAAGTAAGGCAAAATCCCAGTAGACACGAGCCCATACGAAGACGGTGTTTCGAGAAAGTGTTAGGGTTTGGGCTGGGACTTACCACCGAAGTTTCCTGTAGCGCACGACTCCTGCAAGATCTCGCCAATCCCTAGGTACACCTAAAACCTACCGTAAAAACCTAAGATGAAGTCGACATGAACTACGTGCGGTCTCCTGCACTTCGGTTCTGCACTTCGGTCGAACGTCACTTCCGTGCGTGCGTTTCCAATAATGGAGGACATTTCGAAAACCTACTGCAGTTTTGTTAGCTTGTTCGCTTAGATAGTATAATGTTAGAACAAATAATTATTTGCTTCAGAAATGTGGTTTTTGAAATTTAACTTTGTCTTGTGCTTATGTGTCACCCTGTGAAAACCGATGCATGCCTCTTCCAATAATTGAAAAAAATTCGCATTTTTCTCCCCATACGAATCTCAGATAGACTACTATGCATAATTCTTTTCGAATGTGCTTTCTTCCAGAGATGTTTTCGCCTCTAATGTGATAATTGCTCGAGTTGAATTCGAAATACATGAATAGCCGTTCCTTCTTTTCACATGCAAATTATAGCAGCTTCCTCTGGCTTGCGGTGACTTTCGTCACACAGTTGTCGTCTTAGCTGTAACAGTTTCGATAAGTTTATAGAAGGGGTGTGAGCTGATGCTTGTGAGCTGAGCTATGAGTGCAACTGGGACAAAGAGCAAATTTGCAGGTAGGTTCTAGTGATTTGTTTCATTGCCGTATAATTAAGCAATACTTCACTTCGTACGAGTTGAAGGCGCATATCGGCTTGATCTCCTAATTTTCCTTGCATATCAGCTTTGTCATGCCTTGTCAACACAGCAGCTGTTTCCTGTGTTCCTCAACTACACACCCCAAGTTGGATGCTTTGGTGAGGTTTACTGATTTTCTTTTACTCAATTTAGTAGTGCTGAAATTTGATAATGACAGAAATGAGTCTCTCTGACAAAAGTAGATCTCTTAGCCTTCGGCTTGCTGGGCGAAAATTGTGTCGGTAGACCGCTTAAATATAATATTAGGTTGTTGCAAAAGTTCCCGCCTTTTTTAAAATGTGCTTTTTTCTCACTAACGCCCTTATAGCAACCTATCTTTTGTCCACATAAAGATATCAAGTATGCATAGTTTACTACTATTGCTAGCTACTCAATCTCGCTTAAGTTCTTCTAGAAAAATGGAGCTTTCAAAGAAGTGCATCCGAGGTCTCTTATTGTATGACTTTGTCCGATCGCAGTACACGAGAATGGTTCGCACGCTTTGGCAAAGGTGAGTTTAACCTTCAAGTTCCATTCAGGTCAGAACGTGAATCCGACATTGACAACGACCGATTGCTACAGCTGCTTGAATCGGACCCACGGCGGACCACTCGTGAACTTGCGCAGGAATTAGGTGTGCACTATGCCACCATCGCGAGGCACCTACATCAACTGGGTAAGGTGTACAAGTTGGCACAGTGGGTTGCCCATGACCTCACCGAACGCGACTGCCAGCGGCCTACTGAGATGGCCACCCAATTGCTCTCGTACAAGCGTACAGGTAGTTGACCGAAGTCCATCATCACAGGAGAAGAGAAGTGGTTCCTGTACGTCAACATCAAGAGGAGCAGACGCTGGGTTGACAAGGGTGAGCAGTCTAAGCCACAGCCAAAGCAGGGTCCTCATCCGTCGAATGTCATGCTTCCTGTTTGGTGGGATTACAAAGGTGATACGAGCTGCTAGCCCGCAACGAAACTCTAACAACGGACTTGTTCTGTCAGCAGCTGGATAGACTGGCCGCCAAAATCGCAGAAAAGCGTCCGAATCATGGCAAAATCCGATTCTTGCACAACAATGCTCGACCACACATTGCAAGAATGACTCGCCAAAAGTTTCTCGACCTTGGAGGGGAATCGCTGCCCCACCCACCGTACAGCCCAGCCCAGACACTGCACCAACAGACTTACCACCTGTCTGTCTCCAATGCCAGCAAGGAAACACGCTCGATGACGAGGACCACATGGAACGATGGCTGGTTGGCTTTTTCAAATCAAAGGCAGAAAAGTTCTACGCTTACGGGATCGGGAGTCTGTCTGAAAGGTGGAGAGGAGCGATAGAACATGATGGCGGTTACTTCGTTTCTTGACGCGTTTCGCTTTTTTTGTAAAACTAAAAAAGAATGTGGTGCCTTGAAAATGGCGAGAACTTCTGCAACAACCTAATATAATATAATAATAGGTCGTTGCATATGAAATAGCCGACTTTGACTGAAAACTTTGGCAGATCACAACTTTGCTTCGAACAATGTTATTTATCGAAGCAAGCATGATTACAATTAATACACTTTTCCCAACGCGACAATAGTTTAGACATTACGCCACTGTAGAAATCAGAACTACAGAGAATTAATAAAACATAAGTTATTTTCGGCATCATTATGTTGCCGAATCCTTCACATGACGATCGAAATGCTTGAAAAACATGATAATCGGTAGGTTACAACACTGATGAATACGCTGGGTGTAGCAGAGTTTCGTATCCCAAGCCATCCAGTTTGTGAACAACAACCAGCCGTTGTCCACCATACGGTCACCATGGTCTTCCTTGGATGGAGACTTGGTTTTTGCATCTCCTTAGGACTCCCATTCTTTTTTAGCCATTTTGCAGAGCGCTGAAGATTGTCATAAATGATTCATTTTTCGTCGCATATCACGATCCTGTCCAAAAAAGGCTCCCCTTGGAATGCGCAGCCTTAAAGAAAAACAGTGTCATAACGCCTCTTCAGCATCTGCCCGGCGGTCAGTTCGTGCGGGATCCATTTATCCAATTTCTTTTCTTTTCCGATTGCATTCAAGTGGCGACTGATAGTGCTGCCGTCAACTCCGGAATGCTGTGCTAGCTCTCTAACAGTTCAACGCGGATCCGCTTCCACCATGGCCCCTACCTCGGTCTCCATCTTCGAGACTTTCATCTCCAGAACGAAACCTTTCGAACCAGTGTTGAAATGTGCATTCTTTAGTGAAATTCGCCCCAAATGCAGCGTTTATGAGCAGAGGGGTGCTGCGTTGGGTCCACTTTTCCATTCATATAAGTAGAGCACGTGAATATAACGCTGATCCATACAATAAAAACGACGTCAAAACCTCGGCAAGAAACAGCCACGCCGGAAATGGTAGTGGTAGGAAAGCGGAGATTTTACGCTCTCAGAAGCTATGTGCAGTGCCTGAAACGGGAACATTTGTAGCCACGAAAAATCGACCGGAATTTGAGGTAGCAAGATCGGCCGTTTTTTTTTTGCAACGACCCTATATATTTTGTTTCCAAATGAATCTGCTCTTACTTGTTATTTTATCCTCTAAAAGGTTCCTTCTGGCGCCTCATATTGTCATAATGAATGAGGGGTTAAATGCATAAAAATGGCAGTGTTCTTCCACAGTAATGATGGTTTTCGTTTCCTCACCTAAAAACTTATCTTGCTTTGTTATATTATACATGTACAAGCAATGCTGTAGTGTTCATCATTACTACATAATTACGGTCTTCATCTGTTTCGATTAAATATGTTATTTCGAAGTTGTGTACTCAAGATTTTTTATGTTTAGTTTTTTTTACATGGAATCTATCACTGGAAATTAGTTCAATGAGCATTCACTTCCAACCTCGGATTTTAGTCGTCAATGTATCAGTTCATTTAAATAATGAAATGCCTATATTATCCAAAAGCAATCTGACTGTCGCTTACTTTAAGGAACACGATGCACTGAAATAATGGGCAAGTGCTATGAGGAATGTGACACTTGCGAGGATCTTTGTACGAATACGACATCCTATGTGAGTCATGTTTGAAAAGAGTTTATATATGCAAATTTCCTTGCAAAAGCGCGCATAGTACGCCATTTGCATTCGATTTATTAAATTCCAAACTTACGTAAATCAAACATAACTGAATTGTAACACTAACAACATGCAATACAATAATCAACAAACCACGGTATAAATAATACAACTGAATAAATACACTTGATAAATAACCTAAAATGCCCACTTCATGATCAAGATTATGCAACGAGAACAACACGCAGATAACAACGATGCATCAAGGGCGCAAACCCTAGGGCAAGTCACGAAGTCAGAGGTTCATGGCTACAATTTGGCGCCCGATCGTCCACACCGTAGAAGAAGCTGATGAAAATAGGTCGATTCAGTTTTTATACCCTTACTTTCAGCCAGCCCGGTGCGCACTTTATCGTAATGCAAACGAAGCCTCTAGGAAACTCAATGAGCTGCACGATGAGTTTTTGGTGACCTTTTGAAGGTTGTAGGACTGTTTGAAGCATCGTAATGGTTTACAAATTTTCCGTGGTTCCTCGTGTAGGTAAAACGGCAAAAAGCCGCATTGCTTCAGTATGTGCTAACAAGTCACAACTGATGCCTTTCACTGCACTTTCATGGCTAAAAATTAATCTCGTAAAGGTTTAGAGTTTTAATTAATGTTAGGTCATAGCGTCTTGGCAGTTCAGGTGACGTCCCATGCGTCAAACTGTACGACCAATATTATGGGTGATTCTCTGGTCTTCTGAAGATGTCGTCGTACCACCTCGAATGTTACTATTTATGTTCAGCAGGATTAGATCTGATTTTTTAACGACCTAGCGTTTCATTTCGCACACTATCCGGACGGATCCAGTCACATTTCCACCTGAGCATTTTCATTTCGGAAGCGCCCAGCTGCCGCTAATGAGCCCTTCTAAGGACCAGCAATAAATCCCGTAAAGGAGGGCAGGCCTGTCTATTGTTCTATAGACCTGCCTTTGAGCATTCAGAAGCGTCTACAGTTGCAGAGGAGCCTGAGGACTCGCTCCACTTGACCCAGGCTGCGGATGTCCGTCCCTGGACAACACTTCCTTCCTCCTTTACGGAACTTATTGCTGGTCCTTAGAAAGCTCATTAGCGGCAGCTGGGCGCTTCTGAAATAAAAATGCTCAGGTGGAAATGTGACTGGATCCGTCCGGATAGTGTGCGAAATGAATACGCTAGGTCCGTAAAAAGACAGACCAATCCTGCTGAACATAAGGAGTAACACTCGAGGTGGTACGGCGACATCTTCAGAAGTCCAGAGAATCACCCATAGAATCTTCCGAGATAAAGGAATTCTTATATCCTTTCCCTTTGCAGTTTTTAATGAACCCAGTGCACTACAATTAAGAGCTGATCAACTTTATCTCGTTCACCTTCAGCCGCTGGCAGTTGCCTGCGAGGTTTTTCTGCTACAGATGCATCACCTCTCCATCAGTTCCTGCTCGCAGGCAGCTATCAAACTAAGCCGTTCGCGTAGGGAGTGCTCCTGAGTGGGCTATCATGTAGGACTATACACAGCGTCACCAAGAAGAGGAACGGAATCAGAGCCTTGATACACCTCATTGTGACGTTCACTTGCATTGTTACTCCCTGCGAAGACCGTATCGCAGCTTTCGAGCCCTTGTACATGTTATTCATGACCGTGATTAGGTGCTAGAGAGTCTACGATCATCCTGTTATTCGTAGACCTTCATGGCGCGGGCGAACAGCTTGGAGTTGTTCCTACAATAATCCGGCATATTACCCGGTAAGCGACAGCGAAGAGCCTCAAAGGGCGGTGGAGCACCAAGAAGTCACCGAAGTCGGCGTAGTGTTGGAAGGATGCGATAAAATAGATACAGACCATAGGAACAACAGACAGTGGAACAGCTTGGGACTAGACACGACGACGAAGAAGAAGAACGGGAACAAGAAAACGACTCGAATATTGTTCGACCTCATTGTTAGGGAGCCAACTGAAGTTTGATACTTACCCGGAACCTGGGAAGTCGAAAAAAATTTGCCCAATTCAGCGACTTCACGAGAAAAGAAGAATTCCTTGTTTCGTGCATCTTCTTATGAAAAATTTGTAAGCAAATGTCGTAATGCATGATTTAGGATATTTTGCTTTGGACATATTTTATTCACTTCCAGAGCGCATGCGAAGAAGAATACCGGCCAGATTTTCTCTCTGCTGCAATGGAGTATAGGATATACTGTAAAGATTTCTACAAAACGTAAGGTTCTACGCATTGTTTGAATATTTTTGTAGAACAACGCAAGTTAGGTATACTGAGGGATTCTGCTAGTCGCACTTGATCTTTGACCTAAATGACAGTAGATATACTGTTCCATAAAGCTGAAACACGCATTTTTATCTCTCTACATGTCAACGTGGTCTTCCTTGTAGGATTCCTCACGCTTAGAAAATTTTCTATTTGTTAGCTCGTGGTTTTAGTTGTTCTCATCCTTAAAAAGTTATTTCACCGTTTCAGCTCGTATCTTGCGGTATCTGTCTTTCGCTTAGAATTTTCGTCTCTGAACAAAAATTTCGTTCACAAATACGTTGTGCCGATATGATTTAATAACTCCGATTCGAGAACGGCAGTAGTGAATCATGAGCTACGTCAATAAAAAAGCCGATCGCTAACACGCAAAAATGTTGAAAATGCGTACAAATTGCAACGAATTTATTCATAAAAGTGCAAACGAAAGTAAGGGCACAAAATATCGAGAAGACAGTGGAAAGTGTACTTCCCTTAGATAACGAGTAATTTCTGCTGCAACGAAGTCAATTCCTCCATTCTTATCACTGCTACTATCACTGCAACTTTTGAACGAGTCAACTGTACTTCTCTTCAATACGCATATACTTCAGGTGGAGCACTGTTGAGCTCTTTAGGGGCCATTTGCTCATTGATGCCTTTCCACGACTAGACTAATCTGAATAATGAGCCGATTAGAGCGGATAATTCAGGCTTTCTGTTACAGTCTTTTCTACGTTCCAGTGTCTCGGCTACTTCTCTTCAGTACGCCGGTGTGGTCATTGGGAACTCATTCGTCGGATATCTGGCTGATAACTATGGGCGACGATTTGTGCTACTCATTTCTCTAGCTGTAGGAATTCCTGAGCTTTTTCTATCCGGTACGTCACATTTCTACCGCCTACTCTGCTTGTCGCAAAAATAATTGCCGTGTGTTGTGTGGGAGTGTTGAATTAGACAGTTATTTCTCATGAACAATCACCTTTTCAAACCACATGCACATACCATTGTGTAGGTTCATTCCTCTTTCAAACTGCGCTTCACATCTTTGCCTTCATTCACCCTAGTGCCCGCTTCGTCAACGACTTACAGCAATTTAACGGAGAAAATAGAAAAAGTCGTTCGTGAATCTGGCGCCTGGACGCCTTTATAGGATTTTGAAGAAATATGGAACGACAGCAGCACTAACACAGCAGCACTAAAGGGCCTCATTCCCCTGACCCCGAAAGAGCCCCCATTTCTGCAGCGATGGGAAGGACGAGTACGGAGAGGCTGCTAAAATCTCAGGCCTAACCAGGCTGCGCAAACTGAGAAGGACTAGGATGACGATCTGTACTTACAACGCCCGCACGCTTGCGTCGTAAGCATCCGTCGAGGACCTGATGATGCAAGCCAGGAAGATCAAGTATGACGTCATCGGACTGACCGAGACGAGAAGACACCACCCCCCTACACGCCGCCTACGACTCCGGAGAAGAACTGTTTCTCGGAACATGCGACAGCAGGGGAGTAGGCGGCGTTGGTGTCCTCGTCAACACGCACTTGGCCATGAACATCGATTCGCACGAGTCTCTGACAAGCCGAATCGGACGTCTGCGACTGAAGCGATGTGGCTCCGTGCCAGCCTTGACTGTGTTCGTCGCGTATGCCCCAACATCCGACTACGACGACGAAGACGTCGAGGCCTTCTACGTGGAGCTGGAGTTCTATAAGGAAGATCACACCTTCTACAAGGTGATCGTCGGCGACTTCAACGCCAAGATCGGGCCACGAAGGTCGCCGGAAGAACTTCACATCGGAACCCACGGTTTGGAGTGGAACGAGCAAGGTGAAAGGCTGTCTGAGTTTATCATGTCGACCAAGACCATCTATGGAAACTCGCAGTTCCAGAAGCCTCCCTCCCTACGATGGACCTGGGAATCCCCCGGTGGCCAGTTCCACAACGAGATCGACCACATCATCTTCAATCGCAAGTATTGCCTGACCGATGTCTCCGTTGTCCCCAAGTTCTACACGGGATCGGACCACCGCCTCCTTCGCGCGAGGTTCCGCTTTTCGCGTCAAGGAGAGAAGGCCGCGAAGTTCAAGAAGAGGAATCCCAGAACGACCATCAACTGGGACCTCTACACCTCTCTTGTCGGCCTTTGGGAAGATGCCGTCATGGACAACATCGACAAGGAATACGATCGCTTGGTGCATCATCTCCATGATAGTGCTAAGGGAGCCGAGAGCTCGAAGACCACCAAGAGACGCCTGTCTCCGGAAACTCTCGAGCTGATACGCCAGCGTGGAGCAGCACGAGCGTCAGGCAACTACCAACTGACGTCCGAGCTTGCAAAGCTGTGCAGAGCGGCGATAAAGGAAGATCTCAAGGAGACAAGGGCGGAAGTGTTGGCTGAAGCAGCAGAGGCAGGGCTGAGCATCCGCAATACCCGCCGGAACTTCGCCAACTTCAAGACCAAGATGACCGCTCTCCGACGTCCTGACGGAACCATCACCTCTTCCAGAAGGACCATGGAGAAAGTCATCCACGACTTCTACTCCGATCTCTTCGATAGCCACGTCCACCTGCCCCCATGCCATCTTCCGCAGGATGGATACGTCGTCCCCTCTGTTCTCTCTTCCGAAATCCGACATGCCATCTCGTCGGTGAAGAAACGTACAGCACCCGGTTCTGACAGGATCAGAGCTGAACACCTGTGACCGTATTCATGAACGTTCCCGGGAACGTTCAAGGCTTCCCGCGGGAAGCGACCGGGGCGGGAAGCAAAATTTCGTATTCATGAACCTGGCGGGAAGCAACGCCATCGGCGCGGGAGGCTCCCGGCCTACCCGCACTCAACCGTTCGGGAACACCGGGAAGCTGTCAATGAAGAGGTGTGTGTAATTGCACGCAATAGGATTTCGATGGCTGTTTTGGCATCGAAAGCCATCTTAACGGGGAGTTATCTTCGCCGTTCGTCACGTAACGTTTTCCTAGGCCATCTTCGAGGGTGAAGGGTGGATATTCTCTTCTTATTCTCAAGTGCGATTGCCGCTTTCGCAATTTATTAGTATAAATTGCTTGTTAATTTAGGAAAGAGATAAATTGAAAGGCAAGTGCTTCAAAATGCATAAAACTAGACGATATTTGACACTACTAGCCATGGTGAATCAAAACTCGAGAGTCCGCACGAAGAAAATGAAGAATCGACAATCTTCAATGTTCAGGACAGCAAAAAGTTTTGCTGCTGAGAAGTGCAGCTAAAATATGCTCTGCAATCTATGTTAACCTAGAAATGCAGAGTATCCCAGAAAATGTCGTCACTGTCTTATAGCCTACTTTAAAAAGCAGAAAAAACAAACTTCCAATGGCTGGCTACGAGACGTTGAACCATATGGGGCTTTGATGACACAGTAAAAATTCTCTAGATTTGCAACTTTTTGATAGAAACATGCTTTTTTCAAGCCGTCTCAGAGCTTGATCGCGGTAAAGGATCACAAATTATTAGCGATCTATGTAACGAACGATGAAACTATGCTTCATGCAAGCTATACGCGAATTCTTGGCTGATCATGGAGTAATACTTTCCAGTCGCAAATAAATTTTGAAGCGGATCAGAGCTGACTTTGTTGAAGAATTTCACGGATTCATCACAAGGCAGCGATCGTCTACCCGAGATGCACTATGCAATTTTCACTTTTCTGCATTTGAGTCTGGTGGTATTTGAATGCCGTTTCGGCCTGCGTAATGCATTCTCGCACAACTCGAAATCATGTTAGCCTTTTATTCGTTGTACACAAATCTGGCGTTAAATTACCTAGAGATCGTTGAAGAAGACCTTCGTAGAGGCAAAGAAATTGAACCCTACCTTGTTCGAGCATGTATTTGCAGTTCCACTCATGTAATCTCTAAAAAATTGATAAAGCAATACCGTCAAACACTCCACACACAGATTCTGAACGGCTGCAGGAGGTGCCTATTGTCCAAAATTAGGCAAAAAATACACAAACTGGAGCGCGCTAGATGTGAGCGTCTGGTCACATTTACGAAAATTTACGATTTACGACTCAAAAATTGTCGTAAATCGTAAAAAAATCGTAAATCGTAAAAAAATCCTCAAAAATCGCCGTAAATCTCAAAATCGTAAATCGTAAATCGTAATTACGCATACCCCTGGAAATTTAGGAAAGAGGTAACGCAAACTAAACTCCCGACTGAAAACGGAAATCTCGAAATGTTGTTGTTCTTAGTGTTGACTGTAATGCAGCCTATTCCCGTCCACTGCGCTTCCCAGCCACAATTCCGTGTCCTTGAATTCCGGTAAACCCAGAAATACTTCAATATTCAGTTGAAAACCCTGTAATTAGAGAAATTAGTTTTGAAATCTTGCAATTCCCGCCTCCGCTGCGAATCTAACTCGCGCGTCGCGGTCGCTCCTGCTTCCCGGTCGTTCATAAATAGCGACCGGGTTGCGGGAAGCCGGGAGCGGGATGCGGCGGGAGCGGGATGCGGCGGGAGCGGGAAGGCATCTCCGGCCTTCCCGCTCCCGCCGTTTCATGAGTACGGCTACTGAAGAACCTCCCGCCAGCGCTCATCAACACCTTGGCGCGGCTCTTCACACGCTACCTGTCCGAATGCAAGGTTCCATCTCAGTGGAAGACCAGCTAGACCGTTTTGCTGTACAAGAAGGGAGACGTGCACGACATTGGCAACTATCGCCCGATCTGCCTGTTGTCCGTAGTCTACAAGCTGTTCACTCGAGTCATCCTGAATAGGATCAGCCTTGCGCTAGACGAGGAACAACCATGCGAACAAGCAGAATTTCGGAGAGGAAACAGCACGATCGACCACATTCGCACCATTCGAAGAGAGGGGTTCGGCAAGGGGATACCATATCCCCGAAGCTCTTCAGCGCCACCCTCGAAAACGTCATGCGCGAACTAGAATGGGAAGACATGGGAGTGAAGGTCGACGGCCGGCAACTGCACCGTCTTCGCTTCGCTGACGACATCGTGCTCATAACACCGAGCATCAGTCAAGCGGAACGAATGCTGGCCGACTTCGATCGTGTATGTGGAAGCGTTGGACTGCAGCTGAATCTTAAGAAGACGATGTTCATGAAGAACGGATGGGTTTCTGATGCCCCATTCTCGCTCAACGGAACGAACATCTCCGAATGCTCCAGCTATGTGTATCTGGGTCGCGAAGTCAACATGGCCAACGACCTAGCACCAGAGCTGAGCAGGAGGAAACGAGCGGCTTGGGGAGCTTTCAAGAGCGTCGAAGAAGTCGTGAAGAAGACGAGGAACGTCCGACTCCGTGCCCACCTATTCGACTCCACTGTTCTTCCTGCCCTAACATACGCCTCAGAGACCTGGGCTATACGAAAGCAGGATGAACACGCGATCAGCGTCGCGCAGCGTGGAATCGAGAGGACGATGCTCGGAGTGACACGACTCACGCAAGTGAGAGAAGGCCTCCGGAGTTCCAAGCTTCGCCGACGTTCGAAGATCAGAGACGCTGTCGCATGGGCCAAGTCGTCGAAAATTAGGTGGGCCGGCCACGTAATGCGCTTCGCAGACACCCGCTGGACGAGAGCCATCACCGACTGGATTCCGCGGGATGTCAAAAGAACACCAGGACGCCCACCAACGCGTTGGTCGGACTTCTTCGTGAAAGCCCTGAACGACCGATATGACGCTCTTCGTGTCCCTCGAGCGAGGAGGATCCATTGGACCACTCTGGCACGCGACAGGGACGAATGGAGACGCTGCTGGCGCCCGCTCGAGCAAGTCGATGATCAACGGGACGACAGGTGATACAGGTGATGGAACGACGCGATTTTTGAGCGATCATGCTCTAAGTGTTGATGCTCCAAGATTTTGAAGCTGAAAGAATTCGTAATGTTGTGCACGCATTCGGCTTGGAGTCGCCTCCTTAACGCACAGTGAGATATTGGTTAAAAACTTTTATTCGGAGATTTTAACTTCTAGGACAAGCCTGCCCCTGGCCGGAGAATGTCGCAAGACGATCAAGTTTTAACAGCAGTCGATGAGTTAAAGCCTGTCGCAGCTATCTAAAAGATAGCAGCAGATATGGCGCCCCTCTACACGAGTATCGAGGCATCTGGCTTCAATCGGCACGGTGAAGAAGAAGCAGAAATGCATACCCTATGAATTGCCTGACGACCAGCGCCTGACTCACTTCAGCATCTGATCGAGCCTTCTTGTTCGCCGGAAGATCGAGCCGTTCCTAGATCGTTTGATAATGATTGATGAGAAATGGGTCTTGTATGGCAACATAAAGCAAGGATATGCCTCTATGGATAAGTCTTCCCTACCATCAGACTTTCCTAAACCGGTTCTCTACCCAAAAAGGCTAGGTTAACTGTTTGGTGGGGCTGCAAAGGCTACAGCGTCTTCCAACTCGGCAATACAGTCACAGTGAAATCCTGCTGTTATGATTTAGAAATTATGTTTGAAAAGTGTTAGAGCTGAGCAGGAGGAAACGAGCGGCTTGGGGAGCTTTCAAGAGCGTCGAAGAAGTCGCGAAGAAGACGAGGAACGTCCGACTCCGTGCCCCCTATTCGACTCCACCGTTCTTTCTGCCTTAACATACGCCTCAGAAACCTGGACTATATGAAAGCAGGATGAGCACGCGATCAGCGTCGCGCAGCGTGGAATCGAGAGGACGATGCTAGAGTGATATTACTCACACAAGTGGGAGAAGGCCTCCTGAGTTCCGAGCTTCGCCGACGTTCGAAGATCAGAGACGATGCCGCGTGGACCATGTTGTCGAGAATTAGGTGGGCCGGCCAGGTAATGCGCTTCGCAGACACCCGCTGGACAAGAGCCGTCACGGATTGGATTCCGCTGGATGTCAAGAGAACACCAGGACACCCACTAACGCGTTGATCGGACTTCTTCATGAAAGCCCTGAACGAACGATATGACGCTCTTCGTGTCCCTCGAGCGAGGAGGATCCATTGGACCACTCTGGCACGCGACAGGGACGAATGGAGACCCTACTGGCGCCCGCTCCAGCAAGACGATGACCAACGAGACGACAGGTGATACAGGTTTGAAAAGTGCAAAAGATGGGCTGGCAGTGGTGAACGGAAGGAGAAAAGAGTTATTCGGTAGAAATTAACGCAGTTGGGGATCGAGTTTCTCTCTGACCCTCCTAATTCTACAGAACTGCTCAATACCACTTTTTGCGAGCTCTCAATGCAAGGCTGTAACAGCAGCAGTTCGATAATCTGCACCACCATGAAACCGCTCCACGAAAGTTCTTCGATTTGTGTGAACTAGATTTTTACTGATCACGGATATACACCCTAGATACGCGTTGGGAAAGCTATGTTAAATCAAATAGCTTTTAATTTGATGAATAAAGAACGTATTTGCCGAGCTGTGACATTTTGAACTGAGACGTCCGCTTTGAGATTTACTTTTGCACCAACGTGTTAACAGTTTAAAAATTTAGATCAAGCAGCTGATCCCTTCAAATGGTAGCATTCAGGAGCGAAAACGCTAATATAGCTAATATATTGGTGAATTCATAAAAAGCGTTTCCGCATGCTGCATGCAAGTGCAACTCACTTCTGACTTTGATATAGTTGTAAGAATCAAAAAAGAAAGAAATGTAGCAATATTCATATTTATATCGAAAGCTGCCACTTTATTTTTGTCTAAAAATTGCTATTTGGATGTTGTCAAGATGACGACGTCCTTGAATCTGAACAAGGTCATTAACTCTGCGCCGCACTATTCACTAACTACCATCGAGTTCAGAATGCTTTCAGGATTCATCATCAGTCTTCCAGCTTTCTATTCGCTTCGCTTTGTCCTTGGAATCAGCGTTGCAGGTTGCGCCTAGTCCTTCCTGCACTTTCTCTTCATTCTTTGTGGGAAAGAAGTATGTGCTTTAGGTGTAATGTCCATCGGGTGGACATACTGCTCAGAGATGATCTCGGCACAACACCGCTTCAAACTGAGGACGTTTGCTAGCTATGTGGGTCACAGAGCAGCTGAGTTAACTAACCATTACGCCTTTTGTTAACTATTTATGCAGCTTCATTTCAGTCGATGGGCAGACTGGTCATGATCGGCCTCTCCCATTTGGCAGGTGAATGGAGACTGGCCACCTTTCTGCACGGCGCCCTATGTTGCTGCACTCTTCTGCTTATTCTCTTCTTGCCCGAAAGTGTAATATGGCTTAGACGAATCGTAAGTGCATTAGCATCCCAGTGTTTAGAGCACATCCATATCCTAAATAGTTATCAATGCAGTGATAATGAAATGGACCCGAATTGTGACCAAATTCTACACCTCTAATGGTACTCGCAGGGGAGTCAGCAAGCCATGTTAGTCTACTTATTGATGTGACCCACGAGTAGACAAGGATTTGTCTTAAATGTGCGGAAAAGCCTGTCCACATGCTCGAGACACAACAAAATTCAACATGTAGTGAGGAAAAGAAGAAGGAAGAAAAGCAAGGAAAGAGGAATTCAAGGGATGTGTAAGGATATTTTGTGTATAAAATGGATAGTTATGCCGAAGGAACAATACCTTCCAAAGATTCCCAAAAAATTATAATAACCCAAGCACGTATAACATAGTAAATGGAATGAAATTAATCGCCACTACTCGGTTATGATGGTGCTATCTCTTATTGGTGGTAATAAGTGCCAAATTACCAAAATTTCGGAACACGGGCACGTCGATCTTCCACTCTGAAGCGGGAGGCAAGGTTGCCGCCCTGACACCAGTGAATTATACTTTAGAGAAAACACGGCTTAATATTTGCAGTTCAAAACGATATCAAACTAATCGTTAAAAAACAACAAACGCGCCACACAATACATACCTACACTCGTACACTCAGGTAGCATCCAATACAGAAGGTGTATGACATTATAACAATTGATAGCGAGCCACTTGCCCCGGTATGCTGTGTTAACTCTTAGGCGCATCCACTACATAAGGATAACGTTGAAAGTGCAGTGCCAATCAATCTTCGATGCGCCATGGGTTCTACTTCTGCGTGATGTCGTGAAGGCAATTTGAATGCATATTTGTCGTATTTGACCTACAATGGTTTGGGTGGCCAGCGGATAAAAATATTCAATGTCTTGTCCCTCGTCCACATTTCAGACACAGAAAACTCCAGCAGCAATTCACCGACCAATTTATGAAGAACAGAATTGGCTCTTGCGGTAACTTAGCACTGAATCGAACCAGGGTACATGCAAAAGTCGGCACTTTCTTCAACTGCGCCACGCGAGTCTTCTCAACTTCGGAAGCAAAAAATGGCCTAAAAACAGATAATGTGGTAACACATGACGTTGTCGCTAACAATTCCTTTTTCTATGATCAGTGTATCTGAGTCTATGGTCGCAGAAGAACCATTCAAGATTTCCCTCATTCTTGATTACAAGTTAGAAAATAAAATTGAGATGATATACTATGGCACATATTAGGTTGTCCCATAAGTCCCCGCCGTTTTTTTCAACGATTCACTGCAGATTCCGCCGGCGGTCTCTTGCATAGCGCTGCACAGTTTTCGAAAGAAAATGAATTGCTCTATCAGAGCATGTATTGCATTTCTTTTTTCATCATGAATTTTGTCAATTTTTAGGTCGTTGAAGTGGAAAGTGAAAAAGTGAAAAAGTAGCCATTTGCGCACTTTTCTCTCCGCTTAGGTTTGTAATTTTTTGCGCAGTTTTTATAGCACTTGGAAGACAATATTCCGTACTACAAGAATCTGTGTTGGTACTATTTTCTCACTTGCCCTTTATTGATTTTTAGTCCATCAAATTGGGACGTCCGAAGGAGGGTGGTTATTTCTGCCGACAGCTCCTGCTCTGTGGTTGCACTTTTTGGGTTGGTGTTATATGTCATTCGAAAGAGAATGTCTTGCTCTATAAGAATATGTGTCGCGTTTATTGATTTCTTTTGAATATCAACAAAATGCCAAAAAGAGAAAAATCGTCTTCACCAACAACTCCTTCTCCTTCTTCAGTTGTTGATATTCGACAGAAATCAGCGGGAGACAATAAACGCGACACAAATTCTTACTGAGCAAGACATCTTCTTCCAAACGACATATAACACCATGCAAAAAAGTTCAACCACAGAACCGGAGTTTTGGTAAAAAATCGGGCGGAAAAGTCGGAATTCCCAATTTGGTGACCTAAAAATCAATAAAGGACAAATGAGCAATAGCACTAACACGTATTCTTGTAGTACAGAACATTGCCTTCCAAACGCTATAAAAAACTGCGCAGAAAATTCCAAACCTAAGCGGAGAGAACAAGTGCGCAAATGGCTACTTTTTCACTTTTCACTTCAACGACCTAAAAATTGACAAAATTCATGATGAAAAAAGAAATGCAATACAAGTTCTGATAGAGTAAATAATTCTCTTTCGAAAGCTATGCAGCGCTATGCAAGAGACCGCCGGCGAAATCTGCAGTGAATCGTTGAAAAAAAACGGCGGGGACTTATGGGACAACCTAATATAATCACTAGAGAATACACATTTGTGCCAGATTTGTTTAAAAAGGATAAATACTGCCTATACGATCGGCTCGCTATCGAGAATCACTTCATTGTTGAATCAGCCACTAGATATCCCTTCAAATTGGAGTTCGTGGCGTATCTCACCCACAGATTGACTCACGTCGATCTTCAGTCATTACTCGTTATCCTTTTTCATGCAGTGTTTGGTTAGAAGAGCTGAGTTGATGACCAGTTCAACTCTGTAGTACTATTTTGCGTTGCCTTTTCTTTCTTTTTTTGATAGTAGACGATACGTCTAGCTAAACTCCGCTCCTTCCGCCTAAGCATATTTCGAGAACTATCTCATCGCAAACGAAACTTTCCAGTGTTCTCCTACTAGGAGGCTGTGCTTATGAACCATTTAGAAATGCTGTGCAATGCTTTGTTCATAAATTTCTAGTTAGAAAGTTTTTCAGAACGACAAAAAGAGGATCAAGAAGGCAGAGCGTAAAATAGCATGGATTAACGGATTTGACTACAGTAGCGACGACTCGAACAAAGGTATACATCGAATGTATTTTTATATGTTGCCCACATATATCAAAGCATTGAACTTGGTCGGACTGAGATCCAAACCGATCAACTCCCGATCAAGTCTATCATTTATCAGCCGTCGATTATGAGTATTGCACACTTAAAAGTAGGTGGTGTATCCCGAAAGTAGTGAGTTTCAGTAAAGAAATAGTCAACTCACTGCTTTCTCGACTCGCTTGAAGAAAAGAATGTAAATCGCATCTTCATGTTATGTTGTCTATTTTGTGTTCCTTTACGTGTTTGTTATTTACTCACTAATTTCCTACCATGTAAGTGTTTAGACTCCTCGGGTATCACGACCCCCAATCACCAGATGTCGGTTCTGGATGTCCTCCGAAGTAGCAGTTTGCGCACTGGCTTCTTAGTACTCTGCGTAATGTAGGTCCATATTTTTGTCAGGGCCAGACGATGGCCTTTTAATGAGGATGTGACCATGCGAGGAAATCTGTTAGCCTTCAACATGCAACAGGTGGTTCGCCAACAGTCTTTCGGAATGCCTGACTGATCTGAACGGAGACGATATGTCCTCGCATCTGTGGATCGGGCAGTACTTGTCGAATATTTTCGCATCGATTACTCGATTGGTAGGTGCACTTCGTAGTAGAATCCTAGTAGAATCCGAAAGAGACAGCTTTGCATGCCGCCAAGGCAAAAGCAAACTTGCCGGAAAAATAAAAAAAATCTTTGTCAATAGGTTATCAAGTCAAATTGTAGTTGATACAAAGTTTTTAGAATCAAATCAGTTTCTTTAAGCCTCAGTTGGCTGGTACCGAGGATGTAAGCTGTTCCGACGATGTTTTGTTGCGATCAAAACTTCTAGCGCCAGGCGGGACTCGAACCCGCACCTCACTCTAACCGGGCGGGAATGCTCTACGCCATTACACCACTGGCGCCGTTTGATCGAACGCAACATCCACACCTCGTGGGACCCATCAGCACTCACCCGTACATCGGGATGAGCCGGCCGCTTATATCAGCATGGAACCAGTTAAGCTGTAGGTCTTGATATATCCCGCCCGGTTAGAGGGAGGTGCGGGTTCGAGTCCCGCCTGGCGCTAGAAGTTTTGATCGCAACAAAACATCGTCGTAACAGTTTTTAGAATCTTTTCGTCCGGTTAAAGGTAACTGCAAGTTTAGGCACTTGGATTTGCTGACGGATACTTTGCTTGGTTGGGGCGGCGAATGGTTCTGTTATCAGCGGCAGGAGTAGCTATGTCAGCGGCCTCCGCTCTAATTATACAGCTCTATATGGGATTGAAGGTATCGTCTGAATTTTTCAAAATTAAATCTTTGGTTCCTAGTCATGGTTTTGGATATACTAAAATGGTAATGGTGGTCTCATTCAGCCTCTTTGTGGGAAGCGCCGCGTATTATCAAGGTCCCTGGCCCTTCTAATGCCGTTTGGAACGGCATTATGATCTCTTTCAAATCATCTCATATATAGCTTCCGGGTAAAATTATTATGGACACTTTCTAGCAGCTCTATGTCTTTCTTTTTAAATGGATTACATACTGTTACTCCGAACTCCACTATCGGACGAACGTAGGATTTGTAAGCTTGGAGAGCCGATCTGATTATGATGTTTATGACCCTGACAAAAAGAGGTTCAATTGATCCAGTAACATTTTTTGGTGCACCACTGATGATGTCAAGAAGCGGAAATTTCAGACTTTATATTTCTGTGACAAAATCCCAGATTAGGTCAAATTTTTTAACGTATAGAGACCTACGAGAGTTCAACAAACTGCTATGTGAAGAGGAAAATATCCTAGGACTGTCTGATCAGGCTTTTCAAAATCTCATTATTTGCAAAATGTTTGATCAAATTTTATGGATGCTACTCGATTAGATTTGTTTGTCAATAAGTTGCAATTGCTTACTTCGTTCCAACAAGGATAAGTCTTCTTTTTTTCTCAGTCTCCTCAGATCGTTTCATCTAAGTGTACTTTTTGTCTGATGTTCGTCTCTGACATACCCTTGTTTGATTATCACGTGTGTTTATGTTACATGTCAATAAACGAAATAATTAAATAAAAATTAATCGCTTCTGCGGGTACTGTGAGGGGAGTTTTGATAGAGCAAATGTTTCGCTTTCGAGCGATATATAATACGATCTAATAAAATTTACCAAAAGTAGGAGCTGATGGTAGAAATAAGAAGCAAAAAAGCAAAAAAAGCAAAGAGAACCTATTAGTTTTTCGATAAAGCCATGATTTAACCCTAAGTTGGTTACCATAAGTTTACCACCAATCTATGTTCAGGGAAGGACTCTGTACCTCATCACGTACGTCACTATCTACAACGCTATAGCTCTCACATGGGAACCGAGCTTCGTCTGTGCATCGGAGCTCATGCCAACCGATGTTCGAGCAAAGACAACGGCTATGTTGGCTCTGGTCTCGCGAGTCGGAAATCTTATCGCTTCTTCATTGGTGAGGCTTCCAAGGTGAACTCTGGCACCCTTTTCGGTAGATAGGTAGCGAGGAGGCAGGAGCGGAAGCAGGCAATTAAACCAGCAGTGCTGCATCCTTCCCCGCTTTCTGGGTGGCCTTCAACGATGCGGTGAAAGGGGCGCTAAGAGCGGGTAATCAAGGAAGACTGCGCCAGCTGTTGGGTTCAGAACAGAGAGGAAGAAGGTAGTGAACTATCAGTCAAAGTTATCTTAGCTGTGTAACTACCAGTAGTTTTCTACCACTTCACCTCGATTGTTTATTTATTTATTTATTTATTTACCACCGGCCACTGTTAAGCATTCGGAACACAAAACATTGTATAATACAGAAAGTTAGAATAGTGAGTGAAGCACAGCTCACAGTGAACTCTTATTTGTCAATTTGGAGTGAAATCAATGTGTAGATGTTTAGGAAATAGGCTGACTTGACTGCCGTTAAGATAAATATCATACTATTGTATAATATTTATCTTAACGGCAGGTTATTTTATTTTTATTGTACTTTCACGACACCAGAGGTTGAGGAAGGGAAAAATTCGAGAAAAAATTCGCCCAAACCTCGCCCAGAGGGGTTATTTGAGGTGCTGATCACGAATCTGACATCCGTTTTTGAAGCTTCGGCAGATTACGGCAGGTCACATCAGGTACGGGTGACTAGGGCTGTCGAATTCATAATGACCGATTTCGCCCAAACTTTTCCGAGGGGGTTATTTAGGGTGTTGATCACGAATCTGGCCCTCATTATACAATTTAGAGTGAAATAAATATGTAGCAGATGGGTAGGAAACAAATTGGTGAAGGAGAAGCTGTCGTGAAAAAATGCAAAAATAGCTTATATCACGGGAGCAACACCTTTCCTAACGCCTCAGCGTTGTGCCCTGCTGGGCCAACTTCCCAACAACGGCTCCTTTTTATCAAAAAATTCTCGAAGCTGTGCTATTTCAGAAAGGTCGAAATAATGATGTGTTTAGTGCTGCCTCTAGCGAACCTGATAGTGTGCAAAGAATGACTGCACATTCGTAATTGCTCATTTTCTAAGGTTTTCTAAGCATGTCTCACTACAAACTACAGGTTTCCGTGCAAAATGTGAAAATCGGTGCAAATGCTTGTCCGGTAGGTACAACAATCTAACTGCATCTGATAGTAGGTAAATATCTTCAGATGCTCTTCAAGGCGATTCATGAGCCTGTTATAATGTGGACAGTGTTGGCTTCGAACATCGTCGTCTTCATTGTGACTGCGAAGTGGCTAGAAGTGAGTAAGCTGTACTGCCTTCAACTTGACTCTCCTTTTTCAAGAGATTCGAGACTGTCTTCCGAAAAAGGTTCAGAAAAGAGAATGTCGCAGTCTTGACGTCTATGACAGTGACACCTGAGCATGAAGAAGCAGCAAACCAAGTGACTCCAGTTCACTTTCTTCATGATTATCTTTTTAGGAAACAAAGAACTGCAACTTGGAAGAGGTGGGAAAGTCTGAAGGGTAAGCTTTTCCCTAGTTTACATATAATTGTTTGATAAATATGAAACCTGTGCAATTGCACTGCTTGCAAAACATCCGCAGATGTCACATTTCCACTCATAGGTACAGGCATCAGGAATAAGGAACAGGATATAGCAAAAAACATTACCATTGTTACCATAAAGGATAGGAGTAACTGTCGACGTTAGTCAATTCCTCTACGCAATGTGCCACGCATTTTACTTCCAAGGGTACCGCAGAGGCAACTTGAATGCGTATTGGGCCTAGCCCATACAATGATGGCCAGCGTTTGGACAGGTCCATGTTTTACCCTTCCAGGCAAGTTTCGGAAGAATAAATCTATTTACCGAAACCGGAAGAATGGAAGGTTTGGCTGTCCTGGGTCGGACTCCTGAACCAAATTCCTTAAATCGAAATGCACACGACAGCCAACACCTTCACCGACTGCTCTATCACGCGCTCTCTTACCATATGATTGCTCTGCATCGACACGAAACAACAATTGCTTTATATTTTTTTCTGAATATAACTAGCATTATTAATGCTGCTAAGGATATTTATTATCGATAGTAGATATGCATAGTAGAAGTATTCCAAATAGAGACTAATCTGAATAGAGAGAGAGCCCGAGTTTTCCTTAATACTTGATTTGGGCAAGAATTATCTTAAATATTGGATTCCTTATAAACATATTTAAGCTTCCCTTATTTGAACTGCGAGTGGGACTGCCGACATAGTTGCATCCGGAACGGTCTACAAGGACGAAGTTAGAACTTTAGAAAACTGCCTTTAGAGCGAATGAGAGGGAGTCGGACCGTCCATTTCTCTGTCCTTCCATCCCAACATCCTCTGCTGGAGCCAGTTATAAAGGCAAAGGAGAGAGGCTTAAGCAGGGGCGTAGTTCAGAATCATAAACCAAGATTCATGACAGTATAGCTAGCTACCAAAATAAAGCTTCTAATCTAATTATGAACCATTAGTAAGTCAACTTTTCCACCTAGTGGATGCTGAAATTGCTATGTGGACTGTTAACATGCTGAGTCGTTTGCGTGTAGGTGCCGCTTATTTGGAGTGAAGAACTAGAAGACTGTACAATTCTTCATATTCGATTCCGCCTGCAGATAGTACTAGCATCCAGCTAATCTTCGTCAGCGATCACAAGGCAACCAGCTTTTCAGCTTCAAAGGATGCTCTTTAGAATGATTGCGATAGCTTTTAAACAATTTTTATTATCTTACAACTTTTGCTTGCCTCCGCGCGGGTCTTTATGCAGTGTGTAGGCTTATGCTTCTATTCAGGGCGGCAGTGGCATCATCAAATGCGAAGGCTAAAGTGGCTCCCATGAAGATCGAAAAGGACAACGAGCACAGCATCCCACGATCGAAGTCGGAGAACGGCGACGAGAAACCTGCTTTCAAAAAAGTAACGGAATAGCTCTGCTCAGCAACATAATGCCCATTCCCGCCGAATTACGAATGCCTGTCAGAAAGCATAGAGCGGTAGTTACAGTAATAACAGAAATTTCTTGAGGTTTCTTTAATAACCGGATATGGGTGTATGTAGGATACGTAACTGTCAGCCTTTTTGTATGCCTGATGTACTAGAGCTTCAAACAATAAAGCAGCCATCATGTTAACCTTGCTCAGAGAGTCTCAGCTCGACAACGGCACCTCTACTATGTAGGGCACAACGTCTTGCTAGTGCATGACAATCGTCGTCTTTTTCTAAACCCTTATCGATTGTGAACTTCTTAAGGCATACACATGGTGACTCGGCGGTTTCATCCTTAACCATAGGCGAAGGAAGCAGTGCTTGCCGGGCAGCCTTTTTTTAGAATTTATTTAAGAAAGCGCGACAGGCTTTGCAAATAAACGCTGCTGTGACGAAAATGATTTTAACAATTCATGTCGCAACCGCAGGTCTGCGGCTGGATTCGTCATTCGGGGAGGGAAATAAGATAGCCAGACCAAAGTCTTCGATGTGTAGAACGAGCGTTGCTGATCCAAAAATGCTGATCAAGATTCTCGCTGGAAAAGTCCACAGAAACTCTATGCAATTTCTCGCCGCTCAAGTGGTAAGAACAATAAGAAGTAGCCTCCTTCTGCATGTTCCCATCGAAAGAACCACAACCAGATCTTTCTTTTTGACATATAGGAAGCTGAGTATGCTCAACTCTTTGCTTGCTGAAAACGAAAATCTCCTATTCCTATCCGAGCATTCATGAAATTGCCGCTGATTAAATTCTGGTCATAGCTGTTTCCAAAGTCCCAGTGCCAGTTATCATGTTCGGATGTTGCTTTGTGATTTTTTAGGTTAACTCGTTCCTTTTCTCGTTTGTTTTATGCATGATACCCGCGCAAAAAAATCTCGTAGTAAAGATAAAGATACTCATTAAGGTCTTATACCTCTCAGTATACCAGCGAATGAGTGGGCAAGGTATCAGTCTGCCTATTTATTATCTGTTATTACTATACCAGACGTTCAACGGCCTGCCGGCCGCCACACGTCTGGTTGGGGTCTTCGCCCTAAACCCGGAGAATAGAACACCCCAACCAGACATCTTCTTGTCCTCTTTAGGCCTTCTCTCATTCATTAAAGTAAAAACTGGTTTTTCTATATAGATTGGTATAGCCGAATACGGTAGGACAAAATCTTCAAAACTGCTCCTATGGTGCCTCACCCTTTATTGCAGGTACGCAATTCATTCTCTTAAGTACTCGTTCTATTTATTAATTATGACCCCCCTTTAATGGTTCTCTTACTGGATCCTTTACTGAACCCCTTAAATGTCTTCCCTGTCTTCCCTCCTTCACCGGTCCCACCGTCACTGGTCCCTCTTTTACTGGTCCCTCTTCAGTGGTCCCCCTTTATTGTCACCCTTTTCCGGTTCACCCTTCACTGGTCCCCCTCCCCCTCTTCGTCGGTCCCTACCACTGCTCTCACCTTCACTGGACCTCGAGTCCCCTCTTCGCTGGTCCTCCTATCCTTCACCTGTCCCACCTTCACTGGAGCCCCCCCCCCCCCTCTTCACCGGTCCCCATTGCTGGTCCCACGTTCACTGGCACCCCTTTACTGGTCCCTCTTCACTGGTTCCCCTTTATTGGTAAACCCTTTACCGGTCCCTCCTTACTGGACCACCATCACTCACCGCTTCCCCATTACTGGTCCTGCCTTCACTGGTAACACGTCGTCTGAATCCGGACAGGCCTTTCGCAACATCAGAGACACCTCTTCTGAACCCAGGCACCTGATGAACGACGTCGGTAGCATGTCTTCTCAATCCGGACGTGCTTTGAGCGACACCGTTGACACGTCTTTTGAATTCGGAACCGCTGGCACGACTTCGGTGACACGTCGTCTGAATCCGAACAGGCCTTTCGCGACACTGAGGACACCTCTTCTCAACCCAAGCACCTGATAAAGGGCACCATTTCTGAACATGGACGTCCTTTGTGCGACATTGGTGACATATCTTCTGAACCCAGACGCCTGTTGAACGACGTCGGTGACATTTCTTCTGAACTCGGATGCTCGCTTTCACGACGTCGATGATACATGTTCGAAAGTCGGACTTTGCGTGACATTGGCAACACGTCTTCTGACCCCTCTCAACCGACGTAGGTGACACCGCACAACTATATAACCCCCCCCCCCCCCCCATCCCCACACTTTCCCTCATCACACTCCTCCAGCACTTCTATGCAATCAAACACACGCACACACCCACAGACAAACGACCGTTCTCGCTTATATATAGTAGGATAATGGGCTGTTTGTAATAGACGATTAGGCATTATTTGGCGTGGCAGCCGTCCGTTTTTATGAGGTTTATCACAGCGGCTACCGCTGAATTAGGAGACCATTAGAAGAGTTCGAGATTTACTGAGAGGTACACATCGAAGATGTAGACATGTACAACGGCCAACGAGTTAACGATGTTAACAAATTAACGATATTTGCTTTGAAATCTGGCTTCTCGAGTTAACCGATAGAATTTAATGGAATTTCACTCGAATTTTTTTCGAAATCGCAAGGTTAACTTGATTAATGATCCATCGGAAAATTTGATGTTGTCGAACTAGTGAAGCTAAACTAATAATCTAGCGAAGAGGAATTTCTGGTAAAGAAGAAAACGCTGCTAAAATGTTCTTCATGTCAGGACGAGATAGGGGCTCTTGAAAATGAGTGTAAGTCCTGCAAGTAGCGTAGTGCCCCTTCCCAACCTCCATCTCCCCTTCCTGTGCTTGCACGAGGGCCCTCACACATCATGAGGCAGCAAGGGAATCTTGGACAAATATAGGAGGGTGGAATCGAAAATCGAATTATCCAATTTTCATGTCAAACCGAACATTTTTGAAATCGAAGCGAGTATAAATCAGACATAGCTAGACACTCTAAGAAAGGATAGAAATGTTAGAGGACAGCGTTTCTCAATCCCTTTTGGAATGTCCCACGCCTTCTACTTATACGGGATGTCGTGGACGCAATTTGAACGCGTATATTTGACCTATATGTACAATTGGGGTGACCAGCTATAGAGCAAATCAGTGCTTTATCCTTCTCAGGCAAGTCTGGTCATCATTCACCGACCCCAGATGAAAGGCTTATTTGGCCTAGGCAACAAATCCGGACCAAGAACCTGGTATGCATACTCCACACGCTCCTGCCATGCCATAGTAGGAAAGCACCGCGTGATTGAACGGGTTCCAGCTGGCCTACCAGTCCAATGAATGTTTAAAGCAGACCCACACAAAGTTGACTGAGACTGTCACAACGACTTCTTGTTGCGAACAACCTCTAGTACCAGGTGGGACTCGAACCCGCATCCTTCATCAGGCACGATGTTCTACGCCTACACGTGGATCGAACCATTGTAGAGGGTAGTTCATGTGATGTGAGTCGCAAAAAAGCATCCACAGTTCCGGAGGAATCAATTTGAGTAAGAAATATTTTTATAATATTCGATCGGCAAAAAATCTATGTAACATCCCAGACACCGCATCCAAAATGACATCCCTCACCTTAGATATTACTAGCATCCATCATCTTCTGAAAATTCTTGAAGATGCACTCGACTATTTCCAGTGGTCCCTGCTCTTAACAGGTTTCTCTTAATCGACTTCAGACTTGTGCTTAAAGGATTAGTCATATTGCTCTAAGATCGAGCACACAGCGAAGTCCAATGATTGAGATCGGGTGAGCTTTATGAACAATCACCCTTTTCCAGTAACCCAGAAATTTGGCCTCGAACTATTCCAGTGTCTTCTTAAAGCAAGAGACCAGTGTACGGAAGGAAATTTTTTGCAACTATGACCCGCTTTGGTAAATGAAGAGCTCCAACACATTCCAGCGGCAGATAGAAATAACAGGTTTATAAATTCAGTCGTGAAAAAAATGAAAGTTTTAGGACTGCTTTTGAAAGTTCGACTTTGTTCAGCTAAATAAATAATAACACAAGCATATCGATTAAACAATGCTGTTTTCTCTGTTTCTGCGGAAGCTCTTACAAAAGAAGGGTCTGAAGCGTAGGTCTGAACGGGGGGGGGGGGGGGGGGGGGGAGCGAGTCATATAGGGAGAATCCTCACCCCTCAATTAGTATAAAGATGTGTTTATTTTTTGCCAAGTCGTTAAATCCAAGGAGTAGAGGGTCCTTGAAGTCACAATGGAATACGACGCATCACGAGTTTGGGAGCCTTGTACACCCGCGATACCTCTGCTGGCAATCGGCTCGGAGCGCAGTGGGAGTGGATTGCTTCACTCGAGGAAGGTCGGGGGTTTGGTTCTTGTGCGCTGCTGCGTTTTTGCATTTCGACTGACTGGTTGAGATTTGGGGATTCTGACGTCTATACCATTTTCAGATGCCTTATTTTCCAGCTCAATGCTGTGGTATTCATCATGATGATGTAGAAATGTTTAATATCAAAGTGCATGAAGCACCACTGGGCACAATACGGGCAGCGTATAAAGGTTACAGGCTCCTCACAGTCTTTTTCCATACATGGACCAATGGCCACAGAAATGACCATCCCGCTCGGATTTTCAAAAGAGACCAGGACGTGACGTCGGAGGTGGTTAAAATGAGAAACGAGGTGTTTGGATCCCGCAAATTAAACTGAACGGCATCGACACCCTCTTTCCCTCATGTCTGCCTATCACCTGGAAATCAGAGGTCTGATGAAGGATTTCTAAAATCTAACACCAACAGTGTCCGCCGATGCTCGAGTGGTGATTCACCTGCTCACGCTGAAGTGTGGTCCAAGTCGCAAGAAAGGTACTCTCCACAGCGTACAGCTAGAAAATGCGCAGAAAACGTCTGAAATGGTATAGACGTCAGAATACCCTAAATCTCAGCCAATCAGTTGAAATGCAAAATTGCAGCAGCGCAGAGGAACCAAACCCCCGACCTTCCTCGCATGAAGCAACCACTCCCACTGCGCTCCGAGCCGCCTGCCGGCAGAGGCATCGCGGGCGTACAAGACCACCAAACTCGTGATACGTCGTACTCCATTGTGACTTCAAGGACCCCCTACTCCTTGGGTTTAACGACTTGGCAAAAAATAAACACATCTTTATACTAACTGAGGGGTGAGGACTCTCCCTATATGACTCGCTCCCCTCGTTCCGGCATACGCTTAAGACCCTTCCCTTGTTGGTGAAGAGATCCGACCGTGCACAGGGGATGCCAAATTGTATTCCGACAGTTCATGAGCTCTACCAGCCAAGGGGCCAGATTCACTAACCGCTAACCGCCCTCAAACAGTGAAAATCCCGCCCAACCCTTTGATATGACATTCATCAGTATCAGGTTTGGCTTTATTTTCACCGTTAGAGGGCGGTAAGCGACTGATGAATCTGGCCCCAGAACTGACCATGAGAGCATTAATCTTCACCGAAGTTATCTTTTTTGAATCACTTAGATTTAGAAGATAAAAGCGGCTGACACTTTCGTTCCGACCTAATATTAGAATGAAATACTTGTAGGTTTAGTTTACGTACAAGAGGCTGCGCGATACGAAGCCCAAACTAGTTCTTTACATTTTCCTTTTATTTTATTTCCATTCCTTATAGTCCCTTTTCTTTATTGGTTTAATCTTTTTCGTGATTCAGAAGACCATCACGAAATAAAAAGCATGTTAGGGAACTGAAAGCAACTCATTTATCAACGAATTCTATCTAACAATGGGCCGAAGACGCTATGTGTCGATGAAAGACCACTTCTTTGCAAGTACACTATCTTCGAAGGAATTAAGCTATAAAAGGCGTTAACGCAGACAGACCAAACTTCGCAGGAAAAACAAAGAGGTACAAAACTTATTGAGACCACGACACGACACTGGTATAAACAGTGGTTGTATGGTTGTAAAGAGAAAGACGAGCCGTCGTCTACTCGGACTCGGAACAAGAGTCTGATGAAGGCGACGACATCCACAGCTCTGAGCTTGACGACGACGATTCTGAGGAGCTGTCGTAGGCGTGCGAGCTTCTCTCCCTTGAGTCTTCATCAAGAACGTAGGAGGCTGAAGCAGGTTGGTGAGTCCTTCTAAACTCGGATTCTACTGGTGATGACACAGGAGCGGGTGCACCAGCACCTTTGCCCGTGTGAAAACTGTGTCATCACCATCACCATCATCACCACTTTCCATATCGTCATATTCTTTTTCGTGCAGTTCCTGTTCTGTTGTCTTGAATAAAGTTGTTTGCTCACTGAGTCCACTTCTGTGAAAAAGGGGATTTCGCCACTTTTTACCTCGGAATCATTTCCTTAAAAATCTAAAAGAACCTAACTGTACGCTAAGCTCTAAGAAAAAAAGCAGACCCTATCTGTTACTCATAAGATCGGAAACGATGACTTTCAAGCTGGATAAAAAAGAGACAAACTTGTATGAAGTTCAGGTTAGTTGTGTTACAACTGAGCGAACCCACATTGCTGGAAGCCACGTGAATTTTTGGAATGCTCAAACCTGACAGATCTACTCTAATTTCACCTCGATGCTTTAGTTCACTTCAGGTACGCATTTCTGCTCCACACAATTTGAATTGAACCCAGGATACTACAGATACGTAAAAGTATATGCCACATACTCGGTTTCCTAATTGGTCTTGTTGTGCCTGTTCCGCCAAGCTTCTTTATTCCTTCCACTAATTCTCTCTTTCGTGCCTCTACGTCCACGATGCATGCTGAAGTGATTGAAAATTTATGAATTAAGCAGTGACTCTGCTTTAAGTGTCGTTTATACTCCATTTACCGCGCGGCGCAATATAATGAGAATCACCGATATCGATTAGGAGTCTTAGCTTCATGACTTGATGGAAACTTTCAGGAGTTCAACGAACTTTGCCTCAGTATACTTATCACGCTTCCTTTTAGTATCTAACAATATTTCAGGCCTCACCCTCCCGCTCCGACTAGGACTGCTCTTTAAAAAAACACTTGAAAACGGCAAGAATTAAGCACAAACAATCCGTTCTAGCACAGCCATAGATGGCGACAGGATATCGCGCTCCAATGACAATCTCTGATTTGACCTAGGATTGCATGGTTAAGGGCCTCTTCATACTTCGCGACAAGAGCGACAAGAGCGACAAAAGCGACAAGAGCGACAAGAGCGACAAGAGCGACTGGAGCGACTGGGCCGACGGATGGTACGTACACCACACTATGTCCGTCGCCCCAGTCGCTCTTGTCGCTCTTGTCGCTGTAACGGACGAGAAAAAATAAATCCTGCCCGACTCAAAGGAGACGCCGTCTCTCCGTAGATTTTAGGATCTTTGGAAACATTACAAAACACGTTGAAATGCACATTTTATCAGCACGAACAATTCGACAACGCCGTGCATAAATAGGTTCGGAGGGATCATTGGGGAACGGGGGGGGGGGGGGGGGGAGCAGGAACCGCTTAGGCGATCCTAGGGACGAACGGCTGTACCGCCGCCAGACTCAGACGGGAGCCGACCGTCAAAGGCGGAAGAGCGGGAGGAGGTAAACAAGCCGCCTAGATTCAGCTTGATCCTTCTTTTATAACCAGTGCCGAGCACGGCTGTCGCTGTTACTGACTACGGAGCATCGGCAGGTCTCTGTGAGAACGCGGGTATTGGCTCTCTAGAAAAATTACCTTCCATTTGTTACTGACTTCTCTACATCGCGAAGTATGAACAGGCTCTAACCAAACACTAAAAACGTTCCGCTCGACTGGATTCTCTCGAGCTCTGAAGAAGACGATCTCGAGAACACGTTGCCGGTAAACCGGTCTTGATCGAGAGGGCACTAATTCACCAGCTAAATCCTAATTCAAATGCCGATAAGCCGATAGCCTCACCTCTCCGTCTAGCAGGTTGCGATTGTTTTCTGGCGGCTCGCGGTTTGTGCTCCACCTTTTTGCTCTTCGGTCCAACGATTACTGAAATGTAATGAAGATGCCGTGAAATTATAACAAATTCGTAGGACCAGCAGACAGTCAGCAGGCCTGGCGCTTAGATCTACTACCGGTATACAGATTGGGGCTCCTCCTTCGTCTCAAAAACCCACAGCAAAGTGCCGGTGTAGTCTAGTTGCTGCGAAATCCAGCTGTTCATATTCGCCTGATTCCCAAACCAAGTGGTTCTCTTCGAGCAAAAAATTGGTGAACATCGATCTACTATACACGGTTGGGCGGACGACACAGTCTAGTTGCTCTGAAGCCCACCTATAGGTCATAGATAAGGTCCGAAAAATGTAAGCACTTTTGAAAAGCGATAACTTGCCAATAATGGCACTGAAAAACGTAAGAGCTCATATGAAAGCGTAAGAAAGTAGAAATTTTCAGATATATGACAAGCGCGTAATGTGCAAGGCACTCTTCTGAATTCTTGCATTTCATACACGTTTGATTGTGTCTCGCTTGAATACTTCTAAAAAATTCTCCATAAAGTGGCCGTATTGAATGATTCATGCTTTTTTAAAGTTTAAAACTTAAAAACACCCCACAGATTGCTGCAAAACGCAGAGAATCCTCGAAAATGCAGGTACTAATTGAAAAGTTTACCGTTGCTTCTTTCCCTCCAAGTTCTAACATTGTGAACCTTTGAAGATGTTTGAGACTCATATAATACACAGGATAACGAAAATTCTATGAAGTGCAAATGGTCAAGATTGCACCGTGCACCCCTTTGAAAGCTCACATTTCTGACTCGATTGGTTGCACGTGGGCAGCCGGTCATGTTACTAATTAACCAAGACTCTTTGATTTAACCTTTGCTGTACCTCTTTTAACACTCAGAGCTTAACTGTGCACTACAACTGTGGCAAAATACTGCGTAACATAGGAAAGATGAGCGTTATAGGAAACGGCATACCACTGCTACTAATAAACGTTTTCGAAATGTTAAGAATTCACATGATGGACTGTCAGGTTTTAAACGTTAAAAAGAGAACAGAATAAGTTGATGTGGTCAATTGATAACAGGACTGTAATAAGTATTCAGTCTATGCACAACCAATCAAGCCGGGAAAGAAAGTTCTGAGATAGGTGCATGGCACGACCTTGACCATTTACATGCAACAGAATTTTTATTGTCCTGTGCTCTCATTTGATTCTCAGATATCTTTAAAAGCTTCACTAGCAGCCATGTTAGAGCTTCCTGAACAGTACATTCGTTTTTAGGATTCCCTGCATTTTGTAAATCTGTAGTGTGTTTTTAAGTTTTAGGCTTTAACACGTTGACGATCGCGCGATTTTCGCTTGTCAGGCGCGTGGAACCAATCGATTTTTTGCAACGTCGGGAGTTGTATAATAACTGAGGCCACTTCTTATCGAGAAGCTCAATAAATCAGTAACGGGAAATTGTTTTCGTGGACCACCCTTTTTGCAACAATGTCTAAAGATGAAACACATATACGAAAATGTCCCTTCGAAAGATTTGAATCCAACTAAAAAATAAATTACAAGGCTGTAACACGACATCGTGTTTCACATTGTTCCACGCAGTCATAAGAGTCCGTTCAGAGCAACATCGCTTTTTGACGTGGCGAAATGATGAGTATCTTAATCGATAAGGCAGCGCGAATCTCGAATCACCTTTCTATGTGCTCCGAGTCTAACGAGTGCACTCTTTTGGCGGGCCCACATGTGGGAAACAGTCTGCGCAGAACTGAATGCACCCACACACTCTCTGCATAGTAAGCATGCCACACCCATATGGAAGACCGCCCAGGAGTATGGCATTATCCAAGTTAGGTCATGAGCCGCTTTACCCTGTAACAAGCAGCCGGAGATCCCTCTAAAAAGAGAGTTTTAAGACTCTTCAAAGAGTCTAAACATGTGCTTTAAGGAGTAAGTCTAGTGAACAGTGATTCAAAGCTGGACAACGGCTTCAAGAACTCCAGATCATCCTAAGGGCGGTTCATACTTCGCGAGCGATGTGATCTGTTGGAATTTGTAATCTTGCATGTTTTGCTCTCGTGTAATAAATGTAAATTAATAAACTGCGAATCAGCCCTAATGTGTCATACCGGAGTGCTTAGATGTTCTGTAGTAGCTTCCCAAATGTGCTCAAGACACTCGAACTCCTTTCAGACTAGAACCTTGACGTACCTTCAACGATCGAGTCGTCTTCTCCTTGAAGAAATGGTAACGGTCCGTCATTAGGGGTATCTGGAATTGAGAGCGGTGAACTAGTTCTTGTTCGCCACTTCTATAGCATATTGCTGCTCCTCACAATTAGAACGCTCAAAACCGGGGGCTTCTTAACCTCACGCTCGACGATCCACCTTGAACCGCGAGTCAAATATTTATTGAAGACTGTCCGATTCACAAGCCAGTCTCAAGTTTACTAGATATTATGAAATATGCTACTCAAACAGCAACATAACCATGCAATCGGGCACAACTCTCTATCACCTGTTATTTCTACAGCCCACCATTAAAGGAAAACTACGAGTACATGGCCAAGTTTTTTCATCCCAACTCAGTTCAAAACCTGTAGGGGTTTTATGTCGTTCTGTTGTACACTTCATAAAACTGCATTGTAGTGCTGAAGAATGAATGTGGACGCGAAATATCGTAACTGATCATTGCCTCTGTTTTACCGCAAAACAACAAAAAGGACTGTTATTCATTCAGTAGCCACTGAATAGATCACAGCTGTCAAAAAGTGTTGCCGGCTTGAAATAACTCTAGTATGACGCTGTCACGATAAAAGACTCGAGAGAGGAAGGCTCAAACGTTACCATCGCTTGCCTTGCCGTCCAGCAGAGTCGAAACATGTGACCGAACTTCGTGAAGTGTAGTGGGGGACAGGTTCTCGAACGCTATTGAAGCGTTCTCTTCGACGCATTCCGGTACCTAAGAATAAAGCACATATGAACCTCAGCACCTATTCCTTTCCGTAAAAAAATGACAAGCCGCTTCTAGAAGTACAAAAACGATACAGTTATAGATCAGATGAAGTTCTGATGATTGTTGAAGTACGCTTATGAAATCATCCAAATCGCAGCTCTTCCCTGACCACACAATTCAAAAAATGACCGTGATGAAGGACTTGTTCTCGCCATATGACCCAATCCATGAGGCAGGGTGTGTACAATACTTAAGGTCGGTTAACGCATAGCGTTGCAACGCTAGATGTACAGCATGCTCTCCAGATGTGTCGCCGTTCCTCGTCATTGCTGAAGCCCTCGGAAGACGCATGTCACGGCCTACTGTTAGGAACGCATGTCGCGCATGTGCCGTAGTGGCCATGTATAGACCGCTCTCTGAAGCTACACAAGCCACTAAAAGGTGGTGGCTCCATCACAATCAATGACACATTGCCTGAAATGTTTGACCGAGGAAACGATCCCTCAGCACCCATGCTAAGGCCTTGTTTAGTGTGCGCGCGATGCGCGACGCGATGACATGTGTAGTTGCCGAATTGATCAATCGCGTCGCTCGATCAATTTGGCCACTACGCATGCATCGCGTCGCGCGTCGCGTGCACACTAAACAAGGCCTAAATGGCGCGCGCGACGCAATTATGCCACGCGCGCGACGGACCCGAGAAGATAACCGCTACCGTCGCGGCGCGGTTACCTTTGACTACTCCGCCGCGCGCGGAGAAATGTGGTCAGCAGAGCGTCACGATAGGACGTAGCGTTGAAAGTATACGCCATGCCTAGTGAGAATGCTGTCAATCTGCTCAGCAGCAGCTTAAATTTGGTGGTCACATATGCGCAACACCTTCGCAGCCCCACCGTTGGTATGTTATACGCTTTCGCATCGCGCACATTGTCTAGATTCCATCCTGTACGGACTGGCACTTCGCTCCACAACGATTTGCTACTTGGTGACAGAATCGTACCGCTCCGCAAAACTTATCGTCAAGACCTATCCGCCATGGGAAGTTCAGTGTCTAAGTATTTGCACAACGTAGTGAAACCATTGGCAACAAGTCAAACACACTTATTATCAATTGGTATGGAATCAAGGCTTCCATGTGGCCTATCTTTGCTGCTGCTTTACTCTATGCTGGAGCAGTAGATGTCGCTCAGGCGACGTGTGCGTCGCCTGAATGACGCTATTATATCTTACCAGCCGTACGTCGGCCTAGCGGCCGCCTACGACTGGTTGGGGGCTTCGCCCCCAAACCCGGAGAATAGGACGCCATGGCCGCTACGGGTTTCCTATTCTTCCCTAGGCCTTTTGACCATTATGTTAATCGAGATGGATCGATTGATCCGACGTCAGATTCGTGTTCAGCGACCTCGATTACCCCAGGGCCGAAGTTTCGTGCCGCTTGAACGTCATCCACAAAAATCGATAATATCGATCGATATCGATTGGTCGACTTCAGATTAGTGTTCAGCGACCTCGATTACCCTCAGGGCCGTAGTTTCGCGCCGCTTGTAGGAAATCCACAAAAAATCGATAATATCGATCGATATCGATTGGTCGACTTCAGATTCGTGTTCAGCGACCTCGATTACCCCCAGGGCCGAAGTTTTGTGTCGTCGACGTGTTCGGCACGTCTGCGGCTCGCCATGCACGGTTGCCGATGTGTTTGGCACGTCTACGGCTCGCCATGCACGGTCGCCGACGTGTTCGGCACGTCTGCGGCTCGCCATGCACGGTCGCCGACGTGTTCGGCACGTCTGCGGCTCGCCATGCACGGTTGCCGAGGTGTTCGGCTGCCGCGCCCCAACTCAGGTGTGACGGACGGACAGTGTGACACACGCACACACGCACACATGCACGCACACACGCACACACACACACACGCTTGCTGCTTTATATATAGTAGGAAACCGGAGAAGAAAATACTTGGTCGCCAACGATGATAAGGACTTAACGATTATAGAGTCAGTTGCTCACGCACAGAATTGAAAAAAACCTCGGCGCGGTTAAAAAATAGGCAAAGGCCTTTATTATACCATCGCTCACCCCGAGCGACACCTAATGATATGCTCCCATATCGATCCCATTGCGCCGCACAATCGATGTGGGAGCATATCATTAGGCGTCGCTTGGGGTGAGCAGTGGTATAACAAATACCAAATGTTTACCGGGATATCACAGCCTTGTTTGCAGGCGCTGCCCTCCATTCACTTCCGAGTGATGGAGCAGAGCAAGACAAGGAGCTCCGCGATTGGTCGTCACCGAAGTGTGTGTGTAAAGGCCGCCACAGACTTCTGCGGCGCTGCTGGAGGCGAGCTCTGCGTCTCTGCCCTATGGTTAAGCATAGGGCAGCGGCGCCGCAGAAGTCTGTGGCGGCCTTAAGGCCTTTGTCATACCATCGTTCACCCCGAGCGACGCCTAATGATATGCTCCCATATCGATCGGGCGGCGCGATAGAATCGATACGGGTGCATATCATTAGCTGTCGCTCGGGGTGAGCGATGGTATGACAAAGGCCTAATTCTAACCCCTCTACCTCCCTCCTATGGCCCCGTTTATACCTCCGACGCCGAGCGATGCGACGTCATGTATAGTGGCTAAATTGATTGATCTTGTTGGTCGATTAATGGGGCCACCATACGTAGCCTTCGCGTCGCTCGGCGAAGCTATACCTATACTGCCGATGCTGGCTAGTAGTCTATTTTTTAAGTCTATTTTGGCGCAAAAGCTGCTGATGTAATGTAACGTGTGACTAACGGATAGCGTGTGGAACTTCAGGATCGACTTGATGACGACTTGTTGCAATTCTTCACCGGAAAGCCGCTGCAGGTCCTTAGCAAGCTGAATCAATTCTTGCTGTGTCATAGGAACACTTTTGCCCGCGTCTTCCGGTTCGGGGACGGTTGTTTTTCTATCGGCAGTATCAACGAGTTCCACTGGAGCTGCACTAGGAAGCTCCGTAGTCTCCACAGATTCAGCCGTTTCGTCGACATTCTCTGTCTTCTGTAATGGAACAAGTTGCACTTTGAAAGGTATTGCTTTGTAGATAAAGGAAGGTTCCATCCTTCTGAGTCGAAAAACAGCTCACTACAACTACGGGTTGCACAATCTCCTTCGGTGGAGCGAGCATAGCTTCACACTTGTCCATTGTGACCTGCGTAGATTGCAGTAGGGTCTGCGGTACAGGTGGCTCATCCTCGCCAAGTGAGAAAGCCATTCGTCGTTTTCTTCGCACGTCGTCGAGAAGCGCCCGTTTGCTGTCCACCTCCAGGATTAGTGACTGCACCTTGTTCACGGCCTTTTCTGTCTGGAGCAATTGCTATTAATACAATAAAACTTGAATTATTAAACGGATCTAATCTAATAGAAAGGCATACTGCTTCAATCAGCATCTCCAAATTTTGATCGACCACATCCTCATCTACCGGCGCTGATTCGAGCACGACGGGAGGAGCTGGGGGAGCTTCATCAGGATCAACAGGCAAATACAGCCACTAGAAGTTGATAGAAACAACTACAGTAATATCAGGTAGCTACGATTCTGAAATTTACAATCACTTATCATTAGAGTTTTTGAGAATAAAAAACATCAGGAAAAAACAACGGTGAGGTCGCCCCTAATCAAAAACATACAATTTTGTCGAAAGCATGGAGAAGACGTAGGCATTCATCCGCAAGGCTGCTGTCGATGGGATTCAGACAAAGCTGAAACAATCAAACCGACCATTCTTTCAGAAGATACCGCCTAGTCAGTAAGACTGGCTTGCCCATCGTCTAGAAGTCTATATTGATATATCTATATTGGTGTTGTTTGCTTGTCGAAAAACCGGTGGTCGACAAACTCGCGTTCCCATCCCAAGCGGTCAGCTCCGGGCAGAAGTCAATAAAGTCGGCTCGACTAGTCAATCGATTCCGTTTAATTATTGAGAATCATTAGGGTTAGCGTCCATAAAGGCCTATGTTAAACTTCGACGACACTGGTGTCGCCAACAACAGCGGCGCCGAAGTATAACATAGGCCTTACACCTCCTGCGTTTCAGCGCCGCGACGTCTCGTAGGAGTAATGCCCTGGAGTCATTTACACCATTCTCACAAAAATCGGTAACATCGACCGATTACTTGATTCCGATTCTATTCATTAATAAATCGTATCCACCAGCTACTATTTTATAACACGTTCCAAGTGAATTAGCTCCCTTTTATCCGATTGTCTCCATTGCCGTAGGTTGGTTGGTGGACTGCGATTCAGTGATGTAGGGGGAAGAAGCAGTATGTTCAGCAACAAATGTCTCCTATCATATCGTGACCATTGCTTTTATGCTGAGCGCTGCCAGACAATGGTCAGCAGCGTCGCCCAGGGTCACATAAAGTATGATGAATGACATATGGGCCAAATGAAGCGTCCGATTGAGACGCCGACTGTGTATAAAGGAGGTAGTCTTACAACTTGTCCCTGCAAAGGCAATACATAGTTGGTGAATAGGAGGTGTTACTACATGGAAAGAAAGTCAATTATCCGGATGTTACGAATTGACGCTGTGCGCTAAAAAAAACTTTTGAGATCAGAACAGTATCGATCGAAGTGTTAGCGCACATTAATCGATATGATCGATTTTACTTTAGCGAAGCATTTTAGATAGGTGTGGTGCACAAATTTAATGAGCACTGGAGATATCATAAGAAAATAAAATTATGTACTCGATCGTGCAATATCGATCGACCAACAAATGTCCACGTATCCAAAAGTTTTGAAAATGTGAAATTCCTTCCACCTGATTTGTCATGTGGACTCTCACCTACTTCTTAGGGTACACAGTGCGTAACTGAATCAGTGCTCCTGTCTATGGCCTCAAAGCTTTGAAGCAGTTTAAACCCAAATCGCAGCACTACGCAAGCCAAACAGCTTTCGTTATCGATCAGAAGGCGCATGAGATATGAAAAATATGTAAACCTCTCAACACCCTGTAAACTCAGAAGGAAGCGTTGGACACCCCATAGAACTGCGACTTCAAATGTGGAATTTGAGTTGTCAAACGCTATTTCCTGACAATCCCGGAACCAAATAAATAACACTAATCAGTTAGCACTTATAGCATCAAGGCAGTGTAAGACATTTGAAGCCAATGAGGGACCAAAAAATCGCAAAATTGGCAGCCATGAGATAGTTAGGTACAAAATATCAAACTGTAAGCAGTAGTTCACAGACATTTTGCAAAGGGACTCACAATGAACTCTCAGGGGAAGCCGGAGCGCGAGGAACGAATACTATAGGAAGAATCTCCTTCCTCCATATAGTAAGAAAACATATCTTGGTTTTGCCAAATCATTGAAGCAAACGAACAAGCACTGAAAGTCTGCTGTGTGAAGAAAGAGATTACCACGCAGGCGCAGAGGTGAGTTCAGCCTCGTGTGGGTGGAGTAATGAATGGTAAGGTACCGCTTCGCAAATGTGACGTTGAGTGTTCGGTTCCCGTACATGTGGCTTTTTCACATGTTTACTTCTGATATTGATAGAAAGAGAATAGAGAAACCATTTCTATGAGAAAACGGCATCTGCACGTGCTCTTGAAGCTGCTTTTGGTACCTTAGCGACACTTCGTGATTCTCCACCATTGTCTCAATTGTTTAAAACAAGATCATTTATGAAAATTCGACATTAAAGGCCCCCACACACAGCAACGTTCTGCAGCAACGCTGTTCGCCCCTATGGTTAAAGATAGGGCAGCGCAGCACCGCAGAAGTGTGCGGGGCCCTTAACACCGGTCATACTCAAGACTAGAAGAAGACTTTTCAACATGGGAGAAAGGTTACGAATGACAGAAATCAATTCACAAGTATGCACTGTGAAACATTCACTACATTTACCTTCAGGTGCTACAACACGTTGCGATAGCTGTCAGCATTGGTAAGACCATTGCTGTAATAAGGCCCTTGCACACTCGGCAGCAGCGTAGTGGAAGCGGCGGCAGCAGACGCTTCCACTACCGCTGCTTATTAAATTATTACTATTATTATTACTTATTACCTGGCCTTATTAAGCCCTCCGCACACTTCTGCGGTAGCCGCGTGCTAGAGTTCACGCGGCACTCCTCCCGCTCGCTCAATCACCAACGCGGCAATGCGGCAACAATGCCTTGAAGGATTGCTGCCGCTGTCACCGCGTCCGCCGCGTAGGCGCACAGCGTCTGCCCCATCTGCCGCGTAGGCGGCACATCAGCGGCAGGCCGCGCGAGGCTAGTTTTGCCTCGCGCGGAGACTCTGCGCCTCTGCCCCATGCTTAAAGATAGGGCTGCCGCGTTGCCGCAAAAGTGTGCGCCGTCGGCGGCGAGCGTGCGGCTGCGAGTTCCGTCGCGAGCGGCGGAGGCGACGCCGCCGCAGCGGCAGCGGCCATAATGATGTGAGTCACTATTGCCGGCGCCGCTCCAGCGGCGCGGGCAGAGACTATCTGCGCTCTATCCATTCGATGAGTCATTCCGCTCAACGACGCCCCCGTTCGCCGCAAAAGTGTACGGAGGCCTTTAGGCATAGGGCAGTGGCATCGATTCCCGTCATATCGATGTCACTGACGTGCTGCTGAGTGTACAAGGACCTACTGTGTGTTCCTATAATGGAACAACTAGGCTAATTTGTATTTTGTATTTGTTTATTACATGCACCCAAACATCACATATGACAGTAGAACAAGAACATCATAGAGAACAACGCAAAAAATAAACAATGAAATGGCTTTGTTGGACTCACTGAGGCTGATCGACTATAATTTGATAGAAAGATTTGGCCGTTTTGTCCAACCTTTGGTATTCGGAACCCGCCCTCTGAGTAAAGAAGTTTGTCCGCCTGCCGGCTTGACTCACGGTAGCACTAACTGTCGCGTAGCACCTATAGTGCTTAAAGTAATGTGGCTAATGTGTAGAAACGGTTGCTGCATAGCATTGATCCTGAGTCTTCTTGTATGCCTCCTGGACCTTGGTTCGTTAGTGCCTTAAGTCTTCCATTAATACTCCACAAGTAATGAATCACTAAGTGTCGACGAGTAAAAAGTATTAAAACATATCGCAGCAAATTTCAAAGCCACGTGCAGATGTCGTTTCCCTATGGAAGTCTAATAGTAAAGTGAAAATAGAAGAGAGTGACATGGTGACGGAACCGAACCCTTGACACCAGGTTCGCCAAGCAATACCTCCATACAGGCCACGCTGTATCGCCTCGTGACTACATGGTAAGCTTGTTGTTAACCATAGGAAAATTTCAGTGCCTTTTGCTCGTTTGCTTCAAGGATTTGTCTAGAACAAAACCTGATTTTTTACTATTTTCGGAATGTAGATTCTTCCTATAGTACTCGTTTCCCCTGTTCCGGCGTACCGTTAAGACAGCTCCCTTGTTGGTAGAAGTAAACGATTGATATCGATTAGCCAAGATTAGGAAGCGCCTTTTGCTTAGCTACCCTGTCTGCCACCTGCTATACTCCGCAACCATTTCCGAAGTCACAGAAGCTTTCCCACAACCACGGAGTGTGGCTCAACTACAGAAAGCTCTTACAACATCAAGAATTACCGACAGATGTTCTAACTGACCGTTCTGATCTCATTCGCAAATTCCTCAGCAGTTTCGTATTGCCTATAGGTCAGCTTCCTTTTCACAGTCTGCAGTTCGAGTAGCCAGTTGATTGGCTGAAATATCTTTGCCTGATGAAAGAGCAAATCTACACGAAATCACCGGGAGACCCCGCGAAAAGTTAAGTAGACCTCATATTGGGAAGTCAGCAGTTCGCTGATAACATAATCGCAGAATCTCAACGATGGTGGTGGTGGTCCGTGATATTTAGGAGGAGCTCGAGAAAAGTCAACATGTTCATGCCTCTGTCGAAGGCGATTTGACGACCGACGTGGCAGCTGAATTCATAAATATAGTGAAGACAGAGCATAGCGTTAAGAATAAAGAGCAGTAAAATGGAGGCCAGTTTTAGGTAAACGGAGGAACTATTAGTGAACTTAAGCAAGGACTGTTAACGGTACAACACTTCAATAGTCCTTCACAACACATGAGAAAATATAATAGTTCAAAAGTGTTCTATTAAGTGGTGAAGAAAAATTTAAATGTATTTCATCAAAACACGCAACAAATAAAAAGTCATACTGAAGATAGATCGACGTGAGAAGTAAATGCTTCGCTGGATGATCTGCGTTTCCTCGGTGGGCGATAGCTCGAAGAGCTTGCCTGAAATTAAATAGTGATTGCTTGTTAAGCAAACGTTGTGACCAAGTAATGCGACTGGTACCATGAACCAGTAATTCACTCAGGAGGAAATTATCGCGGCATCGCAAAACTCATTTTCCCAGCTTGAACGTATTTGTAACAATTTCGCTGTACGCGACAGCCGATATCGAATTGCTGCTTCAGATTTCCCGCCCAGGCCAACCAAGAATTCCACCTCTCCGGTGTCAGTGAATCGGTGCCACACTCGGCTATGAAGATAGATCACTAAATTGTTCATGGCCACCACAGGTCATTGTATGGCTAAATATGCATTCAAATCGTCTCCACGATACCGCGTAGAAGAAGAATGCGTGGCGGACCCCAAAAGGCATTGACTCACGGCGTCCTTTGTTGTTAATACTTTACGTGGATATACCCAGAAATATCATTCCAAACGGGCATCGACAATAAATCGCCATTTAATCAAGGATAAGCCTTTCTGTCTCCCACCAAAGGGCCATCAGATCCACCCTCAGCACTTTTTTCAAGTGAAACCTTCACCGCTTTTTTGACGACGCAGGATCACCATCGGCGAACAACTTTTTCAGCGATGCGACACCCGGCTGCATCAGTTCCTTTTCGCTGTGACATGTTCTATGCAAGTAATCGCGAATGTCAGTGGATAAGAAATTCGATGTTCTACCTTTCCAGGAGGCACGTGGAAGCGCTGTCAAAAGCGGCGGCCAACGTCTTATTCCAGGTTCTGCAATAACCCAGCGGCTCGGGTTATCAGCGTGAAGAATGAAAAATGATCCCGTAAAAGAAACCATAACAAAACATGAAGTACGCAGGTCATTTATCAGGAAACTTGCGAATATTATACGACATATTATACATGTATAGCGAGGTCTTAAAAAGGAGAAGAGCTGCTTAATTACAGTACAGATGGGACCTCGGGGCCTACATCATCAGCTTACGCCTGGAGGCACCCGACGGACGTGGTCGGTGAGAGCGACGCGCGACTTCGGAAAAATCGATTCTCAGGGGATCGTCCGACGCCTTTATACTATACTCGGGAATCGCAGTCGACGGGGAACTGAGACTGTTCACGTGCCTATAGTTCCCTGTTCGGATGCCCGCCCAGGCCAATAGGTCAATCAAGCCTTATATCTCTGCAGGGTCGGTGAATTCGTAAAGGACCCATCTGGAAAAGACAAATTACTGAGTTTTACATCGTTTGGCTACCGCCACGCAGTCCTTTGTCATTTTATCCTTTGCCCGTCCAAAACACCTGTGATACCAGTGGCCCAATTCAGAAAGCATCCCTGTATGGCTTGACGCAATACGTAATCTCTAAAATCAATTTCACTTTGAAGAAGTGATGAATTCATATAGCGGTGCTAAATATAACCTAGCTGATGGTTCGTATGACATGTGACCCCTCCCCCCTCCCCCGATTAGGATTGATTCGAATACCTTGAATGATGCCTTGGATCCACACGATGATTTACGGAAGCTAAAAAAATTATCCAAGCAATGCCTATTTCCTCTCAGACAAATCAACTACTGGTTAAATGACCTTAGGTAGACGCAATGAACCGAACCCAGTGTCGAGCGATATTAGCTTACGACTGCGCTATCCTACGACTAATGTGGACAAGAATAAGGACGTATGCAAACCTTTGAGGCGGATGTCGACTTCTTCCTTTTTGCAGCTTTCTTCTTTTTTCCCTTCTTAGAACGCGCTGCTGGAGGCACTGCTTGTACAGGTCGATAAGGTTCATCACACTCAGCTTGATAGACATTTTCAGAGAAACTGCTAATTGAACCCTAAACATGGCAGACAGACAGAATTCCCCACATACTTTTCCAAACACTATGAAGGCAGATAGTACTGAATGGAAATACCACTTGACATTCCTCCACACTATAGGAAGCAGCGTCCTGCTCTTGATCGATCACCACATTGGTGCCAATCTGAACATAATGAGACTATAAGACCTACCTGTTTATAAATCTCTGTTGGCTGCGCAACAAAAATACGAGCATTTCCTCGCCTACATGAGGAAGGCAATGGTCTCCCCGGTTAGTAAACCATGAAGAAGGATGCTCTAATGTATAGTTCAATGTGTTGTCCTTCCAAACTACACAGTTAACCTTTAATATTGTCATCGTAATCCGACAGAGAACGTGAAGTATCTCACCTCGCCCGCCCCCCCCCCCCCCAACTAGGGTTGGTCCTAAGGCAGCAACTAAAATGTGATATGGTAGTTTCCAAAAACTAAATATTCAACGTTAAATCATTTGCTTGAAGTCAGCTGCTCGAACGACCCTCATAGCTGTGCCGAACAATTAACTCCATCAAAGAGAACTATTCCAAATCTGTTCGATGTTTAGGATAAAGCACTTCTGATTTCATACAGATCAGGGGCCGTATGTGAGCCTATTCAAGTGCCGGGAATTTAACTACCTATCTAAGGTTTACGACTATAAAGGAGCATGGAGCTGATAGCCTAAGGAGGCGCCGGCTGTCAAATGCACCTGACTCGAAACCTAGGCTTGTGTCCTGCTCAAGCCAACAAAGTTTTCCACTCTCTCCAAGATTGGCTAGATGGCACTAGACGTATTTAAGAAGAATAACACACTAATTGTTCCACCGTCCACACTTAATTGTTGTATAGGCACTACTTGTTCTAATTCCCTCCTCGAGTGTAATGCGTGGCTCTACACATGACAAAAGAAGACGCCTACCTGCCCGCCTTGCGAGGCCTCGATGCCATATTCTAGAATCGACGGTGCACTAGAAGACGCCTGAGCTGTCATCTTCACGTTCATTCACCAGGGCCTATGAAACTAGGTCATTTGAAGTTTGAAAAATCAAGCACTTTGCACAGAAAAATGCAGCTTAAATGGGTCACCACCTACTGTACCCAACACCGTTCGCTCCGGGACCCTAAGCCGGCTCGAGAGATCCCACTACTGCAGAGAGTGCGTGCGTGCGTTTACAGTTGTTCTGAATTGGCTATCATTTCCGGCCGAGATAGATCCACCAAGTACGTTCCAGATAATGCCTCTAGTACTACACAATACAGAATAACACAGATGATGTGTGGGGTTTTTTGGCGGCTACTTTGCAATCTCTTCTTCACTCTCTAACTGCGTCACGGAAGCCACAGACTATGCTCTATTCTGCTGCAATAGTTTTGTAGTCTTCAGGCCTATTAAATATCTAATTCTGAAATTGGGAAGGGGGAGCAAGCTGAACATACAAAAACGCGCGGCAGCCGCGGCGACTGCTGCGGCAAGCGCGACATCGACATAGTGTGTGCTGCTACAGTTACGAAGTCTAACGCTCTTGTAACTGCATAAACTACTTTGGATACCTCTGCTCAGCTAGTTGAGAGTCCTCCGGTGCACTTAGTTAGAGGAAATGGTTATTTTGGGTGGGGATTGGGTGACCTAACCCAAGCAACAGACAATTGCTGCTATTGTGAAACGATTTTGTGTTCTTTCATGGCACGAAGCTTCATTTCTAAAAGCCATATATCTAGATACAATACAGCATAACTCGGGAGTTTGTTAGAGCTCCGTTTCCCCCATAACAGCCCACCCAGGAGCGATGCGTCAGTGGCGATTCATCGCGCGTGCGGCAGAGGACACCGCGCGCGCGGCGAAAACTTGTATGTTCGTACTACCAGCCATTGGGAAGGGACCAGGCTTAACGGTAAGAGTGATTAAGAGGCTGAGAGCAACTCTGGAAAGGGGTCCGCCCTCTACAAAGTCTGAGGATTTTACCTAGAGGCCTGCGGGAAAAACAAGGCGCGAACGTCAAGCCCGGGTACAAAAAAACGTCAAGCCCGGGTAAAATCACACTATAACTGTAGTAAAAAAATGTAAAAGCTTATTTTGGGTAGGACAAGGTTTCCAGGTTTGGGAGCAGTACGGCGACGACCCTCTAGGCTTGCTTCACAGCACCCAATTTCTACCAAGAATAAGCGGAACCCTCGAAGAATGCATACACAGAACGAATAGAATACACAGAATACAATGAGCAATACCGTCGGATGATAAGTGCTCGTGTCCGATGTGGCTAGATAATATCGGTTGGATTAAAGACGGACGTGTCTGACGTGGAAGCAATCAAATGGGAAGGTTTCTGCTGAATCATATAGCAGTTTATTCAGCGTTAAAATGCATTATTGCGCGCCTGCAGCGTGGCTAATCGATATGCCACAGTGTGTTTTCAAACGGTGGGCGCATCTGAGGAACGAGGATGAAGGATGGGTGCATACCTGGGTAGGTTCATGGACCGCGGTAAGAGCAAAGAAAGTGATAGGTCGCTAATTCCTTTGCGACATTCTCAGACAATGTCATCCCACGCTTAGGGACTGTTCATACTTCGCGACGGGAGCGATTGGCCGGCCAGCCAAATCAGCTCGGCTTTTTCTCGGCGATCGCTCTTGTCATGAAGTATGAACAAGCCATTTGTTGCCACATAGGAAAACTTCACGCAATGCTAGATGAAAACATAACAACAATGTTTCTTGGAATAATTCCTCCTCTTCCTTTCACTATACCGTGACAACCAACGCAAACGTCAGGGTGTCTCAAAAAAATTACACACTGCTTGAAAGGTGATAACTTTGCTCACACTAAAGGCATTTAAGAAGTTAAGGGCTCATATGAAAGCTTAAGGAAATAGAAATTTTCGACATATGAGTTGTGTGGAATGCGCCATGCACTCGTCTGATTTTGCATTTTACATCCGATTGATTGTGTTTCGCTTGAATACTTGTTACGATTTCTTCAAAAAGTGGCCATATCGGTTGATTTGTGCTTCCTTTAAAGTTTAAAACTTAAAAAAACTACTGCTTAAAAAATGTAAAATGAAAAATGCAGAGTATCCTAGAAATGCATTTATTTTTTATGGGTTCTAAAATTGCTGCCAGTGAAGCTTTTGAAGATGTTTGAGACTCATATGCAAGCGTAGTGTAACGAGATTTCTGTGATGTGCAAATAGTCAAGATTGCGCCATGCCCTCGAGTCTGAAGCCTTGCATTTCAGGCTCGATTGATTGTGCATGGGCTGAATGCTTGTTGCAATCTTGTTACTACTTGGCCAGGTAAACCTGTGCTGTGCTTATTTTAACGTTTTGAACTTGGCAATCACGTGAAAGACACGTGAGTTTATTGATTGTACAATTAAAATGTGAGCAGGAGCCTCATTTTTAAAAAGGATTCTGTGGAGTGATGGAGCCACATTCAAGCTGAATGAAGAGGATAGTCGGCATAATTACAGATACTGGACAAAGGAAAACGTTAAAAGAAGCACAGCACAGGTTAATCTGGACAAGTAGTAACAAGACTGTAACAAGCATTCAGCCCATGCACAATCAATCGAGCCGGAAATTCAAGTTTCGAGCCGGGACATGGCGCAATCTTAACTATTTGCACGCCACAGAAGTTTCGTTACCATGTGCTTTCGTATGAGTCTCAAACGTCTCCAAAAGCTTCACCAGAAGCAATGTTGGAACCTTTCAAACAGGACCTGCATTTTTTAGGATACCCTGCATTTTTCGCAAATCGTAGTCTGTTTACAAGATCTAACCCTAAAAAAGCACAAATCAACGGATACGGCCACTTTTTGAAGAAATCGTAACAAGTATTCAAGCGAAACACAATCAATCGGATGTAAAATGCAAAATATCATACGAGTGCATGGCGCATTCCACACCGCTCATATGCCAGAAAATTTCTATTTTCTTAAGATTTCATATGAGCGCTTAACTTCTTTAGTGCCTTCACTATGAGCAAAGTTATCAGCTTTCAAACAGTGTATACATTTTTTTGAGACACCCTGTATACCTTGATGATGTGCTTTTTTGATTTAATGTGATACGCAGGGGGTTTTACCAATAAGAATTGCAAGCGTCTTAGAGACTCAAGCATGGGAATGGGAACGTAAACCACCACATGTCCCCTCCGATTAGGGTAGATCCAAAAAATGCATTGCCTCGAAGGGGTCAATGCTACTGAAGCGGGTGAGTAATGCCCAGCGATCGCCCAGAACATCGATATACATGCTTGGGCACGCTAAAGAACCGCTTCCATCACTGCCTACCAAGAACACACTTTGGCTGCAGTCCTAAGAGGCATCGATTGTAGGCGCGTAGCAGTTTTTTTCGAAATCGATACGGATTCAGCAGTACTGCAACTTCCTTATTTCGAAGTACGCGAATTGACAGCAGTTTTTGAGCCTGAACCTAAAACAATGATTCTTACCACCATCGGTTGGAAGACATACGGGATAAAGAACAGCAGTGTTTAGGGTTCCCCTTTAGCTATAAACATCAGCTTGTGCAGAATTGTGAGGCACACTTAAAAGGGCCGTTCGCTGGGAGAGCGAGCTGGTCGGCGTTACGTATTTCTGATGTCGGTCCGGGACGAACTGCAACGATAGATTGAAAGTTCGTTTGACACAGGCGAGACTTGGACACATGTTGGCTGAGAAACTCCACGACCCATCCATGACAAAGGCGCCCTATCGAGCATCGATTGTTGAGACGCTCGCGTCGCTACGCGTTCAAAGTATAAACGGAAAGTGGGGCTGGCTTCTTTCCAAGTCACATTTTTCGCGCGGCAACTGCTTTTGCTTCATTCCACAGTGGGCGACGAATAGGAATCCTGTTCGATGTTCCCTTCAAATCTTGTATTCATTGGCTTCCTGCTCTCGGAATCTTTCCAGCCAGCATGCTTCCAGGCTCATTGCTCTCGCTCGTCTCTGCTGTAAGGGCCTTATCCGCAGACTGAAGAGCGGGTCAGGTTCCATCATTTGGCGTACATGCTCATTTTACAACATGATAGTTAGTTCATGGTCGGCTAGGTTGGGCGCAGACACCTGGACCAGAGCATAGAATTTAGCTAGCCCTAAGCGATCACTGGCGGTCATGGTGAATACTACTAGAATTCGATCAGTGTTATTTCACTTTAGGTTTTCTGCATTCTTTTCTCAGTTGTCACAAGCTAGCTGGTCCCAGAACCGGTCCTGGAGTACTGCATGAAGCGGCCTAGCAACCACACTGCGGTTCCAAAGCACTTTAAACTTCCGTGCGACTGTATGTGAGGGTTTGTTAGATTCAGCAGAAACACGGCGTTGAGCTGAATTTTTAGTGCTGTACATTCAGCCTTTAGGGTGCGTGACCGGGTAGGTAGTCCCGTCCCCGAATCGAGATTTTTGGTGCGGTCCCACATCAGTCAACACTCGCTGGTACACTTACAACCGAAAAAAACCCGTCCGAGTTGTCCGGTGCGCAACGCCCAGATTCAAACTTGGTTTTTATTAGCCATCAAATGCTCTCACTGCAGTCTCTATTCATTGGAGCCAGGGATGAGGGACATTAACGACGCTCTATGGGATTTTTTGTCCTTCAGAATCAGAAGCCTCCCTCCTTCCCGACCCTATTTGCGCCGCATAACCACGCAAATATCACTAGGTGCAGCGACTGATAAGCAGAGGGGTAGGCAACTGCGTGGTCCCGTAACAATTTCCTTGAATTTCACTCCGAAACTGCGGTGGACAACCCAAACGGGTCTTTTCCGGTTGTAAGTTTATCAAAGAGTCCAGTTAACTACCCCTACCTACATGTCTGGGAAGGATAAAACACTGTCTTGTCCGACATCGGCTGGCCACCGCATAACAATTGAAATCCAGATGACATTCAAATTCAAATTGCCTTAGCGATATGTCGGTCGCGCATCCCAAACAGGAATTAACATCAGGCTTGTCCTTTATACCTTCTATATCAAGGCACTTACATATCAGCAGATTGGAAAAGTATACTTATCGTAGAACGATTATGGACAATGTCAACGCGGTCATTTCAGAAACTCGAATGAATTAAGATAAGACTACTAAAGACTACTAGACGTACTCTTATAACACCTCCATTGCAACTTGGCATGGTGCCATATGAACTTAGGAGGGCTAAGCCCGTCCCTACTTTGTGAAAAATACGGGTCCGTTAAGAGCCAGACCGTACCGCATTACAGTTTCCTCTATTCGGTTTTATTTCCTTCAGTGTCAACAAGTAGTTGCTGCACTGCTCGTCTAGCTTGTAGCTCTCACCACTTCTACAAATTATCCCCCGGACCGGTTTCTTGGGTGTGTCACTCCTCGTTAAACGTACACAAGCAAAAAACTGAGGGGAAGTTGTCCTAGTACCAGAGCTCGGTTGGTCCCCAAACGAATGACGTGTTAGAGACCTCTAACGCGCTCTAACACGTCATTCGTTTGGGGACCAACCGAGGACAGGACAAAGTCAATTGAAGATATCGCTAGATTGTTCAGTTCCTAGCGTTCAAAGTTGGCGCTATCCGTAAGCCAGAGAATACATAGCTATCGCAGTACTGAGTGGTTTGTGATCCGGTTCGATAGTGTTGTCAGGTTGATAATTACGGAGATTGGACATAAGTGATTATAGGAACACAACACCCTAACCTAACCTACGAGAGGTAGCATTATACAATCTCCTTGTCTGAAGGGACAAACAGCATGCTTAAATTAGTTTTTCTAGCGATTATCGTTCCTCAAAGTTGATTATAGCGGTCTGTGCACTCTTAAGAATATTGATACGATTTGCGTCCAAGTCAGTTTTATCTGTTTTCGCATATCTGTCGCCCATCTCGTTCTTTCAGGTGCAACAACCACCAGCTTTGAGGAGGTGAAGATCGATTGGGAGTTTGTTGAGCGGTTGATACCCCATGAAGTGATACTCGAAGAGCGCAGAAGCCAGCTCCGAACCCCCCCCCCCCCTGGGCGATGTGAGCAGTTTCCACACGAGCAGCTTGGCTGCACCACACCCTGGAGTCCCTTCCCTTGCCTGCTTCTGCGCTCGAAGATAGCAGAAGCCAGCTCCGAACCCCCCTGCGCGATTAGAGCAGTTTCCACACGAGCAGCTTGGCTGCACCACACCCTGGAGTCCCTTCCCTTGCCTGCTCCGAACCCCTCCCACCCTTGAGCGACAAGAGGTTCGCTCGTGTAATGCTTGCATTGAAGGATTTCGCGCCCCATCGCCAACGCCGTGTTGGCTTGTTTGAATTTTTACCTTTCGCGCCCGAACAACTCGTCCGAAAACTCGTCCGCAGTTTTTTGCTTGTGTGCGTTTAACGGCGAGTGGGTGTGTCACATATGGATGCCTTCCAGAAAAGAAACTCCACTTATCTGTGGCTGTTTACAGAGCTATAGTTATAAACTGCGTTGTTGAAAGAGTTTACCTTTACATCACAGCGCAAGGTCACATTTCAGGTCGTAGAAAGCCGTCAGAAGTCGATGTCGTTGACGTGATGTAATTTGACTCAGAAACTATAATGAATGCGTCCAGGCCGAAACACAGGCGAACACAAGACTTTGTAAAAGCCGCTAGGCATCAGCTCGGACGAAGGCGTTGGGCGGAAGTGACAGACTGAGCAGAGTGTTGACAGTTGTGTCTCCATTCCAATGGTTTGGCGGCCTTTTCTGGAGTATTATGTCTGTACTGTGGGAAGCCGTCTGTTTCTGCGTCGGGCAGGCGAACCCTCCCACTGGGTGACGAAATATGGTGGCGCGGTGAAAATTTGCGCGCAATGTCCAACACACTCCTCCGTGTGGCGGTGGTCTGTTGGATTCCAACACTTCATCAATCCTTAGTTCCGCTATGTTATGATCAGCACTTCTATTTGCAACGGTTAGCCTGTGAGATGTCTCTCTCGTGCGAAAGGTCTATAACTCGCGCTCTTTCTAATTACCACTCCATCAAGCCATCATACACAATGGAGATTCACCATTTACATCCTTAACTATAGTTCGAAAGTCGAAGTTGTACTAGATAAGTTGCCATTGTTCTTGACGTACTGTCGGGATAGCCGTTTAAAAATGTTCTAATTGGTTGCCTAAGGACCTGTTCGTCCTTCGTGACAGGAGCGACAAGAATGACAAAAGCGACAAGAGCGACTGGAGCGAAGAATGTAGTGTGAAATGCGTATTTATTTACGTACACCACACTACATCCGTCGCTCTAGTCGCTCTTGTCGCTCTTGTCGCGAAGTATGAACAGGCCCTAAGTTGATCACTGAAATAGTCCTACTGCTTTGTTGTCCCGTTAAATTGAACGCAATTTGAGGAGGTTGACCATTTCTTTTTGGTCTAAAATTCTGCTAGACAGATGCATTGCGCTATCGTGGCATCCGGGAAGCTTCTAAAAGCTTGCTAATAGCTAGAAGTAGAATGGTGTGAAGGAATAAATTAATGACAGCCGTTATTTTGATCGTTTGCTGCTAATGTTGAATTCTTAGGCCGGATTCACGATTGGTAAGGTAAGGATAATGGTATTCGATAAGTTCACCAACAGAGTATAATGGGCAGAGGGCAATTTTGATATTCATGATGGGCTACAATTCGGTGAATGATTATTAATTCTACCCCACCATTTACGCACCTCCACGCTCTTGTGAGTTCCAGGTAGTGCTTCAGTTTCTATCCTATACTCGCATACATAACCCTACATAAAGCCGTTCATGAATCCGACCTCTGGTATCATCGATCTCTGGGTCTAGCCTTTTTGTACATTTATACTTTTTTGGGTTTCATTGCGAGAACTAGATTAGGTGTGGTCGCGTGGTAGGGATGAATATTCTCAAAACTTGGGACCGGATTCATCAATGACTTACGTTGTAAGTCGTTGATGAATCTGGCCCCGGAAACCGTGATAAAAGCGTTTACGTGCCTATTTTTCCTCAATTCATTTGGAGTGCAGTACAGACCATATCCTATTTTAGTCCACTGACGTCTCGTGCACACTGTTATTATACTGAAATTAATTGCGACTTACTGCTGCCGACTTAAGAGTACGCCAGCCCTTGTTGTGAACTGTTATTCGGTTAGCTGAGGAGGGCTACCATCTTGTATGCTTTTGCATTCTATTATATTAGGCCGTTACCGCGCATTCCTCACATGTGTACGGTAACATCCGTTAGTTTAGGCTTCCTGACGGGGAAGTGAGGGTTACTTTTGCATAGGACTCACTTCCCTACCGTATCCATGCTGCTAATGGTGCAAACGGAGGCATAACCAGCGGATACGCCGCTCGTCCGAAGGTCATCACCGGCCCCAGCGTCTTCCACTCTTTCAGATGAAGATACGCCCCAGTGGGTCTACGTGTGCATGTAAGGATTGACTTGGTTCGACGATGTTTTGAACTCCAGTCGCTCTATGTTCTTCCTCACCAGTTCGTGTTGATTTGGGTGTATTATAAACTTGTTAGGCGCGTAGTACCACAGTCAGAAGTGGCGGCTTTCGTTCTAGGTTCCTGTTTCGAATTTTCAGCGCAGGCCAAGCACGCCTGCTATCCCTCTAGGGTTAGAGAATTGGTACCAAACTTGCCTGAGAAGAATAAAACAGAATAAGAATAAATAAATAAGAAGAATAAATTGACCTGCCCATCAGCTAGCCACCCGCTGTGTTGGCCAGGTATGCCTTCAGATGGTCTCCTGTCAACATCTCGTAGAAGTAGAAGTGTGGCGCATCCTGTAGAGGAATGATTAACGCCGTCCTTTATCCTTTGCAAACTTGTTCTCCAAATTATGTGCCTCATTGCGCGAAGTAGTTATCGGATGACCTACTTTTCGAAGAGACGCTAGGCTTAAAGGGTAAGGAATGAAGGACGAGGTTAATCGTTTTTAAGATGCGCCACACACTCATCTTCTACTGGATGTGGAGGTGATTTGACTACGTATTTAGCCTATATGATGACTTGCGGTGGCCAGCCGATTAAGAAGTCAGTGCGTTGTCATTCCCGGACAGCTCTTATACCAACTCACCAACCCCAGGGTTTTGAAACTAACCATACGAACCCTTGTATCGCCGACTGCCGCCTGTTGTAACGCTAAAATTACCACTAGAAATTGACCGTCAGTGGAGCCAGTTAATAGCCATATCACGATGAAGTTTCTTTGGGCATCTTCCATGGTACATCAGCATCGTTGTGACCTACCATAAGGGTGCAGTCCTTTGACGTGCCTATATACTAGCTTCCCAATATTGATTTGTAACCAAATCTCACCATCTTGTCTTTTCACTCTGCATTTGTTCTTTCACTGTGGTTGTCGCTGACTGCCGCCTGCCTAATTGGTTCCATCCTACAGTACCTTCTTGCGATGATTAGCGGACAATCACCTTCCAAGGCCTATGTTATACTTCGACGACGCGTCAGCGACGCTGTGTTGGGCGGGCTGCTACGCAACAGCCCGCATAACACTGTTGCCGACGTCGCCGAAGTGTAACATAGGCATAAGGCGCAACAGCTCAGAAACGCTTTTCACTTTCGTTCTTGACGAAAATCTGCTTGTGGTCCGGAGGATATTTGCAGTTAAGTGCTAATTCGTCTATCTTACATTATTAGTCGCTCTGGCGGCATTTTGGCGCATTCATAGACCAGCGAGAACCTCCGCCACATAAGTTATGGTTGTCCAAGGTTAGGAAGCTATCACATCCCATTGGTTGTAGACTAGGCTAGCGTCTAGGAGATGCTGAAACTGGAAACTATGCCTGTTATTTCAGTTCTTTGCTATCAGTTATAATCCTCTGGTTTTGTGGCTGGCCGTAATCCGCAGTGGGAGCGATTGAGTCGCGAACGTCAAAAGTATCAAGCATCCCGTAATGCTAAAAGCTCGCCCGGAAAAATTTTATGTATTTTTTCACCTAGAAATCAGTCGCTCCTATCGCGGTTTGGATAGAGCCGCTTAGTCTTCCTACAATCTGCTTCACTTTATTTCCCGACCGAATGGGATGAGCTACGCCTTTACGCGGGACTCCAGAACAGGGCAACGTGGCGTTATGAAATCGATACTATCGATATCCGATATCGATTATGAAATCAATACTATCGATTGGACGGGGCAAGCAATCGATAATGGAAGCTTTCATTACGCCGCAACGTGAGTATAAACCCCGCGTTTGGTGAAAATGGGCATGTTTTCCAGGAAGAATATCTGGACGACATTTTCACATGCTTTCTACCTTTAACAGCCTATAAAAAGGCAGCAGAATCGGTCAATCGATAATTGTCAGCCCATTGATATTGCTTGCTTTTTGTGAACTGTTGACATGCCTATATCTTGGCATGATACTGCTCTCAAGTGGAGAATGCTCTGCGAAGGTTGATAATGCGGATGGAAATCATGATCATTGTACCATTGTGACTGGCGGATGGAAATGCAGAGATACAGACAGGTGGGCGGATTAGCTGTTTTATGGAAAGCATGATGGTGCATATTGTGGTGGACTGGCAACGGAGAATGGTACCAATTCACCGTCTCCAGAAGGGTCGGAGAAGGATGCTTAGCTGGTCTGGGCAGATGCTTCTAGAGCTAAGCGGGTATGTAAGTGTTTAGGGCTTTCATTATATAAGTTTCTGAGAACATTCTATGGTTATTATGAAGAAGCAAGAGGGTGGTATGTCTTGACTGGGGGCGTATGCTAGAGTTGGAGCATTTCCTAACAGCGCTACATTAGACAAGAATGGGGTAAGAAGGAATAGCCTGTCAGACAACGAAAAAGAGTGTATTATGTATGCAGTTCGATTTACGAAAGTTTTTTGTTTTATTATACGGTGTCTTGGCAGCATTTCGATAGTGTGGCTGGCTTTTAGAGGATCCTTAAAGGTCCACTTCTGTTTCTTTAAACTAGAAAAAACCCAGGTCCATGCCAGCCACCAGGGGAGATACATAGGATAACTATGGTTAGTTGGGTGCAAGTCTAGAAAGAGGATCTACCCTTCATCTCCTCTATTTCCGAAATCTTTATCCTAGCAAACCTCTCCTACTAGGGCTATAGTGGCTATTAAGCGAATTCAGGGTTTTCATTCTATAAGTTTTTTTTCTTCCAAAAATTCTTCAATTGTTATCAAGAAGCTTGAGGCTGAATTACGCGCTCTAGACTCGCTGCTGTGGTCGTTTATGGAACAACAATAGGGAACTTAATCGATAATTGCGCGTGACCACTCTGCTTCCCAGCGTGCGCCATCAATGGGCCTATCCTACTATATATAAGCGAGAACGGTCGTTTGTCTGTCTGTTTGTTTGCGCCCACAGGAGTGCTGGGGAAGTGTGTTGGAGGAAAATGTGAGAATGGGTGGAGGTGGTTGTAGTTGTGTGGTGTCACCTACATCGTGTTGAGAGGGATCAGAAAACGTGTCGCGGATGTTACGCAAAGGGTGTCCGAGTTCTGAACATGTGTCATCTTCGTCGTGAAGACGAACGTCCGAGTTCAGAAGACGTGTCAGCGACGGCGTTCAACAGGCGTCCGGGTTGAGAAGACATGTCACCGATGTCCTTCATCAGGTGCATGGGTTGAGAAGAGGTGTAGCCAATGTCGCGAAAGGCCTGCCCAGATTCAGACGACGTGTCACCAATGAAGGTGGGACCAGTAATGGAGGACCGGTCAAGGATGGGGTTCCAGTAAGGGGGACCGGTAAAAGGTTGACCAATCAATAAAGGGAGACCAGTGAAGAGGGGGCCAGTAAAGGGGGTACCAGTGAAGATGGGACCAGCAATGGGGACCGATGAAATGGGACTGGTGAGGATGGATGCAGTAATGGGAACCAGTGAAGAGAGGACCAGTAAATCGATGTCCAATGAAGGTGAGACGAGTAAGGACCGACGAAGAAGGGGAGGGGACTTGTGAAGGGTGAACCGGAAAAGGGTTGACAATAAAGGGGGACCAGTGAGGGTGGAAGCGGGGAAGGAGGGGGGGGGGGGGGGGGGCTGTAAAGGGTTCACCTATAAAGGGGAACCAGTGAAGGTGAGGCCAGTAATGGGGAGCGGTGAAGGGAGTGAGGGTCCATTGAAGGGGACCAATAAATGGAGTACCAGTGAAGGACAAGTGAAGGGGGACCAGTAAGGAAGCCAATAAATGGAACACCATTTAAGGGGGTTCAGTAAAGTGTCCAGTAATAGAACCATTAAAGGGGGACAATAATTAATGAATAGAACGAATACTTCAGAGAATGAATCACGTACGTGCAATAGAGGATGAGGCCCCATAGGAGCAGTTTTGAAGATTTTGCCCTACCGTATTCCGCTATACCATTCTGTATAGCAAAACCAGTTTTTTTTACTGTAGTGAATGAGATAAGGCCTAAAGAGGGCAAGGGGACGGTCAAGGTGTCTTCTCCGGGTTTTGGGCGAAGCCCCCAACCAGACGTTTGGCGGCCGACAGGCTGTAGAACGTCTGGTGATATAATACTTGGGAAATCGCCTTCAAACAAAAAGCTTCAGTAAGGGAAGTTCAGAGCAGCATCGCTGTGCGATGCGATGAAATGGTAAGTATCTGTATCGATAGGACGGCTCGAATAATCGATATAGGTCCTTATATAATAGTTTCGATATGATGTTGTTGTGTTGCCCGCTTCAGCGGAGGAGAGTACAGATTTGGGTAGGGGAAGAGACTCCGGGTACGGTTTCGGCTCACGAATCCTGTTAAAAGGTGTCACATGCCATTTGGTGTTGTCCTGGAGTTTCTTTCCTTGCCAAAGTATGGAGGCAGTTTTAATGAATGTGTGAAAGGGAATAACATGTAGCCTCATGTAGCAACGCACCACGCTATGCCACAGTGACCACCCCCCCCCCCCCCCGAGTATCATGGTGCACGTATGTTCTAACACATTTCCTGTGACGCCAGTAGCTGCCTTGGGAGCGTCGGATTGTGACTGAAGCGCTTTGGCGCGCGTCCAGGCGCCTGACAGGGATTTGCCGGTTAGGTACCTGCTTGAACGTGTTGCCGCGACCACACCTCACGAACTCGGGGCCTGCGGTTATCGATCCGAAGCCCAGTGCTTTCCAGGGTCCATTTTATTTATTTTTTCAAACGTTTATTAGGGACCTCTTCCGGACCATTGATAACGACGAAACGTCAGACACAAGGAGTTTACGCTTTTATCCAACTGCCTGGCACCGAATTTTGACAATGCCAACCTTTGGTGTTCTTTGTACTTCTTCGCTGTTATGCGGCCGAGAATAACTAGCCAGCACTGACGTTATTCTTCAGATGATGTCCCATTTCGATTTTATTCGTTAGTAGAGGCATTTTTCATCAGCATTTGCTCAAACTCCTACTTTGGTGGTGCGTTGTATCTACGAGCCAATGAGTCCCTCCTTATACCGAGTACGAGTTTATCTCTTCCCTTGTTTTAAACTTTGACTTTGCTCCTAGTATTTCAGGTTAATACTGCATTCACACTCCAACAGTTGTTTGCGTAAGCAGCATCTTTTAACTGCTGTTATTGAACGCTGCTAATTCTAGAGGGCTAGCATCGGGCAAATTCTGTATTTACCAAATGGTTTGCGGTCGTTGCTAACAAAGTCAAGGTACGCGTCGTTTCAACGCTCCAACGCATTGTTTAAGTTTCTTCTTTCGTCAAATATTGCGCTTTCAGAACAACTACTGCAACAGCTGTACTCATTATTGTGGCTCAACTTCTGAATTCGAAGGTACTTTGAATTGTTCCTTTTCATTTTCATGATGTGGTTTAATTTACGCGGCGTAGCCTAGAAAAAGGAGGCGCAAAGCGCAGTTAAAAGATTCTGCGTTGCATGATATCAAAGATTTCACACAGCACTGGTCGTCCTACCACAGTGGTGAACTGAGCTAGGCCACTTCTCATGTAATTGGACATTCAAGTGCTTTCATACCAAAGCAGATTACCACCTAATACAAGGATTGGGTTACCTTGTATTAGGTGGTAATCTGCTTTGGTAAGAAAGCACTTGAATGTCCAATTACATCAGAAGTGGCCAAGGTCAGTTCACCACTGTGGTAGGACGACCAGTGCTGTGTGAAATCTTTGATGTCGTGCAACGCAGAATGTCATATAGGGCTGCCTACAAGATGGCCAGCTTCGAGCCGCTTTGCGCCGAAGAGGATTCGGTCCAAACTTACCTAGAGCATCTGGAAGAATGGTGTTAGGCACAAGATATACTCCGGCGGCACGTTCGCGGGAGCCCGCGCAACGTGGCTGTGGCAGTCTGCGCCGAGTGGGCAAAGCGGCTCCTGCCATCCGCGGGAGAATACGTTAGGCCTAAACTGTAATAGTGTTTCTTGTTCTTTTAGCAACAGAGCAAGCTTACCAGGGAAGGGTCTCAGGCGTAGCTCTGAACGGGGAAATGGATAGTACTGCGAGAATCTCCACCCTTCATAGAGTAGAAAAACATGTTTCGCTTTTTCTGAGTCCTTGAACCCAAAGAGCTACGGGCCCTCGAAGTTGGGAATACATTATTGCACCATTACCCGTACCTACCGTAACCTACCGTAACTGGCCGATCTTTGAAAAACGAATGTCAGATTCGTGATCAGCACTCCAAATAACACCCCCGGGCGAGGTTTGGGCAAAAAAATTTTCTACCTCTCCTCGACCTTTGGAGTCGTGAAAATACAATAATGCCTTAATGGTAGTTTAAATCAGCTTATTTCCTACACACCTCTCTCTACACATTTATTTCACTCTACATTGTCAAATATGGGCTTACTGTGAGCTGTCACTCGCTTTTTTCAGTTTCCGATTTATACAGTGTTTTCTTTTTTAGCGAATGTTAAACAATGACCTCACAGCAGTTACGGGTTACAACAGGTGCGGGTGACTAGGGCCGTTGAGGTCATAATCATCGATTTCGCCTAAACCCCGCCCAAGGGGTTATTTGTGATGGTGATCACGAATCTGATCGGTTTTTCCGTATCACGCTGGAGTACGTTACGTTACAGAGGTAGAGGTGATTAAAGTTAAGGTCATGCTCACCGTTTTTGCCCAAACTTCGTGTTGAGCACGAATCTGACCCTTATTTGGCAATTTAGGGTGAAATAAGTGTGCAGTAGACGTGCAGGAAGCAAATTGGTAAAGGAGGCGGCAGCAAAAATAGTGCATAGCACGGGAGTGGAACATCTGACCTAGCACCCGTGTAATAGCCTTTCAACCTGCTGAGCAACCGATTCGCTTGCCGCAGGGTAGGGCCTTTCGCCACGTTCTATACGTCCGCGCGGGCACGTATGCACGTTTGCACGCGCTGACGGTGCGCTACTGTACCCCGCCTTCGGGGACCGGTAGCTCTTTGGTTCAAGGACTCAGCAAAAACGAAGCATGTTTTTCTACCTAACGAAGGGTGAAGATTCTCGCAGTACTATCCATTTCCCCCGTTCAGAGCACGCCTAAGAACCTTCCATGGTTAGGCTTCCTCTAGAACGCAAGGTAGCTAGAAGTTCCTTTCCGCCGAGCGCTGTCGAAATATGCTGCGATGACATCTTAATTAGAGGTTTAAATGCCGCATACACATTCTTGTGCTGCACAGGGTTATACATTTTTGGCTGGATCGGCGTAGAACGAAATCAACCGACTGACAAAATGCCAACCCAAATTGTTGATCCAAAAAGATGCGTGATATTTGCTTGGTGAGATTGTTTTACTATCTCGAAGTAACACTCGCAACTTAAGTACTCCAAGTTTTTGTGGCATTGGCGAGTCGATGGGGTTTCGCCGATTAATCCACATATGCACGGCACGGCAAATAGCGCAATTAGAGGAGGCGCCGGTTGTCGCGTGCACTGCGAATCGCACGCTAATGTTCGTGTTCCGCACAAGCTAAGGGCCTGCTCATGGTGCGCTACAGGCGACGGCAACGTCTTTGAACTACGAGCGGGCGATAGGAGCGTAGGTCACGACGAGAGCAACTGAAGAATGCAATGTACATAATTCCGGAAGATGAACCCTTCGGAAATATGATGACTTTTCTCGCGACTATACTTGTTTTCTGGGCGTGTGTAGCGCAGTGGGCGTGTGTAGCGCAGTCGGAGGAGGCGCGACTGTCGCGTGCACCCGATACCAGGTTCCTGGTTCGGATTTCCCGCCCAGGCCAACCAAGGGCCGTATGCTCGTGTTCCCCCGCTGGGGGAGAATCAATCAATATCAGCATATTATATCACGCCCCAATCCCCCATTGGGGGAGACTCGGGGTAGACGAGCATACGGCCCCAAGCCTTCCATCCCTCCGTGGTCGGTGAATTGGTACCAGACTTGTCTGGGAAGGATAAAGGGCTGACTTGTTCATCGGCTGGCCACCGCAAGTCATTGTATGGCCAAATACGCATTCATGTCGCCTCCACGACACCCCGTAGAAGTAGAATGCGCTGGCGCATCCCAGAAGGGATTGAGTAACGCCGTCATTTATCCTTTTTATTTTGTTTTCTGGACTTCGATTGGAGCAGCCACGCTATATCTGCGGCATATGACGAGCGCAATGGTTTGAACCGCAACAATCCTGTGGATTTTCACGAAAATCTGGCTTCAGAAAGTCGTCCTAGGCTTAGATGAGCGCATCCTTGCTATCTCGGTAATGTGCACCGCACTTTGTGTATCACGCTAGTGATAAGATTGACAAGGGTATTTTCTAGAGCTTTCTGGTTAATACATTGAATCAAACTAGCGCATCTACAAATTTCGAGCGCTTCCCAATGACAACGAATAATGCGCTCCAATGCTAACCTATCTCGCCGCAACTATAAACAGGCGACTGGAGCAACGGATGCGACTGTGGCAACCGCTGACTATAAACAAATTTCGCGGCGGTCCTTCGTTTTTAATGGCTTTCCATTCTTTGTGGAGGCTACCAGTCGCTACCGTCGCTGACTGTGAGGATACTCTAAGCAAGCCTTCCATCCTTTGGCGAGCCATGCCGTTATTATCTCACTAATTATACAGGGTGGCTGAAAAGTTCGGGCAATTTTTTGCGGCGCTACTTTTGGCCTTGAAATTGAGGTTTTTTGTTATTTCTGTTGTTTCCGTTGTATTCCTCGCGCAATTTTGATCTAGAATCTGTTGCTCCAGTTTTCTCGTTTTCAGTTGTGCTTGCGTTATGTCTCGTGAAAGTGAGCGTATCACCGTCGTCGAGCTGCACAAGACGGGAATGAGGACCGCGGACATAGTTCGAACAACCGGCTTCAAACAAAGGACCGTCTACAAGATTGTAAGACGCTACAAGGAGACTGGCGGAACCTCGGACCGTCCCCGCAGCGGCCGTCCCACCACTGCGACAACACCGGAGAACATCAACAAGGTTCGTTGTCGCATTAGCCGGAATTCTGAGGTATCGATGAACAAGATGGCTACGGATCTCGGGATCAGTAGGGAACGAGTCCAGCATATTGCCAGGAGGGAGCTGGGATTACGCAGCTACAAAGTAGCTCGTATTCACTTCCTCAACGACGCGATGAAAGCCGAGAGGTTGAGGAAATGCAGGCGAATGCGTCAGCTGGTCGGCGATGGTCGCTTGTCGAAGGTGCTGTTCACCGACGAGAAGATCTTCACGGTCCAGTCGGTTCACAACCATCAGAATCGCCGGCAGCTGCTTAAGAAGGGTCAGCAGAAGACGTCGGCCGCAAGGACCATCAGCCGCCGCCATTTTCCAGCCTCGGTGATGGTGTGGGCTGGAATATGCGCTACCGGAAAGACGCCGCTGGTCTTCATGGAGCAGAACGTCAAAATTAACGCTGCCAGCTACCAGCAATATGTCCTCCGCGACGTACTGGAGCCGTGGGCGACGAGCCATTTTGGCGAAACCGGATTTTCTCTTCAGCAGGACTGGGCACCAGCGCATTCCGCCAAATCCACGATCGTCGTTTGCGAGGAGCTCTTCCCAGGGTTTTGGAGCAGGGACATCTGGCCATCCAACTCGCCTGATCTCAACCCGATGGATTATTCTGTGTGGTTGATCATGGAGCAGAAGATCTCCACTACAAGATACGCCACCGTTGAGCAGCTGAAATCGGCGTTGTTGAGATCCTGGGACGAGATTACAGCGGAGCAGTGTGCGACCATCATCAGCGACTTCCCAAAACGACTGCGAAAATGTATTGAAGCCAAAGGAGGAAATTTTGAGCACTTGTTGTGAATTTTCCTGTTGTATTATGTTATTGTTGATCTAATGAAGTTTCTGTTATTTTTGTTTGTAAATCTTTGGCGTTTATGTAGTTTTTTCGTACTGCTGAAATACTTTGAAAAATTGCCCGAACTTTTCAGCCACCCTGTATATGGTAGGATATGGGAAGAAGGAGATATCAATTTGTGTACCTGACTATAGTTCCTGATACCTGTAGAGGTGTTGTCCGATTCAGATTCCAGGAAAGGAGAGAATAACCACGTTCTTCCGTTTACCTTTATTTGTAGTTACGTTCTATTTTTACTAGGTAATTGTTTCCGGACAAGAAAACCATCCTTGTACATGCTACTGCGTGTAAATCCAGCAAAGGTTCAGCAAAGTTAACCTCTAGAATACGTCCAATCCTGTGTTGGGCTACAACATCTAGTTGACACTCACATCCTCAGTGAAGAAAAAGTTCAAATATACCTTATCGGCGCGCAGCGTTCAGATACGAAGGATCTCATATACGTCAGATTTATTTCGCTTTCCGGCTATTCTAACGAGAGCTTTCCTACTTAACCTGAGGTTCTGAAACGAGGCCTACCGTTCATTAGATTATAGACTTATCAGCTGTGTACAAATTGTGGCTGCCATGATCAAGAGCGTCTAGTTACGTGCGGTCAAACTCCGAGACCTATATAAACTCTCTGTGCGAGACCTATATAAAGGATTCTCTAGCTGGCTGACCTGCAGTAGTAGTACATATGATGATTTCGATGAGAAGCTTGTGATCGAACGGTGGGAGATTCGGTTCCTCGATGTACATTTCTGTAGTTCCATTATCATTCCTAGCAAGGCCTTTCTTGCGATTGCCTTCAATTTCAAACCTAGTTTCCATATATGGTGATAATTACCAAGTGCAGTAGGGTTTTTTATTAGCAGAAATACTTTTTTGGTATGCGCTACGCGCCTTCGCTCCTCGACTGTGCTACCACGCACCGTCTTTGACATTAGAAAGAGGATATATAAGCATTTAACCTTATCATAAAATGTAATTATAATTATCCTAAAAATTTGGATTTACCATTTGTCTAAATAAGCAAAGGATAAGAATAAAGGCCTCCGTTGTTCAATCCCTTTTGGGATGCGCCAGGCATTCTACTTCTACGGGATGTCATGGAGGCGATTTGAATGCGTTTTTGGCCATACAATGACCTGCGGTGGCCCCCAACTACTACTTTTAAAGATACATTTATTTATTTAGAAGAATGCTAAATTTTAATTTTAAGGTAATTTTAGTCTCATTTTAAGATAAAAATAAATGCTTATATATCCGCTTTCTGATGTCAGAGACGGTACTTGTTAGGACGGTCGAGGGGGCGCGGCTGCCGCTTGCACTCCGACTCAAATCAGGATTCGAATTTTGCGGCAGGCCTCCCAACCCTTGCACCTCTTCGAGGTGGGTGAATTGTGGCCTTACCTGTCTAGGTAGAATAAGTGCTTAGTTAATCATCGGTTGACCACCGCAAGAGCCAAATACGCATTCAATGTGCCTCCACGATATCTGGGAGATGTAAGATGCGTGGCGCATCCCGTAACTGAAATGATGAACATCGATCTTTGTCCTTTCTATCTCTCAGTGACTGAGAACACTAAAGAATCATGGGTTAGGTCTTTAAGTGCCGATTTGAACTGTAGTGGTTCCATAAGGCCTGTTCATACTTCTGATTGACAGCGATTCCTTGGCCGTGCAAAGCATGCAGATCGATTAAAATTGGGCGATCTCCGCCGAAATCTGTTCAGCGCTGTCGCTATCTTCGCTTCTGTCGCTGCTGTCGCCTGTTCATACTTCGCGCCAGTGTCAAGATCGACAGGAGAGACTGAGGGCCTGTTCATCCTTCGCGGCAGCAGCGGCAAGAGCAACGAGAGCGCAGCGCGCGGAAGTACGAACAGGCGACAGCAGCGACTGAAGCGAATGGAGCGACAGCGCCGGAGCTCGAGTATGAACACTTCTCGGCGGCGCGCGCTCGGTTTTGATCGATATGCATGTTTCGGGCGGACAACGAGTCGCTCTTGTCGCGAAGTATGAACAGGCACTGACGAAGTTTGGAGAACGCAATTAATTACGTACACCAACTATATCCGTCACTCCAGTTGCTCTTGTCGTTGCTGTCTCCTGTTCATAGTTCCAGGGAGCTACCGTCGCATTCGGTGCTGCGCGCGCGTCGCTCTCGTCGCTCTTGTCGCTGCCGTCGCGAAGTATGAACAGGCCCATAGTAAGCGAACCATCATTATGGTAGTGAAATTCATGACTGCTGGGTCAGCTTGCACATGTTCTGGCACAGTGTGAAGATAATCGCTCCGAATGTATGGGCTTTGTGTATTCAAGGTCGGCTTGTGTAGTGTTTTCATGTCTGCGGTCTCAACATGGATAACTGTCCTATCGAGATTATTAAAACTTGGGTATAATTGCGCTGATATAGTGACTACTACATGAATTTGAATGAATCTGTTCAGATGACGTCGAACTGGGAGGCAACAGCGTACAGCGGTCAGAATCAAGTGAAAAGCGCTGTTCACAGTCGTGCTGTCCGCGGTCGTGGCATCGTGTGGAACAACGGAAATGGAGGGCGAGTCTTCAGAACTCAACAAGGGATGCCAGTAGTCGAAACTACTTCGCGACATGCTAATCATCCGGGCTATCGCATAATGTCGACTCCGCGAGCACAGAACTTCGGTGTTCCTACTCCAATGGTACCGCCAGTGACAAGCACAGGAGCTCAGTATTCGTCGGAGTACCCCGCACAAGGACAGGGACAGTACATGATAGTGCCCGGTAAGCAGAGTGCACCGGCGACATATCCATGCGATGCAGCCCTGCAGGGAGGTGTTGGGTATTTCCCGTCGCAGTTTAATGTCGCTAACTACGGAAATGCTCCTGCAACCTTAAAAGGTCCGAACATCCTGAAGTCGAGTGCAGCCATGGAACGGTCCCGTCAGCCCTTCACCCCAGTGATCACAAAACCCGAAGTGGCACCTGTTCCTCCAACAAGACATGTGAACGACTACTTCGTCACAGAGATGGACGATCAGCACCTGCTTCAGTTCGAGGTACGTTCACATGTGTTTGGTGGTGTTTCTTGTCTTTTGTTAGTATGCAGTGAGCTAAACTGTTCAGCTAGACTGGGGTTTGATGTTGGTCTGGCGTTTCGCAGATATCTGCTCCTAGATGAAGAACGTCGAGAAATAATAATAATGGGCAGACAAATAACAGAGACAACCTATTGCTCGCTTCGCAGTGTCGTTCCGCTTTTCACGTTCTTCAGCTCTTCAATGGTCGCGGTCTTGTTCGATGCGAGTTCCTACTCGAAACTTCAGATAGTGCTCAAAGTCGAAGGCGCAAAGGGGTAGCGTAGTCGGAGCAGGCGAGTAATTTCCTTTGCTTTTCGAACAGATGGTTTTTCGTTCGGGTTCTGCCTAGGCCAGCCTAACGTCGTGTTTCGTCATGCTTCAAGACTGTGGAACTCCGCCATAACTTTCGATTTGGGTGTTCATATTCGTTGTTCAGAAACTATTCTTATAAGCACTTGCTAGTAATTGTTTCTTCCACAACTTTCTCGTGGCGCGGCTTTGACGGTGTTGATGCCCTTGTGCTATTGAGCTAGAGCCAGTGATTAAACCGAAGCACAGACTTACCAGGTCAGTGGTAGGCTACTATGTACGATAAGCCCATAGGAAGCCGACTGGCTCGTCGTAATTCACTAATAATACCTGATAGTTTCGAAATTATATAGTGTCAGATGATAATAGGAATGATAAGGCCACTCTCCCATGAGGTGTGTTAGGATGGAATGGAATGGAGCGTGGGATGAGACTCAAGAGTTACGTTTGGGTTGGGTCCAGAGAAAATGAACGCCGGAGGTTCATAAATCGCAAGTGCAGCAAATCCGTATATTTTACAGGTTACCTCCGGCACTCGCTGAAGCACGGGCCGAACAACCACTTGCTATTGGGGCGAGAAGCTGTTGCAGTGGGTGTGGCGGGCTGCGCCGATTGGCCATGTGAGAGGTCCCAGCGCGATTACTGCACTCCGCTGACACTCCTGTGGGTGCATACCAATGGGTTTAAGGGTCGGCTCCTGTTGCTAGAGTGTTGCACGATTCTTGTGCAGCCATATATCCATATATATCCAGATCGTACCTATATATACATGTGCATACGCATATAAGTAGGTATATACTATGTATACACATGTATATACATAGAAACAGGTTGTCACTCCAGTAGCAAGTGGTTGTGCGGCCCCTCGAGAGTGAATGTCAGAGTTACTGACAGGACCCATTGTGAGATACAATGACGAAATAACGAATTATCCACAAGCATCGGATGTGCTGCATCCGGCTTAATGTGTTGACTGGTTGCTTCTCCTAATGTTCAGGTTAGGTTCCACGCCGGGAAGATTAAAGAAAGATTAAAACTGACTTGTTTATCGGCCGCATCGCAAGGCTGTGGTTTTCAATCGTTTGGTCAATACCTAGCTCATCACTGTTTGTCCTCCACCTGACTGTTCTGTTTATCCTTCGTCGTTCAGATTGTTAATCTCTTCAAAGTGGAGACTATTAGGCAATATTCCACTGTAACAACAGACAACTTGGAGAGCAAGTTTATTAGCAACGAACATAAGTAAATGAGGAGCTGAAGAGCTGCTGGAGGGTCGTGCAGGTGGTTAAAATCTGATCCTTGTGGTGCGGGCGCCAATGACGGCATGACAGCGGGCGTGGCCGCCATTCCATCATTGGCGCTCGCATCTGCCTATCCGGAGGATACGGTATAGCCTCCGGCCTTACTAGCGCTCTGATATATACCATTTTCACTTGGAATTGGACACCTCAGATCAAATCGGACACTCTTCTAAGAATTTTGAGATCAATGCGAACTCCTCCAAATCGAAATGACCTCCAGGCAGGTTAAGCTACAGACTCAATAAGACGGCTAGAATAATTTTTTGAATAAGAGAAATTTGCAACAATTTTCCTTGAAATTTTTTATTTTACCTTTCCCTATAAATAATAATTTTATAAAAATGTCATTTTTAGAGACTAAATAGTAAGTTGAAATTTCTCATAAAGCACAGCAACGAAGCAAGCCTATAGCCCATTAAATGATCAGATCGCGCCATGCACCCAAAAGGTTCGCTGCAATTTTTATTTGATTGATAGTGTAAGTGCCACTTACATGAATCATCAAAAGGAGGATATATGTGTTCTTTACAGTTGCTTTTGTTATATGGTTAACAGGTGTGAGACCCCGTGCAAACAGAATTTCTGCTATCAGTCGTATCACGACGTCCTGGACGAGGGCGTGGCGCAATCTCTTTTTTGGTACTAAAAAATGGCCACCTTTCTGCTCATTAAAACAAACTGAAACTACTATTTTTCCTTAAGAAATAAAAATTTAAACAGTGTATTCATATACTGGGTAGGTGAATAGACATCCAAGAAAGTTATACTAGGTTTTTCCTTGAGCAAGAAATTATTGTAATCTTTTCGGAGAGTCTTTGGTAATGTAGAGAAAGCTCATTTCGATAGGGAAGAGTTCGCTTTGATTTCAAAAGCCTTGGATTGCTTAGAAGAGTGTCCAGTTTGATTTGAAAAGTGTCCAATTCGACGTGAAAACAGTTTATATTTGAATAACGGTGGAAGCACAGCATGATGCACAGAATTCAGTATCTTTTGTTGTTGTATTTCCGCTTTTCTCCAGGTCAGCGATCATTTTGATTGAATTGTCAGATAAATTCCAGTGGTATCCGGTTTTTCAGGGGGACATACCTATTTACTTTAAATGGGGCTGTACGTTCAAAAAAATTGGTAGGCTTAGAGGCGTAGAAGAAGGAAGCGATTTGGGGCTGTCGACCAGGCTGTATTTGAAATCTGGTTCGACCGTCACTGACAAGAATCGACCTTTTGACAAGTTACGTAGTGGGGCGAGAAGATGCGATCGCACTGCTCTTAGCGGAAATTTATTTATTTATTTATTTATTTATTTATTTTTCCAGGCAAAGACAGACATAAACAATTGCCTAGCATGAAGAGTGTAAGAGAAGGAAACAGCACACATAGAAGACCGCTCGAACACTAGCCAATTAAGCAATAAATCGCAGGGAGCATTTCTTGCATTGTTTGAAATTCAACCGCTGACAAACTTCCTGCAGGCGTGAGCAGAGAGCCTCTGTAAATCCTCAAACTTGCCCATTAGCAGGTTTAATTGCTTGGGAATAAGATAGGTTGAGAAATGTGAAGTGGTTTGCGATTTAGCAACTGAGACACTTCCCTCTCACCGTTCGTCCCGTCAAAGAATATGCCAAAAATATGAAAATATGGAGATAATTAAATTTTTGAATTTTTAAAGAAAATTTGAATTAAACCTTTCTCCCGAGATATGGATTTATGAAAACAACAAGAAATTGACTGTCTTGGTCATCGTGGCTTGTCACAGGGTTTCTAGCTCTGATGAAGAGGATGTTGCCGAAACGCCGTCCGAATAAAGATTTATACCAGTTCTGTGAACAGTTCAGCTTACTACAACATCTTCCACGACGAGAAACATGAAGAGGTTTTTAGGTACCAACGTAGAACTTGAACTATTAATGTGCCATTCAGCTGCAAGCGCTCACGATATTTGGCAAGCGCTTTGGATCGAGTCATTTCTTCTTGTTCGATAAACAGATCAATCTTCGCGTGGTCACCGAATCGAAACCAACATCTGTTGTCATTCACGACGATAATGTTGCCGACGTCGTTGTAAGTATTTTTCAACTTTATTTTGAAAAGGTTTGGATTTTAATTTCAAGAGTGTTGAGTTTCCCGAAGATTTGCATCTCTTAGAAGTTCTCTTCCTTAATTGAAAATGCAAAGAATCATTGATCTTCCTTTGTTTTATAAAAAACTACTTCGTCGAAACCGTTATCTACATAAAAACTGCATGCAGTCATGCGCTGTGATCCATCTACGCTTGATTTTACTGATCATTCCAATTTGGAGACACCATTTTAAATTACCTTAGTTTACCGCTAAAACCGCTTTTATAAAATTATCATCAAAGTCATCGTCTTCATTTTCATTAGCGTCTGTCCCGCTTGGTGGCGGGGTCCGCTCTTCTGGTGTGGTGGCGCCAATTCTCCCGATCAAATGCTTGATCAGGGTGCACACCAGCCACCTTTAAGTCCAAATGCAAAAGTAAAGTCTTCGGGCGTCCCCTGGGCCACTTTACAGGGACCTCAAGGTTCAAGCTTGTCTTCCGGATGGCGTCGTCATTAGTGCGAAAGTCGTGGCCGTGCCATCGAATACGAGCTTCGCGCAGCTAGTCGGCTATCGGGGCGACACCGAATCTCTGTCGTATGGTGTCGTTGCGAACGCGGTCCAAACGCGTAACTCCAGCCGTCCACCGTAGCATTTTGTCTCCATTAGCCCTACTTTATACTTACGCCGCTGCGCGGCGCGGCACGATGGTCGGGATAGATATCGACCGGGCGGCGCGAAAAATCGATATCTATGGCGATCGTGGTGCCGCGCCGCGTGGCGGCGCAAGTATAAACTAGGGCTTACACTGAGGCGGCTTTCAATTTCCTCCGTCACGGGCCAACACTCGGCACCGTACGTCGCTACTGGGCGGTCGACTGCTTTATACATCTTTGATTTGAGGTGCTCAGGTATTGTCCTGCCGCAAAGCACCCCAGTCAACGAGCGCCATTTGGACCAGGCTGCACTCACACCTGCGTTCACCTCCAATTTTAGGCTGCCATCGGACGTGATCGTTGATCCGAGATACTTGAAAGATGTAACTCGTGAGAGCTCAGTACCATTGATCTTAATAGATCCGTGCTCATTCACATCCGTCGTCAAGTACTCCGTCTTTTTGACTTTTAGCTTGAGACTGAACAATGCCAAGTGGTCGCACCACGCCTGTGCCTGTCGCTCGAGTTCGGTTTTATCTTCACATGCAAGCATGACGTCGTCAGCATAGAGCAGCGTACAAGGTGCCGCCATCTAGAGATCTCGTGAGATCGCATTCATCACGATCACGAAGAGCAGTGGGGATAGCGCAGATCCTGGAGCACCCCTACAGAGATGGGAAATTCCATCGAGGTACCCGCTGGCGCTCGCACTCGACTCCATGGCCAAGAGTACAGAATGCGCACCCACTCAATAAGCTCTGCAGGGATACCATGTTTTCGCAACGCGTACCATATAACTTCTCGCGAACCGCGGTCGAAGGCCTTCTCCAAGTCCAGGAAGGCAAAATGCAACGGTTTCTGTTTCTCGCAGTGCTTCTCTAGCAGAAGACGAACGGCGTGAATGGCATCAACGGTGCCACAATCAGAGACGAAACCACACTGATTCGTGGAAACCTGGACGACATCCCGGATACGTCCATCGACAATTCGCTCAAAGATTCTCATGGTGTGCGAAAGAAGGCGAATTGGACGGTAACTAGCACAGTCCGCAGGACTGCCGTTCTTCTTCCAAATCGGGATGGTCGTGCTTTGCTGCCAACTCTCGGGCTTTTTCTTCTCAGCAACAACCTGATTGAAAAACTCTGTCAGCCAGTAAGCAGGCACCAGCCCTTCGACTTCCACAGGTCGGTGGCAGGTCATCGGGACCAGTGGCTTTGCCTGACTTCATCTTCCTCAGGGCTGCTTCAGTTTCGCTCACTGTTATCTTCTGAACGGGACCGTATACAGGAAATGCAAAAGGAACGGCAGGATGTTCAAATTCTACATTCGAGATTTCCTCGAAGTAGTCGTGCCATCGCTTCACAGCCTTCTTATGATCCATTAGAAAATGACCATTCTCGTCGTTAATGCCAAAGAACTTCTTGATGTCTTCTGCTTGGCGACAGCGAGCTTTCGCAAGTCGGTAAAGATAACGCTCACCGTCGCGCGTTTCCAATTTTTCGCTGACATCAGCGTAGTATGCGCCTTTAGCAGCAGCCGCTGCCCGCTTTTTTCGCTTCTCGATAATTCCGCCATTTGTGTACTGTTTTATCACCGATAAATGCGTGATAGAGCCGTTTCTTTTCTCGGGCTTTCTCTCTGACACCATCAGTCCACAGCCATGCCTGCTTGTCGACTAAACGTCGTCCAGGCTTCGTTGTGCCAAGTTCGAAACGTGCAGCCCGACTTATCGCATCGGTAGCTTCCTTCCAGGTTTCGTCGACAGTTGTCACCGTCGGCAACCGAATGCGAGGAATAACTCCGCTTCCTTCTCGTTCAATCGCCACCATTTGATTCTGACCGACCCGCGTCACTCGACATGTTTACACCTCAGAGGTGTGATCTTCAGTGAGGAGATCAGTGGACGGTGTTGCGTGGGAACAGTTTCATTCGGCATGATCTTCGCATCTGTGACAAGGCTCTGGTCGCGACGCCTAACAAGGACATAGTCAACCTGCGTTTAGGCGTTCCCGCTATAAAACGAGATGAGGTGGGAGTCACGCTTTCGAAATTTGGTGTTCACGATGATGAGGTCATGCGAGTATGCATACCCAAGTATACACTCACCATTGGCGTTGCGCGACCCATAGCCAAAACCACCATGACAGCTGTAGTCGTCTTTCCTTGCTCCGACGTGACCATTAAGGTCACCTGCCACAACAATCATGTCTTCTGACGGCATTTCCGCTGTCTCCTCATCAAGCAGGGACCAGAACTCGTCCTTGGATTGCTTGGAACAGCCTGTCTGCGGAGCATACGCAGAAAAGAAATGGCATCGTCGCTCTTCTACGGCGACAACAATCTTCATCAAGCGGTCATCGAAACGTTCTACGCTTGCTATCGCGTCACGGAAACGTTCGGAGACGATCATACCAACACCACTGGTGGTCCTTGGACTGCCGCACAAAACGGCCTTGAAGCCACGGTCAATGTCCCTCGATTCGCAGCAGGACCACCTCGTCTCCTGCACCGCGCAGAAATCAACACTTCTTCGCTCCTGCTTCTACCAACTCGCACGAGCGGACGAACCGTCAACGTACCCACATTCAACATTGCCACGCGGGTCTTATCTACGTCGCGGGTTCGGTTTAGCTCAGTTGCCCCCGATGTCGTCCTCGCATCAGGGACCCTCGCATACTTTCCATCCTCGCCGGGCTTTGCGAGTGCGCGTCGGCTACCACGGACGCCGTAGCGCTATCTCGAAATCTCTTAAGCGTCGTCAACCATGTGATGAGACATGGGTCTTCGTAGGCCGGCCTGTCACAAGGGCCTGTCGCCTGCAATCGAGTGTCCGCAATTAGCTTAGCTCCCAGAGGAAGCAGTTTCCAGTGGCACCGCGTGGAGGAGCGGACATCGCCACCATAAAATTACCATCAATGTACTCCTAACAGTTATCAATCTCGGATTATTGGCGATGATTCATAGTCTCCAACAGTACCGTAGTTTTAGAATGTGATGCTCGTAGATTACGCCATGCTCGATGAACACTTGTTCATCTTGTCTTCAATTTCATCCTAGAATCGAAAATTGGAAGGGATTTCGTGGTGAAAGTAGTGGTTTGGATGTCGATCGTAGAGCAAGCTAATTCCGAGATTGAGGGGGTCTGAGAATTTTGAGATTTTTGAAAAAATTCGAACCAGGGAGCCATCTGTTCGGAAGTAGCGGGTGTCCCTATTTTTACATGTGCTTTGAGGCGCAAATTTCTATATACTGTCAGATGGCGTAGATAGATGAAGATGAAATGAGACATTCAAAAACAAATGTTCCAATATATCAATAGGCGTGTTTCGCGCTTGAACGTTTTGCGTGATCCTGCTGTATCACTAATCTGAGGTCACTTCTGGGCAGTTTCTCTTTTTTGTGGGGCTTTCCCCCTTCCTGTAGGTCGCCATTTCTGTGATTTTTGAGATCGTCTATCCATGCGCTATCTTTTCTAAGTTCAGCTATGTGCTTATGTGGCATGTAGCGAGGCGTCCAACCCTCCTCTATGTTCAACATCGACATCCTCTCCAGGCCGTTCAGTGGCGTCATCGATTTTCGTTCCTCGTTACCTCCGTCCTTCACGTTTTTCCACAACCCTCTTCCTGTCCCAGAGTGCAACCAACAGTTCACCCTAGTGGCATGAAGAAATGCAAATGTTTCAGTACACCGCCACGAAGGGAAACAGAAGATTCCTAGGATTCTCACTTGACGAACGCGCTTTCTCCCATTTGTCGACGAAGTTCAATAATGATGGAGCCGCAAGGTGAGCATAGTTTCACTGAAGTTAAAGGGAAACGCTGTTGTTATTTGTTCCATCGTCTAGTACGTATTCGGACGCGTGACAACGTAGTCGGAGAATGCATCGGCTCTCACGTGTACTTCGATTCTATTGGTTAGGGTTTAGGCGAAGTATGGATTCCATTCCACTGACGTTGGTGAACTGGTGCCCTTGTTTGTAAAGAAAAACAATAGCTTCTTCATCATCTGCCCGCCGCAAGTCATTGTATAAGATTGTACTTCCTTTCCTTTTTCTTTTCCCTTCGCTCACCTTTAGTGACTCTTGTATTCCCCCTATCGCTTTTCAGTTTTTTTTAAATCTCGACTTCAGAGGAGGCTTTGATACCTTTACATAGGTAAAACATGTAGTTTTAAGTACATGAAATATGTAAGATCACTGCCAAGAACTGAAGAATATGAACCACTTTCTGTGACAGCAGAAAAGCTCCATTTTCGTGTCATGGCTTGAATTTCGGAGACGCGAACTCCGAATCAAATCAAATCAAATTTTAGCAGTTATGATAGGAAGCAATTGTTTGAAGAATCGACAGTGATGATCTGACATAGCACACTTAAGCCCCGTGCACACTTCGCTGCGGCAGTGACGCTGAAGCTTAGCACGGAGGGGCGGGGTCACACTGCGGCAGCGGAGGCCGCAGTGAAGGGGGTGTGCACACTTTCGCTGCCGCAGTGCTGCCGGCACCGGCACCGGCCGCAGCGGCAGTGGCAGTGAGGAATGACCCGGGCTGCGTGCGGCCGCGGCGCACTCCAACAGTGCCGCAGTGTGCGAAACCAGCTCCGCCCACATTCCACTGCCGGCTGCCCGCTGCAAAGCGTGCACACGGCTTTAGATACAATAAGGATAAATTATCTCTAACTAACATAAATTTCCTCAGAATTGATGATCATGCAGAGGAATAGGTAGAGGTGAAGAAAAGATATTAATGACAGAGGTTGCACAGCCCACAGGGTCAATCACCGGCAAATTCCACTCTATCATAGTACCGAAAAAAATAGGACAACTATTGCTAGAAAAGGCTTGCCTTCAGTGGGAGCAGGTGGCACATGCCGGGTCCCACATGTTCCCAATGAAGGCAATCCGACGGAGAGGGGACTGTCACTCTTGTGGACTGGTGCGATCATGAGCTGGTCGTGAATGCTGCTACTTCACTTACGTCGATAGTTGCGAAGGGTCATACTCCATCTATTCAAAAATTCTACCAAAAATCTGCAGCAAATACAGGATGCGTAAAAGGTATTGACGCACCTTCTTTTTGTTTCAGCTCCAGCTTTCTCTTTCTAATTTTCAAGGTTTTGTGTGTTATTTTTGTTGTTGTCTTGTGTTTAAAAAACAACTCGAGAAAAATGAAGAAACATGATACCTCCAGGTCCGAGTATCATTGAATCTCGGCATCGGTGTTTGTTGCTTGTTGATACTGATTAGCCACTCGAGATTGAGAAATCCGTTTATTGGCCGACGTTTCGGCAAAATCGCCTTCTTCAAGGGCCTAAATGAGACAGAACATTACAAAGTTGAAGACCAAATCCCTCGACAAAGCCTTACAGGAAAGTTGATGAAGTACTACTCAGCAAACCAAAGAGATCAAGTGCGAAGAACCGACCTTAGGTAGATCCACAGAAGTGGATGGTTGTGAGACCACAAGCTAGGCAGTCGGTATTTAAGTCGTGCCTGTGTTTTGGAGGTATTGGTTTATATAGGGCACTGACTGCCCTCGCACTGACCTAGGCCAGACCGTGGCCCAAGCCTAGGTCAGCCCACAAAGTCCCAAAAACGGGGAAAGTTCGCTGGTGATAGCGAGGCATTCCTCTTTCCGGTTAATTTTTGGGTTTTCAGAATGGATCCAAAAGGCCTCCAACGTCTTACGCGCAATAATGTCGGATTCAAGACCCAGAATTTTGACCGAAATTTCGAAATCTCCCCCTGCATGCCTTTCAACCCGATGGGTGCCCAGTGGGGTGGAGAGCCGCGACTTGGATTTGCCCTGCAGGTGTTCCTTGATTCGAATGTAGAGGGGTCGCGCCGTCTCTCCAACATATTGGCGCAGCACGAGATTAAGTAGATGGTCCCACTCTTGCTGCAGTCACCCGATCTCCGCCAAGGGCAACAGTCGTCGTTACGGTGGTCCTTTTTTGGCTGTTACCAGAAGAAATGAATGCTTCACTAACAAAAGAATTAGGCGCTGTTCGAAACAGTCGGTGAGAAGAGGTCAATGAGTTAAAAGTCAACTACGGCTCTGTCATAACAGATGATGTTTGCAAGAGGTTCAAGCACAATAATGTTCAATTCCAAAATTAGCAATCTCCGACCGATGATAACAAGCAGACAGCAGAAGGCGCGCAGATGTGAAAAGCTGCTTAGACGATCCGCTAGATTACTCATTTAAGGCGATTTTGAAGAATAAGGTCTGGGCTTCTTCCAATAGAAATAACAAGTCCCTGTAGGCTACTCTTTTCAAAGCACGGGACGAAATCCACGTAGAATATTGCGGCACACCACTGATGAGCTTCCCTCCTTTTCGCTCCTGCGTTCACAGTAAAGGAACCAATATCGATTACGAGTTATTATATCGCGTTCCATATTTTGGAAGCGAATATGTTAAATCTTTCTTAACTCGGCATTTCTTTTTCCACAACCGCCATTCACTGCGTCGATACTTTACGCTCCCTGTACGAAATATCAGTTATAGGGAGGTCAAGCTATAAAAACCTCTTACTCAACACGCATTTTGGAGCTTGTAATGAGATATAGGCCAACGAAAAGTTGGGAATGTGATGCTTTCCAGATGGGCGATGAACACTAAAATGCAATAATCCGTCAAGGGACGGGGATCGAACACCTGACCCCTCCCATGAACTAGCTTCGCTCACCCCCGCAGCATCGATCCACTTGCGCCGCCTCTCTTGAATCACTGTCACTTAAGGCCCCCGCACTCTTCTGCGGCATTACCGCTGCCCTATCCTTAATCATAGGGCAGGGATACAGAGCGCGCCGCCGGCGGCGTCCCTGCCCTATCCTTCACCATAGCGGGGCGCGCGGCGTTGTCGCAGAAGTGTACGGAGGCCTTTACCACGTGAAGATGCGCCAACGATGCGAAACTTTGAGGGCCCCTAGCTCCTTAGGTTCAAGGACTCACAAGATAACTGTCTGAATGAGACGCCGGAACGGAAAGAACGAGTACTCCAGGAAGAATCTCCGTCCTCCAAATAGTAACAGAACATGTTTTGTTTTTGCCGATTCCTTGAGGCAAATGAGTAATAGAGTGTAATGGTTAAGGGCCCGCAGAGCGAGCTTACCACGGTGGCACAAGACGTTGGTGTCGTGGACTGGGTGGCGCAGCGGTGTAGGGGCTGCCTCGTGTTCGTGAGGTCGAGGGTTCGGGTCCCGTGCTGCGTTCCTGCTTTGCACATTTACCATAGTATCGGATTTCCATAGAGATTTCCATATCTGAACTTGTTTTTGGTGTTTGCTGCGGTAGGATGTCTTTACTACTTATTATTTGTCGACATCTCGTAATTCACCAGCAATATCCGAAATATGCCAAATGTTATATGAAACTTTTACTCCAATAAATTGTTCTCATTGTCAATGTAAGAAATTTTGACGCAGGAACAATATGGAACAGCAGCAGAAAGGTAGAAAAATGTTTCAAATGCAATTTATTAGTGTCGGTGAGGTGAGTGCCACCAGTGTACTCACGGTGTAGGAGGGGACCACATGATCTTCAACTTGATCTACCCCCTCTATCAATATTGTCGCCTCTGTTATGCTTACAAAGTCGCGCGGTCATAACATGCTGCACCCGCCAACACTGACTCTACTATATCTGCTAACCCTCGAGTGGTCATTCACCTACTGACACTTAAGTGCGGATCTCCACTGGATGCTGTCCCTTCGAGAGACGAGATGAAGCTGGCAGAAAGGATAGCAGGTACCCTACAGGATTTTGAACTGTGACAGCTGAAAATCGACGAATTGGAAAGTTGGAGGTAGTGGAAGAAGGAAGAAGAGGACCACGAGTTTCAACCAGAAAAGGATTGTGCCGAAGTCACGGTGCCACTAACCAGCGACGGCACTATCACGTATTCGGGAGGACATATCGTTTCGGAGGAAAATTTCTGGCTATACTAGAATTGTTATCCTATACGAGTTTGAGAACTGGGATGTGAAGAAACTAGCCTTCATATGTTGCCCATACTGTGATCGGTCTTACTGTTTTATGCACTTTGTGCCTGTGTATCATTGGTGGTGAAATCATTTCATAAGTATTTCATATCTAATCGTATTTGGCATATTTCGGACACTGCTGGTGAATTACGAGATGTCGACCAATAATAGGTAGTAAAAACATCCTACCGTAGCAAACTCCAAAACAAGTTCAGATATGGAAATCTATGGAAATTCGATACTATGGTAAAAGTGCAAAAACGCGACAAAGCATGGGAACCGAACCCTCGACCTCGCAAACAAGAGGCGGCTCCTCTACAACTGCGCCACCCAGTCCGCCACGCTAGCATCTTGCGCTGCCATGGTAGGCTCGCTCTGCGAACCCTTAACCATTACACTCTCCTACTCATTTGCCTGAAGGATTCGGCAAAAACAAAACATGTTCTTTTACTATTTGGAGGACGGAGATTCTCCCTATAGCACTCGTTCTTTCCGTTACGGCGTACAGTTCAGACAGTTCCCTTGTCAGCAAAAACGAAACGTGTTTTTCTTTATGAAGTGTAGAGATCCTCGCAGTGCTACCTATTTCCGCCCTTCGGACATACGCTTGAGGCCCTTCCCTGGTTAGCGTAGCTTCAGGTGTTGGCCAGTTTTCCTCCATTTCGTGATGCATGAGAACCATGAGCAAGGGCTGCTTACGAGGCTGACGGAGTGCTTTGGTTGGAAGCTGAACTGCGTCGGTAGGTGCACTGCTCCAAGATGCTCCATTGCGTTAGAGTTCTAATTCAGATCTGTTTCAGCGAATTCGCAGTGGAAGCGTGCTCTTTATCAACAGGTACGCGATGTGGCGAAATATGCGCACTTCCTTCGAAGAAAATGCAAGGAGGAAGAAGCTCGGAAAAACAGCCAGATGATGTGTGCTGCTAACGGCACTGGTGCGGCTCTTGCGCAGCCGGCTGTCCCAACTGGCAGGATGTTCGATGCGCCGGTGATACCAGCGAACCCGACGTTGCCTGTTCCCGACGAGCAGGGTTTCCTGTACATCGGAGGTGCATCGAACGCCCTGCCACACACATCCGAGATTAGGGACTACAGCTACACGCCGGCTTCTAAAAACAGCTCCGAAACGTCGTTGCTGACACAAGAAGATAGCGCAGCTGTGGGTGTGTTCTCGCAGGAGTGCGTTTCTCAAGTTGTTCAACAAAGCGGAGCTGCGCCAAATATCAGCGACACTGCGCAAGAGCAAAAGCCTCGGCCGGTGCAGCAGTACCGCTCTGCTAGCGAGTTTTTCTCAGCGTTCAGCGGCCTCAATGACAACGATTTTCCTGCGGATTTTCTGGAGACCGACCCCCCTGCGGTAGGTGCAACAACTGTTGTCTAACCTGGTCTGATTTTATCGAGTTCTTCTAGCTAGAATCGACCAACGCTTCTCCTGCACCTTCAGATGCGGCTACCCCAGCTGGGACACAAACGGAGGAAAAGCTCAAGGTGTGTTCGGCAGCGCTGTGCATGCATGTTCTGTAATCGAACAGAATCGTCATCAAGGCAGCACTGCCATCTAGGGGTGTGCATAATTACGACTTACGGTAATTTTCATCATTCAAATTTTCGTAAACGTTGTCGATCTACGCACAGCTGGCGTCCGAATGAAATGATGCGGCCAAGGGTAGGGAGATCACTCCCCTCCCTCAGATGGCTTATTCCCATTTAGCGTAGTTTTCTTAAGCTTTAGAGTGGGTGGCACCATCACGGATGACTTCGTACTGCGCAAAGCCTCTCAAGCTGTATTTATTGCTTAACTGACTGTTCCATTTCTCTAACATTGCAAGAGCTGCCGTTTGGTATCAGATCTGTTCAAAAGAAGAGGCTGGAACAATACCTGGTTAAGAATGCACCATTACTTGCTACATAGAACAGAAACTAACAGACACCTCTGCTTCAGCTTTACTAGCCTAGCCTTAAAAGGACCAAGAGACAGGTGCAGGAACTCTTTTTTGAATGCCTTATTTAAAAGTGCAGCAGCCCTCTTAGAAAAGAATTGTACCTTGACCTGTTTCCCACAAGAGGGAACATTGACTTTCTTCCTACCCCTCTAATCTCCTGATTAGGAGATGGGTTCATCCCTTTCCCGGTGAGGGCCTGCAGGGCGTGTCGCATTCCTACTGTTGGAGGGTAGGTCGTTCCATTGGAGCTCATAGAAAGACATTTGTGACAGTTTTGTAAGGAAAGCGAATACGACCATTTGCTGATCCAAATGTTATTCGATGACTTTCGCGTAGTCAGTCCATTGTTAAACAATTCACGCTAACCCCACGAAATATTAGGGGGCGGGGCAAAAGTAATGAGACTCCATGCCGTGCCCATATATGTCGTGGAGTCCGGTTTCGTGCCTCTCGTATTTGCATATTTGTTTGCTACTTCCTGAAGGCCACCTGAGAATTGGTCACTTTCGCCTTTTCCAGAAGCATGCCAAAACCCCAATCTGTCTCATGCCGAAACCCCGGGAGAGGGACGTTCTGCTTGAAAGCGGCGCGGGCAAAGGCGCGGGACGGTGCCTGCGGAGGCAATTAGCCTCGACTCGCGCAGTGACACCCGCCGCTTCGCCCTCAGCCAGAAGCCCTCGCCGCGGAGGCGATGTTGACCCTGCCAACTACAGGAGCCTGTAGGTCGACCAGATTTGGTGTGATTACAATCGATAGATGGATAGGAGGCTCTGACGGCTTGCATTGGCAGTCCAGAATATGGGATTGATCTGAACCCTACCATTTTCTATATCAGAATTTCAGCTCTATCAAATGAGCCAGGAAAGAATCTTGTCTCAATAACCCTTACAACATTTTTTTCAGGCGCTGTCCTTCGTTAAATATCAGTTTTTATTTATATCAGAATTAACTACGAGGCATGTTTCCAGGCTACTGATGTGAACTCTACCACCTCCTGCATTATATCCTGTCTAGATAACTCTTAAAGGCGACTTTTTAGGCGTTGTTTATTTTCGTTAAATAGCAGTTTTTATTTATACCAGGACTAATTGCGAGGCATGCTTCCATACTACTGATCTAAACCCTACCATCTCCTGTACTAGAATTTTGAGCTCTATCGAATGATCCAGAAGAGAACCCAGCCTCAATAACCCTTAAAGCGCATTTTTTTTAGGCGTTGTTTAATTTTCGCTAAATATCGGTTTTTATTCACATATATCAGGACTAAATGCGAGACTTACTTCTAGGCTAAAATTGCACGATGATTCCAATTAGATAGACGAGAGATTTTCTAACAGGAGTTCAAAGCATTAGTTTCAACATTACATCTCTTTAGCATTTCGTAGCTGATTTTTCTATGGAACTTTATAATGCACACACCATGTATATCGAGACTAACAAGGGAGGTCAATGAACTTCCCGTGGCAATTTTAAAAGTGACCTATATAGTGTTGTAGGGCGTTGTCTGAGAAGCACCGCAGTGGTTTCCAAATTTCCTGCGGACATCTGGGTAGGTCAAAAATTGCAAACAACCATTTCACTTCAATACGGGCCGAGATAAAGCAGAACTGACGCCTGGAACTGCCATGTCGTGGTTAGAATCTATCCTGCAAATGGTTTGGGGCTGGAACAATCGCGGAATTACAGCGATTTCACAATTTGCTTGCTAGCCGTACAGTGACCGAAATGGAACATTGAGGTGCGCCGCTCACCACCAAGGGCGGAGCGACCGGATGGCCGAGTGGCTGTGGGGGCGGGCTTGCGGGAAAAGCGTCGGGGTTCGAATCCGGAGGTGCTGCTCCTGAATTGCTGGTCTTCCTCCATCAATTTTTGTCGATATAAAGTGTATCTTAACCGCGGTAGTGTACCATACTGACATTATAACTTTATTTTAACCTCGATATAAACACAAAAAAACACCCAAAGCAACAGCGTTCATAATACCTAATTCGATTGGGCATTGAGGAGGAGCAGGCGACTTTTCTTTTCTTTTCTTTTCTTGCCTACAAAATAGATAACTTCAGAACTCCAAAGATCGAGGAAAAAATATTATTTATTTATTTATTTATTTATTATCTTCTTATTTTAATTAATTAATTAACTATATTTATGTTTGATTTTTTCGACCCCTCTTCGACTTTTGGAGAGAAAGTATAACAGTACCAATCTTTCTTCTCCATCCTCAACCAACCATATTGCTAGTGATCTCACGGCCGTCACATACAGCAACCTCCTCACTACTACAGGAAGGCGTAATACTACTCACATCATCGTCATCGTCCGGCGACCAGTCTACATCCTGCGCTTCGTTCAAGTTAAGCTCACATCACGAACGAGAGAACAGGCGACTTTTCTTCGCAGTTCCTCGGTAGCATTCAAGGGCCTGTCCCAACTACAAAATAGCTAATATTCTTTATCTTGACCGTCTTCGTTAGGCATTGACAGTGGGTCTGTTAGCACTACTTCATGACTCCAAAAGTGGAAGAGAGATTGAAAAAATGGATAAAAAAGATTTATCTCTATTTTTCATTATTTATTTATTTATTTATTTATTTATTTATTTATTATGTATTAATTACGTATTATTGATTTTTATTTATATTTATATTTTCAATTAATTGATTGATGTATATATTATTTATATTTGATCGATTGTGATCGTCCTTCGACACATTATACGACACCCTCCGAATTGATATCAATTGTATAATTCAATGTTTTCTCCGCGTCGAGTTATTGGTTGTCTTGCTAACTGCCTTCCTCCCGACTACTCTGCCCCTATTCGTAGGGAGATCGCCGTAACAGATGCCTTTCGGGGCATAATTAAAAAGGCTATGTATGGGGATACTGATTGTGCTGATGAGAAGGAAACACTCCAGCTAGATTTTGTTTGATGTTTATTGCATTGACGTTCTCTCGTTCGTGATGTTAGCTTGACTTGAGGGAAGCGCAGGATGTAGACTGGTCGCCGGACGATGACGATGATGTGAGTAGTATTACGCCTTCCTGTAGTAGTGAGGAGGTTGCTGTATGTGACGGATGTGAAATCACTAGCAATATGGTTGGTTGAGGATGGAGAAGAAAGATTGGTACTGTTATACTTTCTCTCCAAAAGTCGAAGAGGGGTCGAAAAAAATCGAACATAAATATAGTTAATTAATTAATTAAAATAAGAAGATAAATAATAAATAAATAAATAAATAATATTTTTTCCTCGATCTTTGGAGTTCTGAAGTTATCTATTTTGTAGGCACAGAAAAGTCGCCTGCTCCTCCTCAATGCCCAATCGAATTAGGTATTATGAACGCTGTTGCTTTGGGTGTTTATTTTTGTGTTTATATCGAGGTTAAAATAAATTTATAATGTCAGTATGGTACACTACCACGGTTAAGATACACCCGCAAGCCCGCCCCCCACAGCCACTCGGCCATCCGGTCGCTACGTCGTTGGTGGTGAGCGGCGCACTTCAATGTTCCATTTCGGTCACTGTACGGTTAACAAGCAACTTGTGAAATCGCTGTAATTCCGCTATTGTTCCAGCCCCAAACCTCTTGCAGGTTAGATTCTAACCACAGCATGGCAGTTCCAGGCGTCAGTTCTGCTTTATCGACCCGTATTGAAATGAAATGGTTTTTTGCAATTTTTGACCTACCTAGATGTCCGCAGGAAATTTGGAAACCACTGCTGTGCTTCTCATACAACGCCCTACAGCACTATATAGGTCACTTTTAAAATTGCCACGGGAAGTTCATTGACCTCCCTTGTAAGACTGGATAGGTGGTTCATGAAATCTAATGTTCACCGAGAATAAATTTCATCACACAATGCTTCAAATTGCTCGTCCAGTCGTTTGTGGATTCTGTCAGTTTTTGGACCTCGCGTTCCACAGGCAATGTACCTGTATAGCCAATGTCTCCTCCACCAATTAACGAGTTAGGAAACACTGAAGAAATGCTTAGAAAAAAAAAACTGAAGTACTTCGGTGTTCTTAGGAGGTCCACCGACTATCAAATTGAACTCGTTGGACAATTTCAGACTGTGAACATGCTCTACCACTGAAGGATCATAATGTCGTCTTCAAAAAGGTTGAGTACTTGGGGTGCTCTTAGAAGGTCTCGCGTCTATCTAACTATATTCCTAGCGCAATTTCAGCCTGTAAGCATGCCTCGCAAATAATTCTGATATAAATAAAAACTGATATTTGAGGAAAATAAGCAACACTTAAAAGCCGCCTTAAGGGTTTTTTAGACAGGATAATTTCTAGCTCATTTGATAGAGATCGAAATTCTAGCACAGGAGATGGCAGAGCTTACATCAGTAGCTTGGAAGCATGCCTCGCAGTTGATTCTGATATAAATAAAAACATATTTACCGAAAGTTAACTGCGCCTGAAAAAATGTTGTAAGGGTTATTGAGACAAGATTCTTTCCTGGCTCATTCGATGGAGCTTGAAATTCTGATATAGAAAATGGTAGGGTTCGGGTCAGTCCCATATTCTGGACTGGCAATGCAAGCCGTCTGAGCCTCCTATCCCTCTATCGGTTGTAATCACACCAAATCTGGTCGACCTACAGGCTCCTGTAGTTGGCTGGGTCACCATTACCTCCGCGGCGAGGGCTGTCTGGCTGAGCGCGAAGCGGCGGGTGTCACTGCGCGAGTCGACGCTAATTGTCTCCGCAGGCACTGTCCCGCGCCGCTTTCAGGCAGAACGTCCCTCACCCCGAAACCCCTGCCTGACGAGTCGACCGTGTCGCGCAAATCTCTCCCGTCTTCCAACCCCGAGCAGCCAGGACTCAATCTTAAGGCAGGATGAGAAATACGTCTTCTACCTTAACCCTGCCAAGCAGCCAGTCTGGGTGAGGCTTGTTGACCCGTTACCGACCTTCTTTCGGCGAGATGTTCACGGCAAGAAGCACCTTCAGAGCTTTTGGGTCTGCGCCCATGGACCGTTATACTGGAAGCTGTTTTCCTAAAGCACGACGATGGACTCCAAGGCCACGGTGAACGAAATGGAAGAGATGAACCGGCGACTCGCACTTATTCGGTCTCAGCGCTTCAAAAAGGTCCTCTTCGACAACGCCCCACGCCATCGGGCAAAAGTGACCACGGATAAGCTTGCTCAGCTGGGCTACGTTCACATGCCTCACCTATTCGCCGGACATCTCTCCATGCGACTACCACTACTTCTTGAGTCTCCAGGACTTTATGGTCGGAAGGGACACAAAGACTCACGCGGACCTCGACAACCATAACGAGCAGTGGATCAGCACCAGGCCCAAGCAGTTCTGGAAGGATGGCATCACGAAGTTGGCTGATCGGTGGAAGTAAGGTCATTGACCTTAATGGCGGATATATTCCTCAGCACCGTTGAGTTGTAATTGAGCTATAAAGAGATGAATACATTTGTTGAATTTGTTTCATTACTTTTGGCCCACCCTAATAAAATTGACATAAAGCCATGATGGGGTATCTTCGACAAGGCAGGCGAAGGGTTAGAACCGAGTTAGACACCTTCCAAATAAAAGTCGACGTTTATGGAATCGGCTGCAGACGCTTTAACAAAGTTTAACGTTATACCTTCCATTTAAAAGTGACTGCAAAGGGTTCAGGAAACATAATCATATTTTCCTGCTCATATGCGTATGTATGAGAATGTTCCTGTTTTTTTTTCTTCATAATATAGAAAACCTTAGATCCTGTGGTGTGTTTATTAGACTACATTAGCAGTTTTAGCTTTCATCGAATTAGTAACAGTACAATGTCATTGTCAGAACGTAATCTAAAGAATTTCCAAAGGTGTTACAATTTATCAGTCATTTAAACGACGGAGGCCTTTGTTGAAACACCAGGCATAGTTTAAAGTTTCGTATCAACAGTTTTGGTTTGAGGGAGCGCGGTATTGTAATCAGCTGGCAGACCAGAGTAGACTCCTGTACATAGGTGCAGTAGACTGTCGCTCAAAGTGGCAAACTGCGTACTGCAACAGCCGATGGGTAGAACCTGCAATCAAGGCGGGATCGGCTCTTCTCCCGTTCTCCCACATTTGCTACTAAACACATCAGACGGGATTTATATTGGATTGATCGAAAAGTCTAGCAACACTAGCACAACAATATTACAATACAATACAATATAATACAATATACAAAAACTCAGTCCACGTTATATTCCCCATCAACTCTGAGATCCTGCTCCATCTTTCAGGCAGCCTTTCAACTCCTTTCCGCCGGAATTCCGAGGGCTGGGAGGAAAACATTTCAGAAATCTCCATTTCCAGTTGACGTCGATCTTCGAATGCTCCACCTCGAAGATGTTGCTTCAGAGCTTTGAGCAGGTGGTAGTCAGAAGGAGCGAGGTCTGGAGAGTATGGAGGATGGGGCAGAATATCCCAACCTAACTTCTTGATTTTCTCGCGACTCACTTTTGCGACATGAGGACGCGCGTTGTCGTGCAGCAGGTAGACATTTTCTCGTTCTGGACGCTTTTGGCGCATGGCGTCGGCCAAGGTCTTGAGCTGGGTAGCGTAGACAGATGCTGTGGCTGTGGTCTCACTATCCAGCAACTCCAAGTAAAACATGCCTTCTGAGTCCCACAAGCAACGCAGAAGAACCTTCTTTTCGTGGTGTCCGCGTTTCGGCTGTCTTGGAGCCGGTTCTCCGCGTGGGGGCCATTGGCTCTTGCGGGGCAGTAAACATAAAAAGCCCAGCTTTCATCACCAGTAACAATTTCCTTCAGAAAGTCCTTTCTGTGCATGCGAAGAAGCATCGACTCAGCAACACTGATTCGGCATGCCTTGTCAGAGTCCCGCAGCTCATGTGGTACCCAAGACGAGCAAACTTACTCAAGGATCTTCAGCTGCCTCACGACGGTGCTTTGCGTACATTCAAGTGTCGCCGCCAATTCGCGAGTGGTTGAGTTTGGCTTCACTTTGAAGGCTTCGCGCAAGCTGTTTTCTTCCACAACAGAGGGGCGTCCGGAACGAGGTCGATCTTCGAGAGAGATATCTCCGGCCTTGAAGCGCTGATACCAACGGGCCACTGTGGAATAGTGAATGACTTCCTCCTTGAATGCAGCGCAGATGTCGGAGGCTGAAATCCTTGCGCAATGACCTTGCAGAAATTCGTAGTAGACGATAGGGCGTAGGATGCTGCTGCTTATCGTTGACATTGTTGCTGTATTGCTACTTGACGAAGCCTTGTATAGTATGCGAGGAAGCTTCGAGAATGTACTGTGACGTCACCACACAAGATCAATGCTGTGAGAGCTTTAACAAATTTAACAGGCAGTAGCGTAAAGTGTAGCAAGACTTTTCGATCAGCCTAATACTTCGCCGCGCAGCAGGGCTGTACAATTGCTGCAAATTCCGATGAGGCGCCTAGAAGAGACAGTGGCATAATGTCAGGCTGTCCAGCGAATGAAGTATAAATACCTTGACAAACCAGTGATTTTGAGAAATTTTGATCGCTCCAGTGTTTAATAAAGGTTGAGCTTTAGTAGGAAGTAGTAACTTAGCGACATACTAATGATCCTTTTTATAGGTGGCTTAGATTTGAAGAAAACGGAGCCAATTCATGCAGCACCCACCAGGCCTATAACCATATCATAAACACTTGTAGTTGTCAACGTCCCTACCAAACCATTTCTGAGTTGTCAGTCTTAAAAGTCTCGTAGATAGTCTCGTAGATTTTGCATTGTCATGCAGGATCATCACCTTTGACTTCTCAGGCCTCTTTTCTTGGAGAGCTGTGGCGAATTTGTCAAGTTTGCCGCTGTATGTGGCAGCAGTAAGTGCCTCTACACTTCTGAGAGTTTCCCAGTAAATCACCCTCTGATATCCACCAAACACTCAAGGGAATCTTCCTTCCGAGAACGCTGGGCTTGAGATCAGGCGTAGGGTTCTCTCCTTCTTGTACCATTGTCTTTTTCTTCGGAAGTTGGCATACAGAACCTAGGACTCATCGCCTGTCACAATCCGCGGCATAAACGTCTTTCTCTCGTATCTGGACAGAAGAGAAGCAGCGATGGGGAGCCGTTGACCTTTATGAGTGCCTGACAGAGCACGTGGAATCCAAGCTCCAAATTTCCATGGAAAGCCGAGATTCTTCAGACGGATTCCCACTGTCCTATGAGACACTTCTAGCTTCTCTGCTAGTTGATGTGTCGTCCGCCTACTATCGGCAGGAAGAAGGTGGAGTAGTTCAGTGTCGTCCAATTCAGTTGGCCGTCCTGACCTTGCTTTGTTCTCGAGTGAATAATCTCCCTTTAAAAACCTTCCGAACCATTCATAATAGGTGCGATGAGTAATAGATCCCATACCATCATATACAAATCGTTAATTTGGTCTGCTGCCTGACCTGCAGTAGATCCTTTAATGAATTCATGAAGAATGACGTGCCGAAAATGGCCCTGAGGTAGATCTGGCGTCGAGTCCTGAAGAACGGGTAGATAATGCAATATAAGAAGGGTCTTAACCTATGTCCGTGTGCGAACGGTAGACAAGTGTGAAATCAGCAATCAATATTGGCTAATGCGTTTACAAGGAGAACGGTAAAATTTTTTCGAAGTGTGAAGAGACTTTTTTCCAACCTAATAGTATCCCAACCTCTCCAGTCTAATCGTAAGAAGCGTTGGTTCTAAGGTTGAAACCGGGTTTCCTTGCGATGAGTCTTCGCTAAAATTCAGGTACTTCCTCTTAGTTCGGTAGAATTTACCAGTCGTGGCAGGCGAAGGCACAGCGCCCGCTATACTGCATGTATAGCGGAAATACAGGCGTTTGATGAACGATGATGGAATGCTGTAATGTAAAGATTATTTTCAGGGAGCTCCTCAGATCGCACCTCAAGAAACGCTCACATTGGAAGACGACGACGCTACGGTCAGTTGTTCTTCTGCAGTCACCTACAGCAATTAACCCATTGACGACCGCGGTGCAAATCGCGTGTCTGGCGTGTGGGACCGCGCGTTTGGACCGCACGGATGCTGGGATCTCGTGTGATACCTTCTTCACGATATTCTAAATGAATCTCCCTCTCCAAGGGTTAGCCACATACTGGGTAGGCTGGAACAGGGTGGAAGGAAAACATAAAAGATGTGTTTGCTGCTGTAAGATGGTCTGCAAAGAAAAAGGGAACACGTTTGCCGCGAGTGGCGCAAATAAGGTGACCACATGATGTAGCAGGTGTTTGACATATTTTTTGTCTAGATTGTTCTCAAAATATTTACAAAAAATGTGACTAGTTATTTTTCTGGTTGACCATTTTTCAAGATGTGAAACTGTTTCTGGATAGTGTCGATCTATGTGCAGCTTGAATAGTGTGTGGTGCTGATCATTTGTTTGAATCAGTGCTTAGGATTAAATGACTGGAGGACCAAAGTGCAGCAGCATTGCTAGGATCCAACATATCTAATGATTACTCATAAACTCACTCTAATGATCACTCATCTCCTCAGGACAAAGCCAATTTACTAGCTTCACAGTTCCTAAGACAATTTGGAACGTTCACGAATTCGTACTCGCAACCGTCTCAAAGCCAGGCTCAAGCGGATGTGAGTACAAATTCGGTTCCCGCTCCTAGTGCTTCTCAAATGGAGCCTTCCTTATGGTTTCATAAGGAGCACATTTATGAAATTCTTTTAAAGTGGCCAAGGTCTAGTTTTTTTCTCTCTTTCCCCAGACTTCATTCCGTTGAGTTTTCTCAAAAGGATTCTGCACCACATAGCTTATCCATTAGAGCATATTTTCAATTTTAGTTTCATTACAGCTGAGGTGCCCAGAAGGTGGAAGCATGCGTTCGTCACTCCTATTTCCAAGAAATCTCCTTTAAACGACCCTCGTAACTATCGTCCAATAAGTATCACATCAGTTCTAGCCCGAGCGTTTGAAAAAATCGTTAAGAAACATATTCTAAGGCATCTTGAAGCCAATAAGATAATCTCAGATAACCAATTTGGATTTTTACCAGGTAGATGTGTTGAAACCTCAATGCTTACTTCTCTCAATGACTGGACTGAAGGAATGGAAAATAAGAACCGCGTTGATGTGGTATATTTTGACTTTTCCAAAGCTTTCGATAGAGTCCCGATACCACAATTATTATGCAAAATGAGCATGGTCGGTATCCACCCTATGGTAATTAATTGGACGCGCAGCTTCCTTACTGGAAGGACATATCAGGTTAAAGTTGAGGGAGCATTTTCCTCTGTTTTTAATGCGTGTACTGGAGTTTCACAAGGCGGAGTGCTCTCTCCTCTCCTCTTCCTTATTTATACATATGAACTTCCAGACACAGTTTCAAGGTTTGGAGTCACATGCAAAATGTATGCAGATGATTTAAAGATTTATAAAATTGTCAAAGAAGACCAAGACTCTCTTTGCGTTCAAACAGCTATTGACTACATTTCCAATTGGGCGCATGAGTGGAAACTACCGCTTGCACCTGAGAAATCTTGCTGCTTAGTAATTGGTGGCCGAAATGTTGTCTCTCTCCCTGACTACAAACTACAGAATTTAACACTTAGAGTAGTTGACGAGATTCGTGATCTTGGATTTGTAATACGCAAAAATCAAAAATTTTGACGCCCACTACAAATCTATCAATGGCAAATTTTCGCACCTATTACATTTTCAAAGTTTTGAAGAGTAATAATCCTGATCTCCTGCGGGCTTATAAATCATGTGTGCGACCGATAGCTGAATTCGGAACAACTGTGTTCAACCCTCTCAAGAAGAAAGACATTGACATGCTCGAAAGAATTCAGAATAATTTCACTCGCAAAGCAGTAATGAGATGCTTTGGCATGGACTACTCGCAAATCCCAAATGGCCGAGAAAGAAACAGGATGTTGGGATTAAAGTCTCTTGAATGTAGAAGGCAATCATTCGATCTCAAGATGCTTTTAAAGATTCTCACCCAAAAGGTGCACATAAACCCGTGCATATTTTTACGAGGCCATCTGTCTAGAACAAGGAGAGGTAAGCTTCAGCTATATGTGCCGGTAGCGAGGACCACAGTCAGATCAACATTCTTGACCTATAGAAGCTTGCGGGAGTTCAACTTATTACTAGCCCAAAACGAGAATCTCTTAGGATTATCTGAGCATTCGCTCGCTTGATTGTTGTCCAGCGTTGCATTGTTATAACTGTTTCCGTTCTCATTTATTGGTGCCTACATAGTCCTCAAGTTTGAGTTATTAATGTTTGTGTTGTTTTTTTTGTTTCTTTATTCACAGCGTGGCTACCACCATGCTGTGAATAAATAAATAAATAAATAAATAAATAAATAAATAAATAAATAAACTACGAAAAAAGCGAGAAATGGGCCTTTGCGAAAAGTTTTATAACCGCGACCAAAATTGGCCCGCGGGGTCGCACGCGACCGAAAAACTGCGGGCAGAAATCAACTCACGCGGTCGTCAATGGGTTAAATTATGTTCACAATATGAATCAAGTTATAACAACAAAACGCTAGACGGGCGGTTGAGGCAAAGACTTTCATTTTCTTACTCGCTAAGGACCAATCAATTTTTTGCATGTCGATAGTTGTTTGTTAGTTGGAGCCACTACTTGTGGAGAAACTCAATAATTCAGGTAAACGAGATTTGTTTTCATGGACCACGCTTTTTGGTTTTTGGAAGTTGATAACACAAAAATGTTGCTTCGGAAGTCTTGAATTCAACACCGTGTGATCGTGTCACACGGTCCCACTCGGCCGAAACGGCGAGACCTCATCGTGTCATGCGTCGTCATCATGTTAACAGTACGAAGGGAATACCTCAAACTGGTGCAGTTCAACCGCAGTTCACATTGACGAATGAATTCGATTAATCGAGGACGAGATGCTACTAAAAAAGTGCAAATTCTAAAGAAAAATGGAGTGAGGCAAGGTGAATGATTAGCAAGTCAACTGCTCATGCATTGAAATATGACCTCTTTTATACCATTTTGGGGTCAAAATGGACCCCTCCAAATCAGCAAATCAGTCAGACACTTCAAATCAAATTGGAGAATTTTAAGCAAGCTTATGAAATCAAACTGAACCCCTTTATAATCAAAATGTGTTTTCTCCACATTAAAATGGTTTTTTTTGTTCAAGGTAAATTTGGTAAACTTTTTCGAAATTAAGTTGAACGCACAGCTTGAAGTATTAGGTTGGTGCATAAGTTCTCGGACATTTGATCCCTCCTGAATTGAAAGTGCATTTTCCCGCCAAATTTCTCACATGTATCAACGCGTAAATGATCGATCGATAGAGGTCTACAAACGGAAAGGTCTACAAAACTGTCCTAACATTTACTTCTGCGTTGTTAACGTCAGCTATTATGGCTAAGCAATTCATCCCAACTGAGACGCATATTCTGCACGTCATGTTACTCCTGCATCAATCTGGCCTCAATGCCAACGTATCGTATCGTCGCCTGAAGGATGTTTACAACGAGAGTGCTCCTGCTCGAAGTACTGTGCACTAGTGGTTCTCGAAGTTTGCAGTTGGTGAATTCTCCATTGAAGATAATGAACGAGAGGGCGCCCGATGACACTGGATTTGGATGGCTCCGAAGTAGAGTGGAAGCGGACCCATACCAAACCACTCGCGAACTATCGAGCACTCTTGGTGTTAGTCACTCAACAGTCCATCGAGGATTGAAGTCGATTGGCAACGTGCAAAAATTGGGTCACTGGGTACCTCACAACATGACATGGATCGCAGAGCCGACTCTGTCTCTCCTTACCCTCAGACGTACCCACGGATGGCTGGACAACCTTGTCGCCGGGGATGAGAAGTGGATACTCTACGTTAATTATCACCGGCGTGCACAGTGGGTTGACCCAACTAGAGAGGCAGAGGACGTTCCGAAACCCGACCTTCACGTGAAAAAGGTGATGCTATGCTTTGGTGGAGCGTTCTTGGCGTAGAATACTGGGAGCTGCTGGACGAAGGGAAAACGGTGACGGCAGAGGTTTACTTCAACCAACTGAGGAAGTTGAGGGCCCACATTCAAACCACACGAGGAGAGCTAATGAAGGTGTATTTTCAACACGACAACGCTAGACCGAATATTGCTAGAGCGACGGCGGCTGAGTTGGCGGACTACGGATGGACCGTTCTTCCACATCCATCTTACCGGATCTCGCTTCTTCTTGACCGTCGCACTTCCATATGATTGACAGCGAAAATTCTGTTTGCGTGAAGTAACACAAATGTAACCATTACTGCAAAAACCGTAATACAAAATATCCGCCATCTCTTTTTTTCAGGTAAGCAGCATTTACACTGTCAATCAAATAAACCGTAACAATCTAGCTGAGTCCATGGCTCGATCTCTTCTTTTATTGCGCTGAATGATTACTGCTGAAGTGATCCAACACAAATAGTCCTGCCACGCGGAATATAGACGGATAAATAGATAGACCTCGGTCACACGTGTTGAAGATCACCTCAAACTTGGTTAATTAAACCTTTTTCTCTAATAATACACAAGTAATACGTACGTGACTAACGAATTATACAGCAAAGCATCGATGGTAAAGCTTAGGATGTGGAAGAATAAACGTGAATAAATTTAAGAACAATTACGCGAAACACAATAATAAGACATCATAGCAACAAGACCGAAAATATATGAGACCGAGCAACTGGCTAAGTGAACAGTAAAAACTCAGAGACTACTGATATGGCGACAAGAACCAACCTTGGGAGGAGAACTAAGCCATATGAGGACATGGCGAGGTAAAACAGAACAAACCAAGAGTAAACACAATAGGAACCGAGAGTAACATGACAACAAGATATATGGAAAATAATGAGATGATAAGAACACAATAACAGCTTACAACATTACAACACGATGAGCACATAAATGGTACATGAAGACATAAGAAATCAGAACCTATGCACACAGCAAAACCCACAGAAGGTACGCGAGGAAGAGAAACCACCTCTCGAGGAAGAAACACGGATCCAAATACGCACAGCATGGAGAACCCACTTAGAGCAGCCTTCCCGGGCGCGCACAGCCGCGCGACTGCCTGCAGGCCCATGAACGAAGGCTGGAAGCGCTGATTGGAAAGAAGACCCTGAAAATCGGGAGGCACAGAGAACTAGCCCGGGAAGGAGGAGAGCCAGCGGTCGAATGGGGCGCGGAATCCTTCAATGAAGACCACTTGTCGTCAACTGTCTTCTTTGGATCTAAAACAATTGTAAAATAATGCTTGAACACATTAGTTTAAGCCTGGAGCGGCTGATATAGAGGCTATAAGTTGTTACAGGATGTTTTGTTACGATCAAAACTCTTGCGCCAGGCGGGACTCGAACCCGCATCTTCTGCTTTCCGGGCAGCGATGTTCGCCTTACACCACCGGCGCTGTTTGACCGCACGTAACATCCGCGATATCCTCGAGGTCCGTCAGCACCCACCCGCGATACGGGGTTGGGTGCTTGCGCCGGTGGTGTAAGGCGAACATCGCTGCCCGGAAAGCAGAAGATGCGGGTTCGAGTCCCGCCTGGCGCAAGAGTTTTGATCGTAACAAAACATCCTGTAACAACTTATAGCCTCTATATCAGCCGCTCCAGGCTTAAACTAATGTGTTCAAGCATTGTTACTAGTAAGGTCCTCAGCTTAACCGGTTCCATGCTGATATCAGCGGCCGGCCCAACCCCGTATCGCGGGTGGGTGCTGACGGACCTCGAGGATATCGCGGATGTTACGTGCGGTCAAACAGCGCCGGTGGTGTAAGGCGAACATCGCTGCCCGGAAAGCAGAAGATGCGGGTTCGAGTCCCGCCTGGCGCAAGAGTTTTGATCTAACAAAACATCCTGTAACAATTGTAAAATAATTTTTCTTCTAAAATAAAACTTAAATAAAAGTTCAAGAGCGCTCACCTATTGGGGCAGCTTAATTTAAAAAATTCAAAAAAAAGTATACTAAATTTTCTTGAACAAAACATGATTCTAATGACCTCGGAGAGTTTCTATTTTAATGTGGAGGAAGCTAGTTTTGATTTGAGAGATGTCCAGTTCGATATTAGTAGTGTTAAACTAGTTTAGAAAAATGTTGTTTTTGAAAAAAGTCCAATATGACGTGAAAATGGTATAGATATCATACAAATCACGGTCTTTTTTTTCTCTCTGCGCCACCATATATTTTGTCCTGTCCGATTTACTTATCCTAACGGCGTGGCTTCGCAGTGGTTGATTTCGAGATGTCCTTTCGCCTCGCACTTCGGAATGAATATGTGTGCATTGTGTAAATAATAAAGGTGTTTATAATATGTAGATATGTTACGCCGGGGTGTTTCACCCGGGAGCTGGATGTCTAGGGTTGTGGCCTGAACCGGACAGAGAAATCGATTTATTGGCTTCTTATGGCACCAGCAGGGGTCGGTCCGTCCGCCTCTGCTGTGCCCGCGCTCCTCTCCGACCCGGCCGCTCGCCAGGTACCACCGAGACCAGAATGCGAGACCGGCCGCTTGCCACCTCGCACCAGGTGAAGACTCCAAAACCAGCCGCTCGCCACCTCGTCACCAGTGAAGACTGAGCCCGGCGCGCCCGGGCCCCCTTTATATGGAGTTTCGCGCGGGAAGGCCGGCCCCCCAAGTGGACACACGCCGCCCCGCCGCCTCCGAATGGCCGGCGCTGGGCACAGGCGAGGCGGACGGCGATCGATCGGTCCCGCTGCTGGGAAAATACAGATACACTGCAATACTGAACAGAAATACTAACAGAACACTACACAGAACAACACAATCAACCTACAAGTACACAAATACACTACAAAGATCACTTGTGCGAGGCCTCGCGCCTCACCCATCCTTCACAGATATAGTTAATATTTATTCATTTATTTATTATCCTTATAATATAGTAATATGTACAATATGCTCAATATGACGAATATTAGGCCTATGTTATACTTCGGCGACGCGTCGGCCGACGTCGGCGATGCTGTGCTTTGCGGGCAGCTACGCACTGCGTGGCAGCCCGCCTAACACAGCGTCGCCGACGACGTCGCCGAGAGCTCCGCAGGGGGTGTTATACTTCCGCCGCCGACGTCGCCACCGACGTCGCCACAGACGTCGCCACCGACGTCGCCACCGACGTCGTCCGTGGGTCGGGCGCCGCGCTGTGCACGGCGACGGGCCGTCGCCGGCCTCATTCAAGGCTGGGAGAAAATGCGCTCAGAGGGAGTATTTTGTTTGTGGGTGGGTTCTTCGTTCCCGGCACTGTCAACATCCTCGGCGGACCTCGAATTACGAAATCGAAAGTGCAAAAACGCCCATCTTGCGGCATCCAGCCAATAGTGTGAAAAAACCAACGGTCGCGTCAGACTCCTAAGTGGTCCAGTACCATTTGGATTGGGTTAGTCTAGAAGAAATAGAGTTCGCTTCAAAATATAGTTCATGCCTACTTTGAATCGACATGAGTTTCATAACCGCACATCAAGAAGGCGCCTCGTTTGCTTACTTTCTCTCAATGTCGGCCATCATTTTGACGATGTTTAGCACCTATTGCGCCGTAATCATCTTGGCTCTTCATCACTTGATACTTAAATAGGTTACATATTCGCGCTCACTATCTTCTTTTCCTCGCACACTACAAGATTTCCAATTATGCTCTACCTTAGACAAATCACATTTTATTCTATTCAGATATTCTATCGCCCAATTATGCAATCGCGTCTGCTAAATTTGCATTTCTTAAAGAGACTATATTACCGGTTATGATAGCTTCAAATTAATGACGTCGCCTGGGTTAGAGAGGAGCAATAGATGGCCTAGAACATGCTGAACATTCAGAACTGTTTTACAGCAGGTGCAAGAGTGGTGTGGTGCATCAAGTCTTGAAACATTAAGAAGAATTAAGAATAAAAAATCCTTTTGAAGATTAAGAAAAGCACAAAATGTATGCAATCGGCAGACTGGTGGCCAAATGATGACATTGAAAGCGCGCTCCGATGCTAAAAATACGCTCCGATGCTCTCCTGTCAACGACGTCCCCGTCGCCGCCACAGAATCTGTTGACGACGTCGCCGACGTCGACCACGCGTCTGTGGCGACGTCGGCGGCGTCTGTGGCGACGTCGGCGACGTCGCTGGTGACGTCAGCGTCGGCCGACGTCGGTGACGGGCCGTCGCTGACGTGTCGCAGCGTCGGCGACGCGTCGCCGAAGTATAACATAGGCCTTAGACGGAGTAATGCGTGGACGTTCTGCCTTGATTGTGCAGCGATTGTTTTTTTAGGGTGCGTCTGACACTCTCTGCTTCCCGAATGGCGTGGAACTGTCGTTGGAATCCGCAAGAGAAACACTCACATCAGGATCCCTAATGTATGGCGCCATGGCCTCGTTTTTGATGAAGCATTATGTGCCTGTAGCGTTGCTTCCTGCTCAGTGGCCTGAGTTAGTTTGTTCAGTCGTTGTCGTACTGCAAAGAGACCTAGCGGCTAACATGACGACTATTCAGACGGAATAGGGTCTTCTTTGCGGACAGTGACGCTTACAATGTGATCTCATCGAGATGTCGTAGACATGGCTTTGACAAAAACTGTGTCGTTACGCCCGCGATGGTGGGTGTGCTGAAATTTCAAGCGCTATGAATTAGCTGCATCGAACTGAATATTCAGGCGAAGGTTTTCCAAACTAAAAAAGGAGTTCTTCCTCCAATATCGCGAATAGTCGACTCGGAGATTACTATCATTCCCTTATTTTGGGAAAACCATTGGTGAGTGCACTACAATGGCTCGTGTTTGCTATTCCAACACTTATTTGCCACATTCTCATCTTATATCTATTACTTCAGGATTCTTGGAGTGATACAGATGTTCGAACCGAAAGAGGTATGGTTTAGAGTTAAATTCCCTCAGGGGTAAAGCTGCGACATGATTGGCAGCATTTCATCCACCGACCCTTACAAGGGGAGCCTCCAAACTGGCGGTTAGCTTTTGCGATGCAGTTTTACATCAGGTAAGGTCCCGTGTGGGGAGTCCAAAGCCATAGTTATTTTTTCGGAATGCTCTTCTGTGGCCGAAAAAAGCATGTGAACTCGTGAGCGCGAAGTTCATGACGCCCTGCTTCCACCCAGCTAAATGCGGTCGTTTGGTGTAGTGGCAGTGCTATAGCTTCAAAGGAGCAAGCTAGTCGGTTCGATTCCCCCTTGTGCGGGTGTTTTTGCGTTTCGCGATTTATCGGCAGTATCCCCATTTCCAACACATTTTTGAACAAAAACATACCAACAAATGTCGTTTACATTCATCGAACTCTTTGGAAGGTGAGAATTTCTGACTTCCAGGTTAAGAAGTAAAAAACTGATACCAGATTCGTGTTCAGCACCCCAAATGACCCCCACGTACAAGGTTTGGGCGATATTGGTGGTTCTTTCCTCATCTCCCTCACTCGAGCATGGGCCTAGAGGTGTGAAGCCACTCGAGGTGGAAACCAATTGAAAGTGTTAAGCGGCGGAGAGCTACACAGAAAGTATAATATCGATGCTACTACGTCCTTTTTTGAGAGGTGGTAGATAGAAGCGTAAATGTTGTTTGTGAGCAGTGTATCTCGCTAACATGCTTTTCTGTAATCCTGCATCATTGTTGAAGGAGGTTGGTGCATCATTTGCTATTCTTACCAGTTGGTTACTACATTTTGACTCCATCCATGTAAAGAGTATAATAGAATTTGCTATCTACAACACCTGATCCTGAAACAGCTTGACTGTTCGAAAATCAAAAGGGGTCCATGCACTGTACTAGCGAGGTCGAAAGAAAAAATAGTTACTCATACTCCGGTTACGGCTGTTACTTGGAGTGCTGATCATGAATCTGACATCGGCTTCTGGATTTCCCGTTTCTTTATGGCAGGTTAGAGAAAGTTTGAGTAAGTGAGGGTGTTGAGTCGGATGCACCAATTTCCCCCAAATTTTGTGCGTGGGGGTTATTTGGGGATCACGAATCTGGCATCAGTCTTTGACTTGCTTAACATGTAAGTCAAAAATTCTCATCCTTCACTTTCAAAGAGCTCGATGAACGTAAAAGACATTTGTTGCCGTGTTTTTGTTCAAAAATGTGTTGGAAATAGGGTAAAGGGCCCCACTGACGATAAACCGCAAAATGCAAAAACACCAATACAAGAGGGAATCGAACTCATAATCATGCACCTGTGGAGCGACAACACGATCACTACGCCAGCCGACCACCTTCGGCTGGGTGGCAGCAGGGCGTCATGAATTTCGCGCTCACGCGTTCACACGTTTTTTCAACCACAGATGAGTATTCCGAAAAGGTAACTATGGTTTTTGTCTCCCCACACAGGACCCTACATCCTGTAAAAAATTGAATCGCAAAAGCTCACCGCCAGTTTGGAGGCTCTTCTTGTTTGTATGCTCCCCGGTCATCGCTGACAATGAGGCACGGCTTTGCAGAACGGCGACGAAACATGTCGCGCTCTGTTGCGGTCGCTGGACTTGATGCAGTCCACGAAACTGAGGAAAGGGCATCATGCAGAGTTGCCAGTAACTTAGGTGACCCGTCAGCTTCGTTCCCCCTGGTTTCCAACTTCTCTATTTCTGCTTTGTTCTTGTTCTCAGGTCACGGGGAGTGGGGACTGAAGCCAAGGGATGCCTACGACAGTGCGGCGTATGCCAGCCGGGCTTTCTTTGGGCTTAACCATGGGCGATTGCTGGCGAACTATATCCTTGGCGGCGGATCGTCAATGTTAGTGATATTTTGAGCGGGCAACGCGTCAGGATGGGATCAAGTGCCCAGCGCCGGTAACGAGAAGGCGCGCCACAGAGGTCGTCCAATTTGTGTAGGGATCCAGAAGACCTGCCGTAGACGTCATACAACGTGCTCAGTGATTCAGAAGACGTGCCCTAGACGTCGTCCAACGTGCGCAGATTTCAGAAGGCGTGCCGTAGACGTCCCTTTTGCATAGGGATTCCGAGTAAGGGTACCAATAGAGTAGTAGTGAAGAGGGGATCAGCAAAGGGAGACTAAGCTGAAAGAAAGAAAGATACCAGTATTTTACCTCAATATCGTCCAATGTGCGAGGACCGTCACAGAGATCGTGGCACGTGTGTCGGGACTCAGTGTCATCTGAGTGCTTGACTAGCTACCACTCTCGCCAACACATAGGTAAGGAAGTATTACCGGGGAGTGAGGGGGGGGGGGGAGAGGAGAAGTAGGGAGGGTGACGGATTCGAGGGTATTATTGCCGTCGGACGGTAAACATTGTCGACCTGTCGACCAATACCGATTAATTTTAATCATTTTTCTGCAGATTAAGCACTTCGGATTGGGACCCATGATCCGTTTCTCGCCACGTAGAGAACGGGCACTTCGGAGAGTAAATCATGTGCATGCGATAGAGGGTGAATAGGCTTCATAGAAGCAGTGAAGATTCCGTCTTGTCGCTGCATTAATCTATATAGTAAAACTGGTTTTTTTATTGAATAAAATCCAACACCGACGCTGGAGTGTGCAGGCCACGGCGGTTAGCCGGCTCCGCCGGCGTCGGGTATGACGGTCCACCCAGGGACGTAGCCAAAACCTAGCTAGGGTTGCTTCCTCACCCAGCGTCGGTCTCCGGCTCCGCCGGCGCCCACGTTGGAGTGTGCGGGCCATGCTAGGCTAGCCGGCGAAGCTGGCCCGCACACTCCACTTCTGCTAACGGGGTAATAAGCATCCAACTCAAATGCTACGACAGAACTGTTCACGTCGAATTGGACACTCTTCCAAGACGTTGCGAATTTTACTCGATTGATTGCAGAAGTTGAAAAACAAAGAGGACAGTGAGGAACGCACATATCCCCACTTTGGTGGTTCATGTAAGTGCGATAAATAGGAAGCGTGAGTGGGCGGGAGAAGCGGATGCATGCGCTCAACCCAACGAACTTCGAATGGGAGAATCTTACTTACAGCCTACAGCTACGAAGCAAACATAGAGCGCAATAAAAGATGAGATCGCGCCATGTACTCCAAAAGTTTATCGCAGCTTTTATTTGGTTGTAAATGCCACTCACATGAACCACCAAACTGGGGATCCAATCGATAAGTAGGAAGCAGGAGTGGGCGGGAGAGACGGATGCATGTGCTCAAGACAACGAAATTGGGATAGTATAGGAAAATCCCAACACAGCGGAGGTAGGAAGGAAGAGCTGTGACCTCGGCCGGAGCACACAGGCGGCAGAGCCGTACCCCGCAGCAACACAACTGCAGCAGCACCGCAGAATACTGCAGGTCCACTAATTGAACGGTAGCGAGGACAGGAGCCTACAAGAGGGCCAGTTCGAGGCAGTAGCCACCCAACACGTGCGCGGACAGAGCCGCAGCGCCGGCCTATTTCGCAACGCCTCACGTGTGCTCCTCATCAGCGGCGATTGCTCACCTCCCGGCACTCCCCTTCGGAGAGAGAAGTCGTGCCTCAAACTTCACCTGTATCACCTGTATCACCTGTCGTCCCGTTGATCATCGACTTGTTCGAGCGGGCGCCAGCAGCGTCTCCATTCGTCCCTGTCGCGTGCCAGAGTGGTCCAATGGATCCTCCTCGCTCGAGGGACACGAAGAGCGTCATATCGGTCGTTCAGGGCTTTCACGAAGAAGTCCGACCAACGCGTTGGTGGGCGTCCTGGTGTTCTTTTGACATCCCGCGGAATCCAATCTGTGACGGCTCTCGTCCAGCGGGTGTCTGCGAATCGCATTACGTGGCCGGCCCACCTAATTTTCGACGACTTGGCCCACGCGACAGCGTCTCTGATCTTCGAACGTCGGCGAAGCTCGGAACTCCGGAGGCCTTCTCTCACTTGCGTGAGTCGTGTCACTCCGAGCATCGTCCTCTCGATTCCACGCTGCGCGACGCTGATCGCGTGTTCATCCTGCTTTCGTATAGCCCAGGTCTCTGAGGCGTATGTTAGGGCAGGAAGAACAGTGGAGTCGAATAGGTGGGCACGGAGTCGGACGTTCTTCGTTTTCTTCACGACTTCTTCGACGCTCTTGAAAGCTCCCCAAGCCGCTCGTTTCCTTCTGCTCAGCTCTGGTGCTAGGTCGTTGGTCATGTTGACTTCGCGACCCAGATACACATAGCTGGAGCATTCGGAGATGTTCGTTCCGTTGAGCGAGAATGGGGCATCAGAAACCCATCCGTTCTTCATGAACATCGTCTTCGTAAGATTCAGCTGCAGTCCAACGCTTCCACATACACGATCGAAGTCGGCCAGCATTCGTTCCGCCTGACTGATGCTCGGGGTTATGAGCACGATGTCGTCAGCGAAGCGAAGATGGTGCAGTTGCCGGCCGTCGACCTTCACTCCCATGTCTTCCCATTCTAGTTCGCGCATGACGTTTTCGAGAGTGGCGCTGAAGAGCTTCGGGGATATGGTATCCCCTTGCCGAACCCCTCTCTTCACGTCGACGACGACGTCGTTGTAGAATGGTGAGATCTTGGTCGTGAATCCACTGTACAGCTCTCGAAGGACTCTGATGTACTGAGTAGGAACGCCCTGGGTGAGTAGGGCTTCCATGACCGCTTCAGTCTCGACGGAGTCGAATGCCTTCTTCAGGTCAATGAACGTAAGGCACAGCGGCAGCTTGTACTCTCGCGACACTTCGATGAGCTTCGTAATGGTGTGTATGTGGTCGATCGTGCTGAATCCTCTCCGAAATCCTGCTTGTTCGCATGGCTGTCCTTCGTCCAGCGTTCTACTAATCCTATTCAGGATGACTCGAGTGAACAGCTTGTAGACTACGGACAACAGGCAGATCGGGCGATAGTTGCCAATGTCGTGCACGTCTCCCTTCTTGTACAGCAAAACGGTCTTGCTGGTCTTCCACTGAGATGGAACCTTGCATTCGGACAGGTAGCGTGTGAAGAGCCGCGCCAGGGTGTTGATGAGCGCTGGCGGGAGGTTCTTCAGGTGTTCAGCTCTGATCCTGTCAGAACCGGGTGCTGTACGTTTCTTCACCGACGAGATGGCGTGTCGGATCTCGGAAGGGAGAACAGAGGGAACGACGTATCCATCCTGCGGAAGATGGCATGGGGGCAGGTGGACGTGGCTATCGAAGAGATCGGAGTAGAAGTCGTGGATGACTTTCTCCATGGTCCTTCTGGAAGAGGTGATGGTTCCGTCAGGACGTCGGAGAGCGGTCATCTTGGTCTTGAAGTTGGCGAAGTTCCGGCGTGCATTGCGAATGCTCAGCCCTGCCTCTGCTGCTTCAGCCAACACTTCCGCCCTTCTCTCCTTGAGATCTTCCTTTATCGCCGCTCTGCATAGCTTTGCAAGCTCGGACGTCAGTTGGTAGTTGCCTGACGCTCGTGCTGCTCCACGCTGGCGTATCAGCTCGAGAGTTTCCGGAGACAGGCGTCTCTTGGTGGTCTTCAAGCTCTCGGCTCCCTTAGCACTATCGTGGAGATGGTGCACGAAGCGATCGTATTCCTCGTCGACGTTGTCCATGACGGCATCTTCCCAAAGGCCGACAAGAGAGGTGTAGAGATCCCAGTTGATGGTCGTTCTGGGATTCCTCTTCTTGAACTTCGCGGCCTTCTCTCCTTGACGCGAAAAGCGGAACCTCGCGCGAAGGAGGCGGTGGTCCGATCCCGTGTAGAACTTGGGGACAACGGAGACATCGGTCAGGCAATACTTGCGATTGAAGATGATGTGGTCAATCTCGTTGTGGAACTGGCCACCGGGGGATTCCCAGGTCCATCGTAGGGAGGGAGGCTTCTGGAACTGCGAGTTTCCATGGATGGTCTTGGTCGACATGATAAACTCAGACAGCCTTTCACCTTGCTCGTTCCACTCCAAACCGTGGGTTCCGATGTGAAGTTCTTCCGGCGACCTTCGTGGCCCGATCTTGGCGTTGAAGTCGCCGACGATCACCTTGTAGAAGGTGTGATCTTCCTTATAGAACTTCTCCAGCTCCACGTAGAAGGCCTCGACGTCTTCGTCGTCGTAGTCGGATGTTGGGGCATACGCGACGAACACAGTCAAGGCTGGCACGGAGCCACATCGCTTCAGTCGCAGACGTCCGATTCGGCTAGTCAGAGACTCGTACGAATCGATGTTCATGGCCAAGTGCGTGTTGACGAGGACACCAACGCCGCCTACTCCTCTGCTGTCGCATGTTCCGAGGAACAGTTCTTCTCCGGAGTCGTAGGCGGCGTGCAGGGGGTGGTGTCTTCTCGTCTCGGTCAGTCCGATGACGTCGTACTTGATCTTCCTGGCTTGCATCATCAGGTCCTCGACGGATGCTTCGGACGCAAGCGTGCGGGCGTTGTAAGTACAGATCGTCATCCTAGTCCTTCTCAGTTTGCGTAGCCTGGTTAGGCCCTGAGATTTTAGCAGCCTCTCCGTACTCGTCCTTCCCATCGCTGCAGAAATGGGGGCTCTTTCGGGGTCAGGGGAATGAGGCCCTTTAGTGCTGCTGTGTTTGACTGGAATACAACACGGGTAGCTAGTCAGGCTCTGTCGTGCGGGCGGGGTACTCCGGGCAGCCAGCCAGACTGCCCGAAGGGACGGGGCGAGACTTAAGGCTGCCTCGAATCGCCTTACATGTACTCCCAGTCTACCGAGTGCAAGCTTTTGGCCGAGCCGACACAGTTACAATCCGCACAGTCACGGACACATCCACGCACACTGTGCATGAACGTGCCGCTCCCACGCACAAGGAACGCATCGACCCGACACAGCAGGAGCAAGGAGTCCATCCCCTGCATCCCACCTGCGTCTCTGGGCAGTACACGGTCGCATTTGGTTCGCGTTTAATTCCCCTATCCACCACCCGGGGACGCGCCACGTGGCCCTGCGACAAGCGGCCCGAGATCCCTCTTAACAAGAGAGCCCGAAGGCTCTCTATCGAGGGAGATCCGTGGGCCTCAAACTTGGGTGATTAAACCATCGAGCCCGCGAAGTTTACGAAGTTCCGAAGAATTACGAACAGACAAAAAACCCTCCTTTATTATATAAATGGTGGGATGGTGGGATAAGAAGGGGTAAGAAGGCCTAAAGAAGAATGGAGGAAGATTGCGGATTGTTCTATTCTCGGGGTTTGGGGCGAGGCTTCCTACCAGACGTATGGCGGCCCCTACGCCGCTGAACGTCTGGTGGTTAGACATACAGGGTGCGTAAAAAGTATTGACGCACCTACTTTTTGATTCAACTCCAGCTTCTCTTTGTACCCCTCTAGGTTTTTGTGTGTTATTTTTGTTGTCTGTATTGTGCTCAAAAAACACTCAGGAAAAAACTGAAGAAACATGATCGTCATCGTTACGGTGGCCCTTTTTTGTCTGTTTCCCAAAGAGCTTAGTAGTTCCTTAACAAGAGAATTAGGCGCTGTTCGAAAAGGTTGGTGAGGAAAGAGGTCAGCAACCCAAACGTCAGCCACGGCTCTGTCATAACAGATGATGATTACAAGAGGTTCACGCACGTTAACGTTCAAATCCAAAATTATCAATCTCTGTCGGATAACGGTAAACAGATAACGCGCGCAGGTGTAGACAGCTTCTCAGACGAGCGCAGCTTAAACATGAATCCGCTGGATCACTCTTTTTAGGCGATTTTGGAGAATGAGGCCCGGGCTACTTTCAACAGAAGTGACCAGTCGCAGAAGGCTACCCTATTCGAAGCACGGAACAAAATGCAAGCGAATACTTGCGGCGCGTGCTCATGAATTTTTCCGTCGTTTTCGCTCCTGTATTCACAGTAAAGGAACCAATGTCAATTACGAGTTATTCTATCGTGTTTGCAAGATCATTTTCCATATTTCTGAAGTGAATATTTTAAAACTTACTGCTCAATACTATTTCCACAACCGTCATTTAGTGCGTCAATACTTTTTACGCACCCTGTTATGCGCTTCATGATCTGTTAGGCACCTCACAGTACATCCCATTTAGAGGCTATATGTATGAAAGACCAGTTTTGTTCATTGTTCGATTTCCTTCAGTTTACCGTCCATTACATAATATCGTTTTTTAAGCACACTGTGAGCGGCCGCTTCATTACCGTCGATAGCAAGTACAATGACGTGATCAATATGTAAGTTTATAAATGACCTATTGGCAGATCTTAAAATCGACTTCTTAAGAGGTTAAATTTTTAGCAACATTACTTAAGGGCTGTTCTGGAGAACATAACGAATAGAATGCACCAGGACATACTAATAGGTCTGAAGGCAGGACTCATACTTATGAACAAGGACTACGAGCTCGCCGAATTTCGGTTAGTATTTTGGTAGAAGTTTCTTTCTCATTATACTGTTGTAGCCTGTAGCCGAGGCGACATGGAGGATACTAAGCCTTCAGTTGTGCTACATACTATCACGAGGAAGCTTTCCCACGAGGTTTTCAGCTGAAATCTCGTAATTTTACGGTTATTTGTTACCTTCAACAACTCTTTAATTACGGCTGGTTAATTTGTTGCAATAGGTGCCATTGTGTGTACGTTCTTCTGCTCGAGGTCGCAAATGTAGGACGTATTGGGAAATCGGAATGAACCAGCCAATCAGGTCACGTCAAATAGGTGCTATTGTCAGAAAGGGCGTGTGTGCGGTCGCTGCTCCTAGTCGGTGCCCTCATTGGTAGCATTACGCGCTATCACTTCCCAGTGTTGTCCACACTCGCGACATGGACCGAATTTCTTTGCTTTTAGTTCCTAGTTCGTACCGAGTGTAGTTGTTCTTATCAGCCAAGCTGATTAGCAGTGTGGAGATGTTACAGCATTGCTGAATTGACCTCCTGTGCGAGTTCTGGCCTGTTAAAGTTGGGGGACGCGCGTTCACCCTTCTTTCCCTGGGTCGCGTACCCACCAACCCCTGGGCTTGCGCGAGAGTCCAGTAGCTGCTTTACGAGATAGTGTAGACGCAGACATTTCCCGCCCTTCCGTGCGAAAGGTGGTAGAACGCCACTTCGCCGTTAAAGTCTATCTTGCCTCCTGCTGGTGGGGAAGACCAACGCGTTGTTATTAGGTTGGAAAAAAGTCTTTTAATTTTTTCAAAGCTTTATTACTTCACAACTACAATGTAAAATCAATGGATGTTGCGTTCGATAAAACGGCGCCGGTGGTGTAAAGGCGTAGGGCATTCCCGCCCGGTCAGAGGGAGGTTCGGGTTCGAGTCCCGTCTGGCGCTAGAAGTTTGATCGTAACAAAACATCGTTGTGACAGTTTACAGCCTCGATTCCAGCCACTTGAGGCTTAAAGAAACTGATTTGAATGTCAAATCAATTGAGATGAACTCCATTTTGTTCCACTACATACACTTCTCCAAAGACTGGGTGCTTTTCTAATTCCTCTCGCTTAAAGGGCTGCAGTTCTGGAGTCGTACCATTGCTGAATCCAATTTTTGCGGTCTTCATCCGTTTCAAAACATTTCTCTCCAATTTCCTGCTCCTAAGCACGGAAGAGATGGTAGTCGGTAGGGGCGAGGTCAGAGCTATGCGGTGAATGTGGCACTACCTCCCAGCCCAGCTCCTTTATTGTTTCTTTTGTGAGTCTTGCAACATGTGGTTTTGCATTATCACGCACCTTTGACTTCTCAGGCCTCTTTTCTTGGAGAGCTGTGGCGACTTTGTCAAGTTTGCCGCTGTATGTGGCAGCAGTAAGTGTCTCTCCACTTCTGAGAGTTTCCCAGTAAATCACCCTCTGATATCCACCAAACACTCAAGGGAATCTTCCTTCCGAGAACGCTGGGCTTGAGATCAGGCGTAGGGTTCTCTCCTTTTTGTACCCATTGTCTTTTTCTTCGGAAGTTGACATACAGAACCTAGGACTCATCGGCTGTCACAATCCGTGGCAGAAACGGTTTTCTCTCGTATCTGGACAGAAGAGAAGCAGCGATGGAGAGCCGTTGATCTTTCTGAGTGCCTGACAGAGCACGTGGAATGCAAGCTCCAAATTTCCATGGGAAGCCGAGATTCTTCAGACGGATTCCCACTATCCTATGAGACTTCTCTGCTAGTTGACGTGTCGTCCTCCTATTACCGGCACGAAGAAGGTGGAGTAGTTCAGTGTCGTCCAATTCAGTTGGCCTTCCTGACCTTGCTTTGTCCTCGAGTGAATAATCTCCCTTTAAAAACCTTCCGAACCATTCATAATAGGTGCGATGAGTAATAGATCCCAAGCCATATACATCGTTATTCTGGTCGGCTGCCTAACGTGCCCGAAATGGCCATGAGGTAGATCTTGAGACCGGAAGATAGGATGGATAACGAAATACAAGAAGGGACTTGACCTAGGTCCGCGTGCGAACGGTTGACAAGTGTGATAGGATTACGAAATCAGCAATCAATATTGGTTAGTGCGTTTACAAGGAGAACGGTAAAAAATTTTTGGAGTATGAAGAGACTTTTTTCCAACCTAATAAGTAATTAGATCAGCTGAGTCCGCAGCAGCAAGCGGAGCAGTCGTAGTGCTCTTTGTTCGCGAAAGACAGGCCATCGGTTCGGTTCCCATTGGCCACTACTCTTTCTGCGCATTGTTTTACCCTCGATAATGCCCACTACTCAAAGTTATATGTTTGAATTCATTGTCCCAATTACATTTCACAACCTAGGTAATGACGAGGTTTGGCGCACAGTTCCTGGCTTGTGGTAAGAGATCCGACAATATAATGAGTCGGTCTTCATCAACACGGCGACATATCCGTAGATGTGTGTGCACCGAAACCCTTAATAACCTACAAAAGAGGTCAATGAGCTTTTCATTGCAATTTTAAGCGTGATCTATGTAGATGAATGTCTGAGTAGCACCGGAGTGGTTTTTAAATTTCCCGCCGACATGTAGGTTGGTCCAAAATTGCAAAAAACCGTATCACTTTAGTGCGGGCTCATAAAGCAAAGCTGACGTCTGGAACTGCTCGGCGAGCATGGAAAAGTATGAAAACGTCTCTTATATTGAATTCTCTTGAAATAAAGCTTAAGCTTCTACACGGTTTTCTTGCAATTTCGAAATTGAGACCACCGTCATAAAGAATTCTCAGGTCACGTATTTGATCGGTGGACTATTTGATCCTTGGTATTCTTCGATTTTTGGATACCTATGGGAGGTAGATTGCCATAGCTAACCGTTATTTTAGAATTATCTCCAAAAGACTCGCCTATAGAGCTCATTTGAGTCTCTGTCGAATACTTGTGTAGCTGTCTCTGCTGCCTGTGCTCCGACTCCCACCCACGTGATGAGACAATCCTTTTCATCTACCAGCTTAGCATAGGATTTGAGCTTCACTAAGGTGCTATAGAAGGCTGGTTCCTATCGGGGCTTCTGTGGTTTCGTGACCAATTTTCGCTTTATAGTGCCTAGTCTCTTAGTGCCGATCATGGTATTGCAGCTGGAGGGTGCGCAAGTATAAGGTGCGCCTTAGACAAATACGTAGTGTCTATATCGTGCTGCTTTCATATCCATATTCAAACTCTCCATATGTAGCCTCGAAAAATGCGCTTCATTTGGCTACCACTAGTGGGTCACTATGTAGTCGAACTGTCTTGGCCCGTGAGACTCTGTTGCTAATCAGTACGGAATTTTTATCCGTTGTTGTTTCTAATAATTCTAGGTGCATGATAGGCAAAAGTTTGCCTGTGACTTTACATGAAGCGGTAATGGGAACGAAATTTGTGGTCTCACGTTCAGTAGGAAATAAAATCTAAATATCTCAATGTAATACATATGCCTGCAGTTTTCTAGTTACAGGCTGGTCCGCTGTGAGCGCCTTCCTTGCCAAGAAAATCATGTGGACTGCGGCTGGTTCATGACGCTCTTTGCTGAAAAGTTTACGAAGAATATGGACTGGACAGTGAGTTGGAAGTAGGATTTTCGAGAAGCGTAGGTAGTTGAGTGGTGCTGCTTCAGCGGCGACTAAAGCCACTGGTACCGATTACCTGCGCAGGGGAGTTGATGTTGGTAGTTCTTAAGGCCCCGCACACTTCTGCGACGTTGCCGCTGCTCTATCTCTAAGCATGGGGCAGGGACGCAAAGCTCGCCGGTGGCGGCGTCCTTGCCCTATCCTTAACCATAGCGGCGAGCGGCGTTGCCGCAAAAGTGTGTGGGGGCCTACATAGACCGAAAAAACAGTACAGTCAGAGCATTAAAATGAGTGTACAATATCTACTGGAGAGGGCTTTTTACGGGCACTTCCACAGGCGTGGTCACCGTTCCTTCCTTGTCTCCCCGCCGGATATGGTTTACGACTGAGGGCCGTCATTGGCATATCCGCGAGAGCACGTCCCAAATGCTCCGCGGGATATGTTCCGCCAGCCCTTGCGGTGGCGGAACGTATCCAGGGGAGGTTTACGACCTGCTACTGCGGATATGCCAGCAACAGCCCCAGAGCCATAAAACCGTACCGGACGGAGAGTCCGAGGAGCACACGGTAGGCACGCCTCCAGAAGAGTCCATAAAAGCCCCCAGATCTAAGGAACTAAGTTCAGTCTTGGCTTAGCTCTCCTTTAGTCTCCTCTTTGCTCCTTGTCCTTGTCTTATTTGTATCTTTCTGATCTTTTCCGTAATAAATTGTATTTCTGGCTCGTTTTTCGTGCATCGGAACCTTAGCAGCGCTGAATATCGGACCCGATTCTACCTACAGTAATCGGAAAGATTAATACGACGACAGGAAGATACTAGACCTGTCCGACTAGTCGACTAATCGGGTCCGATATCCAGCGCTACTAAGGTTCCGATGCACGAAAAACGAGCGGGGGTAAAGATCAGAAAGACTAAGAGAAAGAAAGACAAGTAAGACAAGGACAAGGAGCAAAGAGGAGACTAGAGGAGAGCTAAGCCAACACTGAACATAGTTCCTTAGCTCTGTGTTGTAGGCATTGAGCAGTAATAGCATATCGATCCTTACCTTGTTACGTCACGGAACCTACGTCATAGTCCCTAACGTGTACATCATGTCAATGTATTGTCTACGTAATACCCAGTCACAGCCACGTAATCACTGGACCCTGAGTTATCTATAAATAGTCCCCGATTGTTCTGTATTTGTTCTTCGTGCTTCCTGTCGGCTGTTCTTCGCAATAAAGCTGTTCTACCCTGGACGACTACAACAAGTGGCGATCAAGGACTGAAGAATGGACGCCGAACAACTATGCTCGATCCTGGAAGCCCAGTCCCGTCTGCAGGAGAAGACTCTCAACGCTGTAATGGATCGCCTTCTTTCGTCGATGGCAACGACCTCAACCGCCGCACCAGCAACGACAACCGAGTTCGTCACGAATTCGCTCTCGTCTCGACTGCCGCAGTTCAGCTACGACCCAGAAAATGGATGCACCTTCATCATGTGGTTCAGCCGCTACGACGACATGATCGCGAAGGATGGTTCCACTCTGGACGATGCAGCGAAAGCTCGTCTAATCGTGTCGAAGCTGGATGCCGCCTCCTATGCCCGATTCACCAACCACATTCTGCCGTCGAAGCCATCTGATATATCGATGGAGGAGACGGTTGCAACGCAATGAAGAAACCATTGAGGAACATAATGCATGCCTTGAAGCGCTATTTCGAAGGATCCACGACTACGGATTCCGTGTTCGTCTGGAAAAATGGAGGAGCAGCCGCAGACTACTCTCAAGGAGCTGAGTGCTGAGGTTCAACAATTCGTGGACATCCGACACGACGCTAAGCTACTCGGAAACACATCTTCCTTCACCTGTGCCTGTCGTCAACGCCGTGGCTACTACTACGTCAAAGCGACAGAGGGACCCGCCTTCGCCCTGTTACCGATGTGGAGGATCGCATTGGGCCAAAGACTGCGAATTCGTCAACAAAAAGTGTAACGCATGCTCACTCGTCGGGCATAAGAAAGGCTTTTGCAAGAATTTCAACAAAAGGAAGCAGAAAAGGACCAGGACGAACCACCGACGTGCCAACAACGTCGTTGCTGCTGCCTCCACCACCTCTGCCGTGTCAACAGTCACTCGCATTTATCGAAACGTGACAATCAATGGCTCTACCGTTCGGATGCGACTCGATACCGGTGCCGACGTCACACTACTGAGCGAGAGAGACTGGATCGCAATCGGACGCCCGAAGCTGCAGCCGCCATACCTGACGCTGAGGTCGGCTAACAACAAGGAAATTCGGGTACGTGGTCATTTTAAATGCAGTTTTGTCATCGATGGTCAACGTGGAAATGGAAGTTGCCACGTCGCAGATACCAAGTCGCTGCTAGGCCTCGATTGGATCACCCAACATCAACCGCTGTACCGTAACCTTGTGGAAGGTACCTGCAATACTGTCTCAGTTTCTACGCCCGAACACTGCGATCGTCACTCATGGCAAGGATGCAGACCAAATTTGCTCCAGTATTCGCACCAGGACTGGGATGCTGTACAAAATCAAAGGCGTCACTGAAACTCAAAAATGACGTGAAACCTGTGTTCCGCAAGGCACGACCAGTGCCGTACGCTGCCATACCTCGCATTTCACAGGAGATCGATTGGCTGGTCACCATCAACGTATTGTCGCCCGTCGACCATTCTGAATGGGCCGCTCCTGTCGTCGTCGTCCAGACGAAGAACGGTTCAATCCGTTTATGCGCTGACTACTCTACAGGATTAAACGACGCGCTCGACCAGCACCAGCACCCCCTTCCAACGCCTGACGACATATTTACGAGACTGAACGGAGGTCGATACTTCTCGCAAATCGACCTCGCTGAAGCCTACCTCCAGTTGGAAGTCGACGAAGCCTCCCAGCCGCTGCTGACAATTAATACCCATCGAGGACTCTACCGTTTCAATCGCTTACCTTTTGGAATCAAGGCGGCTCCAAGCATCTTTCAGCAACAAATGGACGAGCTTACTTCCGGAATGGAAGGAGTTGCCGCCTATCTCGACGATCTTATTGTCACCGGCAGGATGCACGTCTTGAAGCGCTATTTCGAAGGATCGACTACGGATTCCGTGTTCGTCTGGAAAAATGCGCCTTCTTACAGACTGAGATCACCTACCTTGGCTTCGTCATCGACGCTGAAGGACACCGTCCTGATACCACCAAAACGGAGGCAATATGCAAGATGCCTCCTCCAAAAGACATCAGCCAGCTGCGGCTTTCCTCGGATTAGTCAACTTCTACGGAACATTCGTCAAAGACCTACACGACATTCGAGCTCCGTTAGACGCATTGACTAGGAAGAATGCTGCATTCAGGTGGACACCGGAATGCCAATCCTCCTTTGACCGAATAAAAGCGACACTGAACTCGGATCTCCTCCTGACCCACTTCGATCCCATCTGCCAATCATCGTCGCCGCAGATGCCTCCAACAACGGAATCGGAGCAGTCCTGACACATCGCTTTCCGGACGGATCGGAAAAAGCCGTCTACCACGTAAGTCATGCTTTGACGCCTGCTCAAAGGAATTACAGTCAGATCGAGAAGGAAGGACTCGCCCTGATTTTTGCCGTGCAGACATTCCATCGATTCGTCCATGGGCGTCATTTCACGTTGAAAACGGACCACAAACCTCTTCTTGCGATTTTCGGAAGCAAGAAGGGTATCCCTGTTTACAGTGCCAACCGACTTCAACGATGGGCCACAATTCTGCTGAACTACAACTTCTCCATCGAGTACGTAAACACGAAGGACTTCGGACAAGCTGATGCCTTATCCCGACTCATTCCTACACGAACGTCGGAACCTGAAGATCGCGTTATTGCTGAGGTTGAAGTTGACATCGCAGCCGAAATCATGGACAGCTGCCGCAATCTTCCTCTCTCCTTCAAGGAGTACGCTACTGCCTCAAACCACCTGCTGTCGCAAGTGATTAAAAACACTCAAACAAGAAACTGGCCTAAAGTCACTCGCGATTCACCCTTCTGGCACTTCTACAACCGCCGAGACTCACTGTCCACTGTCGACGATTGTTTGCTTACAGCCAATCGTCTGGTGATCCCGAAGTCTCTTCAACGTCGTGTACTCAATTCGCTGCATAAGGCCCACCCAGGACAAACAAGGATGAAAATGCTGGCACGAAGTTACGTATATTGGCCTATGTTGGATGAGGACATCGAGGGCCTCGTCAGATCCTGCTGCACCTGTGCATCTGTCCCCAAGGATCCCGTTAAGACCGACCTTCATTCATGGCCAAAACCTACCGCACCATGGACAAGGATACATGCAGATTTCGCTGGACCGCTCGAGGGAACCTTCTATTTAATCATTGTGGACGCCTACTCAAAATGGCCGGAGGTCATCCCGATGAACACCATTACGACAACAGCTACAATAGCCGCAAGGAAGAAACTTTTCGCACGGTTTGGTAATCCGACCAAGCTCGTCACGGACAACGGCACACAATTTACCTCAGCAACCTTCACGGAATTCTGCCGCTCCCGTGGTATCACACATATCCGCATTCCACCTTTTCATCCACAGAGCAATGGACAAGCAGAACGCTTTGTGGACACCTTCAAAAGAGCCCTGGCCAAGTTGAAAGGGGAGGAACCGACACCTGATGCTCTTCAAGCGTTTCTAATGGCCTACCGCTCTACACCCTGCCCGTCCGGGCCGAATCATCTATCTCCTGCCGAGAACTTCATTGGACGTCGTCTTCGCACCGTACTTGATGTGATGATGCCTCCTGAAGATGACAACACCGGGCTTCGGGACAGGAAGATGGAAAGACAGTTCAACAGACACCACGGAACTCGCATGCGCTGTTTCGAACCTGACGACAAAGTGTATGCAAAGGACTATTGGACGTCGGAAAGCACTTGGACTCCGGCTACGATCGTTCGACGCACTGGAAACGTTACTTATCTAGTCCACTCTGGAAGACTCCTCTGGACTCGACATATCAATCAGCTGAAACCTCGACACAGCACGCCGAGAGAAAATACATTTATGGAAGTCTTCGACCTGCCTCTGTTCAACTCCGACGATGCCGCTGTCGCTGATGAACCACCGCTACTGAGCTCCGACGATTCCAGCACCACCAATGAAGCAGGACCTAACAACCCCGTGACAACAAGTTCGACGCTCCCGCCAGCCGTTCAACTTCGACGTTCGTCACGTGTTCGCCGTGCTCCACGCTGCCTCGACATCGATCCCAAGAATAAGTCATATCGTATGTAATTTAAGAAAGGGAGGTGTTGTAGGCATTGAACAGTAATAGCATATCGATCCTTACTTAGTTACATCACGGAACCTACGTCATAGCCCCTAACGTGTACATCATGTCAATGTATTGTCTACATAATACCCACGTCACAGCCACGTAATCACTGGACCCTGAGTTATCTATAAATAGCTCCCGATTGTTCTGTATTTGTTCTTCGTGCTTCCTGTCGGCTGTTCTTCGCAATAAAGCTATTCTACCCTGGACGACTACAACACTCTGGGGCTTTTATGGACTCTCCTGGAGGCGTGCCTACCGTGTGCTCCTCGGACTCTCCGTCCGGTACGGTTTTATGGCTCTGGGGCCGTCGCTGGCATATCCGCAGGAGCAGGTCGTAAACCTCCCTTGGACACGTTCGGCGATTTCATGCTATTAACGAACACGTGCAGAATACACCGGTCCCGGTATATTCCACAAAGACAACATAATGCTAACGCAGAAAGGGAGGAAAACGAAAAAAAACACAACAATAAGAGTAGTAATAAAGAACAGATTCAGTGCGACCGAAAAAATCAAGATAAAGGAATATTTCTAGTTCTAATGGTTACTGCACGCGTATGTGGTTTGTATGAATGACTGTAATCAGTACTACTAGGCGGTGGTACCTCATTCCATTTCTTGTGTCATAGGTCACTGCTGGAGTTTCGGGACGTGGGCATGCCAACCATACTCGTCGAACTAGCAGATAGGACAGCAGTGAGACCTCCGTTAGTTTAGCGAGAGCTAATGCAACGGCCAGAAGGTGATATTCATCTACAAAAATTTTTGTAGATGAGTAAATGTCTGAGGAAAAGTCCCATCAGAGATTGAGGTTTGGTCCAATATTGGAAAGAAGTATGTACGGAAAAAATATTAGGTTGTAAAGAAAGTTTTATGCCACTCACTTTGGCGTTCCGCGAAATTTTTGAAAAGTGTTCTGGAACCTTCTCCCAATAAAGCATATATATATTCTGACCTATGACTCACATTTACCACGACTATCGTCATATTCCAACTACGACAACTACAACAACTACGACAGAGAAAATCGTTCTCATCTGCAAGCAAGTTCGACCGCTTCTGCTTTAAAAAAGTTCAAAAAGCAAGGCAGTACAAGAGTTGCGGTTTGTAACATATGTGAAAAACGGGTCCCACCATTGTCGCCTACGACACAGCGAAAATATGGTTCGGTAAGTTCAAGAACGGAAACTTTTGCTTAGAGGACCAACCACGGTCTGCAATGATTGGGGAGCGCCTTCTGGAGCTGGTTCAGGAGGGTGCCCGGCATTGAACAGCAAGGACTCGAGTGCAGTCACACCACCATATCTCTGCACGTTCGTGGCTTTGGGAAGACATATAAATAGGCTGCACGAATGCCGCATGAACTTGGCGGTCACCAGCTACAGGCTAGTCAGAATGCGTGCATGAACTTCTTGACTTTACGGCGGAATTTTTGACTCGGGAACCTGGTCACTGGCGACGAAAAGTGGGTAGTCTAACAAGGGAAGCCTGTGAACTTCCGCTAATATTCTCAGCGAGATCTATATGAGTTTTAGGGCATGAGGCGAGGAGCACAGAAGTGTTTTCCGTTTTTGCTTCTTCATTCTCGGGCCACTGGGTGGTCCGAAAATGTCGAAAAACTGTCGCAAGGCAACCTCATGTGATTGACGGGATGCCGTTCACCAGCAGTGCCGAGATGGCCAAGCGGGTAGTGCTGAGGACTCGTGAGCACGAGGTCGGGGGTTTGGATCCAGACCTATGTAAATTGCTGCAGTGGTTTTGCATCTTCTGCCATCACCATGAAATCATATGAGTATTTTTTCATCTTCACACTATTGTGAACCATTCGCTCTTGCACACTCCATGCATTAGTATAGGTTACAGGGAAGTGTGATTTGAGTTTGTGGTTTGGATTCGTGTTATTGCCATTTTATTATCCATTGTTGTTGTCTTGTTAAATATAACATTTGACTGTAGTTTACTATAAATCTTGTCTGTGCTGATCCGTTTGAACCGAAGTCTTCGCAAGAATGAAACATGCGGTAGTAGAACATCCCATATCGAGAGTAGACACTGGAAGGAAATATGTGTGAAAACGAAGTCAATCGAAACTGTTGGTCGAAGTTTCTGCAATCACATTTCCCTGTAACATATGTTAATGCATGTATGGAGTGTGTAAAGGCCGCCACAGACTTCTACGACGCCGCTCGGCGGCGCCGCTGGAGGCGAGCTCTGCGTCTCTGCCCTATGGTTAAGCATAGGGCAGCGGCGCCGCAGAAGTCTGTGGCGGCCTTAAGAGAGAATGGTTCACACTAGTGTGAAGATGGAAAAACCTATATGATTTCATGACAGTGGCAGAAGGTGCAAAACCACCGAAGCAATTTGCGTAGGTCTGGATCCGCACCCACGACCTCGTTCTCACAGATTCTCAACACTACACACTCGGGCCAAGTCGGCAGTGCTATTGGCGGCATCCCGTAAGTCTCATGGGGTTTTGCCTTGCAACAGTTTTTCGTCATGTTCGGACCACCCAGTGGCCCGTAGCAAAAATCCAGAACACTTCTGTGCTCTTTGTCTCACGCTCTACAACTCATATAGCTCTCGCTGAGAATAATGGGGAAGTTATGGGCTTCCCTAGTAAGTAGACACGCGAAAGCGTCAGTGGCTCCGTCGCGGCGAAGTAGAAATTCCCACGCCAATACCGGAGCTTCACTCAAAAAGGTAATGCTCAGTGTCATGTGGAACTGCAAAGGAGTCATTCACTGGGGGTTGCTATCTGCAAACACTACTCTCACTAGCGATGTCTACTGCAAGCAGTTGGATCGCCTTGGAGCGGCTCTTAGGCGGAAACATGACAAGATCTTCCTTCCGCTCCACACGTTGCGAGCAAGCAGAAGGAACTTCCATGTTTCAGATGGCATGTTTTGATCCACCCACCGCATGCAAAGGGACCTGCTCCAACGGACTACCACCAATCTCCTCCGTTGTCGAACCATTTCAGGAGGAATAATTTGACGACAAGGAGCAACCCGAAAAGTGCCTCGCTGAGTTTCTTTCGTCAGATCCTCAGCAATTCTATAGAAGCGGATCTACAAATTACCTGACAAATGACAATACGTTGTAGACAATTATACTGCATATGTTCGTTAGTCGTTGTGTGTATGGAAGCAGAGAAATAAATTTGAAAAAAATTGCACAATGGCGGGATACTTGCCTTACAACCCAATAGGAAAAATTTAGTGCAGCGTCATACGATTGAAGTAGTTCGCGTAGTTGCACTGTCATGATACTCGCACTGATATTAAGGGACTGGCACCGCGAAATCTGCATGTGGACTGCGCGATTTTGAACTTTGACCGGTCTTTTGGTTCCGCTGCGTCGAAGAGTGGAGCATTAGGAGGTCACCTCTTTTTCTGGGCTCCTGAAGATTCGTGCTCTTCGTGGTTACTTGACCTGACACAGTCAGAGTGGTTCCTATTTGGGTACTGGAGGGGTGGACCCACGGAGCGGCTCCTCCTGCTCTGCTCCCTCTGACTCATCTCCGACTTTTTGCGCTGAACTTGTGTAGTGACTGCGTTACGAAATCTAGGAGTCGCAGACATTTTTGCTGGCCCCTTCGGCGTGGGATAGGGTAGAATCAGGGATGTGCGGAATTTTTTTTTTTTCGAGAGAAGCGGAAGATGGAATGCGGAATGAAGAGGTCGAAAATGGCCGGAAACCGGAATACGAAACACGAAAGCGGAAATAACTCAAAACCCACTACTTCATTTAATTTCTCATGAATACATTCAATATGGTGGCCTAATATAATAAATTACCTTTAACAAATTATGGAACAGGTAAGGCCACACGCGGTTCCTCCCCAACAAGACCCAGCAATAAAAGATCCTTGTATTCGTATCATTATTAGGATGTCTTCACAAAAATTACTGGTCTACCAGATCGAGGTTATGTTCCAAACCTGATCTATAATTATTACAGAACTGAGAGAGAGTTGTGCATGCTCCGGTTAAGGGATTAGTCCTTGGTCAAAACCCTCTAGAAACAAAATTAAATTTTTTAAAGCATTTTTTCAAACAGCTGATAATGGACCATTACCTCTAGAAACATTTTGCAGCATTAGATTATGCGGTAGCATATCATTTCCAAAATAGTCCCCTTACGGCTACATAACATTGACCAACCCTTCTATTATGAAGCCGTACCCATGATTCGAAGGTGAACAGCCGATGATTCACATCGTGTGGTTTGATGTGTGACTCCTCCATCTACATGAATCTTCAAACCGTTCGATCGGACAGACTTCCTTCTTGTTAAGAGTATGCAATTCCATAGTTCGCATACGCTTTTGGACCTATACACCCTCGGTTAGCGAAATATCCCACATTCTGGCGCTGGCAGTCAACGTTGCATAGCTGACTCTCCTTCTTCTGTCTTCTGCATAAGTTCATGTGGTGAATAGATAGTGCAAAACAATCACTGAGTGATGAGTGATCTTCTTTTCCGTTCCGTCTCCGGCTCAAAAAAGGCGGAACACGGAACGGAACGGAAGGAAAAAACGCCCGAAAACCGGAATTCGGAACACGGAAACGGAAATTCCGCACATCCCTGGGTAGAATGCCACCCTGCTTAGATCACATGAGGTTTTAATGCTTCAGTGCCGCGCTATGTTCGTAAATGTACAGGAACAGAACCGAGCACTGTCTAAATCTATTGTTCCAACCAAAATACTAAGCATTTTATCCTAATTAAAAAGTTATCACTATTTCTTGAGAAAATGGGCAGAATAGAACAGAACCAAACTCGAAGTTAATCGTCAATATTGGTTGTTATTGATTATTTTCGTTACACTGCCCTGTAGGAAGTATTATTCTGGACCATTTCGAATTCAGGACAAGGCATTGGCTAAATAAGGGAGAGCACCCTTCCTCCAGTTTTTGCTTTGCTCACTAGCACTGAAATATGTTATTTAGCGTATGAGCGACGATCAGATCCGCCTCATGGAATATCCCGAGCAGGAAGAGCTGGAATTCCGCGAAAGAATTCGCATGATAAGGCGAGAGGTTGGCGCGTACCTCGAGCATTACACCAAGCGCAATTTGGGGTTCGACTACGACAAGCCGTTCAAGCGCCCAGGTAAAGAAACGCCCAACCACAAATTCAGGCAGACTCTGTGAACTCGATACGACCTCTATTGGTGTGAGTGTATTGGCCGGTGTTCCTGTCAATTCTGGTAGAAATTCACATTTTCGTTTTCCGTTTTTTATACGGTGCATACTCTGGCTGGGATGCTTTCAGTTCGTACAGCTTTGTAATTACTTGCTCCATCGGTGCTTTCCATTCGTCTCTTTTTAATACTCCTTTCACCTTCTGCGTCTGTATTTGACAAATCTAAACCGTTGACTTCCATTCAGTCCCAATCCAGCATCTTATCACTTAAAGTTACAACCTACCTATTTCCGGTGTGTTAACGACAATGGTCTTTTTTGTTGTAGGCTTAGTGACTTGCATTTGTCTGTTGTGAAGTTTTCCAGGTTTTCCTCCTCTGTAATCTCTGAAGCATTTCCTGATGTAAATTTCCTCATGTTCGTAGCCTAGTAATAAACTCTTCATTTTCCTTTCTAATAAAGGCACTGATATAGCAGCGGCTACTATTCGATTTTCCTGCAAATTATTGCGAGAGAGCACTGAAGCTGGAAGTTCAAGGTAGGGGAGGTCGTGGAGGACCTAGGCAACGCTGCATACAATGGATCCGATCGAAAATCTTCGGATAGCTGGATGTTCGGTTAAGGCGATTTCGACGCCTTCGGGTTTTTGCATGATTCGGATGGCGTTATCCGAATCGGATATCCGAAGATGATTCATTCGGATCCAATGTATACAACGCTAGATGGACAAAAGACCTAAATGAAGTCCATTGTGAGCCACCGGTGGCTCATACGTGTCTGTCAGCGTGGGAGAATATGGGCCACCGCTGGCTCACAACTTTTCGCGCTATTTTGGTATTCCTGCCGTCGGTTTTTTATAGATGTTTTCTCTGTTGCCTAATTACTTGTGATAGGAGAATGTCCAACAGGAATAAGCAAGAAAATTGTCTTTGCTTTCATTAGATATATCGAATTAAAAAATTTTACTAGGAAGGAGACCAATTTTACAATCAAATCAATTCAAGTCAGTATTTTTCACCCAAACTTTACCCAAGGAGGTTATTTCGGGTGCGGATCACGAATCTGACATCCTTTTTCAATATTTGGGACGATTACAGTAGGTTACGGTAGGTACGGGTGAGTAAGGCTGTCGGTGTCATGGTCACCGATTTCGACCAAACTTTGCCTACAGGGGTTACTTGGGGTGCTGATCACGAATCTGTTAGGGTTTAGGAGAATACGGTGATCATGTCAACGTTTAGGCGAAAACGGTTAGCATAAACTCGGCAGCCTCAGTCACCCATACCTACCGTAACCTATCGCTTTCGGCCGAAATTTCATAAACGGATATCAGATTGGTGATCAGCACCCTAAATAACCCCTCTGGTCGAGGTTTGATAGGAAAAACACAAGACAAAAAAGTGGTCCGCGAGGGACATTATGAGCCACCGGTGGCTCATAGCGCGCGCGTGTCTGTGGCGGCTTTCTGCCGCAAAACGCGATTGTCGTCAATGTGTTAACCCGATCAAGCAGAAATATGCGATCTTCATGTCAGATTGGACACCTAAAATAATCAATTGGGGACTTCTAGACAAGCTTGGCTTTTTTGAAATCAAACTGAGCATTTTCCAAATCAAAACGAGCGTCCTCCACATTAAAGTAGAGGCTCTCCAACATGGTTAGAATATTTTTTGTTCAAGGAAAATTTAGAATAATTTCGAATTTTTTAAAATTCTTCTGCACCAACAAGTATTTGAAATTGAAAAATGTAAAATACGCTGTTTGAAGTTTTATAAAAATTTCATTTTCCGAGAAAAGCGATGAAGTAACATTCATTTTGAAGCGCTGAAAAGCAGCAGTCATTCAGAGTATTAAAAGAATGGACTGCACACGACAAGATCATCGCGATTTTTGTTCTCTTAATATCGAAAATTTTGTTTGCATCTAGTAAGGCAGCAGCAAGAACAGAATAGGTCCAATTTTTTCATGTGTAGAAACCCAGAGGCGTGAGTAGCGCAGTCGGAGGAGGTGCCGCCTGTCGCGTGTACCCGATACCAGATTCTGGTTCACATTTCCTGCCCAGGCCAACCAAACCTATCAGCCGTCATTGTATGGCCCAATACGCATTCAACGCCGCTTCGAAGATATACCGTGGAGGCAGAATGCGGGCGCATCCCAAAAGTGATTGAGTAACGCCGTCCTTTATCCCTGGTTATAGAAACCCACGGGAGTTCAACAATGAACTAAGTGAAAATGGCAATATTCCAAGGTTGTCTGTTCAAGCCTTTCGAAATCTGGTTTTCCGCAACATGTCATCTAAAATTTGAAGGGCGAAAAGCTGTCTGAATAAGTTCTGTTTCGTCCTACATTGTTCTTGATATAGGCGAGCTTTCATTTTTTTTCACGTTTTGCCTTCACACGTGTGTATCTTGCACATAAATAAATAAAACTTGTCGAATGCACGATTTCAGATGTGGCAATGCAAGTGACACAAGCCGTCCAGCACAGCACTTCTGTTGTGCATCTGAGGCGTGTATAAATTCTTTGTTCGCTCGCAAACCAACACTCATACCTTCACAGTGGTCGGACGACGGCTGTGTGGATTTTTGACGCCAGGCGCTCTGTTGGCGGAGCACTCCCCTATAGCACGCTACGCCTTCTGGAACAAACTGCAGTCTTGCGTGATTCAGCTATCGGTCTGCCATCACGCAACTGCTCTCAATTTGTTGGAAACCGAGGTGTATGGAAGCTCAGTGCCATTGATCCTAATGAACCCTGGCGGACTCGTTTAGTGTCGGTGGTAAGGTACTCGATTTTACTGCCGGACAGGGACCGGATCCTTCAACGACTTACATAACTTTAACAGAGAATTCACAGTAGAAACTCAGATAATGCGGCTTATCGCTCACCATATCGCTTGATAAGCCGCGCTATCAGGGATTTCGGCTGTATCCGTTAAATTGCTGTAACTCGTTGGTGAATACGGCCCCAGTCTGAATCCGATCATTGCCGGGCGCTCGCACCTAATTTGCTCCTCTCGCTCGAGTTAATGTTCACCTTTAGAAGTGAGCAGTGCGTTATGAGCTGTCCTCTGAAGATATTTTGTGATTGCATCGATGACGGCAACAGAGAGAAGAGGGACAAGCGTAAAACTTTGTGAAACCCAACAAAGGTCGAAAACTTCATCGAGGTGCCTGCAGCAGGAAGCACTCGGCTCTTTGTGCTGGTGAATTGGAACACTCTCTGACCCCTGAATTTGTAGGGAGAACAGCCTTAACACAACGAATAAAGTCTAGCACCAATTCACTGACCCAAGAGGGAGGAAAGCATGGTTGGCTCTGGGAAATCCGAACTAAGGACCAGAATTCCGGTGCTCTCGGCAGCCGGCGACACCCCTGCGCTACGACGCTCCATAAATTAGTGGAAACAAATAAGTGAACACGATCCTCCAACCAATAAGCTCGAAGTCTGGGGCAAGCCGGTATCGATAGTCAGTCAACCCGCTAGGCGGAGCTATGCATTGTTGCCTCTACAATGTAAGCAGATGGGCGCCAAATGACTCAGAATTTAATTTATTTGTCCTCTAACAGCATTAACAGCATAAACACGACATAATTGTTAACAAAGTAATACATCATCACAGCACATCAAAGTAACAAGCTCTCCCTGGCAATCAGGAACATAACTAAAATCGAGAGCGGTATCATCTGCAAGCAGATCTCAACACTCCTAATATGGATGGGAAACTGACACAATCAAAGCACTGGAAAAAAATCACAACGTTAGTGAACACAGCAAGACCCGTTCAATGCTCATAAAGTGCAGCTCATAAAGCTACCTATCTGGAACAGAATACTACTTAATCGGGAATAATATACCGCAAGATTTCAGAATAGAAGTCACTGGTGATAAATTTGCACATTGATGACATTCAGCGGGTTCGTCATGCATTAAGGATGAAGGATAAGTTAAGGACAAAAAATAAGGGACGGCGTTACTCAATTCCTATTGAGATGCGCCACGCATTCTACTTTTGCAGGATGTTGTGGAGGCGATCTGAATGCAAATATTACCTACACAATGACTTGCGGTGGCCACCCGATGAGCAAGTCAGCGCATTCCTTCTCAGACAAGTCCAGTACCAATTCATCGACGCCGGAGGGATGGAAGGTCCGAGCAGAAAATGCGAACCAAGAACATATCGGATGCACGTTACAGCCGGCACCTCCTGCCTTTGCGCGTCAATGCCCGCATTATACAGGGTGCGCCAAAAGTTCTTGAATACATGTAATTGACCGCCCATACGGCTGTTTTAAAGCAAATCAGATGAATTTCATAACATTTATTACCACTGACCAGGCACATGTAAAGAAGAAGTTAAATTTCGAAATGGCCTCCTTTAGCACGAATACACACACGCCTTCAATCGCTTGGTAAACGCATCCTCGGCGGCACGCAGGGTGTCTTCGTCAATCTCCTCCCAGAGCTCGGTGAAGAGAAGCAGTGTTCTTGTGGGATGTTGCACAGGCCTTGCTCTTCAATATGGACCAGGTCGTGTAGCCCATTGGATTGAGGTCCGGGCTGTGCTTGGTTCATCTTCGACTGAGACGAAATCGGGAAAATTGTCGGCGCACCACTTCTGTACCAGGGGTGCACACAAAATTCTGTGCGTTAAACTTTTTTAACGGAATTTTTTAACGGAAAAATTTCGTTAAATTTCCGGTAAATCGTTAAAATTCGTTAAAAAGTACAATTAGCTGCAAATCACTCTTCTAGGTGAAAAAAATCAAGGAAAACCTTATACGCTTCAGCTTCAAGAGGTCAACAGCTGAAGTTCAAGGAATAAAGTGTAACACTGCAATGTAAAATAAACAATTCATCATCATCAAACACAAAAAAATAAATAAGCCTTCAGCAGCAAATTATCTACAGGGCGCGGAATAAGAGAGGTATGGAATTATCATGCAAGATGATCACCGACAACGCATCTTAAAACGTACGACCAGGCAGTCCCCGGCGTTCCCCCTTTCTTAGGTCTTTGCGAGACCGTTTTGAGTGAATGTTCTACGAACATAAACAGTCTCGATGCGGGCATCACCCCATTAATTACAGAAAGATTTAATAAAGATACAATTAAAAGCCTATCAGTGGAATGTTAACACGTTGTCGAACGCACGATTTTGGAGTGCCTGGTGTTTGGGACCAATCCATTTTTTGCAACGTCGAGACCGTGACACGACATCGTGTCACACGGTCCTACACTGCCGAAAAGGTGTGATACGACGTCAGCGTATTATTCCGAAAAAGCAGCTTTCCTAGTTTTTGTTGTCAGCGTTTTCTTAAATCGTTTAAAATGCGCCCACCGGCCGAAAACATTCTCTCTGTCAGGACTGTTCCAGGTGGCGAACAAAAGTGTTCCGGGATAAGCATTGCCAGGTGAGAATGGGCATATCTTACGAGCAGGTTAGACCAGTGTAGATTCGTTGACGTGCTTGGGGGCTCGGCGAAGAATTTTCTAGGTCCAAAATGCATCAAAGGATAGAAGGATAAAGGACGGCATTACTCGATCACTATCCCCGCCACGCATTCTACTTCTAAGGGATGTCGTCGATGCGATTTGAATGCGTATTTGGTCATGCAATGACTTGCGGTTGCGAGCCGATGAACAAGAGACAAGTCTGGTACCAATTCACCCCGGAGGGATGGAAGGCTTGGTTGGCCTGGGCGGGAAATCCGAACCAGGAACCTGGTATCGGAGAACGCGACAGCCGGCATTTCCTCCGACTGCGCTACACGCGCTCTGAAATGCATTTAAAAATTCAAAAATTCAAAACAAATTCATGAAAACATTAAAATATTCTTGCTGATTTCAATAGTTATTTTTAGGAACAATCCTAATAGGGAGGATGAGACCTGCAACATTAGTGAAGACTAGGGGCAAATGCGATAAACTCACTGAGAAAAAGTCCGTTAAAAATTCCGTTAAATTTTTGAAGATTTCCGTTAAGTCGTTAAGCCAGATTTTAACGAAAAATGCCGTTAATTCGTTAAATTCGTTAAATCGTTAACCGTTAAATGTGCACCCCTGCTCAGTACCACTTTAACCTTGTGGGCAGGAGCAGAATCTTGTTAATAAGTCCAGTTGCCATTTCTAAAATGCAGAGATGCCCAAGGATCACTTTCTTCAGGATGTCCTCCAGGTAGTTTTGGCTGTTGGTTTTGATGCCGTTTTCCGCAAAAATCAGCGGTATTTTCCCATCTGCTGCTATCCCTGCAAAAACCATTACAGACGTTGGATATCCTGATGTCTGTGCAACTCTTCCATTCTGATTGGCTTATTCTATGTCCTTGCCAAGAATTCTGTCGTTTTGATGGTTGAAAAATTGTTCGATAGTAAAGGCGGACTCGTCAGTGAAAAGAACCCGTCGGTGGCGTGCCGAGTCAAAGCGTTTCAGGAGCGCACTGCATCTTTCTAGCCTTACTGTCTTCATAGAATCCGTCAATTGCTGCGCCTCCTGAATTTTGTAAGGCATTCCGAGCTTCATTTTCACAATTCGATGGACGGTACACTCGGATATTCCTTCGTCACGAGCAAGCTCTCTCATGGACCTTCGTGAGTTGCGGCGGATCTTCCCTCGAATTCTCTTGACGACCTCGGAGGTAGAAGCGGTCTTCGGTCTTCCTGATCTCGGTCTATCCTCCATCGTTCCCGTCTCCTTTAGTCGATCAGGTTGCTATAGACCGTGCTTTTTGCAATACCAAGCCTTCTAGCGATATCTGCAGCAGGCACTCCTTCGGCGTGCGGTTTCTTCACCGCAGTGCGCAAACTTTTTGCATCAGCCATCTTGAACAAAAAAAACATTCAGACATTAACAATCTATATAGGATAGGGTAAGAGTAGGGCAATAATACCCATAAAAGTTAAGTTGAGCTAAGCGCATCATACTATATAAAGAGCCTGAAAGAGGAGAGTACAAGAACTTTTGACTCACCCTGTAAGATACCGTCGCAAAAGCATTCTGAATATGTATTTGACCCTGAGATAGCTAGAGAGCAGCGGTTAGTAGAAAAGAAGCAAGCATTGTTCGCATGCTATTACGGGTGCCCATACCCTTAAACAAGGCCTGAAGTCAATGGGTAAATGTTAGGATTGCTTAGCGTGCGGACTCTAGTGCTTAAGCGGGTTTCCTTGTAAGCGAATACGTCTATGGTGCTAGGGATCCGTCTTGATTTCATCGTAGTGTGCTTCTTTCTCTCCGAAAACTTGATCAACTCTCTGGAATGCGCCGTGCATTTGCTGTTGGCGTCTCATGGAGCATTAAGCACTGGCATGTTCCATGTGTTTCCTTTGGATCACTCTTTCATCGCTAATCTACTGCGATTGCGAAGTGGCCGGTACTGCTGCAATTGGAGAGCACACTTTCTACGACTTCCGATCTGGTAGGTATAGTACAATATCATGGTTCTAAGGGCACGGGAGGGATTCCATAGGTTGTTCTCGACGGTGTGTGGAAACTGTTACAACGATCCTTGGTTGCGATCCAAATTCATGCGCCAAGCGAGACTCGAACCCTCACCTTCTACTGAGCGAGCCGGAATGGTCTACGCTGTTACACAACCGACGCTGTTTGATCGAACGCAACATCCACACCTTCTGGGATCCGTCAGCAGTCACTATTATATCGGGATGAGCCGTCCGCTGATATCAGCATGGAACCAGTAAAGCTGAAGTGTGTGCGGAAAAGTATCCGATTAGAAACACTCCACTTAACTGCAAGAAGCAATCACATTACGCGTAGCTACTGCAGTTCCGTTGCAGGCGGCACAGCATCTAAGGGCTAGAACAGATCCATCTTCGGGGCAGTAAGCTCCTCTGCCATGGAGGTGCTTCCATGCACTATATAGTGAACTTGATGTGGACGTGATTTGAACTTCTCAGCGATCAGGACCTTGGAACGCGCGTTTCTAATGCGAAATGAAATCAGCACATCAGGGGTATGGCGATGTAAATCCGGAGTACAATTAGGTCACTGGAGCTGAGATGCATTGACCTTCCTCGTAATACTTGACGATGTCCTTGATCACCATTTTTTCGCCCATGTGAATGTCCTCACAGAGCTTGCAAAGCGAGTTGCCGACATACTTGGCCGGTTTTGCGTAGTGTTTCGTCCATTCGAAGTACCTGGAAGTACGTTGCCTACACTTCCAGCAAAGCCTGCAGCTTTTCTATACAACCTATACGGATCAGAGATCAACAGAAAGAACGAATATGTATAATGTAATAAAATGAATAAATAAATAAATGGATCCAGATGAAAGGCAGCTTCTCCACGTTCTACTTGCACTGACTTCCTCCTTATGTTTGGAATATATGTACTGAAAGGTACCTAATCGTTAGCACAGACAGCACAGCCTTAATTTGGTATGCACAAACGCATCATAAAACTCACTTCAAGTACGCTGTGTCGTTGGAACGCAAGTAGTTCATGTAGTCTCCCAGCTCCTTGACGGTTTTGAAGTCATCCAGGGCAATGAATGAGTCGGAAGGGATGTGGACAGCTTAAAAGGTCTAGCATTATAAAGCATGAAACGTGGCCTGAACTTTCTGATAATACTTCCCACTCCCTCACCATTTCTACGCTTCTGAATGCTGCTTAGATCTGTTCGTTTGCACCTTCTTTCAATCGGAAATCAATATTACACAGGATAGGCTGGGATCTAGCATAAGTAGATTTCAAGCGGTGAAGAGCAGTGTACTAATCCATCATTGTTATTTTCTTGATTTCTGCCTTTGTTTATGTTCTCATCTTTGTTATGTTACCAATATTTATTACTGATGATGGTAAACAGATTTAGTTACCCAAGTTTGAGGTAACCAATTAAACTGTTCCATTACTCATTCGAAATCGGAAGGTCCTTCGTACGAATAAGCTAGGCTCTTCAAGGAGGTTGGAATAAGTTTTTGTTCAAGTAAATTTTGCTAAAACTTACTTTGAATTTTTTCTGTTCAGCTTCTCAAAATAATAATCACGGACTATATAATAATCCGCTAAGCGATGAGTCATAAAATAGGGCGGAAATTAATCATAAAATCCGGGGGAAAAATCCGGTGGAAAATAGAGGGGGGGGGAATTTCGGAAAACACCTAGATGTCTTCTTCGTGCCTGGTACTTCAGCCCTGGCGATCAACGAGGTCGCTGATCATGAATCCTAAGTTCGATTTTGAAGTATCGATTGCCATCAATCGATATTGATCAAACTATCGATATTTTGTAGATGTCGTTCAAGCGGTCCGAAACTTCAGCCTTGATGGGTAATGGAGGACGCTAAACACGAATCTGAAGTTTGTTTTTGAAGTAACGAAAGCCATCAATCAATATTAGTTAAATTACTGATTATTCATGAATATCGCTGAAGCTGTCCAAAACTTCCGCTCTGGGGTAGTCGAGGTCACTGAACACGAATCTGAAGTCTGTTTTTGAAGTGTCGATTGCCATCAATCGATATTGATCAAATTATCGTTTTTTGTGAATGTCGTTCAAGCGGTCCGAAACTTCAGCCCTGCGGATTGCGAGGCGCGAAAATAGCGGAAAATATCTATCTAGACGTCTTTTACGTGCCAGGGGATTCAGAAGACGTGCCGAAAACTTCGCCCGCTAAGGGGGAACATTTAGGGAGACCAGCAGCAGTCAAGTGGAAGGTGTCAAGGTAAGGTGTCACAGATGGATCAGGCAACGAATATTGGTCGACGTTATCGATTTTCTCTCAGAATTAATCGATCAGAGTGGGAGATAGGCGGATATAATGGCCGACGGAAGTGCTTCACAGCAGGTGGAAAGTTTCGATGAGAAGGCAAATATCGAGCTACAATCTTGATTGTAGGTTGAAAGTGGCGTTCCTTTGTTTGTATGTGGATGACGGTTAGGCAATTCGACACTGCTGTAGCGGTTCCGCGTGGAAAAAATATCTGCTCAACTTAGCATTAGAAGTAAAGGGAATCCTCAGAAAATAAGGCTTTTCGTCGTATAACCAAAACCGAGAAAACGCTCGGTGGCTATCGGAAATGTCGATTTTTGCCTGAGATTGACCGTTTGAGGACAAGGAGTGAAGGCGCCTGCAGTGAAGTGAAGTGGGGACCGTGCTGTGGTGCACCAAGAGGCGTGTCGAAGAGCCCAGTGGACGAAGGGGCTGATTAGCACAAGCAGCGACATTACTGAAGCGCCTGGAGATGCCAATGTTGAGTGTAGTGGTGGGGGGGGGGGGTCTGAATGGCTTCCTACCGCAAAACTACTCACCTCCTGATCTTAAGGAGTGTGGAACAAGGTTGAAACATAATAAGGTTCTCAAGTATTGTATTTCGTACTGCTAGGAAGGGAAAAATGCTGCACAAGCACAGCAGCCAGCCTGATGTGATTGTCCTTAGCTTAGTGATACTGCAACATCGCACGAAGTGCGAGGCACGCCGATAGGCGTCACGGAGCACTTGTAATAAATAATTGAATGAAAGTTTTGTTTTTCAACTGTAAATATTAGGTTGTAACGAATTAAATGGCACTGGCTCGCGCCATTTTTTGGCGCGTCTTTACGCGTTTGATCAAGAACAAACCGTAACATGTGGCATATCATTTGGAAGCGCAAACTTTGCTCTACCGGTGAGTACCAAATTTTCTATGTAAAAGTGGGAAAACTTTAGAGTTGTATTGACTTTTTTGCAGATGGACAAAAGGGTAATCCGAGGCATTTACTTGTATGAATTCAAGCTGGGCACTACAGCTAAGGAGGCGGACGAGAAGATCAACGCCGCATTCGGTCAAGGATGTTCCACAATTCGAACGGCGTATCGTTGGTATCAGAAGTTCCGGAATGGCGATGAGAGCTTGGAAGTACATGAAGGTCTTGGGAGGCATAGTGATGTTGATGAGGACAAGCTGAGAGATGTGGTAGAGGAGGATCCACACAAAGGTACCAGGGAGATAGCGAAGGTTCTTGGCGTCAGCCACAACACAGCTGCCCGGCATCTGAAGGAAATTGGAAGGACCAAAAAGCTGGAAAGATGGGTGCCTCACGAGCTGTCTGAGGAGCAAAGAAACCGACGATATGAGATCTCGTCCGCACTGCTTCTACGGAACGAAACGGACCCATTCCTTGATCGCATCGTAACCTGTGACGAGAAATGGACGGAATGTACGACAACAGGCGACGATCGGCACAGTGGGCGGACAGGGATGAGAGCCCCAAGGTTTTTGCGAAGCCGGAATTGCACCAAAAGAAAGTAATGGTGACAGTATGGTGGTGTTCGCTGGGAATTATTCACCACAGCTTCCTCCCTCCCGGTGAATCCATCACGGCAGAGAAGTACTGCATTGAAATTGAAGAAATGATGAGAATGTTGAAGGATATCCGGCCGGCCTTGGTAAACCGAAGGCGAGTTCTCCTTCTGCACGACAATGCTCGCCCCCATGTAGCACGAATGACGTTGCAGAAATTGAATGAGCTGAGCATTGAAACTCTACCACATCCTCCGTTTTCTCCCGACCTCTCCCCAACAGACTACCATTTCTTCAAGCATCTTGGCGACTTCTTGGTAGGGAAAATATTCAAATACCAACAGGATGCCGAAAGTGCCTTCGAAGATTTCGTCAATTCCAGAACTTCTGATTTTTATGCTACTGGGATAAAAAAGCTTGTGTCACGTTGGCAAAGATGTGTAGAATCAGGTTTTTATTTCGATCAATAAACTTGCCTACAAGTCGAGATGTTAACTATTTAAATTTACAGTGGTTCAGTGCCATTTATTTCGTTACAACCTAATAATAATTTAAATTTTGTTTTGCGCGCAACAAGGCAAAAATTTTATAAAAATTCAAATTCAATATTTTCAATACATAGTTGGAAAAGTGTAACAAAACTTCGAAGAAATCATGCAATAATTATTCCTGAATAAAACCATTGTAGGTTTTTTGGG
>OX377201.1:89884269-89940607 GCA_947396885.1 Heligmosomoides polygyrus polygyrus
ATACAGGAGCGATTCATCTCGGCTGTTCCATGAGCACGAACTGTTTATGCTGCTGTCTAACAATAGAATACCACATGTTTAAAGAACCTATATAGTTCGGACCCAACGAGAACTGAGCAATATTGGGAGATTTTATTTTTTACAAAAATTGGGATCAAAACGAAAATAAGTAAATATTGAAAATATTCCTATATCCTGAGCTTTCTCGATAGAAGGCCTTCGGGCTCTCTTGTTAAGAGGGATCTCGGGCCGCTTGTCGCAGGGCCACGTGGCGCGCCCCCGGGTGGTGGATAGGGGAATTAAAAGCGAACCAAATGCGACCGTGTACTGCCCAGAGACGCAGGTAGGATGCAGGGGATGGACTCCTTGCTCCTGCTGTGTCGGGTTGACGCGTTCCTTGTGCGTGGGAGCGGTATGTTCGTGCACAATGTGCGTGGATGTGTCCGTGACTGTGCGGATTGTAACTGTGTCGGCCCGGCCAAAAGCTTGCACTCGGTAGACTGGAAGTACATCGTAAGGCGATTCGAGACCGCCTTAAGTCTCGCCCCGTCCCTTCGGGCAGTCTGGCTGGCTGCCCGGAGTTCTTCGCCCGAACGACAGAGCCTGACTAGCTACTCGAGTTGTATGGAAGTCAAACACAGCAGCACTAAAGGGCCTCATTCCCCTGACCCCGAAAGAGCCCCCATTTCTGCAGCGATGGGAAGGACGAGTACGAAGAGGCTGCTAAAATCCCAGGGCCTAACCAGGCTGCACAAATTGAGAAGGACTAGGATGACGATCTGTACTTACAACGCCCGAACACTTGCATCGGAAGCATCCGTCGAGGACCTGATGATGCAAGCCAGGAAGATCAAGGACGACGTCATCGGACTGACCGAGACGAGAAGACACCACCCCCTACACGCCGCCTACGACTCCGGAGAAGAACTGTTCCTCGGAACATGCGACAGCAGGGGAGTAGGCGGCGTTGGTGTCGTCGTCAACACGCACTTGGCCATGAACATCGATTCGTACGAGTCTCTGACAACCCGAATCGGACGACTGCGACTGAAGCGATGTGGTTCCGTGCCAGCTTTGACTGTATTCGTCGCGTATGCCCCAACATCCGACTACGACGACGAAGAGGTCGAAGCCTTCTACGTGGAGCTGGAGAAGTTCTATAAGGAAGATCACACCTTCTACAAGGTGATCGTCGGCGACTTCAACGCCAATATCGTACCGCTAAGGTCACCGGAAGAACTTCACAGCGGAACCCACGGTTTGGAGTGGAACGAGCAAGGTGAAAGGCTGTCTGAGTTTATCATGCCGACCAAGACCATCCATGGGAACTCACAGTTCCAGAAGCCTCCCTCCCTACGATGGACCTGGGAATCCCCCGGTGACCAGTTCCACAAAGAGATCGACCACATCATCTTCAATCGCAAGTATTGCCTGACCGACGTCTCCGTTGTCCCCAAGTTCTACACGGGATCGGACCACCGCCTCCTTCGCGCGAGGTTTCGCTTTTCGCGTCAAGGAGAGAAGGACGCAGAGTTCAAGAAGAGGAGTCCCAGAACAACCATCAACTGGGACCTCTACACCTCTCTTGTCGGCCTTTGGGAAGATGCCGCCATGGACAACGTCGATGAGGAATACGACCGCTTCGTGCACCATCCCCACGATAGTGCTAAGGGAGCCGAGAGCTTGAAGACCACCAAGAGACGCCTGTCTCCGGAAACTCTCGAGCTTATACTCCAGCGTGGAGCAGCACGAGAGTCAGGCAACTACCAGCTGACGTGCGAGCTTGCGAAGCTATGCAGAGCGGCGTTAAAGGAAGATCTCAACGAGAGAAGGGCGGAAGTGTTGGCTTTGCAAGAAACTTCTTTTGCGTGTACAATGAATGCCTTCAGTTGTATGTATTTGTTTTTGATTGAGTTGGTCGGTATTTTATTCTAACATTGCATTTTTACGCCGTGTGCCATGAATAAATAAATAAATAGAAAAATTCAACAAAACGAACTAGTTTAGAAAACGTACCTTTGGTTTGTCGTAACGCTTGTATTGTGCATCTTGATACAAGACGAATAAGGTTGAAACGGCCGCAAAAAACAACACAATACAGACAGCCGCTTTCAGAAGTACTGGATGGTGTCCTAAGTCTGAACAGGTTAACTTCTGATATTCGGCCTCCAAAGGAACAGGCATAGCTAGTCACTCGCAGCAGTCTAACTCGAATTTTGAATTAATATCCTCGTTTTTTATTATTTATAGACTTCAGAGCGCACATTTTATTCTTTATTGAAGATTTTGTTGCTGTAGCATCAGGAATTGCTAGTGTTTTGCTTCAATATGCAGAGAAGCTAAAATTTTCCGGTTTCTTAAGTTGAAAGTCTTGAAAGTTTTCACCATGAGCTGTCTACCGAGTAGTGCTGGCATCTATGCAGATTGGAAGGAGAATTGCTGCTAATAGGGGATGGCCTAAATGCATTATAATTCAAAAGATTTCTAAAGTGATATGATACTTGCTGCTTTTATATTTTAGTGCAGTGAGCTCAATTTTTAATATGTTTAGTCGTTTAATAGTAGTCCGCAAATTTTCCGAAAGCATAACGTATTTCAGTGATACTATGGCTGGTGTCAGGCTTAATGAGAAGAAAAATCGTCACCTCGTTAGTGTGAAGGTCAGCCAGTTAGTAAAAAAGCAGACGGTAAAAATTATACGCTAAGACAACATCGTTAGGGAAGAGAAGTTAATAACCGAGCGCTCAATCCCACAAAATCCGTGATCGTAAAAGAATGATTTCCTGTACACGTATTGAGAGGGCATAATTTAAGAATTCAACAGCAAAGACCGCACTTAAAAATCTTTCGAGAATCCTTTTTGGCTCGTGTTATTCAAACCTGGAATGAACTTCCAGAATTGATTCTCAGTTCTTCACCTGGGACGTTTAATTACAAATCAGAAAACTTTCTTAAGCAGAGAGCACAATTGTGAGGTCCACTACAAATTAGTTTTTAGACAAAATGAACGATACCTTGTTTTAACATATAATAGCTTTTTCAGTTTGTGAATGACGGAGACGCTCTTAAGAAAACAAGCGTTTTTACCTTTAGTTTAACCATGGAAACAAAACGCTTTTGCTGTCGTTGAAGGGCTAAATCATCTGACTTTTTGCCGTAATGTCTTGTGCTAAACCGGTCTGTATTACTCTTTCTGCTCAACAAATTTCTGATTTTGATAATTTTCAAAAACCAACTTTCGATGTATCCTTTTGTACAAAACTTACTTTGTATTACATTTTGGCTAATAAATGTTCTATGTTCTATGTTCTGTTTTTGGTACAGAAGACTTACCGTTTCCCCAATTCAGCCTCCGATAACCACGCATTCTAGAAAGCCATGCCAGCTACCGTCACATAAGGCAAATCCAATAATCCATTTTGAAGAGGTCGACCTGAAATTGTCGAATGGAGTGAATGATGACTTGGAAAATATTCCTCATCTTTCGTAAAATATTTGCGCTTCATCAAGCATTCAAATAGCGAACGATTTTGAGGGCAGAGCAATTTGAAGAGTAACCGAACAGTTGGTCTGTAGAGGTCTAAGCAAACGGGTTATGACGGTCTTTGAGGCGTGCACAATACAGAATAATTTCGCATCGCATGCGTGTTGAATGGATGTTATGGTCTGCTAAGGAGCTGTGTAGATGTTGTTACAGGGTGCTTTGTTGCGAGCAAAGGTTTTGACGACAACAAAATATCCTGTGACAACATATCGCCTCTCTTCCAGCTGCTCCAGGCTTGAGCAAATGCGTTGACTAAGTAGATGACTTACGTTTGAAGAGAAACCAATCATTGGTACTTCTCCAGCAGGTCTAAAGTCAGACCACCGAGCACCAGTGGAGAGAGCTAGTAGGCTTGGATGGCCTGAGCGAGGATCAAAATGGAAGAAAATGGATTTAGGGTTCGCAATCGACTTCCCACACTGTGTGCCTTCGGTGCACTTAGAGTATGAATCACGGTGCGAGTTATGGCCTGGTACTTTGAGAGCGTAGTCTGGAAATTGAGAACAACCGAAGATGTGTGCGATGAAACAGAGATGTTATCTTGTTTGTGGATGAGGACGCCGACTGTCTCGGCGCCTCCTCCGACTGCGCTACCACACCCAGCCTCTTGCGTACTCTCACAAAGCCGATCCTTGTTAAAGCTAAGAAACCCAGCCGTAGCCGTACCACGGTGAAGGCATTTCTTTCTCTCTTTCTGCACCATTGGTCCTTGCTTCGGAGTCCCTTTAGAGTCCAACCAAGCCTTCCATCCCTCCGGCGTCTGCGATTTCGCAGCAGACTTGTCTGGGAAGAATAAAACACTGACTGTTTATCGGCTGGCTACCGCAAGTCAATGTATAGGCCAAATGCGTATTCAAATTGCCTCCACATCCCTTATAAGTAAATTGCACGGCGCCTTCCAAAGAGGGATTGATTAATGCCGTCGTTTATCCTTTTGAGGTAAGCGGCTTCTCATGTCCCTCGCTTCTCATGTCTCTGGAGCAAGAGCAGGTAGAAAGGTAAAATAAGTTCCGTAAAGGTAGACTGCATAGATGTCTATCCCACTGGCACAACACCCGAAATCGGAATGTTGTGAAAATTCAATAAAATGTGCCCAAAAACGTTATGTGAGAAAAACAACAGTAGACGAATTCAGGTGATGGCATCCTTTTTTAGGAGCTCCATTGCACAGTTTAGATTTCACTTTTATTTGGCGGTTGTTGCCGCAGTCGGAGAAAGCGCCGACTGTCGCATCCACCACGGTTCAAGGTTCTTGTCTCTAGTCCCAGTCAAACCAACCAATCCTTCCATCCCTCCGGGGTCGGTCAATTGGTACCAGACTTTTCTGGGATGGAAAAACCGCAAAATTATCCATCGGCTGGCCCCCGGGGTTCACTTCATACACCAAATTCGCATTCAAGTTGTCCCACGACATCCCATAGAACTAGAATTCTCGGCGCAATCCAAACAGGGATTGATTGAGGCCGACCTTTATCCTACGCAGAAAGCATACTATTTGAGAAGTGAACAACAGATATAAAGATGGTTGATTAACAACATTTATATGACATTTTTGAAAAATAATTATAAAGGTAAATAAATAAAAGTAGCTATAATAAAAGAGCAAAGGTTTATCTACTGTCAAGTGCCTGAACAGCAAGCAATGTCTCAACTATAGAATAAAACGATGCAGGAAAGCTTCGAAATGAAGCGTTAATGAGCTTTACATTTAAGAGACGTACATAGGTGTTTTTTTTTCGGAGCCTCGATAGAAATGACGGTATGGTAACCATCCCGGCGTTATCATACGGTAAAAGTTGAAAAATTCGAAATTAGAGGTGTGATAGCGCAGCGCACAAAAAAAAAAAGAAATGGAGAGAAAGTGCTCTCGAGCATTCTTTCGTAGGTCTTTTAACAGAGATGGCAAGGATGATAAGAGTACGATTCTCGACGGGAAGGCGTTTACCGAGAATCTATCACAACATACATAGCTCTGCAAAACAGCTGCAAAGCCTAATTTTCATCGCAAACCATTCAATAACAGTACGGAAATAGTGATTTTAATACCGAATATTGCAACCGAACAGTGCCACGGAATTAATAAACTTAATTAAAGAACTAGTTTTGCTCTCTTTGCGTAGTAAACGGAAGATAGCGGATCTGATCATGCTATTTAAAATTACATCTAGAGAGTTTTCAATAGACCTTACAGAGTCTTTTGATGTGCCACTTACCAGAAATCGAATAGGAAGACTTAGGTTGTATCTGAGAGTTGTTACGTCGCAAGTTGGGTCGACCTTCCCCACGTATCGAAATCTTAAGGAGCTCAACCTACTTATAGATGATGATGAAAATATCATTAATATGTCCATCTCCCGCTTTAGTACTTATTGCTCATAAAAATTTTGTAGTTGGTGTCGCTGTAATTCTTTAGAATTTCTCATGATATTTTCGATCATTTCTTACGCGTGTGATGATTTTGTAACCCACGCTTGAAATAAATAAATGAATAATTAGCAAACCTCACGCTGTCTGACCGTGGTATGATTCTAGATGGTAAGGAAAACATGCTGTAGCACCCCTGTACAGCAGATCATTTAACAAGTGCGAAACTTCTGGAAAGTTCATCTTAAACTGGAAGGCAAGCGAAATTGAATATCTTGCAATTTCTTTCAATTATTTCTAATTCAGCTCCGAAATTAAGAAAAGAAACTACTCTTCCCTACAAGCACATCTTCTTTTAAGTTGACCGTGAGTACCTGACACTTCAACTTTTAAATTGAAATAACTATAATCTTTCTTGGGTGCGTTGGAGAGCAGTTGGAGGAGGCGCCGACTGTCGTCTGCACCCAATACTAGGCTCCTGGTTCGGTTTTCACGCCCAGGAAGCCTTCCATCCCTCCGGGGTCGGTGAGTTGGTACCAGGCTTTTCTGGGAAGGATAAAGCGCTGACTTGTTCATCGGCTGGCCAGCGCAAGTCATTGTATGACCAAATATGCATTCAAATCGCATCCACGACATCCCGTAGAAGTAGAATGCGTGGCGCATCCCAAAAGAATTGAGCTACGCCTCCTTTATCATTTATTTTTTAAACTATAATTTTTCATAGTTAACGAAGCTAATAGCAATCTGATCTGGTCCCAATATCTCAACCGAAAGAACTGTAACTTCAATAGGCATGAGCATTAGGGAAGTAGAAACTGAATAGGAGGCATATTTGGACTCATATTTCATGGATATTTTGCATTTGATTCCAAATAGTAAGAAACGAATTTTGAGAGGATCCCCTTGAATGTATACCGCCAGATTTCAGCTCGGAAATCCCGAGACTGACACAGAGTATGCGACATGTTGGTAGGTGGACTACGCACGTTGACGTAGAAGAAACTCCTCAGCCTATCATTTTTTCAGACAATAAATATCACATTTATAGTTATTTAGTGTTGCTGCGTGAAACGTCCCTTACCTACTTTTGCAGGATGTATTTCCTATGGATTTTCGAAGTTATGGCTGAAATTTTATTCCTAGGCTTTGCTGCAGTTTACTTAACAGTTTTTATAGATTACACGGCACCAGCAAAGAAATTCCTTGAGGATGTGAGACTCACAATCAGTGTTCCACGGAATCTTAGAAGCTAGTTTCAGGCCTATTTCTTTACCATTCTTTTGTTCATTGGACAACGTTAATATATATGTATATCGGGCGTGTTGTAGCACTATCGCAGAAGGCTCCGGCTCTCGCGTGCATCTCGATTCCGTCTCCTTGAATAGTCCAGGCCAATCAAGACTTCCAGCCCGATATCTGTGAATTGGTATCAGACTTGCCTACTGAAGGTGAAGCACTGGCTTACATCTGGCTGGCCACCGCAAGTCGTTCTGTAGTCGAAATACGCACTCAATTTGCCCCGCGATGTCACATAGAAGTAGAATGCGTTTCGCATCCAACGGAGAGGTTGAATAACGCCATCCTCTATCGTTGCCCTTTTTGCTGGAAAAGGTGCTAGAGGTATGAAAAGGCCCGACACAGAATAGACTTATTGTCTCATCACAACCTAACTGACAACAAGGACTTCCTTGTCTCCCTCAAAATTTCAAGGTTTGTAGAACGGTTCGATTTAGTGAAAGAATAAGTCGGGAAACCCCAGGCAACGCCGAAACGATACATGAGGATGTCAAAAGAGCCAGTTGAGAAATGACGTGAATTAGCGTTGTCAAGGAAGTTGGCAGACAATCGCCGCTCTCGTTACTATGCCCGTCTCTAGGCTAGGAGACGGTCTTTGATGTATGTGAGTTCAGGTCAGAAGAGAAGGAAAATCTTTGGCTTCAGGAGGCCAGAGGTACATCAAACAGGAACGCCAGTTACTGCAGAACCGCTGCTAAACATTCAAGCGTCGTTGCGACGCAAAAAGGCGTGTGGAATGAAACATGCCACTTTTCCATTTTCACGTCGAATTGGACGCTCTTTTAAGCTGGCTTAAGGCTTTTGAAATCAAAACGACTCTTCTAAATAATATTTTCTTTTTTAAATGATATGAAATGATATTTTCTACACTAGATTAAATACCCTCCGAAAAGTACGGCATAACTTTTTGTACAGGAAAAAATTTATTATGATTTCTTTGAAGTTTTATTTGATTCTCCCAATAAGTGAACATTTGTTTGAAATTTTCTAAAATTCTTTTTTCTTTGTGCGAAAATGATAGCCTGTTTTAAAGAGCAGGAGGGCGCAATTTTTGTGCGAAAAGAGAAGATTACGCCACGTCGAGATTGTTATTCGATTAAAAGCAAAATTTCTCTTTACATGGAGTTTCACACCTGGAAACGATATTTATTTATTCAAGCACGAGCGTGATTCACGTATAGAAATGCAACGCAAACAAAACAAGGAAAAAACGCTATCACACGTTAGTCAGCTACAATCACACTTAAAAACATCAACAAGCAATAGCTTTACTGCAGACATGTGCGGACATAGTCATAATATCGTCTATCTACCATGGTATAACAAATGCAACTGTAAAGAACACATATATTCTCACTTTAGTGTAAGCTACATTTAGACTATCAATGGAAAAAATCGCACGCAACTTTTCGAGTGCATGGCGCGAAGTGGTCTTCTATCACACTAATGATTGCTGCCTTGTTGCACTTCAAAACAATCTTTAATTTCGAATCAGTTTCTTTAAGCCTTAAGTGGCTGGTATCGAGGTTGTAAGCTGTCACAACGATGTTTTGTTGCGATCAAAACTTCCAGCATCTATCTATCAATAAAGGGCAGGTGAGAAAATAGGACCAACACATATTCTTGTAGTACAGAACACTGTCCTCCAAGTGCTATAAAAAACTGCGCAAAAAATACAAAACTAAGCGGAGAGAATAAGTGCGCAAATGGCTACTTTTTCACTTTTCACTTCAACGGCCTAAAAATTGACAATTTCATGATGAAAAAAGAAACTCAATAAATGTTCTGATAGAGCAAATCATTCTCTTTCGAAAGCTGTGCACGGTATGCAAGAGATGGCTGGCGAAATCGTTGTGAATCGTTGAAAAAACGGCGGGGACTTATGGGACAACCTAATAAATAAATGAATGGTGTCGAATAAATCGCTTTGGTAGCCGCAAGCCTTATCGTTAGATTAGCAGTGGATGCAATTTTGGCAGCATTTGTAGTTTATAAAAGTCAACTAGGCAGTTCCAGGGGGTGCATATAATTAATCTCTTCGTGACAGTGTCGGACAATCTGTCCAACGCTTGTTTTCCGCATCGCCATCTTCAAGCGATGCTATGCGAAAACCCAACCAATTTTCACGGTACATTTTTTCATTTTTCCTTATTATATTATACAATGACTATTATTAGTTAACAGTGAAATAATATTTACTTTTGTAGGTTCTTGGCTTAGTGTTATTCATAAATATGCGTCGCGAAGGGATGAAATGAGACCCTGCAGTCAGGTCAAAGCAATTGAGGACGGGAAGCGAGACACCAAACAAGGGATCGAAAATTCCGCTCATCGTCGTCATTAATGCCTTTACAACTTAACCCACCAAGTACGACTCGCTTTAGTTTTAATTTTTAGAGGTTAGATGTGAAACTATCAGTTGTAGAGAAATTTATCCATTAGTTCGTCGATCCTCTATAGCTGTGCCCTTGCAAACTGTTGGAATATTCGACTCGTATCGAATGCCTGTATTTTTCGAGCATTCGAATTTTGAATGCATTCAAAAAACGCGATTTTTTTTGAACTCTCTAATTCGAATACATTTGGAAAGCGCGATTTCTGAACATTCGAATTCGAATACTCACATTCGAATAAAAGTCATCCGAATACCTATTCGAATAGGTCATTCCAGCACAATTATACTGTCCTCCCATTGGTGCAAAATTATTCGCCGAGGGATTTCACCACGACTCACTCGAAGATACTCATTCCTGATCGAAGCTCACTAATTGGGGTAGACATCACGCGAACTGATAGAGGAGTCTTCCAACAAACAAATATTAACGGTTGGCTAGTCAATATTGATGTATTGATTCTTGATTTGCTGATTCTTGTTCAGAAATGGTCAGCTTAATAGGCATTAACACGGTGGCAAAATTAAAAAGTAAACTAGATACCTCAGTCGGGTAACCTCAGTACATCAGTATTATCGATCTTGACTCAGAATTTATCGAACAACATGGGATATACGAAAACAAGTTGGCCGATGGCATGCATAGAAAAACCAAAAACAATCGATTGGACAATCTATTGATGGATCGATACAGTCGATTTTCAGGCACGAAGCTCTAGCGGGTAGGCAGACTAGCCGCTGCATCAGCAGACCATGCAGGATCATATATGGTTGTTAGATGTCGTTCGAAATCGCACTAGTATGTGTTCCAATGCGGCGATCATAATGAATCACATAGGGCGCTCTTGTGTTTTTTGCCATCTCGAGATCCAGTCGGTTACACGTGTGGTACAGCGGGTGTTTGGCATTACGAGTGCCCATCTAATTTTTAATGACTTGGTCCGTGAGATAACTATAGATCCTCGTAGGTTTTTGAACTCAGGAGGCATTATCTCACTTGAGAAATCGAGAATCTGCTGCTGATAGGAATGGTGTGCACATGAACTGGAAAACCATCGCCTAACAATCCATTATAATTCACGCTAGTTACCTGGGTAACCGAGAGAGCGAGTAAACATGGCATGGCTTGAATGGCAGATCCTTATTTGTACAGCGCTATATTGTAATGGCGTTACCCGATTAACGAAAATTGACTTGTGGAGGAAGCCCACGTATCTACATATGTACAGTGGTCGGCTCAGATCTGGGTAGCAATAAGACGAGCAAGCCTTTCGATATCTGCTCACGGCTGCTGAATAGGTATGCGCTCACACTGCGGAAACTGCTTTTTGTGGCGTCTTCAGAGTAACGTAATAATATCCTCTATGTCTAGTAATGACGCTCATAAATGAATGTCTTCAATGCAATATCTTCAAGTGGTTCGACGAGTACTACAGGCAAGTCAGAGATTTAGCTATGGGTCAGCATCTGGCTCCTGTGCTGGCCATAGCATTTATGTCCAAAATAGAGAGACTCGTGCTGGAGCGCAGACCTTTACTGTACTGTCGGTATATAGAGGACTGCTTCATCTGGGGCCCACGCAAAACAAAATGGACACCTGTTTCGATTTGCTCAATCAACAAGCGGAGCACATTAAGCTCACAAGGGAGAAACCGACAGATCAGTGCTTACCGTTCCTCAACGCAGAAGTTTGTCTCTCTCACAGCACCTTTCAACCCAGGTGGTATCGGAAGCCCAGTAACGAGAACATCATCGCGCATTTCCATTCAGCACATCCGCAGTCCTAAAAGGGCTACTGTTCGGAGCATGTTTCGTACTGCTGCCGTCAGCAATGGTATCCCACATTGCGTTATCTGATGGATATGTGCCGGAATACATGCCTAGAAGAGGTCGTCGACCACCACTTTAGTGGCAAAAGGTATTGCGCAATGCCCTAATCCAAGGCGTTAGCGATTTTTATTCGATTGATAGCAATTTCTGTTTGCATGGAGTTTGACAGCTGTTGACGATGCAACAAAAACAACTGTAAAGAACACACATATCTTAACTTTAATGGCTCATGTAAGTGGCATTTACACTATCAATCAAATAAAAGTTGCGGCGACGCTTTTGACTGCATGGGGTGATCAGAACATTTAATGCGCTATATGCTTGCTTCTTTGCTGTGCTTTAAGTCACATTTTAATTTAATGTGTTTCTCAAAAAACGAAAATTTTATAAAATTATTACACCTATTGGGACAGGAAAATAAAAAACCTTTGAAGAAGGTTATGCCGAATTTTGCTTGGATAAAAATTAATCATGCCATCCTGCTGAGTATGTAGTTTAACCTGAAGGCCATCTCGATTTGGAGCAGTTCGCGCTAGCTTAGAAGAGTGTCCAATTTGATTTGAAAAATGTCAAATTCGACGTGAAATTTGTATAGACGTATATGTCATCCCTGCAAGAAGCCAAAGTCCTTCTGTTGATAACATGTATACTAGGCTGGTTGTTCAGCAGGGATGCGCGAAAAATTTCTCGAGAAAAGCGGGAGATGGAATATGGAACGGAAGAGCTCAAAAATGGGCGGAAACCGGAATACGAAACACGGAAACGGAAATGACTCAAAACTCATTAATTCAAACTAATTTCTCATATATACATACACATTCATATATATCACACTATATAATTCATATATATCACACTATATAGTAACGCCATAAGCGATGAGTCATACCATCGATCGGCGGTGAATCATAAAATATCAGAGAAATGGGGGAAAATCGGAGGCTGGTGGGGGGGGGGGGGGGAATTAGGGAGCGAAAATAACGGAAAATACCTAGACGTCATCTACATGCTTGATGGAAACTTCAGCCCTGGGTCAATCAATGTCGCTGAACACAAATTAACGGCAGCGCCGCTCCCGTCCGGTCGCGTTCGCATATCGCTGTCACTTTCTGTCCTCAAATTTGATTTTTCTTGATTTTCCTCCATTTTCGTCCTCTTCCTAGCGTTCTGTCTCAGTCACCTACGTTCCAACTGTTTCCTATCGAACTCCCAGTTCTATAGCGTGTCCCATACTAGAGGAATTGTGTTTATTTGAGTCGTATTCGTCTTCCTGGGTGTCCCGTAATCAATAATCTGCCTGTGTTATCGCCAGTCAAAGTTTTGATTTGAGCTCTGCAACTGTACTGATTCAGCATGCCAGCAAAAAAAGTGCAGCCATCTTTGCGTGCATCACAAAAAAAATGCACCCTTGTCTGCAACAGTGGTAAACACCGAGGAAGATGAATGCGATTACAGTAAATTTTCAATAAGTGAGATCATTGCTTCCATTATAGAGAGAAACACTGACCCACTTATTGAAAAAAATGGTTATGGCACTTCAAGCCAAAATACCACAGGCCATCGCCGATGGTATTGAAGAGGATCGTAGGATGCGAAGTATTGTTATAGCAGGCATCGAGGAGGAGCCTCAAGACCTGCCTCCGTCGAGACGTCAGGGTGATCTGGAGGACAAGGTGTCAGGTATACTCGATGCTCTCCAAGTCGAGTGCAGGCCTGAATCCGTATATGGCATGGGGATTTTCTCCAATAGCAGAAGCCGCCTGGTTAAGGTGGTTTTACCTTCCAGGTCGCACTGGTTAAAAGCTATTTCTAATACTCGTCTCCTACGACTTTCCGGTCACACGAACATCTTCGTCCGAAAGAGTATGACAAGAGAGGAACGTGCGAAGGATTTCGAGCTTCGGCAACAAGCTCGAGAACTAAACAAAGGTAAGGATACAAAGGAGTGGGTAATATATAAAGGTGAGCTTAGGCGTAAATGTGAGCTTCCCACTAGACCCTCTACAGGTCTAGTGGGAAACCACTAGTATTGCGCGGTACTTCGTATAGGCTCTCTTGTGCTCTTTTCAATGCTCGAAGTATTACCAACAAACTGCCTTTGTTGCACTCCTTTCTTGCCGTAAAAGCTCCTGATATCGTTTGCATTACCGAGACGTGGTTGAACCCAAATATTTTGAGTTCAGAATTAGTAGGTGGTTATCCATACAATATCGTAAGGTCTGATCGGAGTCACCTTAGAGGAGGAGGCGTATGCTGCCTGGTTAGAAATGGGCTCAATCTAAACCCAGACACCAGTGGCGAACAACCAAACTCGGACATGGTTTGCTTTGATATAGGTTCTGGAGACTCCTCTGATTTTATTAGATTTATTTTAATATATCGCGCACCTGGATCTTCTATCGAGCAAGATAATAAACTTATAGACTCAATGTACCTATTGTGCTTCGCTTCGCTGCTTATTGATATATTAGGTGATTTCAATCTTAATATCGATTGGGCAAAAAATCGTGGAGAGTCGACGCGGGATGAAAGTTTCAGAATAGCGTTTGCTAACTGTCAACTTAAACAAATGGTTTCAAGCCCCACAAGAAACAATTCTATTCTTGACTTAGTTTTGTCGTCAAACCCAATCGTCCACAATCTCTGCATAGCTCCTCCTTTTGGGAACTCCGATCATAATATGATACCTTTCGAGCTAAGTGGCGTTCAGGAGGATACATTGTACTTACCTGAACCGATGTACAATAGAGTTGACTACGATAAACTTAACTGGTACCTTGAAGCTGTTGATTGGTTCCAAGTATTTGAGGGCTACATAAGCATTGATGATGTCTATTATAGATTCTGCTTGATTTTATATCAACTGCTCGCAAGAGTTGTTCCTTTTCGTTATCAAAAAGCTGGACCACAGCAGTATCCAGCTTATCTTAAGAACCTCTTCGAACAGAAAAGTCGCCTTTTCTCATGTCTACCGAAACCATTACAACACCCATTATACAAAAAGGTATGCTCAGACATAAACCGCCATATTAAGAAATACACAGCATACCGTGAACGCCGTTTGCTTGCATGTAGCAAGAACGGACTTTTCAACTACATTAGAACAAGGATCAAGGGTACGTGTAAAATTCCTGCATTGAGCAAACAAGATGGGTGCTTTCTTCGTACAGACCAAGATAAGGCAAACACCTTTGGAAAATATTTCGCTATCGCTTTTCGACGACGCGACACCTCACTTCGACTTAGGTTATATGTCTGAATATCCGCTTGATTTTCGTTCATCAGATTTCTCTTCTGGATTTCCAGTCGTTCTTCCTTGTGATGTCCTGCGTGTCCTTAAAGGACTGAAACAATCACTGTCGGCTACGTATGACGGCATCCCTCAACTGATTTTTCGAAAATGTGCAAATACATTACAATACCCACTAGCTATGATTTTTAATATCTCCCTAGCTCTAGGTCAAGTTCCGATAATTTGGAAGGACTCCATAGTGACACCAATTCCTAAGAACAATAATGCATCTTCACTGTCTGATTTCAGACCTATCAGCATATGTCCAACCGCTGGCAAGGTTTTGGAAAAAATTGTGCGAGATAAGCTGTACGACTGGTTTTCAAAGCACCATGTAATCCCAAAAGAGCAGCACGGTTTCACACCGGAAGCTTCTACAGAAACCCTGGTTTGTGACTCCATATATGATTGGCACACAGCTTTGAATCAAGCGAAGTCGGTTGATGTTATCTTTTTTGATCTTTCAAAAGCATTCGACAGAGTAAGCCACATTAAGCTTCTTCAAAAGCTTGCTAGCTTCGGTATTTGTGAGCCAATTTTAAAATGGTTATCATCCTATTGAGCGTCACATGACCGTAAAAGTTGGAAACAGCTTTTCAAACAGACATCTTTGCCCGAGTGGTGTACCTCAAGGTGGAGTACTTTCTCCTCTGCTTTTCTCAGCGTATACAGCTGACTTGCCACAAATTCTGAAGGTGCATCCTAGTTTGTAGGTAAAAATTTTCGCAGATGATACAAGAATTTACTGTGCCTACGATTCTTCAAATCAATGTTCTGCTCAAGAATATGTTTCAAACTCCATACGAAGTATGATGGAGTGGTCCAGTAAGTGGAAGATCCCAGTAAATCTAGCAAAAACGGTACATTTACATTTAGGACCCTATCCACCTCCATTCTATAGGTTTAATGAAATTACAATAAGATATGAGGATCATGTGAGAGATTTGGGAATCGTTGTGGACACTTCCTTAATGTTCCAAAAGCACTTGGAAGCTATTGCAAGAAAAGCACTTGCATCACTCTTTACCATACTCAGAAGCGTCCAATGTAGTGATCCGAAGTTTTTGATTAGGTTGTACAACACATATGTCCTTCCTCAGTTGGAGTATTGTTCGACAGTATGGAGTCCCTGTATTAAGAAACATGTACTGCTGTTAGAAAAAGTTCAGAAGACGTTTACAAAGATTGTATTTTACAGGGCTTTTCCTAACCCTAACTACCCACAATGCCTGCCATCTTATAGAGACCGCCTCCAAATACTCCAAATACTTGGTATGAGGAGTCTCAAATATAGAAGAGTAGTCAGGGATTTGACATTTTGTTTTCGCATTTTACGCATGGAGGTTAAGCTTAGTGTCAGTAAATATTGGGTTTTCAAGCCATGTCGTGGGAAAACAGCAGGGATTGCCATTCCGCATCGTAAACTGAACAGCCACTTGAACAAACCTGTATTTAACTCATTTTTCATACGAACAACAAGGTGGTTGAATCAACTTCCCTTGGACTTAGTATCGAGCAGAAGCTCTAGGGAATTTAGACGCAAGCTGAGAAAGCTCGATGTTTTGGAAATGCTTCAAATCGAGGACGTCGGTTAGTTTTCTTTTTTTCTCTTTTCTGAACCTAGGGTCTGTGGGTGATAACCTAGTGAAACATCTCTGGGTTGTCATTTGTCGGATCTTGTCAGCCTTTGAAATGCTAGAAACCCTCATCTGGATTATTTTAGGTGTGTCAACTGCTTGTGCGCTTCGATTGAAGCATGGTTGAGAGTCGAGTATTCCACTAGAGCAAAACAGGCTAAATGTGTTTAATTTTACTTTCAGTTAAGCATTTCATAGCTCTTTTTTTCAGCCCCCAGTGTATAGGTCAACCACGTTTCGTAAACACGCAGCTACACTCGGCGAGATACCTCAAAAGTTCTAACTTTGAACTTGTATCTTCATGTGTCTTAAGTTGCGGGAGCTGAATATAAGAATCACATTTCTCCGGTTGGCCACTCATCTTCAGAAATGTTTTCTTTAACCATTTGACCAATGTTTTTGTTATATAGTGCCTGCAAGTTGTTCTTGTTCTCAGAGGTTTCGAAGCTCTTTACTGTTTTCGCTTATTGCTTTCATTTTACTCCGTGTCGGCTTTCTCTTAGAAGAAGTTCTAGGTTCGCATTGCCTAAGCGTAGTCCCTATTGTTAATGTTTTTTTAAAATAATTTTTTTGAAATCCTCTTATTTTTTATTTTTATGACTTCTTGGCCCGTATCGACATATCAAATCAAGGTGCGTGCTCCCTTCTATGCCATCGCCCGGGGTGCGTACTAGTTTAAAGAGGTCCTTGAGATACAGGACCCGCCCCGGAATCGTGCGTATAGAAGGTCGTAGGCAAAGCGCATTCTATAGTTTCAAGGGCAGGATGTCTTTATTGCAAAACGTTCTTTCTAAGCTTATAATCCTTTTTTAAGGCTTTTACTAATTAACAACTGCTGGACTACTCTTCGGCAGGGTGAACACTAGCCCTCACTAGATGCTGGAAAACCTTGGCGGATCACTTCTTGCTGGTCTAAAAAACCATGTCGTAATTTCTTGCTCATTTCTTTTCTTTTTTTTCTTTGCTGTCTTTGGAGTTTACTCATGAGTTTTTCAGTTCATTAGTTTTTTTTTGTCTTTGGTTGTCACACTTTCTAACGATTGCTTTTTTAGTGCTTGCGATTGGCGCACTTTTATGTGCTTTGAATAAATAAATAAATAAATAAACACGAATCTGAAGTTCGTTTTTGGAGTATCGATAGCTATCAATCGATATTGATCAAATTACGGGTCGCGAAAATAGAGGAAAATACCGAGACGCCTTCTACCTGTTTGGAAATTTCAGCCCCGGTGCAATCGAGGACGCTGAACATAAATCTGATGTTCGTTCTTAAAGTATTGGTCGCCATCAATCGATATTGATCTTATTATATATATATATATATATATATATATATATATATATATATATATGTATATATGTATATATGTATATATATATATATATATATATATATATATATATATACGCCTGTCGGCGTGTTTCGCACCTGCGCACCTGCGGCCGCACTGGCGGCTTCTTCACTGCTTTGCTGCAGTAATAACTCCTCATCATCAATTGCAGCTGCCAACAATGTCATGGTTTCCGCAGAAGGAATATCTTAACTGCGTCGATTGGGGCAGGTTAGAAAGAATATAGAGAAACACAAAAAATCGATAATCTGATCCGTATCGGTTGACGACGACCGATACTTCAAAAATGAACTTCAGATTCGTGTTCAGCGACCTCGATTATCGCAGGGCTGAAGTTCCGGGCAGCTGTCGATAGCCATCAAGCGTTGGTTATCGCCAACCACTCTTCTGAGAGGAACTCTCCGTTCAAAATGACTCCTGTTGTAGCGCAGCCAGCGCTCAATTCGAGTCCCACACAGAAATTGAAAGCAGGCAGGAGTTGACTGTGTTTGTGGTCAGACCCACCATTATGTTGCCTTGATTATAGTCACGAGCAGGACTGTGTAATGGACGAATATCAACGTTTTTCGTGCGTGCGCGGCCCACAAAAATGTTTATAGTCAGCAATATTTGAGTACAGTGAAAGACTCCCAGTAGTTGTTTGAAGCTGCCGAATGAGATTTCCCCTACAAGCAACGAGAGAAGATATGGGGTGGTTCATCCAGAACAATGGCCTACACATTTTCTTTGAGCTTAGTGCGGCTGGTATAGAGGTTACGTTCTGTGTGGTGCCTAGAGCTTCAACAGGACGTAGCGCTGTAGCAGGATGAGAAGAATTTAGGTAGAATTTAGAGAAAATGAATATTGACAAGTCTTGGCGATTTTAGGATTACGGTAGCGGGGTTCGAGTGCAATTTTCTCGAAGCGCGCCAAATTGGTCTCGAGCGTTGAGCATTGCCCTCGGGACAGTAATCGAGAGGATTTTCGACTGCGCTCGGCGGTGTTTGAGGCTCGCTGTCACTCTCCACTTCCCCTGCCCTATTAGGAGTCCCGCTCAGGTTCTGGTGGCTGTATTGACACCCTAGCCCTGTTTTTGTTCTGCTTTTAACATTGTATTGCTAACTTTTGTTGTTTGTTGCCGATGAAACTTCCTTAACTCTCCTCTCATCTGAACAGAACTTTCAGGCCATGCGTGACTGCGATTACGTCTTCTGCTTTCGGACAGCATTACAGCAACAGCGCTGTTTGATTGTACTGAACATCCCCAAATCGTGGGAGAGTGCTGAAAAGCCATTACAACGAGGACATCGCGCATGTGATAGGGGGGTTTACTAACGATGAAGGATAGTGAGCTAAAATCCCGCCCAAATGGAAGGGAGTGCGGATATGAGTCCCGCTTGTCACGATAGCTTTGTACGCAACAAATGATCTTGCAGCATCAGCTTACAGATTTTTGTTGTTGAACACGCCATCCTACGTCTGGTACTCGTTACTCCTCTCACACATTTGACATACTTGTATGCATATAACAGAGGATATCTTTATGGACAGTGCTTCATTAATAACGTAAAGTTCTTTTATACCTTCACACTTTCTTGTCGTCATATGTTATTGCTACAGTCGTAATTATTCAATTAATGCGATTTTATGTAAATCTGCGCGTAAGAGTGTCAGCTCCGGTTTGGACGCGACTACCGTTATAACGCGGATTTTCTCCAGTCCCTTCAACGCGTTATAACCAGAGGGGACTGTATATTCTTAATCCTACTATAACAACAAGGAAGTAGTATCCTGAGTCCAGCAAGATAGTGGTTTGTAAAAAGGCTTACGTCGCACCAGGCCAGATCAAATGGGTACCTATTAAAGGATGTGCAAGCGTGGGTAAGAGACTATTCTGCTCTAGTTCAGAGAGGATTCAGTCAGGTCTCTATGAGGTTGGCGACAATGGTGTGTCAACGGGGTACCATGCGGAATAATGCGGATGAGTCCCTGGCACTCAAAGCAGGTAAAGAGGTGGACCAGTATGAACAGGAGGATGTCGCGTATTCCAAAGTTAAGGAAGTGCCGACACACATGCTGGTCATGGGAAAACATGTGCTACAAGAGTCAGAGAGAAGAGTGCTGTTAGATAGGCACTTAAGAGTGAACAGTAAAAGAAGCCGGAAGGGTCGAAAGAGGGAAAGAGAGAGCGGTCCACAGTGCCTAGTTGTATCCGCTGAAGAGGACTGTTTCAGGCTGGAGGACGAAGTCGACGTCGTGGACCCAATGCACTTCTTGCACGTTAAATTTCGCTGTGATGGACAGAGTTTCTCATACGTCGTGTCGCCGGTCGTCCAGGATTTCCGCTTGAGAATTGTCGTTGTAGCACTAACCTATTCGTGCGTGACCTCTTGCCTGATGTGCCCGTGGGTAACGAGAGGGTCGAATGCGCGCTGGACGCTGCCGAGATTTTTGCCATATGGTAGGACGCAGGTTCGATATCGAGAAAGTGCAGAAGATAGTCGACAAATAGGCGCTGGCTATTGGCCCGAAATCGGTGGGGATGGCATATGCAGCCTCTCCTGCAGCCAATGTGCTCACGTGTCGATAATTGCTGGGTTGATGTCGAGTTGCGCTCGATTACGTCATGGAGGTGTTCAGAGATGACCATGGGACATGATGAGAATAATCGAATTCGGATTCGAAATTGGACGCTCTGTGGAATGGACAGCAGTGAAGGCGTCCGTCGCTGATGAACACTGCCGTATTATCGCAGTGGTGCCGGAAGTGTTAGCCCAGCTGAAGCATTGTCTCCATGGTTCGAACACCCACTACTGTGAAGAAGCTGATAATCCATTAGTTTCTTTCTTCTTATTGGATGCGCTGTGAAGTGAAATAGTGCAATGTATTGCAACAAGAACAACCAGATGATGGACCAATGCTCTCGGAGCGCGCCAAACTGGTCTCGAGCGTTGCGAAAGGTCCTCGAGCCATCCGTATTCGAGAGGATTTTCGACGGTGCGCGGCGGTGCTCGAGGCCCGCTGTCACTCACCACTTCCCCCTGCACTGCTAGGAGTCCCGCTTAGGTTCTGGTGTCTGTATTGACACCCTAACCCTGTTTTTGTTCTGCTTTTAACATTGTATCGCTAATTTGTGTTGCTTATTGCCGATAAAACTTCCTCAACGCTCGTCTCATCTGAACAGAACTTTCAGGCCATGCGTGACTGCGATTACGTATTCTGCTTTCGGACAGCATTACAGCAACAGCGCTGTGTGATTGCACTGAACATCCCCAAATCGTGGGAGAGTGCTGAAAAGCCATTTACAACGAGGACATCGCGCATGTGGTAGGCGGTTTACTAACGATAAAATCTAGTGGGCTAACATCCCGCCCATATGGCAGGGAGTGCGGATACGAGTTCCGCTGGTCACGATAGTTTTGAACGCAACAAATTATCTTGCAGCATCAGCTTCCAGATTTTTGTTGTTGAACACGCCATCCTACGTCTGGTACTCGTTACTCCTCTCACACATTTGACATACTTGCATGCATATAACAGAGGATATCTCTATGGACAGTGCTTCATTAATAACGTAAAGTTCTTTGTTGCCTTCACACTTTCTTCTCGTCATATTTTATTGCTACAGTCGTATTTAGTCAGCTAATGCGATTTTATATAAATCTGCGCGTAAGAGCGTCTAAAAAAGGTCAGATTCGGTTAGGACGCGACTTACATTATAACGCGGATTTTCTCCGGTCCCTTCAAATGCGTTATAACCAGAGGGGACTGTATATTTTTAATCCTCTATATATTAGGTTGGAAAAAAGTCTCTTCGCAATTCGAAAAGTTTTTTACGGCTCTCCTTGTAAAAACACTAGCCAGTATTGATTGCTGATTTCATAATCCTATCACACTTGTCTATCGTTCGCACGCGGACGCAGGTCAAGACCCTTCTTGTATCGTTATCTATCCAATCTTCCAGACTCAATGCCAGATCTACCTCATGGCCTTTTTCGGCACGGCACTCTTCATGAATTCATTAAAGGATCTACAGCGTCAGGCAGCCGTCCAAATTAACCTATATATGGCTTGGAATCTGCTACTCATCGCGCCCGCTATGAATGGTTCGAAAAGCTTTTAAAAGGAGATTATTCACTCGAGAACAAAGCAGAGTCAGGAAGGCCAACTGAGTTGGACGACACTGAACAACTCTATCTTTTTCGTACCGATAGTACGCAGACGACACGTCAACTGGCAGAGAAGCTCGAAGTGTCTCATAGGATAGTGGGAATTCATCTGAAGGGTCTTGGCTTTGCGTGGAAATTTGAGGTTGGACACCCTGTCAGACAGTGCAAAACCACAAGTTGCCAGACTCACAAGAGAAACAATAAAGGAGCTGGGCTGGGAGGTAACGCCACATCCTCCGTATAGCACAACCTCGCCCCACCGACTACCATCTCTTCCGTGCTCTCAAGCAAGAAGTTGGAGAGAAATATTTTGAAACGGATGAAGATCTCAAAAATTGGATTAGAACAAAATAGAGTTTATTTCAATTGATTTGACATTGTAGTTGTGATGTAATAAAGACTGTCTCCACAATGGGAGATCTCGGAAAAGCAATTGTTTCATAGCCTCGACGGTATCCTGTATCAGTATGCGGAGTGCTTCGAGCATCCTAACCAGGGATAAGGAAGGTCTATCATATTTACCTCTAATAGACAAGGCCTGTGCGTGATGGCAGCTTTGCATCAGACACCGAGCGCTTATTTTCTGTGTTTAACGCCAGAAATTGAGTCTTGGGCGTCTTCAGGTATTCAGCGAGGTTCCTTCAAGGAGTTTGCGGACCAGCCAGGATCATAGGTAACATAAGGCACATACATGACTGTAGGCGTTGGCTCGCGGGGGTGGGGGGGGGGTGGAGTCAACATGTACTCACTGGCTATCTGCCTTGATAAGAAGGCGTATATATGTCGAACTACATCAGAAACGGCCTAGCTCAGTCGTACAACACAAGACGCTGCATAATGCCGCCCTCACCCCTTCATTATACGGAAAATCTTACTGTTGAGAGTGAGAAAATGTTCATGAGCTCATGGAGTGAAACTGAGAGACATATGATCAATATTCTTCATCTCCATTTAGTCCTCCAGCTTTTCGAGCTGTCCTAGAATATTTACACAATATGTGTCGACTCATGCCACTCCACTGTCATGAAAACGGTAGGAAAGATCGTAGGAACATTGATAGGCCTCTATTATGAATATTATGAGGACATTCAGGCGTCTAGCTAGACCTCGAAGATCTCAAGGAGGGAGAGATAGAGCTTTTGTTCATTCTTAGACAGCTCCGCAGTGTGCTTAGAGAAGCTATTTGCCTGGAGGATATGAGTCGTGATTAGCTCCTTCACGTCCGTTTCGAATCTGCCATGCCGCGCTCGCAACCGCGCTCGCTGGGGCCGCCCAGGTTACAGTGTCAAAGTCAGGAGTCGGATTTTTATAATACTGTGAAGTTATTACCAGGGCGAAGCACGGCTGGTGATAGTAATAACTGAGTTGCCATTAACGATATTAGGAAGCGGGCAAAGCAGCACGCTACTGTTTTCCAGCAACATATAAAGATGAAAAATTCTCTGTATTTCTATTATTCCTAAGCAAATTCTCGAACATTACTAGTGCAGCAAATCGGAGTTTATGCCAAATCTTTCTGTCAACGGGAAGAAAATAATTTAAACGCAATGAATCCAGCTGAGGAGTAAGCTGCCAGAGATTTCGCCACTCATGACACTTAGCCGGTCGATTGGATATCTCGATTTATCCTAATTGGGATGGGGAGCAAGGGGTACAGCTGCGTTCAGCACCCACAACACGGCACTCACTCTCCATGTTTGCATGGGTGCACTTGCATCATGTGGCAGGTTAAACGTCTGAAACAAACTCAGAGGAGGGGTGGAGAGGCAAGACACCGCATGTCCTCCTCCGACTGGGATAGATCCCCTATGGAGCGGATTGTTAACTCTATAGAACTGTGGTCTAGAACTGGTATTCTAGCCAGACCTAAGATTATTAGGTAAAAGATAAGCATGATGAGGATTTGGTTCTTGATTCAAACACTCGCGAAATCTAGGTTCTACAGGTTGATAAAGTCTCACCTGCAAGAGAAGAATCATGTGCAAGCATTACGCTCTTCTTGTGGTCGGATAATCCATCGCGATGATGATAAGGCCCGATGATGGCCACAACATTTGCAGAATATGTTGAGGCTTCCGATGATGTAACTGCGGATAAATGCTTTAAACCCAAATTCCCTGTAATTGAAGACTCAGTTTGGTCCCATGGATGGGAGATTCAAAGCCTGCTTCTCAAATGGCCACAGTCTGAAAGTCTAATCCCTGACGGTATTCCAATAAATTTCATTAAAAGAATAGCTCGCATAATAAGGGCCCACTGGAACACATCTTCAATTTAAGCTTCATGAGGGCTGAGGTACCTCGTAGATGGGTTGAATCAATCGTTACTCTCTTACCTAAAAAAACCGCCATTTGATGTTTTCACAAATTTTAGACCTGTCAGTATTACATCAATTTTTGCAAGACTTTTTGAAATTTTTTTAAAGCGAGTAATAGTTGATCATTTGGAGAAGCACGCAGTAATATCGCTTTACCAGCATGGCTTTCAAAAAGGGAAGTCTACTGTAACGGCGATGATTCAGACTCTGAACTGTTGGGCCAAATACATGGATGATAAAAGAAAAGTAGATGCCATATATTTATATTTTAGTAAAGCCTTCGACAGAGTATCACACAAGAAGTTGCTCTATAAGATGGGGCTGGTTGGTATACACCTTCGTATAATTGCATGGACGAAGTCATTCTTGACTGATAGAAATTTCGTTGTTCGTGTGAACTCCTCGTTCTCCAGTCCCAGCCTGTGAGTAGTGGTTTTTCGCGCTGCCCGGTCGATATCTATTCCGACCATCGTGCCGCGCCGCGTAGCGGCGCAAGTGTAAACTAGGGCTCAAGGAGGGGTTCTGTCCCCTATTCTTTTAAATATTCATACATACGAATTGCTCGAATTTCTGAAGGATAGTGGGAGAACATACTGCGCTTTCGCAGACGAGTTGAAGACTTATCGGCTAATCGCAAGTGATTCTGGTATTGAACTTCTCCAGAATGCCATAGATAATGTCCTGAAGTGGTCCTCTGAATGGAACTTACCGCTTTCGGAAGAAAAGTCTAGAGTGCTTCTCATTGGTACTAAAAATGATAACGTGCCTCACTACTCTATTAATAGTATACCAGTTAATGAAGTTGAAGAAATAAAAGAGTTTGGGTTTTTAGTTTCGAGTAATCTGAATTTCGATAAACACTGCAACCGTAGCCAACAAAGCTACGAAAGTCATGTTTAATCTATTTATAGCCTTGTTTTCAAATGACAGTTACATTCTTCTCCAGGCGTATAGGGTTGTTGTCGGGCCAATACTGGAGCATGGTACGCCAGTTTTTAACCCTTACACACGAAAGGCTAGTGATATGAAAGAACGAGTTCAGAACAGCTTCAACAGAAAGCTTATGATACGTAGCTTGGAGTTTGCATATGACCAAATTCATCAAGTGAAATAAGGAATTGTGAATTTGGGCTCGACGCACTTGAGTTTAAAAGAAGGAGAAATGGCCTACTGCTCTTTCACAAAATTGCTAACGATAAAAGCAGCATAAAACTCACTGACCCAGTGACCTTGAGAGCATCTAATAATCGTGGTGGTACATTAAAGTATGATGCTGGAAAAGCCAAGCGGAATTGTAGGCGCTTCTTTTCTTGCATAGGACCCTCCCTTCATATGAGAAGCTTCGGAAAAGACATAATCTTCCTGGGAATTACGAAGCTTTTAAAAAATTCTCGAAATCGCATCTGAAGCCGTAACTTACTTATGCCTTAGACGTTGTCCGTCATTTATTTTTACCTAGATAATATGTGTAGATTGTATTTCTTTTTCCCATTGGGCGATTTTTATACAGTTTGCACACGATTGTACTTGTACTCGTGTAAATAAATAAATATTAGGTTGTAACGAAATAAATGGCACTGAACCACTGTAAATTTAAACAGTTAATATCTCGGCTTTTAGGCAAGTTTATTAATCGAAATAAAAACCTTCTGATTCTACACATCTTTGCCAACGTGACTCAAGCTTTTTTATCCCAGTAGCATAAGAATCAGAAGTTGGGGAATTGACGAAATCTTCGAAAGCACTTTCGGCATCCTGTTAGTATTTGAATATTTTCCCTACCAAGAAGTCGCCAAGATGCTTGAAGGAATGGTAGTCTGTTGGGGAGAGGTCGGGAGAAAACGGAGGGTGTGGTAGAGTTTCAATGCTCAGCTTATTCAATTTCTGCAACGCCATTCGTGCTACATGGGGGCGAGCATTGCCGTGCAGAAGGAGAACTCGCCTTCGGTTTACCAAGGCCGGCCGGATATCCTTCAACTTTTTCATCATTTCTTCAATTTCAATGCAGTACTTCTCTGCCGTGATGGATTCACCGGGAGGGAGGAAGCTGTGGTGAATAATTCCCAGCGAACACCACCATACTGTCACCATTACTTTCTTTTGGTGCAATTCCGGCTTCGCAAAAACCTTGGGGCTCTCTTCGCTGTCCACCCACTGTGCCGATCGTCACCTGTTGTCGTACATTATCCATTTCTCGTCACAGGTTATTTCTCGATCAAGGAATGGGTCCGTTTCGTTCCGTAGAAGCAGTGCGGACGAGATCTCATATCGTCGGTTTCTTTGCTCCTCAGACAGCTCGTGAGGCACCCACCTTTCCAGCTTTTTGGTCTTTCCAATTTCCTTCAGATGCCGGGCAGCTGTGTTGCGACTGAGGCCAAGAACCTTCGCTATCTCCCTGGCACCTTTGTGCCTATCCTCCTCTACCACATCTCTCAGCTTGTCCTCATCAACATTACTATGCCTCCCACGACCTTCATGTTCTTCCAAGCTCTCATCTCCATTCCGGAACTTCTGATACCAACGATACGCCGTCCGAATTGTGGAACGTCCTTGATCGAATGCGGCGTTGATCTTCTTGTCCGCCTCCTTAGCTGTAGTGCCCAGCTTGAATTCATACAAGTAAATGCCTCGGATTACCCTTTTGTCCATCTGCAAAAAAGTCATCAAAACTCTAAAGTTTTCCCTCTTTTACATAGAAAATTTGGTACTCTCCGGTAGAGCAAAGTTTGCGCTTCTAAATGATATGCCACATGTTACGGTTTGTTCTTGATCAAACGCGTAAAGACGCCCAAAAAATGGCGCGAGCCAGTGCCATTTAATTCGTTACAACCTAATAAATAAATAAATAAATAAAATCTATCTACACTATTCAATAGTACATCGTTTCAAGAAAAGAAAAAATTATTCAATTTGGTTACGGTTTCGACATCAGGATATACCACCGGTTTAACGGTTTGAAAGCAACACAGTCACAAAAAAGGCGTAGCATAAATAATATTACCTTTAGCTTTGCATTTACGTTCGAGAGTCATTCGACTGCAGTGCAGAACAATTGTGAGTAACGAATCATAATTTCCGTTCCGTCTTCCGACCAAAAAAGAGCGGAACACGGAACAGAACGGAAGGACTAAAAGGGGCCGGAAACCAGAATGCGGAACACCGAAAGGGAAATTCCGTACATCCCTGTTCTTCAGGCTGCTTCATCTTCAGGAATCACCAGAAGTTGAAAACAACTGGAATCATGCGCAATTACTTATGGAGCAGTAGCTTCTGACATTCTGGCATGACTTGTACAGCTCTTGCGGATGAGTAGCGAAGTTGCTGGAAAGCGTAAGGCGTTATTTTGGAGAGGTATGAAGTCCTTGAATCCATTTCTGGATGCGCTACGCATTTCACTTCCACGGGTTAACGTGGAGGCAACTTGAATGCGTATTTGATCATGGAATGATTTACGGTGACTAACCTATGAACAGGTAGGTGTTTTATCCTTCACACACACACACACACGTCTGGTGTCATTTCACCTACCAGCGAGATAGAAGGCTTGGTTGCCCTAAACCAGAATTTCGAACTAGGAACCTGGAATCGGGTGCAGACGATGGCTGGCGATTTCTGCGATTGCGCTACCACTCGCCCATTGGCATGATACGTTGCCTTAAGGACCCTGGAATCATTCGGGGCAAGCATTTGATTGCATGTGGCGTCATCACTGAGGAAGAGTGGGCCAGACGGTGAAGAAGATGATGCAGAGGAAAAAAGTAGCAGTAGTAATGTAGTAGTAAACGTAAAGAATGATACAATCCCTCAATACTTGCTGATATCTACTGAACGACTATTTCGATCTACTGTCGCTTGGATACGTAATTACGAGGATAGATGATGAGAAGAATCAGCCACGAGATGGTGTCACGTACTTCCCCTAGCATGGTATCTTGAAGAAGTATTAAATGCGATTTGCTCAAAGCAGTGTCAAATGGTACCAGCTCATCCACTACAGAGAGACGGTAGGCTTGAAAGAAATTTGGGCTTAAAATCGAGTCGCTACGTGTCGACATTCGTGTTTTACATTTAAGCCAATAGTACAATGGAAAATGTACTATTGGCTTAAATGTAAAACAATGGACAATGTATAATGGAAAACCAGATTAATTATATGGAAAATTAATTCGTCCACTGAACGTATGAATGAAGGCTGACGACAGACTGACTGAACACGACACTTCTAAGTTTGCTGAGTCATTCATTCTGACACCTTCTGAGACCTAAGAATAGTCTTCACTACGTTTGTGTACTCAACGTGTAAACTTGGATCGGATTGGTCTTCCCGTTTTAACACCATGTGGTGGATCCGCCTGCAATCCTTCAGTGACACGTAGGGAACCATTAAAAACATTCTCCTCATTGCATCTTTGGACATCTTTCTTTTGTGCTATACGTGTTGGTGCACGTATAGCACAAGCGAAGGAAGTAATCCACGCACCGCGAATCGATTCATCGTTCGAATCCGACGCAGAACAGCTAAGGCCTCCATGAATAATGGCTTGTTACCAGACTAGTCTGAAAGGGATGAAACACTGTTTTGTCTCAGATATGCGAGTCATTGTATGTGCATTCAACATGCCAACCGATATTCCTTAGAATCAGAATGCGCGGTGCATCCCGCATAGAGACTAATCAACGCTGATGCTCATCCCTTATCCTTCAACACACATGCAGTGCTCAGTAGTCTCCGGTCGAGAAATGCTTACAGATAAGGGAGAAAATTAACTATTCCAAGAGAGCGGAAGCCTACATAGCGCAACCATTAGTAAAAAATATAGGCTGTGCCCTACTTTTTGCGGAGGGAGGTGGTGAGTATGTATGCACCAAAGGTGTGCGTAAATGAAATTTGAAATTTGTAAATCGCAAATCGTAATTACGAAAAAACCGTCGTAAATCGTAAACCGTAAATCGTAAGCGTCACCTGAACTGTAATGCAGTACAACTAAATTTCCATAGGCTTTTTCTGCTAATGTTAATTAGATGTGATTCAATATTTATTTAACCATCGTGTTAGTTTCAGTTTTCAGCTTAATCTGAACAGTTTTCTTACCAAACTGTTTCTCTTGCCACGGCTTCCTGTTAGTGAAACATAGTCCGAACCAAACTTTACACCTTTCAGGAAAGTCGAAAAAACTGTAAATTCAAAAACTTTGCTCAAGCCAACATATGTGGGAACGTTGGACTGCAGCCGAATCTTACGAAGACGATGTTCATGAGGAACGGACAAATTTCTGATGCCCCTTTCTCGCTCAACGGAACGAACATCTCCGAATGCTCCAGCTATCGGGTATCTGGGTCGCGAAGTCAATATGGCCAACGACCTAGCACCAGAGCTGAGGAGGAGGAAAAGAGCGGCTTGGGGAGCTTTCAAGAGCATCGAAGAAGTCGCGAAGAAGACGAAGAACGCCCGACTCCGTGCCCACCTATTCGACTCCACTGTTCTTCCTGCCCTAACATACGCCTCAGAGACCTGGGCTATACGAAAGCAGGATGAACACGCGATCAGCGTCGCGCAGCGTGGAATCGAGAGGACGATGCTCGGAGTGAAACGACTCACGCAAGTGAGAGAAGGCCTCTGAAGCTCCGAGCTTCGCCGACGTTCGAAGATCAGAGACGCTGTCGCGTGGGCTAGGTTGTCGGAAATTAGGTGGGCCGGCCACGTAATGCGCTTCGCAGACAACCGTTGGACGAGAGCCATCACCGACTGGATTCCTCGCGATGTCAAGAGAACAGGCCCACCAACGCGTTGGTCGGACTTCTTCGTGAAAGCCCTGAACGACCGCTATGACGCTCTTCGTGTGACTCGAGCGAGGAGGATTCAATGGAGCACTCTGGCACGCGACAGGGACGAATGGAGACGCTGCTGGCGCCCGCTCGAGCAAGTTGATGATCAACGGGACGACAGGTGATACAGGTGATACCGAAAGGTTGGAAAAGATCATCCAACAAAATGGTCATCCAACAAATCCAACAAAATATATCATCGATTGATGATTGTTGTTATTATAAATAAATTCACATTGAAAACCATGAAAAAACGTCATTACTTAGAACAATCCGTCAGCTGTCCGTCATTATTTGGAACAATCCAATAGTAAATTTTCCAAAGATTCGGCAACTGACAACCGCGAAAGTGACATCGCTCCGCGTAAACGATGGACCAGCTCTGAAGACGACGGACAGATCAAAACGTTAGGCCGCTGAATAAGTTCGATGATGCACCTAGAACTTTCGACACAGAAACATAACATACGAAAAAAGGGGAATATTCCCAAAGAAAGGCAAACGCCACTGCGCAATGGCGAGTAAATATCAACCGATTTCTGGGGCTATGGCCCCGCCGGTAGTCAGACGGTCTGCTAATCCGACTGACAGCTGTTTTACCGATATTTTCGTATGAACTTCAATGTTTGCTTTCTGTATCGGCATGTGCAAACAGCTATATAGACCGTGTGTACTATTCAGATTGCGAAAATGGAGGGCGATACTTTTCTCACATGGTTAGTCATCGTGTGAGCAACGCAATCAGATGAAAATGACGAATTTAAAAGAAGAGAAAAATAATATGTAAAATGATGTGTGAAGAAGTTAACCAGGCTGACACTGATTGATTTTGAGGTATCTAATATCAGAGAAAAGCTGCTTATTAGCTCTGAAGGGTTATAAAAGAAAGGAGCACATAAGAAAGCAGAATAAAATGTAGAAAAACAAGCGCTGTTTAACATATACAGTTATAATTTATAAGTTAACAGTTATACTGCAGAAGTTAAAGCCATTTTTTGACAATGCAAGTCGATTCATCAAACTTTCTAGAAGATAGCGTGATCTTGAGGCAGAGCTCCTATTGGCTTGTTCTCCTTTGTGTTCTACTATAGTTTTATTTACGAATTATCGTATTTATTATTTAAGATTTATTTATTTTTCTCATTGTATCTATATTCTGGTAGGCGCGTGTAGCGCAGGCGGAGGAGGCGCCGACTATCGCGTGCCCCCGATACCAGGTTGCTGGTTCGGATTTCCCGCCCAGGCCAACCAAGCCTTCCACCCCTCCGGGGTCGGTGAATTGACACCAGACGTGTCTGGGAAGAATAAAGCGCTGACTTGTTCATCGGCTGGCCACCGCAAGTCATTGTATGGCGAGATACGCATTCGACAGGCCTCCTCGACATGCCGTAATGCGCTGGCGCATCCCAGAAGGGATTGAGTAACGCCGTCCGTTATCCTTTATCCTTTTATCTATATTCACCCTAATTATCCCGTTTTGGCCTAGACCTACTTTAGACATTGTTATCCTGGGTCTCGCTTTATAGAGTTCCTGATTGTATTGTTCTTCACACGAATTTTATTTATTTATTCATCACATGAACACGTCATGAACAACGTATAATGGATCAACAAGACCAATCGCGAACAACCAATGACGAAAGACAACCACCAACCTTATGAGTAGAATTATCAAGGATCACTAGAGTGAATTCAATCCTCGTAATTAGAAACTACTGCGATCAAATTAGATTCAGATGACAGTTCAACATCTTAAAGAAACATTTGAAATCTACCGGTATAGAAACCTTTTTACTTAGCTTGATAAGTTCCGACCCAGCCCTAATTGAAAGTGATGCCGAATCCCAGTTCTGGCTTTAATGGCTAATAATAATAATAATAATAATAATAATAATAATAATAATAATAATAATAATAATAATAATAATAATAATAATAATAATAATAATAATAATAATAATAATAATAATAATAATAATAATAATAATAATAATAATAATAATAATAATAATAATAATAATAATATTATAATAATAATAATAATAATAATAATAATAATAATAATAATAATAATAATAATAATAATAATAATAATAATAATAATAATAATAATATTAATATTAATAATAATATAGTGCACGACATTTAGGGTTCCATTTTTCCGGAAACCTAAACTTTGAACAGCATTATAAGGCACTTGTAAAGAAGGCTAACTACCGAATTTACAAATTGTTTAAGGTACTGAAAACGAAAGAACAACCTTCTCTCGTGACAGCCTACAAATCTTAGGTAGGGTCCATCATAGAATGTGGTGTTTCAATCTTCAATCGTTGTCAAAAGATGGACATGAATGTCCGTAAAAGTGTTCAGAATAACTTTACCCGTAAGCTTTTTCTGAATTCTTGTGGTCTGAGTTATGACAATATTCCGAGTGGGTCTGACAGGGCTAAGATGCTTGGTTTCTTTAGCCTTCAGACTAGACGAAAGAGGGCAGATTTAGCTGTTTAAAGCTCTGACAGGAAGGCTTTCCATTGACCCAATTGGGTTTTTTGGTGCCATTTTGACAACTGACAGAAGAGGGCATCGCAGACTCTACCTGTCAATCCGAAGGTGGATAATGTGTGGTCAAGTTTCCTCATTTACAGGAGCATCAAGAAGCTCAACATCCTGCTTTCTGAGAATAAGAACATTGTTAACGTGTCACTGTCTTCTTTCAGACGTCTAATTGCACTAAGGTTTCGTTAGGCTTGTTCCTTTTTGTTTCTTTCGTTGCTCCTTCACCCAGCTCTTTATACCTAATTTAACGTGTTATTGTTACACTCTTACTCGTGTGATTATGGTTCAGCTTTGTAATAAATAAATAAATAAATAAATAAATAAATAAATAAATAAATAAATAAATAAATAAATAAATAAATAAATAAATAAAGGGATGGACGTGCGACATTTCTGATTGACCGTATGCAAATGCAAAGGTGATGCAGTGGAGAGGAGAATGGAGGCGACCTGATATGGGAATGCAATGATGCAATGACGGAATCCGAATGCGATAAGCCGTAGAAACCCTTCCTTGTGAGCTGTCCATCAAACTTCACGTCAATGCACTCGTCATAGGACGGACACTGAGCTTTCAACGTCGAAGCCTGGACGTCGAAGCTCAAGCATTCACATGGACCACTTGTGACTCGGTGACAGTGAGCGCCGTTTTCCCAGAAGATTAGATCGGATTCAAATCTCGGAGAAAGTCGACCGAGATTTCATTAGAAGATTAGCTCCCAAGATCTATGGAAGTGAAAAGGTGTTGACCTATTATGACATTCTGTTCCAATGAGTGCAATCTTACCGAGAAAAGGTCTGGACGAATGTCCGAACGCCAAAGGAAGGTGAATACGAGCATATAGATGGGGCAATTTTTTTCCACTCTGCATATTCGATTATTGGAAGGTACATACTGCCTTGGATATTATACGATTCCATAGTATCGTCGAGAGATCCTTTCTTTACCATTCAAATAGAAGTAAAGACCACTGCAGCAAAGTTTCAGATTCAGAATTTTAAGACCAGTTTCAGAATTTTTGTATTTTTTCTGCATATTCGATAACTGGAAGGTATTGCCTTTGATATTGCACGACTCGAAGTAAATTTTCAAGAGCCCTAACACGACTGATTCAATGACTTTGCAGGAATGGATCACACTTTTCTACTACTCTTAGAATAGAAAATCTTGCTGCGGTGTTCAACTTGGCCACTCAGACATAGAACTTAAATCCTCTCCTAGTTGATTTTACTCTTCTACTCTTGGTCACTGGCACAATAGGAATAATAAAAAAAATAAATGATGGCGTTAATCAATCCTCTTTGGGATGCGCCACGCATTCTACTTCTACGGGATATCGTGGAGGCGTGTTGAATGCGTATTTGGCCATACAATGACTTGCGGTGGCCAGCCGATGCACAAGTCAGTGCTTTATCCTTCCTATCCTGATACCAATTCACCAACCCCGGAGGGATGGAAGGCTTGGTTGGCCTGGGCGGGGAATCCGAACCAAGAACCTGGTATCGGTTGCAGGCGACAGCCGGCGCCTCCTCCGACTGCGCTCCACGCGCCCACACTAGAAAACCACCGAAATGTTTTGAAAATTTCTTGGCGAAAATTTTTAACATTTTTCACGACTACATCTGCTAATTTCCTTCTGTCCTCTGGATTATACAAGCCGTGTTGTTTGCTTTTTTAAAAGCAGGCCAAATCCGAAATCTATGATTTCGTTGCTTATAGCGACTTACAAGCGAATTCTCCGAGCAGTTACCCAACACGTTTTGAGGTGATCAGTAGAATACTTTGACAAGGATTAATGGTCTAGAATCAAAAGTCAATGCATAATGGGGATTACTTTACGACTAGAGGCCTTCAGAGGAGCACAAGGAGCGCGACCAGTAGATAGTGGTAGTCGTTGCAAAGACAGGAAGGCGGTCGAATTGCAAGGTCGATCTGCCAATGATCGGATGAAGAAGAGCGACCGAAGCGTTGGAATTGAGGTTAGCGCTGGAGTGCCGTTCAGACAAAGAAACACGACGGACAATTTAGGCCTATTTGTATGGCCGGAAGAATACGTTTTGCGCCCGTACATACACGTTATCGTGTACCGCCGCAAAACGGCATACGGAGGTGAGTAGTTGCCTGTAGGTGTGGAGCAATTCTTCGGACAACAGCCAAGACAGATTCAATCGGTAGGCAAAAAATCGACGAACTGAAAATGCAGCAGTGAGACCACTACAACGGCAAAGTGATGGAAGGAGATGTTGGATGTAAATGTAAAGGCTAAGCGAACGAACGTACAAAGCCGATTGACCCAGACTAAAGTAGCGTAATCGATTCTTATTGGACTGCCGATCGGGAATGACTACAGGACAGGAATTATGTATAATGCAGAGCCGAAGTTTCTCACGATCTCTTCGATTTATGACGGTCGGGGTACTGCTTAGCATAACAAACCTTCAAAACCGTTTACCATATCCATTTGATCGTTTCACCTGGGTAGGGCTTGAGACCAGGCAGAGTGCAGGAGCTCACCAAGACTGAAACTGCGAGGACGGTCCTTCCATATTGGAAACGTCATGCATTTTCTGTTTTCAACGAAGATGACACTGAAGGCAAACTGTTTTTTGCCTGGCTGAAGTCTCGTGGATGGAAAACATGAAGAAGTAGCGGTAGCTGGTTCGTGCTGCGGCATCGCTAACATCTGCTTCTTTATCGCTTCACGTTCGAGCATTTTTTAACATTTCAAGTGTTAAATAGTTTGCGAAATCGATATTTCATCCATATTTAGGCTGCATGACAGCATCAAAATTACCACACCAGGCACAGGTTGTGTAAAGAGGTACATGTATTGAATAATTGTGATGTTTTCGCTATCTCATTCATAATGAGAGAAGTTTTCAATATTGTTCACACTTAAAGAGTAACTACTGCTATTTAAGGTGAACGAGTACTACCTGCCTTGCTGATCTGATCGTGAATAAGAACATGGACTAGCTGGAGCGGCTCTATCAAGTGGGGCAAACGATAACTCAGGTTTTAAAAGAAATTATTGTCCAGTTACTAATGAACCGGCGGTGCTTCATTCTGTAGTCCAATTTTGTCGTTGGAATAGCAGAGATCAACTATGTAGTGAAGGCAGAGTTTTTGTCGTGCAAACTCATGCCACTCATGCAAACTGATGGGGTAAATCGGAAACATCACCTGTATCACCTGCATCACCTGTCGTCCCGTGATCATCGAATTGCTCGAGCTGGTGCCAACAGCGTCTCCATTCGTCCCTGTCGCGTGCCAGAGTGGTCCAATGGATCCTCCTCGCTCGAGGGACACGAAGAGCGTCATATCAGTCGTTCAGGGCTTTCACGAAGAAGTCCGACCAACGCGTTGGTGGGCGTCCTGGTGTTCTTTTGACATCCCGCGGAATCCAGCCGGTGATGGCTCTCGTCCAGCGGGTGTCTGCGAAGCGCATTACGTGACCGGCCCACCTAATTTTCGACAACTTGGCCCACGCGACAGCGTCTCTGATCTTCGAACGTCGGCGAAGCTCGGAACTCCGGAGGCCTTCTCTCACTTGCGTGAGTCGTGTCACTCCGAGCATCGTCCTCTCCATTCCACGCTGCGCAACGCTGATCGCGTGTTCATCCTGCTTTCGTATAGCCCAGGTCGTATAAATCGGAAACATGAACCAAATTATTAGAACACTTGAGCCCGAAACGAATATTTACACGAATGCGCATCAGGATGAGTTAATATCGGCTCATAAATTACGAAGCTAACGCTTTGTTCAAGTAGCCTAACTCAGGCTTACCAATTTTTATGCCACTAGGAGTTGTATTGAATCCGCATCCATCTGGCATGCATTCCACCTTTATCCATCTTGGGATTAAATACGGTCAGGGATCTACGTGGGTAAATCGTTGTCACTAAGACGAATTATTTATGAGCAAAACCTTGTTTTTAGAATTGTTGATGATCACTTGGATATTGATAAAAATGAACTTTTCACTTTTCCTCATTCAACGGGATTATAATAGGGCACAATCTTAGAATTCAACCGGAAAAACCGCACTCAAAAAAGAATTCAAGAATCTTTTCGTCTCGTGTTGTGAAAATCTGGAACGAGCTTCCTGCATCAATCCTTGACTCTTCACCAAAAACATTCATCTACATGTTAGAATTTTCTTAAACAGAAAGGATATTTGTGAATTTAACTGCAAAACAATTTTTGTAAGTGCAGACAATATTTTGGTTGAATATTCAGTAACTTTTTCAGTGAATAAATTACTAAATCTATTTGTGAAATGAGCGCTTTTTTCATCTGCAAATTTTCGAAAAGATCACATTTGCGATTATTTAAAAAGCCAATTTTTGCTGCAAACTTTTGAGTAAACTCTTTTTGTATTACTTTTAGCTCGATGAATGTTCTATGTTCTAAGTCTCTAAAGCATTTTGTTGGTTACTGAAGAGGAGCCGCTACCATTCTTTTATTGCTTCTGTTTTTATCAACTATCTTTTCTTCATTTTATTTTCTGCACAGTTCTTGTTTCTCATTCCTTTTTTTCGAATTTGGAGCACGTCTTCTTGACGTATACAATAATAAATAAATAAATAAATAACAATAAGTAAATAAATATTGTCACAAACACAACAGGAGACGATGAGCTGCACCATTCTCCTCTGTTTTCGGAGAATAATGCCACAGTCAACACTAGCATGAACGTGACTGTCGGTAGAAAGCGAATGTTAACTGAAACACCAACACCAATGTCACAGTGATTTTTCCGAACTGCATCCGATAGTAAAACTAGTGAGTCCTAATTCCTGATCTCGGTTTGGGATACTAAATTCATAGTGAATTCCTGTGATCCTGGAGGCAATGAGCTTATAAAATTTCGTCGATCTCACTCGTCTATGCTCAAAGTGAATGTTGAATATCAGGAACAGATTCGCCAACATCTGACGTGAGTATAGAGAACTGTGACCAAGAAATTTGTTGTACATTTCCGCTCTAGGAAGTCGTGAATGAAAAATCCATTGTACTAAGTTGGGCGGAAATCCTGGCGGTCTTCACTGATCCACTTCAAGCGATCATAACTTTCTTCTTGTTCACCGGATGCAGTCCACAAAAGCACCACGCGAATTAGCGCATCTTTCCAATGCAATGCTGCTTGGCTAATTCCGTCAACGAAAAAAACTGGGTGGACAGTATGCGACAAATTTTTAAAAGGATCGTGATTTGCGAGGGTTCTATCTCTACCTATCAGCGAGGAAGTTCCGAAAGTGATTGAAAAGGTGATAGTCGGTAGGCGCAAGGTCTGCTGAGTACGCCGAATGAGGCAGAACTTCAACTGCTAGTTCTTTTAATTTTCGCATGATGATTTGAGAAACGTGTGGATGGGCGTTGTCGTGTAGAAGAATGAGACCTCTTCTGCTGACCAGTGCCGACTGAAGCTCACACAATTTTCAGTTGATCTCCTCGATTTCGTCACAGTTGGGCTCTGCTGTAGCTTAGTTCAGCCTGGTTACAGAATGTTGTAGTGAATCACGCCAGCCGCCGACCACCACACTGTTACTAGAGTCTTTTTTGATTCGATTTCCGTTTGCGAACGCCGATCGCTGACAAGATCCGAGAAGCTCGCTCACTGTGGTACGGCACGTTCTGCGTGGAAAGGAAGACAGCGTCCGTAAGATAGGTCTTGAGTTGGAAGTGTGTGGAATTCACCTACATAAAGGGTAGAGGGCGCAGAGGAGGCCCGAAGCAGCGGCTGATACGTTACACAAGGACTTTAAAGTAGCTGATGTCCACCCTAATCTAGCACGGGATCGGGAAAGATAGCGATGTGGCACCAGAAGAGCGGAACCCGCCATGGAGCAGGAAAAACGCTGAAGAAGAAGAAAAAGTAAGAGAAAAAGAAGAAAAAAGAAGAATTTCCGCTTGCGAGCGCCTGGGGTTCGTTGACATCAATCCACTGTCCTGATCGCCTTCGGTTATCGTACATAATCTACTTTTCACCACATGTGACGACTCGATCCAGAAATGGGTCGTTTTGATTCCAGAGAAGTAACAGATTTCGAAACGCGACAATTTTCGGCGATCGCTCAGTTCTTTCGAGCTCTTTCACCTTTCCGAGGCGTTTCAACCCATCAGCAAACAGCAGCTTTACTGCCTTCTAAACCTTCCGTAATCTCGTGGACTGTTTGCAGTGGATTAGCTTTCAAGAAGGCCCTTCGTGGTCCTGGATTGCTGTAGGTCCGCCGCTGGGTGCTCCTTCAAGAATAAAATCTCCAGAACGAAATTTTTCGAACCACCGTTGCACGGTCTACAGGAAGTCGCCCTATTACCCAAAATAGCACCAAGCTTAAGATCCTAAAGGAAATCATTAGATGTCTCGGCAATAATTTGTCATCCTTCATTTACGACCCGAGGGCTAGAAGTCAGGGTCGATCTCTAACGCAAGAAAATGACAAGGAAATGAAGAATGTTGCATTTAGTTAGTTTTTTCCATGACGCTTTGTTGCTAAGCAGCAGGAGCAGGTTGTTCAAGGAGATGGCATTTCCAAGAGTAACAAATAGGGGATTAGACGAGTAAGCAAGACGTAAATCGCAATGAAGAGTTGTATCAATATTGGCTAAGCTGAAGAAGCCAGTTACAGGCCAAAAATTCATCGAGAGTCGGAGCAGCGGTTGAGAAAGGTTTGGACAGGAGCAGTAAATATCGGGAAGAGCAATAAAGCAAAACCAGACGCCACGCTGTTAGATGTTTTACTGTAAACCCTGGAGGCACTCATGCTTCTACAACGCTGGTAGCAACGGTATCACTCATCGAAATTTGGCGGCGCTCACCTCTGATAGCGGGCTGAGTCCTTCAGCACACATTGCTCTGCAGCTACATAAAGCGATAAATTATCATCGCACCTTTGAGAACTTGGCGGCGGCAAACCCAGAACAGTGAAGCGGAACAGGGAGGATAGGAGCGGTCTCAGTGAATGCACGCAATTTTCACTTCAAACTTGGCACTTTTCATTTTACTAATTTATTTGCTTTGCACATCGGAAACCTTTTCAACAAAGCAGCGCAGAAGAACATAGGAGAAAGTAATTGCAAGCACATGGAAAACGAAACAAGCAACAAGAATCAATCAAGAAGGGATATTACTAAGCTCTCCAATGAAGGTACCGGCCCACAAGTCTTTTATACTGTCTTAGAAAGTTCTGTCAGATCTGTTTCTTAGATTGCTTCAAAAATTCAGAGTCGGTAATTAAAAAAAACTAAGGGCGAATACTGTTTTTTGATCTGGGAAATTGGATTTTCCACTAGCCACCTTTTGGGTTTCATGTTGCAAAAGATGTCATATGTAGGATCTAGAGACCTATAGAAACCGCACAGTAAGTCACGCGTCTTCCCTTGTGAAAGTATTCCAACAAACTAAGATCCTGAAATTTGAATCAAAATTCGAAACCTAATCGCCGAAAGTAATGAGGTCAAGTATCTCACACCTGACGCCTATTAAACTGACAAATATTCACTTCTCAACAGAACGGCAAACACTTGGAAAGAGTATAAAGTAGCTGTCACTTTATAATGAGTAAAGAGTATTACCCGAATTTTGTGGTACCGATTCACTGAATGCTCAGATCCTTCTGACCTGCTAAACTACAAAGAGCGCTTGCTTTCCTTACTCTGCCTACTATGTGGAAGACTACGGGCGGATTTGACGCTTTGCTATCGCATTCTGAAAAGAGAGGTTAACCGGCCTTCAAGCAAATACTGGATATTCAGGCCATGCAGCCCTAGAATAACTTCAATAACCAACATAAGAACACCCATAAATTTTTTTTCTGCTGTCGTCAATTCGTTTTTCTACCTCTGCGCAGAACCTGTAAGCACTCTACCGGCAGAAGTGTTTCAGACGAGATCAGCGAAGGCGCAATCTAGTGAGTTGAGCTCTTTCCCACTCACTTAGAATAGAATATTTTTGGTGAAAAGTGGATTGTTACAGGCACAATAGTTGCTGCTATGTTTCTGACTGAATATCTAGAGCAATAATTATGTCTGCGACTCGAAAAATGAAAGAAACCCAGCCAAAATCTGATATCGATAGGCAAAACATATCCAACACCTTAATTACGAAGCCTCTGGCTTGTATGGTGCTTCTCGATCCATCACTCGCAAACAATAAGACTCGTAATTCGTAGCAGGAAAGCTCATCAATCTTTTCAATGGTCACCTATTTCTTAAACTTATGATAAATTAGATTCACTGCGAAATCATTTTCTGGTGCTCACCTACATATATAATCGTTCCTGCTATGTATTCTGCTACGTCTACATATAATCCTTTCGATAATGTATGGTTTCAAACATAACGTCGGCACAGAAGCATAGAAACATCAAAGTCATCGTCATCCTTATCATGGTGTCTCCTCCATACCAAAGTCACCGTTCTCCATATTTGCCAATAGTCAGCTTTTTTTGCTGCGGCGTTACGATTCAGTATTAGGCTGTCGCAAAATTATTCTCAGTCTCGAGGTATGTATAATTAAATAATTTTTTTACACTAAATCATTCCATCTCAGGGAAAGCCACACACACACCTTGCGATAGTTTTTTTCCTGCCCTTTCAACAAACATACGTGGAAGCCGCTCTAATTCTTCCAGCCGACCTTTACCAGGGTTCCGTAAAATGATGAATAGTCGCGACTATCGAGTGATCATGCCTTACGAATTTAAACTGGGGTATTCTGCGGCATGGGCATCCGGTAACCTTAGCAGCGCTTTTGGGACGGACAGTCCTCGCGTACGAACGGTGAGGCTCTGCTTCGAAAAATTCGCTTCTAGCGATGAAGAAATACAGGGTCGCGGGCGCAGGTTGTCGCTTGACCACGAAGTTTTGAGGAGAGCCATAGAGGGAAATTCGAATACAAATACACGTACGTTAGCAGAGGACCTTTGCGCACATCATAGTATGGTAGCAAGACATTCGGCGAGAATCGGCAAGGTGGAGAAGATGTCGAAGTGGGCACTTCATCAGCAAATTAATGAGGAGCGTGTGGCACGATTCGACACCTGCTCCAACCTGCTAGTTCGCTTCAGAAAATCAGTCTTTTTTAAGCCGTGTTATAGCTGTAGATGAAAAATGGGACCGTGGAGATAGCAGGAAGTGGGGATTTGTCTGGGCAAATAAACATGCTCCTTCAACACCTTTCCTAAACTCGACCTTCATCTTAAAAAAGTAATACCCACTATTGTAAATTGGTATTGTAAATTTGCAGCTTACAGCTTTATGCAAACTAGTCAGAGAGTCACAGCATAGTCTTACTGTTGTGATTTAGACTAAATGTGTGAGAAGTTGCAAAAATTGTTGCCAGCAGGACAACGAAAAGGAATACACCTCACAAATCACTCGGTGAAGATTGACCCGTTTAGGTATTGAAGTTCTCCCTCACCCACCATATTCTCCCGTTTTCCTCACTGACTATCACTTTTTCCGTGCTCTTGATTCTCATTCACGCCAGAGACAATGCACTCATTCGGCCGATATTGAATGTGCCCTCCTTGATTTCGTTAATTCCTGTGATCTCAGTTTTATTGTAAAGGATCAGATTCATTGTTCAGCTGAGTTACTGCAGTCGCGGCCGTTTCGGCGATTAGTTCTGCGGCAGCGCAATATTTTTTGCATGTGAGAGAAGAATCAAATCGAAAAGCACTTAACGCCGCTAACTGTTTTGTTCTTCTTTCATTAAGTTCGCTTTTTTGTAAAGAAAGAAAAAAAAGACAAAGAAGTGCAATAAACAAATAAATAAGTAAATAAATAAGTAAATATAAAAGAGAAATGCTTAAGAGAAATGTCTGTTGCCTAAGACAATCTTTGGCACAAGAACGCCATAGATTATGCGACGATTGGATCGCATATCCACGGAAACCTGCATTTCACTATCCAGAATGCGACGCTGACGTCGAAATAAACTAGAACATACGCGAACAGTTATGAGATCACGGCGGTATTCATGATTTTTTACTGCACATTGTATGTATGCTGAGGTTGTTTTAATCGAGAGGCTTCTTCCGTAATCGGGATATAACGTGCCTACTGTTTTTTCATGTTTATTTCAAGTCACGAATTCTGACTTACATAGTTGAAATAATGTTGAATGAACAAAATTGTTGCTCAAAATAGAAGCAAAGCTTAAAAAATCGCACATTCTCTCATGACAAGGCTTCATACTCATGACATTTGCATCGCCAAGCAAGAAAACTTCGCGACGTAAAGGACAACGGAAGAAACGTTTTCGCTGTCATATTCACGGCTCGGTTCCCTTCCCATTACTTCAAAATCTACCATAAAACGTCGGTACATTAGCGGTACAAGTGTTTTATGACCATTCCAGAAGTGATAGTAATGATACGCCCTGAAATGTCACGAGACAAAGCGAAGCAAAGCAGCCCTTACCTCTAAACCTCAACATTTGCTCACCAGTAAGAAGACTTTACCTACGGAGATAGAATTGTAGGCATGAGGCATTACTAGGCGATTCAGGGCAGAGATCAAGACACGAAATGGAAGAGGTTGTTTGCTGAGTGAATCGAATCCACCTCTTCTACTACATCACCCAAGAGCTCTCCAGAAATTCTGCCCAAACATGCAGTACAAACTGGTACAGGAAAAGACCCCTCATCTATACGATACCGTTGACATAGCCCCTTCTCGATATGCTTTCAGAATCGCCCTAAAGAACGCCTAGTTATAAAGTCGTTTTCAAAACTGAATGAGATTGTAACTGCAGCACCGGACCTCCTCATCTTCAAAAAAATCAAGATTACCTCTTAATGATAAATTTCGGTACTAGAGCAATTTGCTATATAGGAACTTTAAGTTTCAAAATTTTTCGGGAAAGCTTTTATCGTGGCAGTAGCCATTGCAATACGCTTCAAACAACGCTCTGGGCGTATGTGCAAACAAAATTACAATGCAAATCATCATCAAATAATCGCAGAAGGTATAAAAAACCTGTTCGAAGAGAATATCAATACCTATCAACTAAACCCGCGGCGTTGACGGCGGAATGTCCCTTGTCAATAATGAAATGAGTCATGGACAATCACCTGCGAGAATGCAGAAACATTTCGGTTGTGCTTCCCAGCGGATGGTCCCACGATAAAGATAAAAAGGATAAAATAAGGCACTAAGCATCCCAAATTTGAAATGCGTGGCGCATTCCTGTTCAACGGGATGTCGAAGAAGCATTTTGAATGCGACTTTCGCCCGTGCAGTGCCCACTTGTGGTCTTCCGATGAGCTAGACTGTGTGTTATCCTTTTCGGAGAAGTCTCGTATCAACTTATCGACCCTGAAGTGATGGCGAATTGCTTAGCCGGGCGAGACTTGAACTATGAACCTTGATTTGGAGTGCAAACGACAGCCGGCGCCTCCAACTGCGCTACCATGCGTCTATGTGTTACAGAGTTATCGTTTTTTTTTGTAGTTGATGACGATGTTTACAGTGTTATTTTTATTGAAAATAGGTGATATGGTTGTGTAACCTTTGAAAAAGTCGCTCATTACCTGGAAAAAGAAATGAGTTTCTATATCGAGCTTCGACAACTGCTCTATTTGCGCACTGTTTGTTAATGGTAACGTGTTAATAACGCGTAATACATATTTCATAGCCAGGAGCGTGGTAGCGCATTCGGAAGAGCCGTCGTTTGCCGCCTGCATTCGGTGCCACATTAATGGCTCGAGTTTCTCACCCAGGTCACCAAGCTTTCCATCCCTCTGTTGTTGGTGAATTGGTCCTTGTCCCGTCTGGAAGGTACAAGACACTGGCTTCTTGATCGGCTGACCACCACAAATGTAGAAATGTACAAATACGCATTCAAATTGCCTCTACAACATGCCGTAGAAGAAGAACATGTGGCGCATCGCAGTGAGGATTTAATATACGCCACAATTTATCCTCATCCACTAAGTCATAAAGTTTAGACGTGCAGAAAACCGTAATACGTGTGCTTCGAAAAAGGCGATGTTCTCAGTAATTTAAAAATGTTAGAACAGATACACAGATACATATTCAGTAAGAAATACAGATAAACACAGATTGAATACATTAGGCTGGCAACTAGATTCGTGGACTCGCAAGCACCTTCAAGAAAAGTGTTTTTTGAGAAATAGCAAATTTCAATCAATGTAGGATCCCTTGTAACGCAGGACTGCTTCCCATTTATCAGCCAGCTGGTCCATCCCACAGCTGTAGAATTCTTCTGCTTTTGAGGCCAAGAATCCTTGGAGGTGCATTTTGACCAGGTCCACATTAATAAATCGTCTTCCAACCAAGAAGTGCTGCAGTGCAGCTAAAAAAGTTGCCATCACTCGGCGCACAGTCTGGAGTTCAGCCAGCGCACAGCAATGTTGAGAAGAATACATGTCACCACCAATACTGAAACAGCTCTTGATGATCTCCCAGGAGTTGACGACTTCTTGACTTCTTGACATCATCAAACGGAGAGCGCTCTGCGAACTGTACTCTTCAAAAAAATCGAAGACCTTGGCTGGGAGCATCTAACTCATCCACCTTACAGCTCAGACTGTGTACCGAATGATTACCACTCTTTGGTTCGGTGCAACTCTTCTTGACTGGAAGACGATTTATTAATGTGGACCAGGTCAAAATGCACCTCCATGGATTGCTGGCCAGAAAAGCGCAATAATTCTATGGCCGTGGGATAGACCAACTACCTGATAAGGGGGACGCACTTCTGCGTTCCAAGGAATCTTACTTTGATTAAAGATTATCATTTGTTATTTGTTAATAAACACTTTTGTTGAAGATTCTTGAGAGTCCTCAAGTTTAGTTGCCAACCTAATAGATTAAATACAGATAAACAATACATATTTAGTAAGGGGCGCGTGTAGCGCAGTCGGAGGAGGCGCCGACTGTCGCTTGCACCCGATACCAGGTTCCTGGTACGGATTTCCCGTCCAGGCTAACCAAGCCTTCTATCCCTCAGGGGTTGGTGAATTGGTACCAGACTCGTCTGGGAAGGATAGAGCGCTGACTTGTTCATCGACTGCCCACCGCAAGTCATTGTATGGCCAAATACGCATTCAAATCGCCTCGACGATATCCCGTAGAAGTAGAATGCGTGGTGCACCCCAAAAAAGGGATTGAATAACGCCACTCTTTATCCTTTATCCTTTATTTAGTAAGGGCAATTTACCTTGTAAATAATACAACACATTGGGTGATTAGAGATTAAGATTTAGTGCACTAGTATATCATTAGCATGCGAAAACTAGCAGAGCCATTCTTACACTCCAATATGTAGAACCGCGGTGCCGAAACGAAACCTCCCAACGGGAGGATATCGTGCCCTGCTTGAAAACTAACCTGCTGAATATTACGAGAGCAACAACACAAAATGTCGGACAAGGTGCTAGGCTAGGATGGGGAAATCGATCAGAATTTTATGCGACCTGTTCAATGAGATTCCGCCCTTAAGTCGAAAATAACAGCCACCCGATTGAATATGAAAACGTCGAGGAATCATCGTTTTCATAGCTGCGGAGATTTTTGTTGGTGGGCCCCCTGTACAAAACCGGTTACCTGAGCAGATTAGCCATGGCGCGAATGCAGCATTACATTACGTGGGATAAATTCGCAATGCTGCGTGTGGAGCAGGTCGTCAATCAGCTCTTTTAGTGTGCCACGCATTCCACCTCTAGAGGATGCCGCGGAGGCGATTTGAATGCGTATTCGGCCTATACAATGACTTGCGGCGGCAAGGTAAACAAGTTGATGTTTTATGCTTCCTAAATAATTGTGGTACAAAAAAACAGCTGTCTTATTTCCCACGCAGAACGTGGCCGTACCATCGTAAGCGAGCTTCGCGCATCTTGTCGCCTAGCTGCGCGACACCGAACTTCTGCCGAATGGCATTGTTTCGGATGCGTTCCATAGGCCTTGAGTTGGAGGTGTCAGGAAAGCGGCCTAGAGGACGCCCGAAGCAGCGTTAGTCTGACACGTTACATAGGGACTTGAAGGTTGCTGGTGTCCATCCTGATCTAGCGCTAGATCGGGAAAGGTGGCGTCATGACACCAGAATAGCGGACCCAGCTACGAGGCGGGCCTCATGACACCAGAATAGCGGACCCAGCTACGAGGCGGGCCAGACGCTGAAGAAGAAGAAGAAGAGGAAGAAGAGGAAGAAACAGCGACCGGGGAGATGGAAGGCTTATTCGGCTGGATTGAAAACCAGAATAAAAGCTCTGTTCCGAGTGCGTCCTCCTGCGCTTGCGTTGCCAAGCGCTCATTTCGTTGGATTTGGGAACAAGTTATAGGCATCACACCATGCACGCCGAATTACTGTGTAGCGAGCGATGTGGCGCAACCCCTTGTAGTCCTCCATGAGCCGTGTTCCTGTTGCGAGTGGGTCTAGTCCCCCACGCTATAGGCCGACTTTAGAACGACAAAGTACAAACAAAAAGAGGAAATTCGATGTGATGCGACATATGCCTGGTAGATGTGCCACGAACTGTACTTCTAAGTCACATCGGGCAGGTGGTTTGAAGGAATTGACTTTTACGTCTTTGTGTTGTACAATGTTCTGCGATGGTAGACAAGTAGTATGTTTGTTACTGGTGACGAGCCTTGTGTCCTTATCAGGGAATGGTTTAAGTTCGCGTAAACCTTTTAATAGTGACCCTGGTCATTTAAAAGTGCTTCAAAGACTGACTACATATATATATTTAGGTCCAAATCGCTCAGATTAACTTCCGAGAGAGTTCTTGGCGGTATATTTCAGTTGTTGGAGCGCTAACGGTAACAACTATAAGAAATAAATGTTGTAACATGAGGGTTATGCGAGAAAAGCGGAACACAGAATGGGGAACGGAAAGGCTTAGAAGTGAGCGGACATCGGAATGCGAAACACGGAAACGGAAGCAACACAAGACTTGTTACTTTATTCAATCTCTTAGAAATACGTCCAAAATGGTGGCTATGACAACAATAGCGCTATTGAAGGACAATGGAGCATGGGTTCTTTCCCAGCAACATATAACAATAAATGATCTTTGTATTCGCATCATTATTACTGTAACTTTTCAAATATAACTAGTGGCGCAAGTCGAAATTTATGCAAAATCTTACCGCAAGTAGGAAGAAAATATTTAAACGCAAAGAAGCTAGGATTTTCTGACAAACAAGAAACCAGACACTTCGCCAATCATAACACTTAATCCTTCCTACCGAACGTTCCTCACGGAAAGCCCTTTTAGCAACTATGATTGCTTATAGAAATCTGAGCTAGAATTGGTGTTACAAGCCAGACCTAGGATTAATAGAGAAACTATAGATATGAAGGCTCAGGTTTAACTCCGACGAATGCCATGAACATGAAGCCTTATTATGGAAGAATCTACGGTTTTTTAAGCCTTGCTTATTTTTCGAACAACAATTTTATTCATATAACATTATTTATTTGCTTTAAGTCAGAATTATGTTGTTGAACAATTGCGTCGCGTGCAGCCGTGTTTCCCGTGACCCTTTATAATTTGGGATTTTTTTATCGTTTACACGTTTCTCCTTTCACTTCTGTTCACATATCTTTCTGTGCTGTTAAATCCGTCGCTGACGCCTTACTAAATTCTCGTTAATCTACGTTTATTTGACTCTTTTACTTTTTTCACTATCGTTTTGTTTGCCGGTTCCTCCATTATTCAATGTTCCTATCACAGGTAGTTCAAGGTTCAAATGCCACCGAAATCTCAGCTAGCCGCTACTAAAAGAGCTACGAGAGGTGTGAGCCTTTCTTGCTTCACCCAAGTTGGAGCACAAGCTCTTGAGGGCGATGATGAATTTGCCGGATAGTCAGGCATTGGTGTTCGGATCACCAGTGGTTACGGGACCCCTAACTATTCTTCCCTTCATAACGACGTCCTTATAAAGGCTATAAGTGAGTTCAGTTTCTGCCGTAACAGTTGCATCTTGGCCGGAGACTTTAATCTTCCACACCTTGAAACCTTCCTCAATTGCCCTGTGGGGACACCTGCTGTAAGAACTTCAGTAATCTTTCCACTTCTCATAGGTTTAATCAATGGATCGATTTTCCAGCCAGACTCAATTCGTACTCCTACCTTATTCTCACTAATGACTGGGCTCTCACTCCTAGGTTCTGTGACTGATTCTCACTCCTAGGTTCTGTGACTACCTGTCCTTCCATAGGATCTAGCGACCACTACTAACGTTTACAATGTCTATCGTCAAGAAGCCTATGTCAGTACAGCGTATAGGGGCTCTGTCAAGGGTATTACGTTGGCATTCGAGCTTACCTGGCTCAAGTTGATTGGCTTAAGGCCGCCACAGACTTCTGCGGCGCCGCTCGACGGCGCCGCTCAGCGGCGCCGCTCCAGCGTCTGTCTGTCTGCGCTCTGCGCTCTGCCCTTTCGCGGCGGGATCCAGAGCGGAGACGGTCGATGCGGGCGCGCGATCGTCATCGGGGCGCGTTATTGTTAAGCACCAGTCGGTCCCCACTAGAAACAGTACAGTACCTCGCCGTCACCGCTCCCACTGATGATGAGTCAAGCCGCTGAGCGGCGCCGCTCGGCGGTGCCGCCGGCCGGCCACACAGCGCCGAGCGGCGCCGCAGAAGTCTGTGGCGGCCTTTAGTTTTTTAACACTGCTAGCGATATAAATGACATTTATGAAATGTCCTTTACCATTCTTCACCACGCGATTGATTGGTTCATTCCCCTAGGACACAGATCCGTGCTCACCTTCAGGCTAATCTCATTAAAATGTCCGTTAAACTCTCCAACTTAATGATATTAGAGCACTTAGGATAAAGCTGAAACACCCGCCTCCTGTTTCAAAAAAAACTTAAAGGACGTTTAGTTTTTCCTCAAATCTAGAGCCTTCCTCACGTCGCAGCGGAATCTCTTCGGTCTATGTTATACTATCGCACACTCCGAGCAATGCCTAATGACAAGCTCCCACATCGATTCATCGCGCCGCAGGATCGATATGGGAGCTTATCATTAGGCATCACTCGGGATGAGCGATTGTATATAACATAGGCCTTCTGCTCCCTAGCTCTGTCGCGGAGACATCGTTGACATACTTCTCGGATGGAAGTCTTCGGCTTCAACAATCCCGATGGGATATCTTACGCGGTCTTAAAGAACATCATCGTTGAAGTATCAGGACCCTCGAGTTCATTTTCAGTCGCTGTTTCACGCTCGTGTTGTTCCCTCCAGATGGAGGCACTCAATCTCTGCCAAAAAAGCACCCACTTTCGGACCCCAGGAACTTCAGGCCTATTAGCTTTACTTCAATTTTTGACAGCGCCTTCGAAAAGTTATTGAAGAAACACATTGAAGCTCATGTCAACCCACTTAACATCTTAACATTCCTGCCGTTCAACATGGATTTCGACCAGGAACGTTGGTTGAAATCTCATTACTCTCCTGTTTCAATGAGTGGACGAAGGCTTATGATAGTATTAATTCCATTGATGCGGGCTATTTCGATTTATGTGAAGCTTTCAGAAGGTTTCCTTTGAGTTACCGATACTCAAGCTCCATTTTATTGCTCTAAATCCTCGCATTGCTCAGTGGGTAAAGTCCCTTTTATTAAAAAAAAACTTTCCAGGTCCTTGTGGGTATTTCTCTTTATCCATTGCACTCAGTTTCAAGCGAGGTCTCGCAGGGCGGGGCCTCTCGTCCTTATTAATATCTTCACCTCGGACTTGCCGCATACTCTGGCTGAGCAAGAGGTCACCTGTTGCATGTATGGCGATGACAACAAAATTTTTAAAGTTGTTTGAAATAGTGCCTCGGACTATTCCATCCAACTCACTATTAGGTTGGAAAAAAGTCTTTTCATTTTTTTAAAAGATTTATTACTTCACAACTTCAAAGTCAAATCAATTGAGATAATCTCCATTTTGTTCCACTACACTTTTGCAAAGACAGGGTAATTTTCTAATTCATCTCGCGTAAAAGACTGCAGATCTGGAGTAGAACCGTCGCTGAATCCAATTTTTGAGGTCTTCATCGGTTTCAAAATATTTCTCTCCATTTTCTTGCTTGAGAGCATGGAAGAGATGGGAGTCGGTAGGAGCGAGGTCAGGGCTATACGGTGGATGTGTCATTACCTCCCAGACCAGCTCCTTTATTGTTTCCCTTGAGAGTTTTGCAACATGTGGTTTGGCATTGTCATGCAGGATCATCATCTCTGACTTCTCAGGCCTCTTTTCTTGGACAGCCGTGGCCACTTTGTGGAGTTAGCCACTGTATGTGGCAGCAGTAAGTGTCTCTCCAGAGTTTCCCAGTAAATCACTCCTCTAATATCCACCAAACACTCAAGAGAATCTTCCTTTCGTGAACATTGGACTTGAGATCAGGCTTACGGTTCTCTCCTTTTGTACCCACTGTATTTTTCTTCGGAATTTGGCACACAGAACCCAAGACTCATCGCCTATCACAATTCGCTACAGAAACGATTTTCTTCCGTATCTGGACAAAAGAGAAGCACCGATGGAGAGCCGTTGACCTTTCAGAATGTCTGACAGGGCATATGGAATCCAAGCTCCAAATTTCCATGCAAAGCCAAGATTCTTCAGATGAATTCCCACTATTCTATGAGACAATTCGAGCTTCTCTGCCAGTTGGCGTGCCGCTTGCCTACTATCGGCGCGAAGAAGATGTAAGATAGTTCAGTGTCGTCCAACTCTGTTGGCCCTCCTGACCTTGCTTATTCCTCGAGTTAATAATCTCCCTTTAAATACGTTCCGAACCACTCATAACAGGTGCGATGAGTAGTAGATCCCAAGCCATATATGTGGTTAATTTGGTCGGCTGCCTGACCTGCAGTAGATTCTTTAATGAATTCATGAAGAATGCCGTGCCGAAAATGGCCATGAGGTAGATCTGGCGTTGAGTCCGGAAGAATGGGTAGATAAGGAAATAAAAGAAGGGTCTTAACCTAAGTCCGTGTGCGAAAGGTAGACAAGTGTGGTAGGATTACGAAAACAGCTATCAATATTGGCTAGTACGTTTACAGGGAGAACGGTAAAATTTTTTTCGAAGTGTGAAGAGACTTTTTTCCAACCTAATATAAACAGGGTTGTAGAGCGGTCATCTTGCAACGGCATTCCGCTGCCACGTGAGAAACTCCGTGTTCTTCCATTGATAAACATCCCGGACAGCCTCATTATACTTTGTCAGGGTTTTCTCCTGACGTTTTCAAGGAGATGAGGGGCTTATGTATCTCCTTTAACAGTAATCGAACTTCGATTTGCACTACACTAAGTCCATCTCAGGTAAAGGTCATCGCTGAGTCTATAATATTTTCAAGGTTTTGCGTTCATCGGATCAAAACCCTTTACTGAAAGCGTTTAAGTTATGCATTCGCCCCATCCTGTAGAGCACTATTACCATCGATCTTTTGTCCCTTTAAAAAGAAAGATATTCCTGCATTGGAAAGAGTCCTAAATACTTCTGCCCGTAAGCTTTTCCTTCGCTGCTTCAGGCTTCCTTATAGCGAAATTCCTAGCTCTACTGCGAAAACGAGTCCTTGGGCCAAACGCTTCAATCTCCTGATGGCTTTAAGATTTAGATTTTCTGATTCCTTCGTTCCAATAAATTCTCATACTAGAGGAGCAGCTTGAAATTTACAATCTCGTCGGCTAACACAGGCCACGACAAAGTTTTTCTCCTCCAGAGTTCGGTCTGCCTTCAATCGAATTCTTCCTTCTCCTCATTTCTAATTGAATTATAATACGTTTAAAATGCATGTTACTGAGTTTATTATTCAATTTATTTTTGTTCATGGCATTGTTACCTCAGTTTTGTTACTGCCGTTTCTCTGCCTCATTCATTTTGTCACTGGTTTCTTAGTTCAACTTTTGGATTGGTTTTATTGATTTCATGGTGTGTCGGTGTCGACATTCCAGAATAAATTAATAAATAACACGGAACGGAAGTACTAGAAACCGGCCGGAAACAGGAATTCGGGATAAAGAAACGGAAGTTCTGGATACTTCTGCACAACACTACAGAACATGGATCCTCTAACTTTACCGTATTCGCCCGGAATCAGCATACGCGGCTTTCCATCAACATCTTAGAGACCTAAGAGCGCTTAAGACATTAATGGATTTCGTTGCAGTTCTGAGTCACTTACTCAATCTCTCAGTAAGACAGCTTAGGTAAAGCCGGGACGCATCGAGCACAATCAGATAAACTCTTTATAATAATAGGAAATAAATAGCACCAAATTCATAAATCTAATCAAAGGATCACAGCAGCTGATAGTGGGTCAACAACTAGACACAAAGTTTCCTATTATAGATCGCTGAGTTGTTTGAACACTGAAAGTGTATGGAGTAGAGTCGAGTATTGCTTGCAACAGTGTTCATCCTGAAGTGAAATAAATGAAATCGTGCAACAAAAGCGTGTTGTGTGTTTATCAATGTTTCTTGATTGAGCACTACGTGAAACGCAAACGGCACGATCCATCAATGAATAAACGACGCTTGAGCACGCAAAGCAATTGGTGATATACTCTTCATTTCCAGCCCTAGATTTTAAATATGCTTTAGTAAACACCCTAGAGTCAACGTCGACAGAAATAGGGATCGTACAAATACTCTGTAGCCTGATGAGAAAAGCCTCTGCGAAACAGTGCCGCAGATACGAAGTGCCAGTCGCCTCCGTCGACAGTGCGCAGGAAAATCCATTGTAATCGTGTGAAGCGCTCGCTATCTTCTAAGTGCCGCTGTATCGAGTACATGATGATATGTTCGTCATTGGATGCTCTCGTCTCTAAACATCATACTACTATGGGGACGAGTAATCAAATGATGTCGCCTAAATATAGTTCTAGCCAAAATGGGTTTCATAATCCCTGCTGCGATCCAATACTAACTAAGTCCGACGACGAACTTCTCGAAAAGGGGGATGTATGGAATAAAGGTGGAATCTGCCTGGTGAGCCCCGCTTAACCATTAGAGCTTTCCCTGCTCTCTCTCCTTTTTGTTGGTCGTCTTCTTCGTAACTTCGTTGGCCCTTGCCGTTCCCTGTTAGGGACCTACGTATGTCGGACTTATATAAGCGAGGGCAAAATACTGTCTTAGACAGCCTCCTGGACGATCGAAGGACATGCGGCTGAACCCAGAAACACGGCCAGTCCCTTCGACGCCACCCTTCTTCCATCGACCGTTCATCGTCACTCCTTGACCAGTGATTTGCCGTTATATGATGTTGATATGCTTTGTGTTGTGCCGCGTTATTTTCCTGCTTATCGTTTGCCTTGTAATGTATCACAGATAGATGAACGAATTCGAATGAGGCCACGACAAAAGGCCGTGAGATCAAGATTATTATTGCACTTAAGTAGACAGGTATGATGAAATTCAATTTCGCGGGAATGCCTTGCAGAGTTCTCGACTTTAGCAGCATCTGAAAAAGGCAAGCTTCCAAAACCGCAACCGAAGTAGAGCCTGCAACACCTTGGCCACAACTACAACTACTGCGCTGGAATATCAGTAGTCATCATGGCAAGATTCATGAAAGTCGAACTCCGGACAATTCGGCAGATGCTGCCCCTTTCCAAAACACCAGTTGCGTGGGTAAGCGTATTGCGATATAACTGTACTCCATACACACATAAACAGAGGCATACAGTGCACTCTACTGTTTGCTTTTTATTTGAAACAACCCTAGTTGTTTGTGTGTAGCCATAGAAAACATGAAGTGGGAGATAGTAGCTGTCCTTGATGCTATTTATAATATCTAAGCGTGCCAGCATTTCAGATTAGCGTATTGTGATATAACTTTTAGGAAAAATTAGGAAAAATTTCCAATCCCGAGGAACTACATGCTCACCTTAATATTAAAGAAATTAGTTTTAATTGCATTTAAAACCACACTGGTTTTCAATGCGAATGATCAAAGAGAGCATGTGTCGTTTTCAGCTTGTTTAACGACAATGAAAATAGGATATAAGTTGGACTCACATTGCCTCGTATTGCGATCCACTCTGTGATCCATCCCTGTCGCAGAACATCTAAAAAAGTCGAGATGTTTGCTTTCGAAACACACATATGTAAATGCCGCACTAACCGTTCCGAATACGAGCATCATGCTCTGAGCATTGTCGTAATTGTCGAAGCCTGGCATTGTCTGCTCAGTGTGCACTGATCGATTCTTCTGCCATTTGAGGAAGCTCGATGATGTGGTTTTAAGAGCATCGGCTAGACAAATAGTGTGCGAGAGATCACCCTGAAGCGAACTGTTCTGAGCTTCTTGTCTTCTCTATTCTTTACCAACTCTATTTTCTACTTATCGCTTCAACTCTCGAGCACCAACAGCTCTTTCAAAGAAAGAGTGCGCCAACATGTCATGTTTCATCAAAATAAAAAAAAGTGCGTTTGGCCTTCTTCCTAAGAAACGAAACATCCATCTATGGTTTATTTTTGTGCCTTACGCGAAAAATCTGAAACACCATTTTTGAAGTTGTCAAAACTCTAATAAGGCTACTAAATAAAAATAAAACAAATTGAGGACGTGCCTGAAGATCTGGTGCATTTCTGAAGTTTGAGTTCAAGAAAGCTCTGAACGTGCTATCGAAACACTGCCTTTGCTCCGTTTGATCCAGCTGCTGCCAGTACATCTAGGATTCTATATTAGTGTTTCCAATATATAGAAAGCAATCGTAAGCTTAATTTACAAAGAGTTTTACAGGGTGGAACCTAGGAACTGTATGTCGACCAAACAAAAGACCAGGAAACCAACAGCCATGACATAAGAAGGTGGTTGACTATAAAAAATAGGAAGGAACAATGAGAAATAAAAATAATATTGCTAACTATTCTCCACGTCCCACTGTCACAAAACCTGGCCAGTTTCTTTAAAAACTACGAGGAAAGTAATCACTCAGTCCTCGTTTCTAGTATGATCAAATTCCCTCTTCTCAAAAAAAAAATCTGTGGAGTGACCGCCGGCGATCCGCACGCTCTTCGACCGACCGGAAAAACAGGGAAGCTCCAGCGGGGGCGTGGCATGGTCGTGTCCTCAGCCTTTAGCTAGTCATCGGCGCGCATCGATCCGGAATGTGGAGCGGCGGTCGATCCGGCCGCTTCTGGGCTGGCTGGACAAAGGGGGAACTCCGGCGGGGCGGTGGGTTCCCGGCTGGATTCAGGCGATGCGCTACCGCGTGATCCCCGGCGCCGGTGATTGGCGGCGTGGAGCGACACGTCGTGCAAGGCGTCGCTGCCTGGGTCGACCGCCAGTCGATGCCCTGGGCGGGCAAACGGCGGGCCTCCGGCGGGCGGCTCGCGGTTCACAACGCTCGTCAGCGCCCCAATCGATCGCCCGCACGCTTCGCACGCGCGCGTGCGGCTGCTTGATTCGATTTGAGCGCCATGGAGCGGTCGGCGCTCGCAATGCCAACAAAGAGAACAGCAAACCGGGGAGAGGGCTTGGCCCTCTCTTCGGCTTGCTGAGCTTGTCGTTTTTTCCGCAAATGGAGCTAAGCTCGTCGTTTTTTTCGCTTATGAGGCACGTTTGAGGATAGACATGTTCGGTGGGGAGGATCTTCTCGGCTTGAGCTCCAATCTCTTCGTCCTCAATCAGACATCTCCGCTTAGTTCTCTTCTGAGCGTTTGGCGTGGCTCTCTCGGCACTGCTGGTGAAGGGCATCCTGGCAACTTTATTTGGGTGCCTTGCGACAGTTTGTCGTCATTTTCGGACCACCGAATGGCCCGCAGCAAAAAAGAAAAACACTTCTGTGCTCCTCTTCTCATGAA
>OX377201.1:89940807-89985750 GCA_947396885.1 Heligmosomoides polygyrus polygyrus
ATCACTCCTCTAATATCCACCAAACACTCAAGAGAATCTTCCTTTCGTGAACATTGAACTTGAGATCAGGCTTACGGTTCTCTCCTTTTGCATCCACTGTATTTTTCTTCGGAAGTTGGCACACATAACCCAAGACTCATCGCCTATCACAATCCGCTGCAGAAACGATTTTCTTATGTATCTGGACAGAAGAGAAGCAGCGATGGAGAGCCGTTGACCTTTCTGAGTGTCTGTCAGGGCATGTGGAATCTGAGCTCTAAAATTATATGCAAAGCCAAGATTCTTCAGATGGATTCCCACTATTCTATGAGACAATTCGAGCTTCTCTGCCAGTTGGCGTTCGTTTGCTTACTATCGGCGCGAAGAAGATGGAGTAGTTCAGTGTCGTCCAACTCAGTTGGCCCTCCTGACCTTGCTTATTCCTCGAGTAAATAATCTCCCTTTAAAAACGTTCCGAACCACTCATAACAGGCGCGATGAGTAGTAGATCCCAAGCCATATATGTGGTTAATTTGGTCGGAGGCCTGACGTGCCGTAGATTCTTTAACGAATTCTTGAAGAATGCCGCGCCGAAAATGGCCATGAGGTAGATCTGGCGTGCTGTAGATTCTTTAATGAATTCTTGAAGAATATATGTGGTTAATTTGGTCGGAGCCCTGACGTGCTGTAGATTTTTAAATGAATTCTTGAAGAATGCCATGCCGAAAACGGCCATGAGGTAGATCAGGCGTTGAGTCCGGAAGATTGGGTAGATAAGGAAATACAAGAAGGGTCTTAAATAAACGGTCTTAACGGTCTTAAATAAATAAAAACGTTCCGAACCACTCATAACAGGCGCGATGAGTAGTAGATCCCAAGCCATATATGTGGTTAATTTGGTCGGAGGCCTGACGTGCTGTAGATTCTTTAATGAATTCTTGAAGAATGCCGTGCCGAAAATGGCCATGAGGTAGATCTGGCGTTGAGTCCGGAAGATTGGGTAGATAAAGAAATACAAGAAGGGCCTTAACATAAGTCCGTGTGCGAAAGGTAGACAAGTGTGATAGAATTACGAAAACAGCTATCAATATTGACAAAAAATTTTTTCGAAGTGTGAAGAGACTTTTTTCCAACCTAATATAAACAGGGTTGTAGAGCTGTCATCTTGCAACGGCCTTCCGCTGCCAGGTGAGAAACCCCGTGTTCTTCCCATTGGTAAACATCCCAGGCAGCCTCATTATACTTTGTCAAGATTTTCTCCTGACGTTTTCGAGGAGGTGAGGGACTTGGGTATCTCCTTCAACAGTAATCGAACTTCGATTTGCACTATAAGTCCATCTCAGGTAAAGATCATCGCTGAGTCCATAATATTTTCAAGGTTTTGCATTCATCGGATCAAAACCCTTTACTGAAGGTGTTTAAGATATACATTCGCCCCATCCTGTAAAGCACTGTTACCATCGATCTTTTGTCCCCTTAAAAAGAAAGATATTCCTGCATTGGAAAGAGCCCTAAATACTTCTGCCCGTAAGCTTCTCCTTCGCCGCTTCAGGCTTCCTTATAGCGAAATTCCTAGCTCTACTGCGAAAAACAAGTCCTTGGGCCTTCCGTTTTTAGAATGGAGAAGAAAGCGCTTCGATCTCGTTATGGCTTTTAAGATTTCGATTTCTGATTCCTTCGTTCCAATAAATTCTCATTCTAGAGGAGCAGCTTGAAATTTAAAATCTCGTCGGCTAACACAGGCCACGTCAAAGTTTTTCTCCTCCAGAGTTCGGTCTGCCTTCAATCGAATTCTTCGTTCTCCTCATTTTCTCCTAAACGTTCTCAATACGCTTAAAATGCATGTTACTGAGTTTATTTTTCAATTTATTTTTGTTCGTGGCATTGTTACCTCACTTTTGTTACTGCCGTTTCTCTGCCTCATTCGTTTTGTCACTGGTTTCTTGGTTCCACTTTTGGATTGGTTTTATTGATTTCGTTGTGCGTCGTTGTCGACATTCCAGAATAAATGAATAAATAACACGGAACGGAAGTACTAGAAACCGGCCGGAAACAGGAATTCGGGATAAAGAAACGGAAGTTCTAGATACCTCTGCACAACACTACAGAACATGGATCCTTGATTAACTTTACCGTATTCGCCCGGAATCAGCATACGCGGCTTTCCGTCAACATCTTAGAGACCTAAGAGCGCTTAAGACATTAATGGATTTCGTTGCAGTTCTGAGTCACTTACTCAATCTCTCAGCAAGACAGCTTAGGTAAAGCCGGGACGCATCGAACACAATCAGATAAACTCTTTATAATAATAGGAAATAAATAGCACCAAATTCATAAATCTAATCAAGGAATCACAGCAGCTGATAGTGGGTCAACAACTAGACACAAAGTTTCCTATTATAGATCGCAGAGTTGTTTGAACACTGAAAGTGTATGGAGTAGAGTCGAGTATTGCTTGCAACAGTATTCATCCTGAAGTGAAATAAATGAAATCGTGCAACAAAAGCGTGTTGTGTGTTTATCAATGTTTCTTGATTGAGCACTACGTGAAACGCAAACGGCACGATGCGGCAATGAATAATCGACGCTTGAGCACGCAAAGCAATTGGTGATATACTCTTCATTTCCAGCTCTAGTTTTTAAATATGCTTTAGTAAACACCCTAGAGTCAACGTCGACAGAAAAAGGGATCGTACAAATGCTCTGTAGCCTGATCAGAAAAACCTCTGCGAAACAGTGCCGCAGATACGAAGTGCCAGTCGCCTCCGTCGACAGTGCGCAGGAAAATCCATTGTAATCGTGTGAAGCGCTCGCTATCTTCTAAGTGCCGCTGTATCGATTACATGATTATATCTTCGTCATTGGATGCTCTCGTCTCTAAACATCATACTACTATGGGGACGGGTAATCAAATGATGTCGCCTAAATATAGTTCTAGCCAAAATGGGTTTCTTTGATCGCATAATCCCTGCTGCGACCCAATACTAACTAAGTCCGACGACGAACTTCTCGAAAAGGGGGATGTATGGAATAAAGCTGGAATCTGCCTGGTGAGCCCCGCTTGACCATTAGAGCTTTCCCTGCTCTCTCTCCTTTTTGTTGGTCGTCTTCTTCGTAACTTCGTTGGCCCTTGCCGTTCCCTGTTAGGGACCTACGTACGTCGGACGTATATAAGCGAGGGCAAACTACTATCTTAGACAGCCTCCTGGACGATCGAAGGACATGCGGCTGAACCCAGAAACACGGCCAGTCCCTTCGACGCCACCCTTCTTCCATCTACCGTTCATCGTCACTCCTTGACCAGTGATTTGCCGTTATATGATGTTGATATGCTTTGTGTTGTGCCGTGTTATTTTCCTGCTTATCGTTTGCCTTGTGACGTATCACAGATAGATGAACGAATCCGAATGAGGCCACGACAAAAGGCCGTGAGATCAAGATTATTATTGCACTTAAGTAGACAGGTATGATGAAATTCAATTTCGCGGGACTGCCTTGCAAAGTTCTCGACTTTAGCAGCATCTAAAAAAGGCAAGCTTCCAAAACCGCAACCGAAGTAGAGCCTGCAACACCTTGGCCACAACTACAACTACTGCGCTGGAATATCAGTAGTCATCATGGCAAGATTTTTCGAAAGTCGAACTCCGGACAATTCGGCAGATGCTGCCCCTTTCCAAAACACCAGTTGCGTGGGTAAGCGTATTGCGATATAACTGTACTCCATACACACATAAACAGAGCCATACACTGCACTCTACTGTTTGCTTTTTATTCGAAACAACCCTAGTTGTTTGTCTGTAGTCATAGAAAACATGAAGTGGGAGATAGTAGCTGTCCTTGATGCTATTTATAATGTCTGAGCGTGCCAGCATTTCAGATTAGCTGAGTGTTTAGGAAAAATTCACAATTCTGAGGAACCACGTGCTCACCTAAATGTTAAAGAAGCTAGTTTTATGGTTTTTAAAACCACAGTGGTTCGAAATGCGAATGCCCAAAGCGAACATGTATCGTTTTCAGCTTGTTTAACGACAATGAATATAGGATGTAAGTTGGACTCACATTGCCTCGTATTGCGATCCACTCTGTGCTCCATCCCTGTCGCAGAACATCTAAAAAAAAGTCGAGATGTTTGCTTTCGAAACACATATATGTAAATGCCGCACTAACCGTTCCGAATACGAGCATCATGCTCTGAGCATTGTCGTAATTATCGAAGCCTGGCATTGTCTGCTCATTGTGCACTGATCGGTTCTTCTGCCATTTGAGGAAGCTCGACGATGTGGTTTTAAGAGCATCGGCTAGACAAATAGTGTGCGAGAGGTCACCCTGAAGCGAACTGTTCTAAGCTTCTTGTCTTCTCTATTCTTTACCAACTCTACTTTCTACTTATCGCTTCAACTCTCGAGCGCCAACAGCTCTTTCAAAGAAAGAGTGCGCCAACATGTCATATTTCTTCAAAACAAAAAGAAGTGCGCTTGACCTTCTTCCTAAGAAACGAAACATCCATCTATGGTTCATTTTTGTGCCTTACGCGAAAAATGTGAAACACCATTTTTGAAGTTGTCAAAACTCTAATAAGGCTACTAAATAAAAATAAAACAAATTGAGGACGTGCCTGAAGATCTGGTGCATTTCTGAAGTTTGAGTTCAAGAAAGCTCTGAACGTGCTATCGAAACACTGCCTTTGCTCCGTTTGGTCCAGTTGCTGCCAGTACATCTAGGAGTCTATATTAGTGTTTCTAATATACAGAAAGCAATCATAAGCTTAATTTACAAAGAGTTTTACAGGGTGGAACCTAGGAACTGTATGTCGACCAAACAAAAGACCAGGAAACCAACAGCCATGACATAACAAGGTGATTGACTATAAAAAATAGGAAGGAACAATGAGAAATGAAAATAATATTGCTAACTATTCTCCACGTCCCACTGTCACCAAACCTGGCCATTTTCTTTAAAAAGTTCTACGAGGAAAGTAATCATTCAGTCCTCGTTTCTAATATGATCAAATTCCCTCTTCTAAAAAAAAACTGTGGAGTGACCGCCAGCGATCCGCACGCTCTTCGGCCGACCGGAAAAACGGGGAAGCTCCGGCGGGGGCGTGGCATGGGCGTGTCCCCAGCCTTTAGCTAGTCATCGACGCGCATCGATCCGGAATGTGGAGCGGCGGTCGATGCGGCCGCTTCTGGCCCGGCTGGACAAAGGGGGAACTCCGGCGGGGCGGTGGGTTCTCGGCTGGGTTCAGGCGAGCCGCTACCACGGGATCCCCGGCGCCGGTGATTGGCGGCGTGGAGCGACACGTCGTGCAAGGCGTCGCTGCCTGGGTCGACCCCCAGTCGATGCCCTGGGCGGACAAACGGCGGGCCTCCGGCGGACGGCTCGCGGTTCACAACGCTCGTCAGCGCCCCAATCGATCGCCTGCACCCTTCGCACGCGCGCCGCGGCGTGCGGCTGCTTGATTCGATTTGAGCGCCATGGAGCGGTCGGCGCTCGCATTGCCAACAAAGAGCTCAGCAAACCGGGAGAGGGCTTGACCCTCTCTTCGGCTTGCTGAGCTTGTCGTTTTTTCCGCATATGAAGCTGAGCTCGTCGTTTTTTCGCTTATGAGGCACGCATGAGGATAGGCATGTTCGGTGGGGAGGATTTTCTCGGCCTGAGCTCCACTCTCTTCGTCCTCAACCAGACATCTCCGCTTAGTTCTCTTCTGAGCGTTTGGTGTGGCTCTCTCGGCACTGCTGGTGGAGGGCATCCTGGCAACTTTATGTGGTTGCCTTGCGACACTTTGTCGTCATTTTCGGACCACCGAATGGCCCGCAGCAAAAATGAAAAACACTTCTGTGCTCCTCTTCTCATGCACTACAACATCATATAGGTCCCGCTGAGAATGTTTGGGGGAAGTTCATGGGCTTCACTTGTTAGTAAACATCGAGAGGAATTCTAAGGTTGAGACTATTTTAATATTCAATTCACTATGCTGCCAGGTGGAAGTGAAATCGATCCCAGAAAGGCACAAGGGGCCTTCTGCAATCCCGAACGTAATCTAGCAATGAATAACCGAAGCGAGCACATTTCGATCGCCTGTGAGTTTTGCCGTCCATCCCGTTGTGCTAGCTCTGACACTGTGCATTATGGATTCGTATTTTTTTTGTTTTCTTTTGTAGGAGAGGCTCGGTCATCTACTGCGAATCCATACTGACGAAGATTTATTATGTAGCCATATGGATAGCATAGTGAGCATTCATTAGCACTAGTGGAAAACGATCAGTTCGGTTTGTACTGGTGATTTTCCGCTTGGCACTCATGGAAATCATTGAAACTGCTATATTTGAAGACGAATATAGGTAATATAGGTATATCTTATAAAGGCGAGTGCCATGTCTATGTTCCAAATGCCTTTCTGACCTTTGAGAACGACGAAGTTTTTGAAACCTCAGGCCGAAAAACGTGTTCTCCCACCATATCAAAACTGAGTGGCAGAGGAACATTAAATAAATAAATTAGGCCAATGGTGACCGTTTTTCTTTACCACTGGAAGAGCCTAATCCAAAAGCGATTCGATGCGATCTAGGATCAGAGCTGGTTTTCGTGATGTGACCTCACCTTGGATAGAAAATGGTTTACTGCCACACCTAAGCTTCCATACACCGCATATATCGGCGTTCCTCCGCCTGGAACAGCGACCGGAGACTGAAGAAAGGCAAGCGGCAGGACTGAAAAGTGAATAATTTAGCTTGAGGATAAACCAACGCCAAATTCGGCTTCAAAAGTCTTGGGAAAAATTAAACTAGTATCAGACAATGTTCAACGGCTCGTAGTGTAAAAGGAGAACTCGACCCATGATTGCGAGATGCGCGTTGTATACAATGGTTGGACGTAGCACGTCGTACACGGTTGTATCGTCCGAATCAATGTAGGTGCCAATCTTTGACAAACGGTAGGAGCTCTGCTTACGCATTAACCTCGTAATCGTGCCGAAGTAGTCATCAAAGTCGGTTGCCACCTGAAATTGTAGGAATGCCGTAAGGCTTGCTAATCTTAATCTTAATCTGCTTGACATAGGGAACAGCGGTTTCGAGGTCAAATGTTCGTAGATGAACATCTCATTTACCATAGGCAACTGTGTAGCTCTTTATTATAAAATTAGGATCACAAGGCACAATGCTAAACTTTTCCCCTCTTTGCTAGGAAATAGAAGGAAAATTGCAGATTTCATCATGTTGTACAGAATTCTTGCTGGTAAACTATCTACCATCCCAAAAGGATTTCTTTGATGGAGTACTGAAAAGATCCACAAGCTGAAATCAAACTCTTAACTCGGGTCTCAACTGCCAAATCTCGGAGAAGTTGTGAGTTTTTCTATCAGTCCTCAAATCCCAACTTAATTTTAACCTACTGGTTTTTGAATTAGTTTAACTTGGTACTTGGAAAGTGTGAAGACCTGAGAAGAGCCTCTGCGCAAGCTTGTAAGGTGTTTATAGTAAGTTTAACTAAAGGAGGCATGATTTAGTACTGTTGACCTCTCGCTCATGTTGAGAACATTATACCGTACTCTGTTGCTTAGCTACTGTATGCTAGACTGAGGCTAAGCCTTGAATAAAAAATAAAATAACAATAGCATACGCTAGGCGCTCGAAGCGCCTTGGACTTCTTTTTTGCAGCCTTCCAACCTAGTTGCATGCATAAAAAGTAGTTTTTGCAATTTTTTAAAGTTATTGAAGTATTTAGAAAAGTAGTTAAAGTTAACTGCGTATAATAATTCTGAGGTGTAATGTCCTTCACACTAGGATACACTATGTGGAACACCGCCGGCGCCCTCTCCAAACCGTTTAGTGACGTCATTAGTTTGTGCTGTTCAGCACATTCGTCCTTCTCATCGTTCACTAATCCCTCTGGTGCCCTACAGCACGACCTTTCTCTCGTATACCAAGATGACTACAGTCCTCCTTCACTGCTCATTCGCAAGCAGTCAACTTATTGTATTGTATTTATTACATGGAATTTTTCCATGTAATAAATACATGAAAAGTCTTGAACACTGTTACCATAGCAGTCAACAGACGAACTATCCAACAAAATAGGACCTCCGTCACTCAGAAATCGTTATTGTCGCTCAGTGATGAGCTCCTGACCGATTCTGCTGGCTCGCTGAAAAGCCTTCCGTTCGGAACGAAGAACTCCCACTTATTCCATGCCCATATATACCACCACACCAAACGGCAAAAAAAAAATCATGCAGTACACTCGGCAGCTGTAAGGCATTGAGCAAATGAACGATCTACTTTCAGCAGAAATCGATAGCCTAGATCGATGTTGGCCAATTTTTCACTTATTTTGGTGCCTATATATTGGTAATCATAATCGAGCGACTCCACTCCAATCGATTAAGTTTGGGTAAAACCGATAACACCCTTTAGAAAATCGATAACATCGGTCGATGTTTGTCGTCTGTTGGAAACCTTCCACCTAGACACGTTTTTTGAATCCGTACGCTCGTGGTATGTCTTCTGCGACTCCCCTTGTATGATTCCCACTGTGAATCTGTGTATCTTCTGCTAGTTTTCAGCCACTACTTTATCACTTTGTTCTGACAATTCGCGAATCAATAGCGCATAACTCTTCATGACAGGTTTATTTATTAAATATGTAAATAAATTTTTTTCATAGCATGGTTGTAGACACACAGATAACTTCTTCTTCTTCAGCGTCTGTCCCGCTTCGTAGCGGGGTCCGCTATTCTGGTGTCATGACGCCACCTTTCCCGATCCAGCGCTAGATCAGGGTGGACGCCAGCCGCTTTCAAGTCCGTATGTAACGTATCAGCCCAGCGCTGCTTCGGGCGCCCTCTAGGCCGCTTTCCTACCACCTCGAACTTGAGGCCTATCTTGCGGACGCTATCTTCCTTTCCACGAAGAACGTGGCCGTACCGTCGTAAGCGAGCTTCGCGCATCTTGTCAATTATCGGCGCGACACCGAACTTCTGCCGAATAGCATCGTTTCGGATGCGGTCCATGCGCGTGACTCCTGCCGTCCAGCGCAGCATCTTCGTCTCCATGACGCTGAGGCGCGCTTCAACTTCCTTGGTCGCAGGCCAACACTCAGCGCCGTACATCGCTACTGGCCGGATGACTGCCCTGTAGATCTTTGACTTAAAGCGCTCCGGTATCTTCCTATCGCAGAACACCCCAGTCAACAAGCGCCACTTGGACCAAGCTGCACTCACGCGTGAATTCACTTCGACCATCAGTTTGCCGTCAGACGCGACTGCTGATCCCAGGTACTTAAAGACCGCAGTGCGTGGAAGCTCGATGCCGTTAACCTTGATGGAGCTGGACTCGGTAACGTCCGTCGTTAAATACTCGGTCTTCTTCACGTTCAATCTGAGTCCAAACCGCTCCAAGCGATCACACCAAGCTTGCACCTCTCGCTCGAGTTCACCTTTATCTTCGCTAGCGAGCATCACGTCATCGGCATAAAGCAACGTCCAAGGGACGGGCTTCTGAAGATCTCGTGTGATGGCATCCATGACGACAACAAAGAGGAGTGGGGAAAGCGCAGAACCCTGGTGTACCCCGACAGAGATGGGGAACTCCATCGAGGTTCCAGCTGCAGCTTGCACTCGACTCTTTGGACAAGAGTAGAGAATTCGCACCCACTCTATGGGCTCTTCGGGAACTCCATGATGTCGCAAGGCGTACCATATCACTTCACGCGGTACGCGGTCAAAGGCCTTCTCCAAGTCGAGGAAGGCGATATGCACTGCCTTCTGTTTCTCGCGATGCTTCTCTATCAGGAGGCGGGCGGCGTGTATGGCATCAATGGTGCCATGCCAGCCACAAAGCCGCACTGATTGCTGGAAAGCTGGACGATGTCCCGAATTCGTCCATCGACAACTCGTTCAAAGATCTTCATGCTGTGCGAAAGCAAGCAAATCGGACGGTAATTGGAGCAGTCTGCAGGACTGCCCTTCTTCTTCCAAATCGGAATCGTCGTACTTTGGCGCCAGCACTCAGGCACCTTCTTCTCCGCCACAACCTGATTAAAGAACTTCGCCAACCACTCAGCAGGGTACCAGTACTTGGACCTCCACAGTTCTGCTGCCACGTCGTCGGGCCCAGTCGCTTTGCCTGGCCTCATCTTCTTCAAAGCCGCTTCAATCTCCTCCACGGTGATCTTCTGAACGGGGCCGTGGGTTGGAGCCGTTGAGGGGATGGCTGGATGAGGAAATTCTACTGTAGAGATTTCCTCAAAGTAATCGCGCCATCGCTTCAATGCCTTCTTGCGGTCCATAAGAAGACGGCCGTTCTCATCATTGATGCCGAAGAACTTCTCGATGTCCTCGGTCTGGCGATGGCGATTCTTTGCGCATCGGTACAGATACCGCTCACCATCGCGCGACTCGAGCTTCTCGTTGACATCTCCATAATGAGTGGCTTTCGCAACAGCCACGGCCTTCTTTGCAGCTTTCTTCGCTTCTTGGTACTTCCGCCAGTTATCGGCTGTCTTTTCGCCGAGAAACACGTGATATAGCGTCTTCTTCTCTCGAACTTTGGCTTTCACGTCATCTGTCCACAGCCAGGCCTGCTTGTCGACCTTCCGTCGTCCAGGCTTCGTGATGCCGAGCTCCGACCGTGCAGCGTGACGAATCGCGTCGGTGGCCTTCTCCCAAGTTTCGTCGACAGTTGTCACTGTCGGTAACCGCACGCGAGAAATCACAGCTGCTTCCTTCTCTTTCATTCGCCACCACTTGATTCTTGGTGCACCGCATCGCTCGACCTGCTTCAGCCTCGGAGGGGCGATCTTTAAAGTACAGATCAGCGGTCGATGCTGTGGGGCGACCGTCTCATACGGCACGACCTTCGCGTCTGTGATAAGACTTCGGTCTCGATCCTTCACAAGGACAAAGTCTATCTGAGTCCTGGTGTTCCCGCTATAGAACGAGATAAGGTGGGAATCGCGTTTGCGAAATACGGTGTTCACTATGGTGAGGTTGTGCGATTCCGCATATTCAAGGATACGCTCACCATCTGCGTTACGCGATCCGTAACCGAACCCACCATGACAGCCGTACCCGTCTTTCGTCGCGCCGACGTGCCCGTTGAGGTCACCAGCGACTATGATGACATCTTTCGACAGTACCTCTGCTGTCTTCTCATCAAGCAGGCTCCAAAACTCTTCCTTGGCTTGATCGGAGCAGCCAGTCTGCGGAGCATACGCAGAGAAGAAGCGATAGAGTCGCTCCTTCGCGGCGACAACGATCTTCATCAATCGATCGTCAAAGCGCTCGACGCCTACAATCGAGTCACGAAATCGTTCGGAGACGATTATTCCGACACCACTGGTGGTCCTGGGACTTCCACATAGAACGGCCTTGAAGCCACGTCCTATGTCCCTTGACTTACGGCAGGACCACCTCGTCTCCTGCACCGCACAGAAATCAACTCTTCTACGCTCCAGTGCTTCAACCAACTCGCACGAGCGGCCCGTCAACGTACCCACATTCAGCGTTGCCACGCGAGTCCTGCTTACGTTACGGGACTTTCGGACTAGCTCAGTTGCCCCCCGATGCCGTCCTCGCATCAGGGACCCTCGCATACTTCTCACACTCGCCGGGCTCTGCGAGTGCGCGTCGGCTCCCGCGGACGCCGTAGCACTATCTCGAAACACTTGAGCTGTCATACACCATGTGATGTGACATGGGTCTTCGTAGGCCGGCCTGTCACAAGGGCCTGTCGCCTGTAATCGAGTGTCCGTGTTCGGCTTAACTCGCAGAGAGAGTAGTTTCCAATGGCACCACGTGGAGGAACGGACATCGCCACCCGTAGACACACAGATAACTATTCGGTCTAAATCCAATACACCTCAGAGTTGAGCTACATACCTGTCAGGAAAACTCGCCCGTTGCCTGGGGACAGTGCACATCTATTTTGATCAGGTGAAATTTAAAAACTAGAGTATTACCGTAGCAAATGGCTTCCAGACGAGGTCTTCATTTGTCAGCCGTTGCGGATATCCGGCTAGAAAAGCCAATCTGTTGATGTTGTTTACGTATTGAACAGGATATGAACGATGCCCAGAGAGAAAGTCCTTCTTCAGTTCTTCAAGGTACGCCATGAGCTGAAATAATTGCGGTGTTTCAATTATTGTTCTACTAATATTACTTATTCAGCCTGATTGACTATTGGCTGGGCTTCACCACAGTTTATAGCAATCGATCTATATCTTATACATATACATACATGTTGTGAGGTTTGTCCCGCCGTTAAACTTATTCGAGTGATCTCCACCTCAAACAATCAACTATGGACATTAATCGATAAAATCGTTAGATAATGGTCAGCCAAAGCATACTGATCGCATGTTGTGAAGCCTATTCTCTTACTGACATATGATTGTAATCTGCAGCGGTCGAATTCAGTGAATAGTCGATAAAATCGATCGATAGTGACGAGCGCTGTTCACTTGTTTTGAGCAGCATTCACGTCGTGCCGCTAACGCTTAACGGAGATCGATAGTGTCGATCAAGACACTTGAACGGACTGACGGACAGATGCACAGACGAGCGAATAGACAGACGCTAGCTCTTCTTTCTCTCTTTCTCTCTCTCTCTCTCTCTCTCTCTCTCTCTCGGGAAGGCCCTTAAACTACAACGCTTTTTATTAGTGTTCTAAACTGCTTTCCCTTACCAGAATGATTACATTTTATTTATTTTATGAAATTTGAACCTCAGAAAGTCTGCAGAACATTTTAAGGTACATTTCGCGAAGATGGGCAGCGTTGGGAGATGGTGACGCGCCAGCCAACCATATCCATGCAGAGAGACGGTCGAGCACACGCCAGCCAATTAAAATAGTGACCGTACAAGCCCGTCACTTTGATGCGGACTGATTGGCTGGCACGACAACACCTCCCAATGCTGCCCATCTTCGCGACATATACCCATTTTTATATATTCAGTAGATACGAATCTGTATCCTGAGCGAACCTCCCCCTCCCTCTCCCCCCCCCCCAAAGCGTAATGCACAGCAAAAGTCCACACCTTATCCTTCCGATACATGCGGTTATTCATGATGTAGAGCTTCTGAGCTGGCTCGAACGTCTCCAGATTTTCAGCACACTGTAACAAACTGAACGACACCTTCTGCCACCACCAAATTCGGCCAGCACATCCCGCTCTCACCTTGGCTGCCGCAGGCCATCGATGGTGTACTTCTCCAAATTCATTGCCGTGACTACGACGAGGTAGTCGGCTGCTGTCTGAGGAGGGTATCGAGAGACAAGCAGCGCCAATTCCTTGAAGTACTCCAAATTCGTCACCGATATCACGCTGGCATCGGTCAGCTTCAGCATCGGCGAGAGATCGGCTGCGAGCAGGTCGCGCCAGTTCACCTGCGGAACAGATCGGCGTACGGTCATCGGAGGCAGACTCATGGCGAAAGGCTCACCTGGGGCACCACGGTCTTGAACTCTCCCAGGGTCATATCTGTGGTGTTTATCGTTGTCGACTGGCTGATCTAAACTGCCTCCATCTGATTAGCACAGGCTACCTTCCCTACCTCAGGACAGACCTTGTCGACATCGATCAGGAACTGGGACACTTCATCGAGGAGCGCCTGTCTCTGCTTCTCATCAGGTGAAATTGACCAGAACAGTGGATCGTTGGTGAGGTTCTTGAAGAACAGTGTGAAGCAGTTTGGAGCACGAAAAGTGGAAGACACCTACCTGTCTGAGCTGGACCTGTAGGAGCGGCTCGTACTCAGTCGGTCCAGGGCTGGCAATTCTCATGAGATCGGCTCGAATGGGGGAGATGATCTGGCTGAGGTCAGGCGGTCGGAACTAAAGTTGCCTTACAGAAATGGCTAACATGTAAAGTGTAAAGCGAAAGCGCACAGACAAGTGCAATAAGTAAATAAATAAATATTATATTCCTGTACTCGCTTTTAGAACAAAGAGAGTAATTTTCTTCTAGAATCCTGGTTTTCTATTCTCGTAGACCAATGAGCATGTTCGTGAATAACACAACCTACCTAAATGCCCCAAAAAATCTTAAGAATTGAAGGACGCGGGCAAAAGAATTTAGTATGAAACTGCTTTCTCTTCCTTAAAACGTTCTTGAAACAGAAAATGCAGCGATCTGCTGTAAAGTATTGCTTTAATACTTGGCAAAAACGATGAAAGACTCAGACCTTAAGAGACATCCATCATAAAAAAAATAATGTACATGGAAATCTAAAGAAGACTGCCAAGTTTTTTTTACTAGATATTTCCAAAGATTTTCATGCCTCGAATTTTCTACAGATACGAGATATAGTCCACCTCCCAACAACAGCTTATAGGAGAGAACCTAAATGAAGGTTACAATTTTACAATTAATGAATAAGGTGTAAAGTATGACGTCACTCAGCCCCTATTGAGATGCGCCACGCATTTTACTTCTACGGGATGTCGGGAAGGCGATGACTTGCGGTGGCCAGCGGAGAACAAGTCAGCGCTTTATCCTTTCCAAACAAATTTAGTTTCAATGCTAGACACTTAAATAAAGTAAAATTAGAAATAAAATACCAAATTTTTACGGCTCTTAAAATATTAATAATAACTTATACATTGACCCCTGTTTTCTCACTTAAAAAATGAACTGTTTTTATGCTTATCTTAAAATGTGGTAGAAAAGTTCAGTATGTCGGTTTAAGTAATTTCTCCATTCACTTGCACAGAATGGCACTATCATATTTGTCTTATTCACTACGAACATTATTTCCACCAGGAAATCAGCAAAACCCATCAGCAACAACCGTGAAGAACAGCGAAATTCTTGTCTATGTAGCTTGACATTTCACGTTTGCATTAATTTTAATTAATAAAGGATAAAGGACGGCGTTGGGCGTGTGTAGCGCAGTTGGAGGAGGCGCCGACGGTCGCGTGCACCTGATACAAGGTTCGTGGTTCGGATTTTCCGCCCACGCCAACCAAGCCTTCCATCCCTCCGGGGTCGGTGAATTGGTACCAGACTTGTCTGGGAAGGATAAAGCGCTGACTTGTTCATCCACTGACCACCGCGAGTCATTGTATGCGCCAAATATGTATTCAAATTACCTCCAAGACATCCTATAGAAGTAGAATGCGTAACGCATCCCAAAAGGGTTTGAGTAACGCCGTCCTTTATCCTTTATCCTAAAGGACGGCGATGCTCAATCCCTTTTGAGATGCGCCACGCATTTTACTTATGGGACATCGCAAAGGCGATTTGAATGCGTATTTGGCCATTCAATAGCATGCAGTGGGGCAGCCGAGGAACAAGTCAGTGCACTATCCGTCCCAGACAAATGCTACCAACTCACCTACTGCGGAGGGATGGAAGGCTTGGTTGTTCTGGGAGGGAAATTCAAACCAATAACCTGGTATGGGGTGCATGAGACAACCGGCACCTCTTCCGATTGCGCTCAGCGCGACCAATAAACAATAAATATGTAAATAAATAAAAGACAGGCCTTGTGGGTATTATTTTAAAAATTCTATTTTTGCTATTAAGCTGTTTAGAATGGGGATATTACTACAATGTTCTAAGGGACACAGGTTCTGTAGAGTTTGAATAGAATGGATAAATCGATAATACTTAGATTTCTGAAAAAGTTTTTCTTGGGTGCACCATGCAAACGACCGATATACCTTTAAAAAAAAGGTCGGAGTAAATTTTCTCTACTGTGAAATGTGATTTGGCTTTCTTGAAGTTAAGTTGGTTTGAAAGACATTCCTTTTAGGTTAAAATGTGGTCGATTTGATTTAAGAAAGTAGTGTCTGTTTGTCGTAAAGACATATTGTAACAGGCAAAGATATCAAAGAAAGATATTCAATTTCCAAACAAGAATTGAAGATCGTAATCTTTGGTACACTAGCGGATGAGCCCATCTGTCACTCCTCCAACTTTGCCTTCCGTAGCGTTATTCCAAAAACCACTACAATGCCATTCAAGGTGCGAAAGATGGAAGTGCACGGATCAAACTTGGCAGTCATTAGAAAGGATGAGCTTTATTCTTCTTGGACGATGCATTGAGACTTCTATGATTCACGCGATCTCACCTGTAGAATAAGTTGAGAACGGTCCTGTGGATGGACGTCGGTGCCGAACACGACCAGGTTATACTGTCCGGCGTACCAGTCAAGCATTCCGCTGTGCCGCTCCCAGCTGTATTCGGAATTGAGTAGAAGGTCGTGAATAAACACATATAAATATAAGAGTCTTGAATCACCTATATGATGTTGGACTGAAGCTGCACCCCTGCAGAATGGGGCCACAAGGCAGATTCTTCAGCAGATCTATTAGTGGAGAGTAGCCGGCCTGGACTCTGAATGATGTAATCATGGGTACTAGATTGGGATTTGCCCGAGAAAAAAAACAGGTGTCAATAACAGTAGCTCTAAACGGCACGCCTAATTCTAGTAGCAGTTGGACTCCAAGCGCAATCAACTATTCTGGAGTTCATTTGATGGGCTCCTTTTTCTAACACTAACAGGTTGAGATGTTGTGGAACTTCGCCAAGTCGGAGGGCTGCTTTTAGGGCATCTAAAGTGGAGATGAAATAAAGCGCGTCTCCATGTGAAACGTGAAATGAGAACTTGGTGGAGATGTAGGAAATATCGGTGGGTCAACTGTCAGCTCTTCCTCCGAAAAAAAAGAACGAGTTTGATGCAAGGTCTGGTCCGTTTCATGCGTCGCTAGAACAACGAAAGGAGGATCGCACGACGTCCCCTATCAGAACTGTTGGTTTCTATGTGGTTTCTATGACGGCCGGGGGATTTTTTTCGCGCCTATTCCCAAGAAGACGGTTGGTGACGTAAGGAATAATTTGGAGGCCGTTTCAGTTAAGAATCTTCGGATCTATCCTAGAGGAGGCACTACAGCCATTACTTGCTAGCAACGGCAACAAAATTGAAAGTAAACGTGTCTTCAAAAACAACGCCGCTGAAATGACTAACGAGAGTTCCTTTCTTTGTAATTTCCTAGCCGGGAGTCGCCATGCCGTCCACATTTGTTCGCTTCTCTAGCTATGATCATCTCCTACTAGGATAGATCCGAATCTTCTCCCCTAGACGGAAAAGAAACGTTTCTTCAATTTCTGGGCATGCCTGGAAAAGCCAGTTCTGGACAATGTATTGCAGGTATGGCACTAGTTAAAAGTTCCGCCTCCATCGACACGAGTTCGGTCGAAATATTTTTTCGCTGAACCTTCGTCTAGGGGGGTTACTTGGGCTGCTGATCACGAATCTGACATCCGTTTTTCACGATTCGGTCGGAGTCTACACATACCGTGAACAAGGGTGGTCCAGGCAAGGTCACCGATTTCGCTGAAACTTCGTTTAGGGAGGTTATTTAGGGTGCTGATCACGAATATGGGTTTGGGCGAAATCGGTGACCATTACCGTAGTCATTCGTACCTGCCGAAAACTACCGTGCTCCAGCGTAAAACAAAAAACGGATGTCAGATTCATGATCAGCACACCAAATAACCCCCACCCCCCTAGGCGACGCTTGAGTAAAATTGGTGATTATGACTTTGACAGCCTTAGTTATCCGTATCTACCATAATCGACCGTACTCCAGCGTAAAACGAAAACCGGATGTCAGATTCGTGATCAGCACCCCAAACAACCCCCCCCCCCACCCTAAACGAAGTTTCAGCGAAAAAATTTTTCGACTGAAGTCGTGTCGGTGGAGTCGGAACTTTTAACTAGTGCCGCAGGTATTTTTGTATAATTATAATTGGAATATAGCTTGAGGAACTAGTTGAACAAAACAGAAAATTGTTTTGAGTGGGCTTCAGCAGCCCCTTCACAAAACTGTTTCTTGACGAGTTTATCGTTTAATTCAACAACCAAACGCGCGTTATCAGGGCGCAGGAAGAAACCAAGACTAATCGTTATTCAGAATAAAGCGGCCTTTTCACAAAGGAGACGAGATGTATGGTCTATTTCTAGCAATGAAGAAGCTGTGGCTAGCTAGCAGTATATAGCGATTCTCAGTACTGAGACTCTGCGAGAGAAAAACTACAGTAAAACGAGCACCAGGTACAGCTTGTCGATGCATCGAAAAATCAAGTCAACGACATTTGCTATATCAATAAAGTTAACATTGCGAAACGTTGGTCGACTTCGAGGTGTATTCCAACATTGAATAAACCAAAAAATCTTTCCTTTCTCATGTTTAAGTACAGGCTGTATCACTACGGATATGAAGAGAAGCGGGGGCAGACATAACTCCAACGCCGCGCGAACCACCCTGGAGTCGCGCACGGTGCGCGACGAAATTGGACGAGTTGTCGCGGTCCGATGCATCCGACGTCTACAAACGCTTCCTACAGGGAAATGCGGCACGCATTTGCCTTATATCAACGTTTCTTGGAGATTGTAAAAGAATGTGGTTTCAATAGGACGATCAGCGACAGTTTATACAGGAATCTTGGTCATGTGGATGGTTTCTAGCGTCAGTATTTGCCATCTACTACTTCCTCGATCAATTTTATCCCGTGATTATGGTTATACTACAGAAAAAGGTCACTATCACCCATTCTCGGACCGATTGTCCTTCTGCAGACTGTTGCCTACCACATTCTGTGAGATCTTACGTTCCTTGCTAGAAATGTGGTCTGGGAAGTTAAGCACTGAGAACATTTTGTGCTCCGCGGTTAACCATGCGTATGGCCTATGTTATACTTCGGCGACGCGCCGCCGACGCTGCGACCCGTCACCGACGTCGCCGACGCTGACGTCACCACCGACGTCGCCGACGTCGCCACAGACGCGTGGTCGACGTCAGCGACGTCGTCAACAGATTCTGTGGCGGCGTCGGGGACGACGTTGACAGGAGAGCATCGGAGCGCATTTTTAGCATCGGAGAGCGTTTTCAATGTCATCATTTGGTAACCAGTCTGCCCATAGAAAGGCTAAGTGATCACATCTGCCTCGAATTTGCATACATTTTGAGCTTTTCTTAATCTTCAAAAGAAATTTTAATTCTTAATTCTTCTTAATGCTTCAAGACTTGATGATGATTTTTTGTTCTGTATGTACGGCAGTCTGCTCAACCATTGTTAATCTGCCGAATTTTCTCTTACTAACCAAATTTGGCTTTTAGAAGGATGGATAAGTGTTCAAAGGTTTCACTAGTAGCAATGTTAGACCCATTCAAAAGTACCTGTATTTTTAGGATACCCTGTATTTTTCGCAAGGCATAGTGTGTTTTTAGGGCGCGTGTAGCGCAGTCGGAGGAGGCGCGACTGCCGCGTGCACCCGATACCAGGTTCCTGGTTCGGATTTCCCGCCCAGGCCAACCAAGCCTTCCATCCCTCCGGGGTCGGTGAATTGGTACCAGACTTGTCTGGGAAGGATAGAGCGCTGACTTGTTCATCGGCTGGCCACCGCAAGTCATTGTATGGCCAAATACGCATTCATGTCGCCTCCACGACATCCAGTAGAAGTAGAATGCGCTGGCGCATCCCAGAAGGGATTGAGTAACGCCGTCCTTTATCCTTTATCCTTTATAGTGTGTTTTTAGTTTTAAACTTTAAAAGAAGCACAAATCAAAAGATACGGTCACTTTGTAAAGAGATTATAGGAAGTATTCAAGCGAAACACTATCAATAGATTGTAAAATACAAGATAACAGACGAGTGCATGGCGCAGTCTATCCCGATCATACGTCAAAAAAGCGTCGGTTTAGCAAAGACCTTTTTCGTTAAATCGTATTTATTTGAGAACGCAAAGAAACACTACTTATTTTTTACACAGTTTTATTTAGTATTAGTTGCTCTACACGGAAGCAAATAGGCCTAGAAAATGCGAACAGGACGGCTGAGAAGGACACAAAAAGGAAGAAAAGTGACAAATTGAAGGGGAGCTAAGGTTTAGGGTCCCACTCCCTCCCAAACACTCAGTGTTTTAATCAATTGTGCTTTTTGTGTTCGCAGTACGGTGTCTTTAGCACTTCTCGATTTCGTAATTCGAAGTACGGTGGTGATGATGGCAGTTCCGGGAACGAAGAACCAACCCACAGTCATACCACTCCATCGGAGCGCATTTTCTGCCACCCTTGGATGACTCGGCGACGTCGGTCACGGACCGTCGCCGTGCACAGCACGGCGACGCGCTGACACCGACGTCGGCGACGCTGACGTCGTCGGCCCGTCTGTGGCGACATCGGCGACTTCGGTGACGCGTCTGTGGCGACGTCGGCGACGCCGGCGTCGGCGACGTCGGCGGCGGAAGTATAACACTCCCTGCGGAGCTCTCGGCGACGTCGCCGGCGACACTGTGATGTAGTGCGTAGCAGCCCCTACAGCATAGCGTCGCCGACGTCGGCGAAGCGTCGCCGAAGTATAACATAGGCCTAACCGAGCGCACGTCCGCGTTTCAGCGCCGCGACATCGCACGCAGCTAGCGCGCGACGTCGCGTTGGAGTTAGGTCCTGGAGCCGAAGAGAAGCAACAATTCTGTGATCATTTCAGGAACTGTTTTACATTCCTTGGATGTCTTGTGAATACATAGCGGATGTATTTATAATAGAGTGGTGATGTAAACTATTGACAAGCAGCTCGCCGTAACGTCATTTGGGACTAAGGCGTGATTTTCCCACTGCCCTTCTCCCTCCGCCTCTCCTCTTGCCCGGAAGGCGTGGGAAGGCCGTAGCCACTAATGATCTGCCGACGTACCACTTTTTCCGCCTGAAGTCTCCCAATTTTCGAAACATAAAGGAAATGTTCTCGATCCGAACTGCGAATGGAGCACATTTTGCGGTAGTATCAGCTAAGTGATATTCTTACCCATAGCACAACGAAGGAGAGTTCAGAAATGTCTGCGTCTCCAAAATTTCGTCGGATTATTTGGGGGCGGGTATTTGGAGTGGGCGTGCCAGGGGAGGGGAGAAGGAACACACGTCCCCATCTTCTGACCGTATAATACTGCACCGTCATAGCATAGCCGGTAAGGGATGACGGACAGAAGGAGATGCTAAATTTACTGAAGTAAGAGATGCATTACACAATAGTACGATATGAGTACTGTAGGTGCTCATCAATTAGGGCTGTAAGTGATTTTGTAGGCCAAATAGACAATGGAAGACCCAGTGCGGCTTCACCTAGAAGTATTAGAATGCGCAGCGTATGTCGATGACTTTACACTTTACACTCTTGGTGACGTCATTTACCCTCCGGTGATGGAAGTACAGCGCATAAAAATCAAAGTGAGATCAACAACAGTGGATTCTCAGCAAACCTCCTCGTTCTATCCATGCACGAAGAGAAAAGAGCTCGTGAGAGTCGAGCTGTTCGAATATCATTGGAATCTGTAGCTGCCAGTAAGCCTAAAATCTGTGAACGATCTTATACGGACGATCTAAGCTTTATTATTATTGAGTTTTAATTCTCGTTTTAATAATAAGTTTATTTTTGTACACGAAATTCGAAAGCAACGTTGTAGGATAGAAACCCCTACATCGTACTGTCATTGTCTAATAATATTTCACTGCGTCCAAAGTTACTCAAAGCGCACCGTAAAGTTTCCGGCGTGTCGTGTCCGTTTGACGCTCGAGAAAGTTCAACTGCTTGTCGACGTCTTGCCGATGGAATTTGCCGCATGAATAGCGATAGAAGTTCTCGCAAGGGTCCACGGTGTCGTCTATGGAATTTGCGATGCGAAAAGCTGAAATCGTGGGGTTTGAAATAGATTCTTCGACAAGTAGTCGGCTAGTAAGTGAGGAGGCCACTTATTACTGACCGGTCTCGATGCATTCCTTCGAGCTGCAAACGTCTGGCAGCCCGCCGAGATTGGAGAAGCCGTCACTGGTGACAGCCCAGGCGATAAAGAGCGCAATGCTCAGAAGAAAGAACAACGAGCACAGAACAGCCAACCATATCTTACACCTCGGACAGAACCTGAAAGTGCATTGATGCTAACCAAGCCTTCTCTCACTCCTCCGCGATCCTTTAAATGTCGAAAACTTGAATGTGAGAGATAGAACATATTGGCTGACCACTGCAGGTCATCCAGTGGACCGGATGCGCATTCTCAGTCTTTAAATCCCGTCATACATCTCAAACGAGGTTTTAATTAATGCCATCCTCTATTGCCTATTTGTCAGCCATGGATTTGTTTAAAAAGATAGCGTCATGACAGTTTTTCTCAATAAGAAGGTGTGTAACGAGGGTAGTACACTTTATTCGAATTAGTCCAGAAAATTCTCTCTCACTTGAACTTGTAAAGTGTCGCAGCTATTACAGGGTGCGTAAAAAGTATTGACGCACCTTCTTTTTGTTTCAGATCCAGCTTTCTCTTTCTACCCCTCTAGGTTTTTGTGTGTTATTTTTGTTGTCTGTATTGTGCTCAAAAAACACTCACGAAAAAAAAACTGAAGAAACATGACCGGCATCGTTACGGTGGCCCTTTTTTCGTCTGTTACCCAGAGAGCTGAATACTTCCTTAACAAGAGAAGGCGCTGTTCGAAACGGTTGGTGAGAAAAGAGGTCAGCAACCCAAACGTCAGCCACGGCTCTGTCACAACAGATGATAATTGCAAGATGTTCAAACAATAACGTTCAAATCCATAATTATCAATTTCTGTCCGATAACGGTAAACAGATAGCGCGCGCAAGTGTGAACAGCTTCTCAGGCGAACACAGCTTAAACATGAAACCGCTGGATTACTCTTTTGAGGCGATTTTGGAGAATGAGGTCTGGGCTACTTTCAACAGAAGTGGCCAGTCGCGGAAGGCTACCCTGTTCAAAGCACGGAAAGAAATCCAAGCGAGTACTTGCGGCGCGTGCTCCTGAATTTTTCCGTCGTTTTCGCTCATGTATTCACAGTAAAGGAACCAATGTCAATTACGAGTTATCCCATCGTGTTTGTAAGATCATTCTCTATATTTCTCAAGTAAACATTTTGAAACTTACTTCGCATTACTATTTCCACAACCGCCACTTACTGCGTCAATACTTTTTACGCACCCTGTATACCAATAGCAAGGCACTTTTTAAAGATGGAAGTTTTTCAATGATGTCCATGAAAACGTATTCCATATCGATGAATGCGATAGACTTTGTTTTTATTATTATTTTTTAAATCAAACAAAGTGTCCCAGAAACGTATTTCATATCAATGAACGCGATCGACACTGTCCGTCGAACATCGACCTATCGCAGTGGTTGCATGCAAAATGCAGAGCTAGATACGCATATCAAGTTCCGGCATCAATAAGGTTTTCATCGACGAAAAAGTTTCAAAGAGGAACCTCTCACTGTGAGATGTCGATGACCTGTTCATTTATTTGGTCGTTTATTTTAAGTAAGGTTTTCTCCACTATTGATTCTTGTATCCCTAGAGACCTCATTTTCATCGTTCACGATCTTTCACGCAAGAGCTTTTAGATGTTATCATTGTCTATCGCTTCATCGATAACCGAGTGGTATGCATCATGTATGAACAAAAATAGTTTTCTTTGTGCAAGCTTGAACATTTAAATTTAAATTTAACATCGATAACGGATGACGTTTAGTGGGTTTTGGTGGGATACGCCGTCCATTCTACATCTACAGAATGCCGCGGAGTGCGTGATTTTCCTAGATGTACAAGCTGCCGTTGGCCAGCCTATGGCAATGTCACTGCTTTGTCAAACGAATCTGACAGCCTTTCGCGATTACATGAAGGAGTGGAAGGTCTGATTGGCCTGGGAGGGACACAAACTAAAAGCCCGGACGCGATGCGCCCTCTCCTCCAAAGGCATTGCAGCGTTTCTATTTTTCTGCTTTATCTGTTCACCTTCATGTCAATATGGATATTTTCAACTCGAACCAAACGAAAAATTGGGTATTGGCCCTTTTCAAATTAAACTGGACGCGCTGTGAAGAAATCATACCGAATTTTCGATTTAAAAAATTGACAGAAACTTTCTCCAAAAAATTTCTTACTCGCCACTTCCAAAAACGTGAATGCCGGGTTTGAAGTTTTCAAGCATTTTTATTTTTACTTCTAAAAGGGTTATCATTTATCAATCTACTTATCTGCCGTTTGTTTTTAAAACTCGTTTTAAAGTGCGGAAAACAACAGTTTCTTTAGGTCAATATGATAAAAGATAGAACCATACAAAACCGTTCTATAAATTTGGAAAGCAATCAAAAAACAATAATAAAGGCAAGTTTCTTAAATCAAAATGAATTTTATTTATTTAGCGATTGCCTAATTTCACCTGGACTACGTCCCTTCTAAATAAATTTGATAGTGTTGGAAATGGTTTTAAAAGTGTTCACTTTACTTTGAAATTGTCAGCGCTGAGTTTCCCTTCTTAGAACGAAAGAGAGAAGAAGCAGCACATATGGTGGCAGTGTCTTTCTATCGTTTGCTGGACCAAGGGTAGCCGCTTCACCTTTCAAGGCAGCGCCCCTCGCTCCAACGTTTTGCACAACTACTACCTCACTAGCACCGGATGCGCTAGTCAAACACTCGATCACTCCATCCTTCACCTTCTCACACTCAGGTGGTAATCAGAGCCATCCTGCTGTCAAAAATCGTGATGTAAAGTTGTGTGCAGAGGATCAGACAGGAGGCCATCGCAATGCAACGCGAGATTACGGTGGCTGCGGACGGTCGCCGCCAGTGTAAACATCGGCTAATGAAGTGCGACACACTTGAGCGCTACCGTATACATGCCTTCGAATTCCTCCACCTGCCCTAACTAAAGCATGGGTGCATCATGAAGAACGGCGACCATTCCGATTTGCAGCGATCTTCTGCGGTTCCAACAAACTGACGTAGTTTCCGAGCTCAGCTGCCATCGATGGTTGGCAATAAATTGTTGCTTGCCCTTTACTTCAGTCATTCCTAGCGCTACTCTGAGGGACCAGTTTTGGATTCAACCATGTGAATGTGCCTATTTTGAACAGAGATGTTTAGAGAAGCAATTTTCAAAACAAGTCAAGGGCAACTTTCAATGTGCTCATATGCAAAACCAACCTCTTGAAACCTTCAATCTTGATTTAAACATAAATAAACAACTGAATAAATAATCTCTGAAGTTCTCTGGACGGCAGTTCTTGAAAAGCCGTTTTAGGTAGAAAAAATCAATCAGTAAAGCCCTACCCAAGATGAGATTTTGGCACAGGCGGCGGAGCTGAGATGGGCCGGATAGGAATGCTCGGTGAGGCGTTGCAGGGAAGGGCATGATGAACACCGTTGCCGTTCTGTGCTTCGCTGAGCACCTCCTCAACCTCTTCGGTGAGCGATTGACCTGAATATGAATGATCGCAATGGTGTCAAGGTTTAAGCCATGCTTTCTACTTTAAACTTACGCCATGAAGATGCTTAGGATGGACACATGCTCTTTACTGGCTGTAGGGCATCAACATTTGAGGATTTGCAGCGATGAGGACCCATTGTGCTATTTTGGCACACGACAGGGACAAATTGCTGCATTATAGGCGCTCGAAAAAATCCATGACACAGGCACAGCTGGCAGGTTCTTGGCAGGAAATAGGTGGCTGGTTTACTCGCCGAAGAGTATGCATTTCAATTTCGAGCAAGGATGACTTGATCAAAACTAGCATTAGTTTGAGAGCCTTTTGGAGCCTTTGCTCTGCTAAGGAAAGCCCTCGAGCTGCTTCCCTTGTTCTCTTAAGACATCCACTGCTAATTTTCTCCTTAAAATTTTCACCTTTTATTTCTTTTTCCGTTTCTTTATTCTGATTAGTTTCCTTACAATTAGTTGCAAGTTTTTATAGCGGACGGGACATATCCCTCAAGGATCGATTTTGTGTTGTGTTTCCTCTATAGCATTCTGCAAGCTGGTAGAACACCTTCTAGAGAAGTATGAACAACAAACAAGAAGAAATCATTAACAAATCTTGTCAACAAATTTCCTTATAGGATGTGTGCTCAAGCAGCAAAAACTTAGGGAATAATTTAGGATTTGAGGAAAAAATGAAATGCAAGAGCCAGTTTATGCAAGTTGATTTAGTAAAAGGAATGTATAGCGATAGCGCAAGCACATCATGTATTAAAAAATGTTTATGCTGTGTAAAAATCACACAGTTATTCTCCTACGTAAGCTACAGCAAAGATAAAACAAAAATCCTTGTGGAATGTTGAGAGTGAGCCGTGCACTGGCGCCGCATTGTGCTTACTTGATTGACAGTACAGATGTTGGCTTGGTAACAAAGAGCTGTGTTGCTTCGGTATTTGCATTTGGTATTGCTGATCATTTCGTTCGAACTACGATATTGATTGACTTCATGTAATTTCAAAACGTTCCACCGTAACTGGTGCGTAGATTAAAAAATGTGATACCCATTCTTTGAGAAATAAGTCGTGTGATTGGAAAAGTCTCCGAATGTATGTCACGATAGAATGAGCGTAAAGTGGTTCAGCTGTAAGGCTATTCGTGGTTTGTTATAGACACGACTAAAACTGTTGTAGATATCACGGTTGAGCCATGAACTCACCCACCGTTGCGCGATGTTTACTTGCCTGACAGTGTAAGTACCATTTGTACGAAGTTTCCAGCGAGAGGTTTTTTTCGAAAAGAAACGAAACTTGAAAACGAAAACGAGCTTTACTAAGCCTTAAATTTTGCATAAAATTTGATTGACAAATATTACGTACAAAATCTTAAAATAGATAGACTAAATAAACAAATAGATAGCTAGAAACTCGTGAGTACGGCAATTCTGTATTCACTCCGTTGTGTAAGTCCATCGCCAGACTCGAACTCGACAGCAAAACAGTTCCACGAGGAAACTTTGGATAAGAATCCACGGACATGACTACGCCATCATTCATTCACCATTCTGCGAATTAAAAAATCAATCTGAAAACACTTGCAAATCGTAGAAGAAGGAACGATCTAAATATGATTTTCAAGTTGCTAAATGGCTTGCTTGAACTTCCCGCAGAGGAATTTTATTCATTCTCCCCTTCTTGCTCTAGGAGTGGGCGGTGGCAGATCCAGCTTCCCCCGGCCAAAAAGCAACATAAGATCACCATTCTTTACGTGTAGAGCTGGCGAAGTCATCAAAAAAGCACCTATTACCAAACTCACTGTATGACTATAAAGGACTTGTCGACCGGTATCTTCAGGGCATGTCTTAAAATTTTATCCTTTTCTATTCATCAGAGTGTTGCTTCTTCATTCTTATGCCCGGCTTCGCTTGGAACCCCTATCAGATCGTTTGCGTGTTGCATGGATTTCCAAATATAAAATAAGGAAATAATAGGTAAGTAAATGAATAGAACTGCTTTAAATATCAAATCACCTTGAAAATTGGCCAGTTACATTAATTCCGGCTCAGAAAAGAAGTTTTCTGCCTAAAATAACCGACGAGCACTGTTGGCAAAGGAAGACATGAACTATATTAGTACCTTACAGCTGAGCCATTATCCGCACCTTCACCATAAACCACCTGTTGGGTACCTAAACTGCGATTGCAGTGCCAAAAATTAACTTTTTTGATACTAGCGCGATTGTCTAATTTTTGCGTACATAATGTCTGCCTTACCACAACATGCGTTTGGAGACTACTTAATTCACGAAGCTATGCTTTCAGGGAAAGAATAACGGTGCGTGACAATGTTTAGTTGCCGTCTAAGCACCAGGTCGAGAGATGGTTGTAGTGATAACAATTAACGCTCGTTTACAAGATTGTAGTTCAAGCGAAAGAAACTGCAAAGCCAAATGCAAAAACCGAATTAATACATCTATTGGCTGTCAAAGTGCATAAGTGACAGCAGTACTGCCAATAAAATAAACATCGTGGAAGCGTAGGCGAGGGCGTGGCGCAATCCGCACCTTTAGCGAAGAATTTTGTTTTCGCGTTTATCAAAATAAGCGAAAAACTTCGCTGTAGCTTAAGATAGAATTTCGCAGCCATTGGCAATCAAACCAACAACAGAATAACACTTGAACATTTCGCTTCGCTATTACTTATGCGGCGTTTTTGTTTAAAAATGATTCTAAATTCAAGTATTCTGGTAAAAATCACCATTTGAAGGACGGAACTCTGCTGGCGTAGCTCCACCATGATCTTCCGAGAAGTCGGGTTCCGGCTCTGCAATCGGCGCCGCAGTGTGACTAGGCCGCGGAGACGGTAGAGGTGACCGGCCGAAGGACGGCGAGTACTGTGACATCAGCTGAGGCCGACAACCTCGGCGCCACTGTCTTTACTGAGCTCGATCCTGAACAAGCTAGCGCGTCCTTCGGAACTTGACCAGGACTTGAAGTAGAGGTCTGAACGAAGACAGTTCTCCATCCAAGAACGTAGAGAGTACTGTGACTTTCGCAGTCGAAACAATGAATAGTGACTGCCAGGATCGAAAAAGAATCGCATTCGGTCAATGATGTTCTTCTACAGAAAAGCATAACGTTTCTTAGAAACACTGGCTACCAGTTAACTACCGCAAAACCTGAACTCGACAGCGTTAGGTAAGACAGATTAACTCTTTGACGACCGATTTTTGCGTGTCAGACGAGTGGGACCAATTGATTTTTGCATCAACGAGGGTTGGTTGATGACCAAAGCCACAATTTGTCGAGAAGCTCAATAAATCAATAATCGAAATTTGTTTTTGCTGACCACGATTTTTGCAGCAATGTCTAAAGGCGGAGTATGCACAACACAAACAATTCTTGGGAGGATTCGAATCCAACTAAAAAAATACGAGGCCGTGACACGACATCGTGTCACATGCTCGCACGCGGCAGAAATGGCATGACACTACATAGTGTCACACAGTCGTCAACGTGTTTGTGGTAGAAAGACAGATAGAAGGAGAAGTAGGAAAGATAAAGAAAGAGACAGAGACAGAGACAGACCAGGAAGGTAGAGAGAAGGAAATTTCGGCGGGGTGCTATAAAATAGTACGATAAAGAATCAAAGGATAAAGAAGAACGGGTTAATCTATCGTTGGCTGGGATACGCCACGCATTGCACTTTGACTGAGTATCACAAAGGCAGGTTGGAATGCACAGTGAATGTTGGCGGCCAGCCGATGCACAAATCAGTGTTTCACTCTTCCCAGACAAGTTTTGCATCAATTCACCGACTCCTAACGGATGGAGGGCTTGGTTGGCGAGGGCGTGAGTTGAACCAACAACCTTGAATAGGGATGCATGCAACAACCAGCGAGCACTTCTTCTGACTGCCCTACAACGTGCATAAGCAGTTGTGAGACATCCATAAAGAGACCAATGGAACCACCGAACCCACCGAAAGCTATCAGTGCTGTATAATTATTTAGTGCGACTAAAGCCACAGCTTAAAAATGGATTGTAAATACGAATGGCAATTGACGATGGAATTTTTGCACAGCTTATGCAAAACTAGACAGCCTTCAGACAGGATAACTGGATAAAGGTCGGATAAATTCGTCGAGCTAGATTGAGGGGATCGCAGAAAATTTTGTTTGTGGTAGTGCACGTAATTCGAAGAATAATTCTTATGTAAAAAAGGGAGCATTAACCAAGGTTTTGTGGCACAGCACTCATTCTATTTCTTTTTATTTGATCCTTGGGAGACAAATGGTACGACATCTCAAGGATAAAACAGTTTCCAGAATTAGCGAATCAGATTTTCAGAGGGAGAATGCCTTTGAGAGGATGTCTAGGTCCATCTAATCGAATGTGAATAAATGACACTCTTGTTGGCCTCGACATAAAGCAGATCTACGGTCGAATTGAGGTGCCTGACACGTACTGTTTGCCGACTAGATTGTCACATGTAGAACTTAAGGCACAGGGTGAGAGAACGGGGGAACGAACGGCGAAATAGTCTCCGGGAGTTGCAGCAACCGATGATATGGTTCAAACCAGCGGATAACAGTCGAAAGCGTTTGCTGGATTCTGGCTCCGCAGATCCATCATGCAAGAAATAATAATGCTGAAGCAATCATTCAAGCATTGCGTTCATTTAAAATCGAATACGCTAATGTTTTCAACGAATTTTCATAATGATCTGTATAAGGTGCCTAAGTAAGGAACCAATGGTGGGATGTATCTTCCAAAGGAAAGAAGAATCATCACAGAAAGAAGCTGGAGCTTGGAGAGGATGGTATCGAAATGTAAGTGATACGTAGATGATCGGCTTAGCGAGGAACGGCTCGCGCTCGACCTTTGAGGGAGGAGGAGGCGATCCGCTATCAAAACACCACGTCCACCAGCGCTTCTACCGTCGACGCTTCCGATCGCGAGCAAACACCGCTGACCATTTGATCGAAATCGCAACAAAATGACGTCGTCCGGTGCACGGACACTTCACTGCTACAGCGGCTACATATATACAATTTTCACGTCAAATTGAACAGCCTTCTAAAGAAATTTGCCGCTCCTGAAATCCTGGAAAAAGTGAAAGTCTCTTGCATTAACATGAGCTTTTACAAGCTAAATTACAGACTCCTGAAGATGGCCAAAATGATTTTTGTCGAAAAAACTTATATAGCTTTGGGTATAACTTTCCTTAAAATTTTTTAGCTCTGCTCCGAGCGAGTGTAACAATTGCATAAAACTTTTACAGTTCTGACAAAAGTTACTGGATTGAATTCTAAACACAAACACAACAAGGCAAGGGTTCGAAACACAATAACGTTTGCACGAATAGAAGATCACGCATTGCAGTCGAGAAGAGCGTAACGATTTTTGTTCGATTGATAATGAAAATGCTGCCTATATGAAGCATTGAAATAAGAATATGTGTGCTATTGTTTGTTTATGTTCTTCCACTCACAACTGTGAAACTCCATGCAAGCAAAAAATTCTATTAATCAAACACAAATCGATCTCTAGGACGTCTCGGGTGCATGGAGTAATCCCTTCTTTTAGCACTAAATATCAGCGCGTTCTGCTCCCTAACACAAGCTTTATATCAATTTTTTCTCAAAAAATAAGATTTTCATAAATTCTCGAACTACGCGTCAATTTACTGGACAGTTGAACTAAATCAATTCAAGCAATCGTGGAAGATATCGTGGATGTTCAGTGCGGTCAAACAGCGCTGGTGGTGTAAGGCGTAGTATCGCTGCCCGCAAAGCAGAAGTGTTCAAGTCCCGCCTCGCGCAAGAGTTTTGATGGCAACCAAACATCCATCGAAGAACTTCTATATCAGCCTCTCCAGGCTAAAGCAAAAATGAATAAATTCAAACTACATGATACCTCATTTCTCTTGAATAAAAAATTATTCCGCCCATCTTGGAATATCTTTAATTTAATTTGGAAGGCGCTTGTTTTGAATTGGAAGATGTTTCGTTAGATTTCAGAACCGTTAGGCTTCTTTAGAAAGGTGTCGAATTTTACGTGAAGCGTCCAGCTTCACTTGATATGGGAACACATGCCATTAGATCTGTATGCACACCGATTTCGTTCTAGACGCAATCCTTCTTTCAAGGAGCACTGGACTAAAAGCAAGAAGGCTAATAGAATCGCGAACAACCTATTCAGATTTTGCGAAGAAGCTCTGGAAGCCTTTGATCCTCACTTTCAAGTACTATGTGCCACCCATACAGCGGTGCCTAGAGTACGGCACCATTACCTTCAGCCCAAAACGTAAAAGATGATTAGGCTGTAGCTGTAGAAAATAGTTTTACAAGAAGAATTGGATAAGAGTGCATGGAGACGATTACTTCAACATTCCTTCAGTTTCTATAAGAAACAATATTTACAATTTGGCTTCACCTGCACAGCGGGGGGGGGGGAAAGCATCATCTAGTCTTGGTTTATATGTTAACTGGTATGTTAGGCATCTTTTTCCACGGTTTCTATTCTTTCTTTTTTCCACCAGGAGAGGTCGACAGCAGAAGGGAAGTAGTAGAAGGGAATTTAATCTCACACAACTATTTCCCCAAGGAAAATAGTTATCTGAGATTGAATTTCTTTACTTATCGAGCAGGAGCCGAGTATTTGAGGTTCTCGAATAAAAGCATTCTACCTAGCGCTTTAAGGCAGTGAAAGGCTTCCTGACAGATACAACTAGAATGCTGCTCAGTTTTATCCGCTTCGATAGCTTTAAATTATTTTTACCAAATGCTGACTGTTAATAGCCTTTGAATAGTTTTATCTGCGTGGCTTTCCGTCTACAAAATAAATAAATAATTGGTGCGCAGTGACCAGATTTTACTGTTTCTATTTGTATTCCAGATCATGCACAGTGTTGTTAATTAAGGGTCTTAACAAATGGCGATTTGGAGTAGAATGTTGGTCTCCGGCTGTCCGAACTGTGCCTTGTCGCCAGCGTAAATGATGTCGCACATCATCGCCAGCTCGCATCCTCCTCAAGAGCTATCCTTCACTGCTGCGATGATAGTCCTGGCTGCGTCTGTAACGGCAGTTCAAGGAATCGCCCTTGGAAGATTTTTTTGAGCGAAATTCTGGTTGACCACCTCTTTGATGTCTTCTCCAGCAGCAAACGATTTCTGACTCCCGGTAATAACCGCAGCTCCTACTGAGGTGTCAGCATCCAGCTCTCGTAAGAACGACTGCAGTTCGGTCATCAGCTGACTACAAAGACCGTTGAAATCTTTCGGCCGATTCAGTGATATAAGGGCGACGTTCTCTTCGCGCCGGCAGTTAAAACGAAAGAAGTGGAGGATCACCCCGCGAATTGACGGTGGATACCTTGTGACTGGTGCTGCTTGAGTGAACATGAGAGCTGGGAGCTTTTCAACCTCGTCATTGGGTAGGGTTTGGTATCCATGCTTAATCGATTGTTTTCTAGTTGGTATCACCGCAATGTATTATTTTGATGATATAGGCTTTGTAACCAACGTATGCATGTGTTATGAGCGGTGTGAGGTGACACCGGCTCCAGCCGTTACTGCGTCAAATTGCTTTCCGAAGAAGTGTCGCAGAAAGTGGCGGTTCTTCCTACAGCCCACGTTAGCTGCACGTGCTTTGTGGAGGAGCTGCATGAGTAGCTGCTTATCTACAGTACGGTAACCTCAACACACAATACACATTCGTGACTTAACGTTTATTTAATGCTTCAAGTTTGTGTTTACCAAACGGATCAAACCATTTTAAATGATAGGTTTTGAAAGAATGAACACATTAGTATATGATGAATATGGATTGATGTTCTTCTGTTGTCTAGTTCTTGGTTACTTCGATTTCGTCTTCCCATGCTTGCTTTTCAGTTGATCGAGCCGACTCGAGGTCTTTCCTTTCACCGTATCTGCTTTGCTTGTCAGCTTGTCAGCTCGACTTGTTGTTTTGCCTTTCAGTGTATCCACGCGACTTGACACTCTGTCCGCCGTTCGTTTCGTTTTGCTCCCCTCTGCTGATGTCTTTTTCTCGGCAGAACCTCTCGAGGATGATTTCTCAACTTTTCGCTTTTTCTTTCCCGAGACATCACGTATTTTGCTCTTCTTATCCTTGTCTTTAGACAATTTCTTTTCGATAAAGCCGTGGTCATAGGCGTCAGCAAGTGGACTGAAAGTGACAAATTCATGTTGATGATATTAACAAATTAAAACCGCTTTATGACGCTGTCTTTTTGGCTGGTGACTGTGAGCTTAGGGAAGTGGACTTCGGATTTTACACAAATACAAAGGACAAAGGATAAAGGACGGCGTTACTCAATCCTTTTGGGATGCGCCACGCTTTCTACTTCTACTTTTTCCTTTCTGGCGTCGTGCTTTCTATCATCTCGTTTTTTAATCTTCAGATACTGACAAAAAGCACCAACATACTGAGCAGGGACTTCCATATTGATGCCTACGCCGCATGCATAGGTACGTAACACTTCGGATGCATATCAGTCGCTCTTGATCTATCTCCTGTTCTGCGAAGGTCACTTGATAAAGATGCCTACCGTATTTAAGGAAAGAAGTGCTAGAAGATAATAAATTGAAGCTAGATTTTCTTGGGCAGAACGGAAACGAATTAGGTGTACCAGACTCACTTCGAGGCTACAACACTGGGGGAGGGCAACCCTTGTCCTTAACACAACGTCGACTGCAATGTGCTTCTACTAGTGTGAAATCTTGTCTCTCAAACTGCTTCTACACAGTTTATTGACATATGTAGCCTTTTGTTTAATTTGATTTGGCTCTTTTTTCATTACTATCAATGGGTACGGATTTCTTGACAGTTACTGTTCATGAAGCAGTTGTAGAATAGCAGGTGCGTTTCTTTCAGCCATAGTATTGTTGTAAATAGTGTAAATAGCATTCGTGTAGATGACTGTCCCATGTACGGTCGACGTTAGTGTTTGGTTCTATCGTTCGTCGAAAACTCAGCATCGAGTCACATACTGATCGATTGAAGAGCATCTGAGCCATCCAGACTCGTTCGAACGGGAATGGGATTTCGCGCGCGTGTGTGTGTTTTTTGCCTGAAGCCTCGACACGACCACTTCAGACAAACTAGTTTAAATACGGATCTGAGAAAATGACTAGAAAAGTACCAGCGGCGAAGTCTCTATTCTAGGGCCAACCTAAACTGAGGCAGTTTGGGCAGTGATAGCGCTGAAAGGTTGGTGAAGGATCCAAGAGAGGCATGGGATATTAGATAGTGGAGGCCCCGACATAGATAAAATAAAGGCTGTCGCGGCAGGACCAGCCTCACGCGGAGAAATGGGCGCAGCCGCTTGGTGAGCTGCAGGAAGAGCTTTGACTCTGTTGTCACGGTCGCGCGGCATTGTACCAACATCATCGAACAAGGACGCAAAAGGGGCGCTTTGTGATCGACAGCCGGTCGCTTGTCAGACACCGAGGAGCGGCTTTCCGACAATAGCGGTGAGTAAGGGCCTCGATTGGAGGAAATTCGTGAATCTACGAAGGCACCACCCGAGCGAAGTTACAGTGCTGATTTATGTAAGGTTTGGTTACGTACTTTGAAAACCCGAACAAGGACTGTTCTTGTGAACTCGGTTGACCGCCTGTATCTGGCAGCTTCAAAATTTCTTCATAAAATGCCTCGTAATCAATTGTTCGCCTGGAATAGTGGGTTGGTTTCTCGACGTAAGACGCGCTAAGGAAATTTTCTTCATAACACAAATTACAAACGAACAGAGGTGCTTGCTGTGCTTGCTGTCGAAGCCATGTGTAGATTCCCGAATAGTTATTAAGGAGAAGTGCTTTCTTTTCGTCTTCGAGTCGAGGCGATTCTTCTAACGATTTCTTTTTGTAAATTATCTCCTTAAAGAGTCTAGAATATAAATGCTATACGTTCAGCATGCGGTAATGGTTTACCTGCTTTTCGTTTAGATTTTGCCATGGCAGTTCACCTAAAGCGAACTCTGTCATCATATACATACACGAGATGAGGTCGTCAATTGCCGTTGGCTCCTTGCCGCTCAGGCTTTCTATACTTCTAAAGCAGACAAGACGCATTGTTAGGAATTGCAATGAAACATTGGAAGTACTTACCCATATTTCCAGTTACCTAAATACGTCACACTTGCTTTAGTTCGTGCGAACGTTACGCGATATTTCCTGCAGCACCAAAGCTCTGTTATAGCAATCATGTCGCACAGCTCGCTCTCTTTCCTATAAAAGTTTATCAGTAAAGATAATGATTAAAATAAAGGTAGCCAATCCCTTGCAAAATGCGCGGATTGGTCTATGCAATGGATTCCGGTGGCCTGCCGGAAAACAATTTAGCGTTTAATCCTTATCAGGCAATTCCGGTACCAATTCATCCACACTGGAGAGACGGAAACTTGGTTGGCCTGTGCAAAAACCGAACAAAGAACCTTTAAATGGAATACATGCCATGGCTGGTGCATTCTCCTACCGCGCTACCATCCGTCTTAATCAAGAACACCTTTGCCGTGAAGAGACATTCATGATATCCAAACATCATCAAAGCTCCGCCCATTTTCCGCTGTAAAGAGGCTAGGCGGAGAATGGCTGCGTGCATATGCACGCTGGCTCTGACGCATAGCTCGCGAGCTCTGTCGAGACCAGGGATGTGCGAAAATTTTTCTGGAAAAAGCGGAAGACGAAAGGCGGAACGGAAACGCTCAAAAAAGGCCGGAAACAGGAATACGAAACGCGGAAACGGAAATGACACATATTAGCCATTTTTTTAAAAGTGCATCTGAAACGGCGTCAAAAGCGGCTTCTATTGCACTTTTTCTTGCCTAGAACTTTGCGAGCAGCAGAACCTCCCATAGTTTAATGCTCATCCTCATCATAACATAACGAAGCATGAATTCATAACATTGTTATGATAACATTTTTGCTATGGCTGAGCAATAAACGAAAATAAATTCAGGATCTTATCCCACTATTTCTCACCATTTCAGCATGCAGCCTTTCATACCTAGTTCCTGCGACGGGTTTTTCACTGACTTTTTGATGCTGATATTTGTTGAACGGTAGATTTAACCGACTTAACCACTTGAGGTTACTTACAGACCCGCATTTAAAAAAACGGACTCGGGTGAAGTCTAAAACTGGAGTAGCCACCTAGATCATTTTCCGACCAGGAAAGAAATTCCTCTCAACAGTTTTAGAAATCAGTGGCATCATGGACGATTTGGTGACTGCACACTGCATATCTGCCTACTCAATATTAGCTACATTGTAATCACCATACCTATTACTCAGAATTCATTCTGGGATCTAAGATGATAACTGGATGACTGATTAGTCATGGTGTCGCGAATGCGATAGCTCGCTCCCTTTCATTTTCATACTCCCGCGGGCTACCGTTCGGGACCCCGATGAGGCGCTCCCGAGACTCCGGCCTGCCCGCGCACGCTATCGATCGACGAGCCGGCTATGCGCCGCCCCCCGCCGACTTCTTTCCTAAGGCCTCTGTTATACTCCCGCGGGAGCATCCGCGCAACGTCCGCGGACCAATGGTGCACGGCGGAGGCGGGCGTGGCGGGCCGCGACGAGTGGCCCGGCGCGGGGTCCCGACGCGATTTCCGCCCATCCGCGGAAGCTCCCGCGGGAGTATAACAGGGTCCTAACTTCCATCGACACGTCGAGCGGCTGCGCGGGCGCGGCTCTGGGACGCCGCCATTGTGATCCCGCTTCGTCAATATCCCGGGGATCTTCCGAGTGGAGCCTTGCCGCTCCTCACGTCACAATACAGCCGACTGCAATACAGGGAGGACGGCGAGCCTGGATGGGGGTCGCCTAGCCTCGGATAGCCACTACAGTTCTACCAGCCGGAGCGGCCCCTCCTATTCCATATTCTAGTATCTAGCTGCTATATTTATTATGGTTGTGCGGTGTTGTTGAATGGAATAAACCGTGGTTATATCTATGTTATCCTGCACAAGACGAGGAAGGTGGTGAGGGCCCTACTATTGTGTTATTGGTATTGGGATTGCGTGTGTTTATTGTTGGGTCGTATTGGGGGCATCATTGCTGTTGTATTTGGTAATATCATGTTGGGGCGTTATTGCTATTGTGTTGTATGGGGTTTCATGTAGTTGTCGGGTAATGCAGGGGGCAAGGTGTGCTCAATACAGTCGGGATGCAATACAGCACGCCCGTGAGGTGCGGGCGCGCGTCAGTCCAGGCGCTGCGAGGGGGTTGAAGTCACTACGCGGGGCCCCTGTCTGCCAGGGAGGGGGGCGTGGCCTGTTCACATCATGGGGTCCTCGGTATGTCCCCCTTTGGGTCCTGGGTTCTTGGGTACCTCGTAGCACCACGGGGCGAGTGGGGACCACGCTAAACAGGGGCATGCACCCTCGCGAGCGGGGCCACCGATTCGCAACACATGGTGGGTCCACACTTCCACAGGAATATTCTGTCTGTGCCCGCCTAGAAACCCTACGCCCAAGGTGACACAGCTGGACAGTTCCCAGGTGGTATTAGTTTTGTGTCAAAATTCAATAAGTTACCATCCTTTGCTTCATGATACTGCGTTATATGCTTGCAAAGTTTTTGTAGCTATTTTTAACTACTGTCTGGATCAAGAATTTTATGATGATTCAAATGTTGAGTGCATCTTAGCATATAATCTATACATAGCCTTTGTGGCACATTAATTTTGCCCTGCACCAAGCCGTTGCCATTTTTGAGTGCTTTTTTGGTAGTATAATCAATTTCAAGAATAATAATATTAATACTAATTATAGATTATTAATAATAAGAATATTAGGGTTGTTAAACAGTACTTCTCTCATAAATTTATGGAGGAGTACCTTTTAATTGATAAGCCGATTGTGTTCAATAGAAAACTAGTGTGGAACAGTGCCCATTTCCGCTTCCGCCTTCCGGCCCAAAAACAGGCGGAACACGGAACGGAAATTCCGTACATCCCTGCTCGAGATCCTCTCAGTCCAAAATGGCAGGAAACCGGAATTCGAAACACGGAAACGGAACTTCCGCACATCCCTGCTCGAGACCCTCTGTGTTGCGCGGCATCGCGACGCGCCAGTGTTGGGGAATAGTGAACCAAGAAAACTTATTCTCTCATAGTAGGTATTTCAGCGCAATGCGCATTGAGGGAGGAGGACTGCATATGGGCTTCGAGCTCTTTGCTCTAGCAATCGGATATGGTGACGTGGAATTTTCCATTGTAGACAAGCTCACGCGTAAGTACGTGCAATGAAAGTTGCAACGAGAGGGGCCTAGCTCAAATGTAACGTCACTTGCGAACTGAATGGGTAAAACTCATTCTAAAACATCTGGAAATGCCTCGTCACGTCGTACGTGTGCTTGAGTACTGATGGGCTGCCCCCTCCAACGCGCATTGCTCCGATATTCCCAGTTTCTAATTTGATAAATTTGCAAATAATCAAATATAAGTCTACGTAATGTTGGTAAATGAACCACAAAATAGTATTCTATTGGGCAGACCAAACCACCTTTGAAAAAATTTGAGACTGCTAGAGTTAGCTTAGCTTGTGCATGCGGGAACCTTGATCAGTTGACTTTGATCAGTTGAGAACCGTCTAACCTTCCAAGTTCATAATCACTATGAAACAGTGATAGATGAAAGTGAAAGGCCTAAGTGCACAGACCATCTCGATCCCATTAGGGGGCTTTCACACTGCTGTTGATGCAACCCCGCATCAGCAACATCGGCATCGGTTGCGCAACGGTTGCGCGGTCCCAGCAACAAGGAATGGTCTTCATTATTCCTTGTAGCTGATGCTCATCGATGGAGGCAAATCACAGCTATTATCTCCTATCTCACCGCGTTGCGGCCGCAACGAGCATCGAACTCCGGCCCTTTCTCGTTGCTCTTGCTGCAACAGCAACAACGGCAGTGTGAAAGCCGCTTTAGGAAACCATAGATAAGACGCCTGACGGACGACGAGATTTGAGAGATTCTATTTCAAGTGCTTCGGAAATTCTTTTATGCAGAAGAATCAGCAGCTGGTTCGTTAGAATCGTTAAAATCCGTTCCTAGAACGCTAAATCGGTATTTCGAGAAACGACTGTTAACGCCGGTGCAATAATCAGATAGACAGGTTGACGGGAGGCGCTGCATTTCGGGAAATTGAAGAGTGCAGCACTGTTGTTGTATCGAATGAAGGGGACTAACTAGGGGATCAGGTAGAACTTGTCTCACCGGACAGTAGTGTGACATTCCATTCAGAACGGAAGAGAACCCGCACAAGACATTATTCCAAAGGGACGGGCGGATATTAACAGTGAGTGTATACAAGATATAAAAGATATATAAAAATAGAATATATGGTAATATAAATATATAAAATATAAAATTGTAAAAATATAAAAATTGTAAGAGAGCAACTGGCGGCTTAGCACTGATGATGGCTCTCCTTTTAACAGTAAATAACGAAATCACGGTGCGAAATCAGGTAGCGGGTTTGAACTGCCATCTATCTATTAGTGAAAAGCTATGGACCCGCAATGGGATAGAAGTGCTCCAATTTTTCTTAGCCATCCAAACTCTTCATACCTGCACAGTAGGCTTCCGCAAGGAAGTCGAATTGAAAAATAAGCAGGTTGTACGTTTCTATGAGCGTATCCTTTCATGTGCAACAGCCTTAGTGCCTAAACGAGAGGTAAAAGAGGACTTAGTTCGTAGGATTTCGTTTAGGATTTTGTTATGGTAACGTCAGTCCCATTGTCATTCGAATAAACTGCTTAAGGATGTTCGGTATGAATTAGCAGTTATGCTTCTATTCCTTGACTCTACCTACTGTATTAGGTTCAAGAGGTACATAATATGCCAACAAAGAAGGCGACGTCTTGAACACATATAAAGGATTTCATGGAGAACCCTCAACAACAATGGAAAGGCGGGGTCCAACATTCCGATGCGGAGTAGGGAAGTATAAACTCATGTGGACAACTCTATGCATTAATTAGTTTTTATTTAGCAATTTGAACTACCAGAGTATCCGAAGTTTTGAGGGCATTAAGTACATTCAATTATAATAACATAACTTCCTTCCGTATAAATTGATGCCATACCTGGAATTCACGAGAGCTTGGAGGCCATGGGAGAGGGGGGGGGGTGGAAGGAGTAGAGGTGTGAATGTTGGGGTAGAATTATGTCACGCACCGAATTATATATCATGACCACAAAACTTGAACTCTGCCCACTATGCTCTATTGGAAAGCTTATCCATTACGTTTAAACCATTACTCTACCAATCGTGAATCCGGCCTCAGCTAGCATATTTGCTAATAGCAGCAACCAGATTCAAGCCCCAACAATCCAGTTGTTTCGCTCTATAAACTACGAAGTTCCGTCAGTGTTCCTGTCCTACCCAACTGACCACCTCATCATTTTCTTCGCTGCTTCCGCTCCGCACGAAGCAGTCAAGTCGCATTAGGAGGCGGTGTCGATGACGGGTTCCGATGCCCCTTAACTGCTACGGTATGCTGCTGGTTTGATCGATTCACAGAAGAAGATATCGCCCCCGACGAAGTTAGTCAATTAGGACGCGTTAATCTGACAAACACAGTGAGCGTCCTCTCGTCTGTTCAGGCCGATCCGACTAAGCCTGTCACTCACTCGAACAGGTCTCATGCCGAAACGCACACGTACCGTACGCTACGACCAGACGACTTCTCAAAACATTTGGGACACTATGATACCTCTCGTACGTGGCGAAGCTATCTTAATAAGGACCGATCTGTAATACCCATAGATGGGATGGTGTGTTTCAGCAGTAGCAGACGTGGACAATGAAAGGGCAGAGGAGCCTTCGCTGAGGATAGATGTATTGAGACGACCGATCAGAAGTAAAAGAACGGTTATACGACGCCATGCAAGTCAGTTCTTTGTTTTTCGTGTAGCATCATATTCCTCCTTCATTCTGGAAGTGCCTGACAACGAGGAATGGGATCTATTTTAAGTGGCAAGTAGTAATCGTCTTCCCTCCCTTGAGTTTGCACGAAAGTTTCAGTTGCACGAGCCCGTGACAAGAGTACTGTTATTCAAATTCCTGGTATGTGGTTGTGTTATATGAGATGACACAATAGGATTCCAACCGGTTGTCCTTCTTTACTGGGATAGATCCAGAACAATGTCCAATTTGAAATCGAAGTGGACCATCAGAGAGCTAAGTGAGAATGCGTGAGAACTGACAATACAGTTATTCCTCATTCGTCATCCAGGTTCAGCGAATACCTTAAGAGCTTTATCGCTGTTATTCGGGAGGACTCCTGTATTCCCTTTCTCTTCTTCTTCTCGCAGCGACAGTCCCGCTTTAAGGCCTTTAGCCAAGAAGCTCAGACTCGTATTTACCCAACTCTGAAGGAATTGCTAATTTAAAGGCAGTTATCACCATTAATAATGATCGCAATTGCACTATAATAACAGTATATCTTCCAAGTGGACACAATGTGTCTCTAAACTAGCGATCTTCTTTTAAAGATCTTAGTTCTCTGTCAATGTTTGCTTGTGGATCTGTTTATACTATAGTTGATGACCGTAACATAGTCACGTTCAATATCACTAACCTTGACACATCCAATTGCTGCAAAAACCGAAACGTAGAGCGGAAGTGACTTATTTCTGTTCGATTTGAAAAGCGTCTCAAGAGAAGGTTCAACTGATTCTAAAATAAAATAAGGCCGAGGGACTGACGGTACTTCCACGTGGTCGCGGACTTTCGAGCTGTCGCTGAGCTGAACGAGAAGGATTGCATTCCTAGAAGTGTCAATTTTTTCCAATAGTGATGACAACGTTTACATTTAAATATCGCAGCTCAGATAACCGCCCTTCTCCAATTATAGCAAGGTAGTGTATTCGTTCAGTGCCTCTAGGGTATGAAGTGGCTAGCATTTTAAACATATTGTACTCGTGTTGGAATACCTAAATCATTAACCTAAGTGGTGGAAATAAAACCTGCTCCGTTGCAAACTCTACCGTCAGGTCCTCATCAGATTCGAAACGGCATACCCGTAGAATTCCCTCTCTTTTATCCATAGGCATTCGCTAAATTGTATCTTTAGCAGAAAGTCAGTAGCTAGTAGCAGAATGAGAAAGCACCTCTTCAATAGTAACGCCGTCAATTTTCTTTTCGGAAGGCATCCGATGCACATCGTAATCTGTGCTTACTCCATCAGCACGTCTGGAAATGTTATGTCAACAGGGACAATAATGAGCATGAAGTTTTCTTACTTCATGCGCATTCCCATAATCCGCCATGCAACTCTGCCAGTAGGTGTTCCTTCTTCTATTGTTCCTATCATGTGAGCTTCGCAATACTTCGAACTACTTTGTCCCTAAACAGAGTATGTCGGTGAGCGTACTGCACGAATTTTACAATGTACCATTCAAGACTGAACCTTCTCGGACTTTTTAGACTTCTGGAATGGTGAGACTTTGTCTGAAATTTTCCGGAGAAATAATATATTTGTCAAGGCTTCCACCTCCTTCTTGTTTACGCTGAAATGCTTGCACATTACTCATAGGAACTTTCTGTAACAATTTGTCCTACAGAGCCGCTGTAATATTTTCTAGACAGCTACGCGTGCTGTACAACTGCATGAATCAACATTCCGTCAGACGTGCATATTATCGCGCGCAGGATGAACATTTTCGATGCCGTGGTGATGTCCGTTCCTCCATATGGTGCCACAAGAAACTGTTCGCTTCTGCGAGCTGAGCTAAGATATTCATTCAAGCAACGGGCCGCGTTACAGGCCGAGGTCCTATGTCCCATTGTTGATGACGCTATATGATTCCCGAGATAGTGCTACGTCGTCCGCAGGAGTCGCCGCCCACTCGCAAAGCCCGGAGACTGCGAGAAGTATGCGGGGTCCTGGATACGAGGACAGCATCGGGGCAATGAGCTAGTCCGAAAGTCGTAGCGTGGCGCAGGACCCGTGTAGTAACGCTAAAGGACGAACCGATGAGGGACCGCTCGTGCAAATCGGCAAAATACGGATAGATTTATATGCGGTACAGGAGACAAGGTAGTCCTGTTGTAGGTCGAAGGACATAAGCCGAGGCTTTAAGGCGCTTCTGTTGGAAGTCCGATAGCCACTTGTGGTGTTGTTGTAGTTGTCTCTGAAGGTTTCCGAGATACGATTGTAAGCGTGGAACTTTTCAATAAATGCTTGATGAAGGCCGTTGTTAGCAAACAGCGAATGTATCATTCCTTCTCCACGTACACTCCGCATACAGCCAATGATGCGTTTTATGCCGTGATTGATGAGAAGACGGCAAAATTACCGTCCGAAGACAGTTGTTCTCACAAGTGAGCTCAACGGTCTTGTTAGAACTGCGAAGGATGTTACAGTTGTTACGGCAGTTTTGGCTAAAGGGCACGTAACGCTGGCGGTCAGCGAGTGCTTGAGTTCGGATTCGCGTAGCGTTCTCATTGCGAACCCAGTATATCGAAGCGTGTCTCCTACATCGTGTCTTTCTAGCAGGAATACCAAGATACCGATCGGCCATGTCCGCGCCAAACATCACGATCGAAGCGATGCGATCCAGCAAACGATCAAGTGATGGGGTAAAAGATAAGGAGACAGCTGTTGTAAAACTTAACCGGTTGCCGGTGGTCACCAGTTTTGAGTAAGCGTGGAAACGAGCAGCTGACCATATCATTTCTGTACGATATTGCAAGCCGCAGGTTACGAACATCGCACGACAAACCTCGACGGCTTAAGAGAAAAGCAGACATGATAATGTTTTGTCATCAATTTCTCAGCGACAAAAATAAGAAAGTTGGCGTATGAACTAGGAAGCAGCTAACAAGGAAAGGTTCCCAACTCATGGCGAGCTTTTGCGATGCTATTTTGACAGGATGTAGAACCCTATGAGCGGAGTCTAGAACCAGAGTTAGTTTTTGCTGAACGCTTTTTTAAGACCTGAAAAGGAGGTCTGAAAGCGCGCGCAACTATCATCAGCCCATGAGACACATGGGATGTACCTCGGTGGCGCAGTCGCTAGGAGTGCAGCCTCTTACTAGGGAATGGTTTCGACCTACCATGGAACTTCAAGTTGAGACCAGGATTATTAGAAAGAGCTCGGAATGCTGATTACGATTATGGGTGTTAAAATTGCAAAATGAAAGTCCTGAGCGAGTTATGGCCTGCCGAAATCGGGGGCCTCACCACAGGTTGGCTGTGCGACGCACCGGGAACGTGAGTGGTGAGTCATCGGGGCTCCGTAAGAAGCGCCAACCAGCTGCAGCGGTGGCGTAGGTGTAGTGTTCACGCTCGTTGGGTGCGACGTCGTTGGCTCGGCTCCCGTTGCTAGCGGTTTTTTTGCAAATCATAATTTATCTTCGAAATTACCTTTTGTTCTGAATTATAACACATGTCTGATTAGATAGCCGGATAAACTACCATACACGTTTGTAAAAATGCTTGAAGGCAAAAAATTGCTATGGTGACATTTTTATCTACTCTGGCACCCCAAATTCAGCGAGAAGAATGGACACCACCTTTGCTGGTGAAAAGGACATAGTGAGTGAAGAAAAAGCAGTAGATCAACGACATTTTCTTCTTCCTCATCATACATTCTACTCACCTTTTTACTTCACACATTTTCTTGCTTTGTTACATGAATGCCAAGGTTGTTAGAAACACCTCTAGTTATTCAA
>OX377201.1:89985950-90142644 GCA_947396885.1 Heligmosomoides polygyrus polygyrus
ATGGAGTCATTTGATGTTACTTCACTCTACACAAATGTCTCCAAAGTAGACGCAATGCAGGCAGTCTACGAAATGCTCGTGGAACACCAGGACCATATCTCACTATATGGGCTCGGCATAGATCAAGTAATGACGCTCGTGGACGAGTGTCTTCAGTGTAACATCTTTAGATGGTCCAACGAGTACTACAGACAGGACAGAGGGCTTGCCATGGGACAATGTCTGGCTCCGGTGCTGGCCATAGCGTATATCTCAAAAATAGAGAGACCCATACTGGAACGTAGACCTTTGCTTTACTGTCGGTACATAGATGATTGTTTCATTGTTTGTGCAACGCAAAACGAAATGCATTCCTGTTTCTATTTGCTCAATCATCAGGCTGCGCATATTAAGCTCGCAAGGGAGAAACCGACGAACAACTGGTTGCCGTTTCTTAATGTGCAAGATCATGTCTCTCACAACACTTTCCAGACTAGGTGGTACCGGAAGCCGAGCAACAAGAACATCATTGTTCATTGCAGGTCTGCACACCCTAGCAGTGCCAAGAGGGCCACTGTAAATAACATGATTCGCGCAGCGGCGTTGGTATCCTCCAACGACGAATTCGAGTCCGCTTCTAGGGAGATGGCATCTCGTATAGCGTTGTCCAATGGGTACACTTCCTACAGCCTTTCTAAGCAACGTCGTCCGCCTGCAGGAGCAAAAAGACGCACAGAACAAGAGCGCATCAAAATTCCTTTCTTGGTGCCCTTCATCACGGATGCTCTTAGTGCTCAAGTGCGGGAATGTATACGCAAGGCTGACTTAGAAGGTCTGGTCAGGCTACTTAACATACCGCCTGCTAACCTCAGAACCCAAACGGTTAGGAACCGGCTGTATGACCGCGCTTGTGATACCCCGCCCTGCATTGTCTGCCCGTTTGGAAAGGAAGGGGATTGCACGGCCTCAGGTGTGGTATACCTCGTCACTTGCACGGAGTGCAATGAGGAATACATCGGGAGACGGGCAGGCCGCTTTGGGTGAGGGTCAAGGAACACATGGACGGGCTTCGGAGATTCCAGATTTCCACGCCGTTGGGGGAGCACAGGCAGCGTAGCCATCGTGGCGCAATGGTTGGGGAAGCGATTACAATCCTTGCTCGAGAGGTCGATATGGCAGTACGCAAGACTCTCGAAGCGCCGTGGATTGCCTTCAAGAATCCCGCGATCAATAAGAGGGAAGAGCGCGTAGCGCTAACCCAGGAGCTGGCCCCATTTGCTGACCTCTGTGGGCTCGACCCCGGAGGACGACAGCCGGAGGGTCGCTGAGGGGTTGGCCTTAGGTGGTAGTCTCATTCACCCAACTGCCTCCATCCGAGGGTGACGCACCAGCCTCTTGGCTGCTTCCATAAGGTTAGTTGGGCTGTCTCACTCCCATTTCGTCTCCTTTTCCTATTAATTCCGGAAACTCCTGTGACTTGAAATAGTTCTTGGACGAGTAAACTTTCAAACCTCGCTTAACTTTTCCAGGCTCTGAAGAAGGCGGTTACGCCGAAACGTCAGCCGAATAAAGTGTGGTTAACAATCTTGGCTCCAAGCTCGAACAGTCCTATTAGTATCAACGTCATGCCAAGATTCAACGACAGTCGATCATAGGATTTGGACTCTATTTGTGCAAAATAGTGAATAAAAATGTCGCATAAAATTTTTTGCCTTAAAGCATTTTTACAAACGTGTATGGTAGTTTTCCCGGCTATTTAATCAGACTCGTGTTCAGAACAAAGCACCATTTCAAAGATAAATTATGATTTGCAAAAAAGTGGGCAGTAAAGGGAACCAAACCAACGACGACGCACCTGACGAGCGTGAGCACTACCCATGCGCCACCGCCGCAGCTGGCGGCCTCTTCTTAGGCCTATGTTATACTTCGGCGACGCGTCGCCGACGCTGCGACACGTCACTGACAGTCACCGACGTCGCTGACGCTGACGTCACCGCCGACGTCGCCGACGTCGCATTGATGAGAACGTATATTTAGTGACAACCCGCTAGAAGGCTATGTAGCAATGGCATGACTATTTCGAGAAAAACTCGACTGTAGAGTATTGCCCTCTCGCTTATTTCTTCCCTCCTTCCTACGCGTGGTTCTTTGCAAAAAACCACTGTGAAGGCGACGAAAGCAGTTTTGACGAAGATGAAGCAAGGCTAAGCAACGGGCGCTGACGACATAGTAGCCGACCTGAAGAGCTTGAGGTACTGACACCCTGCTAACTGGTTTGCGCTTAAAAGAGGTATCTGGTAGTTGGTACCAAAGCACGACAATTTCGATTTGGAAGAAGAAGGGCAGTCCTGTGGGCTGCATAATTTACCACCCAATTTGCTTGCTCTTCATAGCATGAAACCTTCGAGCGAATTGTGGATGCATGTATTCACGCCATCGCTGCATATCAGCATTCGCTTTTCTAGTGGTGTGCCCCACCCTCCACTGTCGTCCCAATGCCTGCGGTGTATAGGCATTGGGACGACAAGAGAAATGCTTGGAGGGATAGCCCCTCATTCTGATGGAAACTGTTAGGCGCATTGTTAGTTTTGCAGGCTGCAGACTTTCATCGTATACCGAGGCTCAACAATGTTCGTACTCTTCTTCTCCTGCTTAGCGGTGGGTCCACTTTTCTCTTGCAGGGACCATTGCCAGGCTGTTTCACGCAGGGCCATTTCACGCATCATCGGGGTGTATGCGAGCGCCGTTCAGGTCCGCTCGCAATGTGTGAAGCCAAGGCTCCTTCAGCCGCCCTTTAGACTGGTTTATGGACACATCTGTGTCTTCTGAACAGTATCATCACCATCGTTCCAATTACGCCAAGGTTGGTCCCGACCTCCTCGCTTGCGTGCCAGCACGCAACATTATAGATCGCCACTGGTCGGACGATGGCTGTGTACAGTTCTTCGATTTAAGGCGTTCTGGTATCTTCCTGTCTCATGGAACGCCTGAATGCCTGTCATTGGGTGCCATTTAGACCACGCTGTGCTCACGCGTGAGTTCACTTCAAATATCATACTACCATCAGGCGCGATTGCAGATTCAAGGCACTTGAAGTTTGTGGTCCGTACGAGGGCACTGATCTCAATGCACCCCTCCTCATTTGCATCTGTCGTCAAGTACCGGATTTTTTTTTTGACTTTGACATGAAGCGGTCACAGGCGGCCTCCAACAAGCAGCCTCCAAAGGCCATTTTTAAAAATTTCTCGAAATAGCATCCATTACGGCAATGGAAAGGAGTGGAGCAAGCGCAAATCCTCGGTGAACACCGACGGTGATAAAAACTCCGTCAATGTTCTGGCTCGCGCTCTACTCTTTTGGCAATAGTTAAGGAATCGTACCCACTGAATAAGCTCTTCGAACACCGCGGTGTAAGGTGTACCATATGATATGTCGCAGTACATGATCAAATGCTTTCTTAAAGTGGAGAAAATCTAGGTGGAGCGGCTTCTTCTTTTCGCGACGTTAGAACATGACGTTACAATACACAGCAAGCCAGCGCGAAAGCGTTAGAGCATTCATTGATTTAAATGAAATTATCAGGTCACCCTACTCCTCCCCCCCCCGGACTACACGTGCACTTACCTGCACCACCCCACCACTGTTGAAATTTGGAGAAAGCGGCTCGAAAGGAATCACTTTGCATCAAGTGGTTAACGGCGGCCTATTAATTGGTCTTCCTTGGTAAAAATGAACGTGAATGACCAATTACATCTCAAGTTGGCTAGGTCCTCAGTTCAGCGCAGGGGTAGAGCACTCTAGTGCTTTGTAAAAATTTTAATTTCGTACAGCACAAAACAGAACGTCGTACAATACTACACGTGCCAAACCAACGACGACGCACCTGACGAGCGTGAGCACTACCCATGCGCCACCGCCGCAGCTGGCGGCCTCTTCTTAGGCCTATGTTATACTTCGGCGACGCGTCGCCGACGCTGCGACACGTCACTGACAGTCACCGACGTCGCTCACGCTGACGTCACCGCCGACGTCGCCGACACGTGCAGTTTCCCGCTTTGAACTTGCGCCATGGACCGGATTCATCAACAACTTAACCCTTGGGTATGCGGGGTATAAGGCGAGAGATAAGTTAAGAGTCAGGCAGAGGTAAGGTAAGTGTCAGAGACGCAGGCTTCATAGTGGGTATCTCAACCCCTGTACCCGCGGGTTAGGATAAGCATTAGCCCTAACCACTTGCTGCTGTGGCAGTATGCCAGCGCCTGCTCACGTCATCCGAGTCGTAGTCGTGGGAGCTCGTTTTCCTCGTCCAGAGGATCGCACGCACCCTGGAGTCCCTTCTCTAGCCTCAGGCTGCTCGTATGGAAACTGTGCATCAACCCGCAACTCCATGGAATGCGTCGACAGAAAGGGTTTGGTCTAAGTAAGACCGCGGGTTAGTCTTTGATGAATCCGGCCCCAAGAAGCAGCTACTGGCCTATTCAGCGAATTCAATGTAATGGTGGTGAAGCAAAACGCTACCTCAACTTGCCAAAATAAAACTGCATCATTTTTGTTTACCCACACCCGGTCTGATTTTATATGAGCTGGATGTTAAGTAGTCTTCTGCTCCTTTCACTGCTCATCACAAACACCTTCCGAGAACTATGCTATACCGCCGATACATTTATCATTATCTTCTCGTTTTCCTTAGACCATATTTTATCGTCACATTCTTTAAGCGGTCTGTAGAATCATTATCCCAAATAGATGTCCTTGCTGCGCCGATTCCAATCCTTGAAAGCCAACGGAACAGCCGCTCTGTTCAGCAAAGAGGAGGAAAATTTAGATCTACCCTAAAGGGTGGGTGTGTCGCGTCTCGCGACCTTCGCAGCCCGTCGGTGCTCTGCGGGGCCTCCAGGCTCGCAGCGCGTTCCGATGAGGCGCCCATCGCGCGGCCTGCCCTCGCCTCCGCCGGTATCGGTTCGCGGGTGAAGCGCGCGCACTTGAGCGGGTATAACCCGCTCCCCGCGCAGAGTCGGCACTTCAGTCTACGCCTGCACCGACCACGAGCGGGGGGCGCACCGATCCTGCGTCGCTCTTCTGCCAACTCTCCATACTCAGCTCAGACGGAGCCAGCCTGCGAGGCCTGGCCATCATCTCATTTAAATGCAGACCGGATGGATGGCGACCCTACCAAGAAGGGTCGCCGGGGCTCAGGGCGCTGAGTAATCAATACAGTGAAGCGCTCTGCCCGTCTGCGTCTCCATCTCCCCTCGCCACTCCACTCTCTGCCGGCTATACTCTTGTTTCATCATTGCGTCATCGACTCCTATACTCTATTCTACTGTATCGGCATAATGGTGTGCGATAAATCTATGTTGGTATCCGGTGTGCAAGCTGAGGGAATGCGGTGAGTCCGTTCATATTGTAATTGTCTGGTATTGCTGGTATTATTGTTGTGTGTTTGCTGGTTGTTGGCTCTGCCTGTGTGAGCCCCACGCGGAGTCCGTGTGGAAGGGCATAGCGCTCATGGCGGAAGCCTGCGCGTGGCCCTCCAGCTGAACACCGCATGGGCAGTGGTGTTCAATGCCAGGCAACCAACTCATCGTCGTAGTGTCTCCCCATGGTACCATGCTGGGCCCCGGCATCCCAGGGCAGCAAAGGCTCAATTCAGTGGGAGGTGAAGGGACGGACCCGGGAATCGTCACTTCAGAAGTGGAACTAAAAGGCATGGGACCAATACACCTCCCCGGGGTATTAGGCCTTGGCAGCTTCGGGTGCCCCATGGGGCAGGTTGGTCTCCCACGTGTTAGTGGCACAGCCGCTGCACTGGGGCCATCGACTTGCAACAGGGTGCACTTCACTAGGTTTTCTTGACGACGCGGCAATACTGAAAACGAATTAATTTACAAGGACGTTACACTGAACTAGGCGTTCCGGTTGACGCTCCAGGTAAAGATTTAAATAGGCACCATACATGTTGTTGCGACGTGCTGTCCGGCGCAGTAGGGGAACGTGGGGCGCAGCAACCTTCACCGACCTTGCTTCCCATTTTCTATCCACCTAGGGCGCTTTAGCACATCACCATGAAAATGGGGAAGCTCATCCAGCAGCCCCTGCAGCGGCCCTGGCCTTAGATCTGACAGTTACTCCGTACGATCGAGTGGGGCTTCCGTCATACAGTAGCGTATCAGTACGATAGCCTCGCGACAATTCGTCCACAAAAATCAGGCGCGAGGTCTGTCCGCATTTGATATGGCTTATTGAATCCGTTGGACCAATCGCCGCGAACCTACAGTGCAACACGCGAAAGGTCTTACTTAGACCTAACCAAATTCTGCTGATGCACTCCATGGAGTCGTGGGTTGATGTGCAGGTTTGCTCATCAACCCGGGATTCAGTAGCGTATGGCCATTGCATCGTGGATCGTGTCTGCCTCCACGTGCGCGTTCGATCGATGTCTTATATGCTCCCGTTGACACACACGGCAAGCGGATCGTGTGGCGGTGGATAGAGGCGTGCTGCATGCGAGGGAGGCCGGGGTTCGGTTCTCCTTCGGTGCGGAATTTTTGCGCCACATCCTGGAGTTTCTTCCCTAACCTGGCTCTACTATCTCGTACGATCGAGTGGGCGACCCAGCTGCCGACTCCCTCCACTGGGCGACGAAAACGTGCTCCAATGACAACGGCTCGGATGGCGTGAGTGGGCGCTGGCACTTTGCCACGTCAGCGCCTGGTTAGGTCCAATGGCTATCCACGCGAAATCATAGATTTTGGGCCATTACGGTCGTGCCCGTGTCGCACATTGCGTTTTTTGGTCGTTATGTCTACTTTTTGTTATCATGTCACCTTTTTATTTCCTTTAAATAAGATGCACTCTGGAAGGCTTGGGGGGATGAACTTCCAGAGAAGACAATGTTTTTGAAGAAAACAAGGCGATATATATATATATATATATATATATATATATATATATATATATATATATATATATATAAAGGGACGGCGTTACTCAATCCCTTCTGGGATGCACCAGCGCATTCTACTTCTACGGGATGTCGTGGAGGCGACATGAATGCGTATTTGGCCATACAATGACTTGCGGTGGCCAGCCGATGAACAAGTCAGCGCTCTATCCTTCCCAGACAAGTCTAAGGTACCAATTCACCGACCCCGGAGGGATGGAAGGCTTGGTTGGCCTGGGCGGGAAATCCGAACCAGGAACCTGGTATCGGGTGCACACGACAGTCGCGCCTCCTCCGACTGCGCTACACGCGCCCATATATATATATATATATATATATATATATATATATGAGGTTGGCAACTAATTTCGTGGACTCTCAAGCGCCTTCAACAAAAGTGTTCACAAACAAATAACGAATAACAGTTTTCAACCAAGGTAAGATCTGTTGGAACGCGGGACTGCTTCCTATTTATCAGCTACCTGGCCCATCCCACAGCTGTAGAATTCTTGTGCTTTTGAAGCCAAGAATCCATGGAGGTGCACTGTGACATGGTAAACATTAATAAATCGTCCTTCAACCAAAAAGTGCTGCAGAGTGCTATAAAGGTGCTAATCATTTGGCGCACAGCCTGTGCTGTAAGGTGGGTGAGTTAGACGCTCCCAGCTAAGCTCTTCGATTTTTTGAAGCTCCCGATTCGTGATGTGTGATCTGGCGTGATTTTGCTGATAGATAATTCTGCTTCTGAAAATCTGTGTGAACCGATTCCAGCGGAGTTCAGCCTGCGCGCGGCCAGGTTGAGAACAGTAGATTTCAGCTTCAATGCTGGAACCGTTCTTGAGGAGCTTCCAGAAGTTAATACCTTCTTGACACCACCAAACGGAGGGAACGTAGCGAACTGGACGCCTCAAAAAATAGAAGACCTTGACTGGGAGCATCAAACTCATCCACCTTACAGCCCAGACCTTGCGCCAAGTGACTACCACATTTTTAGTTCGGAGCAGTACTTCTTGGTTGGAAGACGATTTAATAATTATGATCGGGTCAAAATGCACCTCCAAAGATTCTTGCCCTAGAAGCACAATAATTATTTGGCCGTGGGATAGACCAGCTACCTGATATATGGGAAGCACTTCTGCGTTCCGACGGATCTTATTTGAATTAAAGATTGTCATTAGTTATTAGTTAATAAATACTTTTGCTGAAGATTCTTGAGAGTCCACGAAATTAGTTGCCAACCTTATATATATATATATATATATATATATATATATATATATATATATATGACGTTTCCAGGCGTTATATATGGCTCTGTTATCGATTTCATGATGACATGTCCAATTTCATTTTTTTTTTTGGTTTCTGAGACCATTTCTGGAGAAAGTTTTTTCATGTTCCTTATATATATATATATATATATATATATATATATATATATGTCTTATTAACTATATTTTGCGTTCTCAACACTACTTCACCCCTCATTCCCGTATTGCGCCTGCTGTCTTTTAGCCGGTCGAGACAGTGAAGTGCTCCTCTTCCCCTTTAGGATAAATCCAAAGTTTCTTCCTCCTTGCCGAACATAGTGGCTGTCATATTAGCTTCCCGATTTAATCTTGTACTTCAGTTCTAGCAGCCAACACGACCTTCGCCCAATGTCTTTACGCGCGAACAGATGTTTTTTATTACTGTGTTGCGTCTCCGCCCCGGTTTATTCTGGTGTCCTCCTCCTCTGCGCCGAATTACGCCACCACTTTCCTGCGCTACATAGCTTCTGGCGTAGGTGGATAGCAGATTCCCCGGAGCCACTTAGCTCTAACCCGATCACGAAATAAACTCACTGCGCTTTCTTTGAATCACTAGCGTCATCAGCCTTGGCTGCACTCATCGAACACCAGCTCCGATGGACAAAACGAGTATGAATGAGAAGCAAGCGAGCGAAACCATTTTGTTTGTTCAGTTTTTATCAAAGTACTGATAACACATTAGAAGTATTCAAGGAGTAATGTGGTATTTACTCCTCGGATGCAGGGATTGACGGCTTGCTATTTTAAGTCGCATCAAAAGAAAAGGAACGATTAGTGAAATCTACTGGAGAAGAGTTTGTTCTATGCCTCGCATACCTAATAGCGATCTAATTTTTAAAGAAGGTGGTTCAATCCTAAGGTTGCCACTCCGTTATGAATTGTTAATGGTAGGTCCGCATCAATACACATAGCATACAATATATCGTATGAATGCTTTTCCTTACCTGATGTGTGTCCTTGGCAAAGTCCGAATGTTACCCTGAAATATCAACAAGGTTTCATTGTGCAACTAGGGAAAGGCTATGAAGAGGCTGGAGCGCCTTTTCTCGAAATACCCATTTGAATTCCTCCGATACCGTACCCGTGTGACTGCGCGTCGACTTGCTCACCATTGCCACGTGAGGGGATACGCAGAGAGATGCTTGCGGACTCTGCGTAGCGCCTCACTGCACAGACCCGTTGTCGGATGGCTCCGCTACCGGTCGCTTTTTCTTTATTCTGTTTATTCTGTTCTGTATTTCTATTCCATCTGTATTATCTGAGGGGGGGGGGTGAGTTGAAGAGAGTCTCAGATCTGTGCGGAAGGAGGGGAGGGAAGTGGGCGGGCGAGTTGAAGAGAATGTAGTGGGTGTCTTATATCTACACCAGACGTTCAGCGGCCTAACGGCCGCCAAACGTCTGGTTGGGGGCTTCACCCCCAAACCCCGAGAATAGAATACTTGTGTAGGCCTTATTCGCGTTACAGTGAAAAACTTGTTCTAGAGGAAAGCGGGACAGTAGGGCACAATCTTGAAAACTGCTCCTATGAAGCTTATCCACCTCTGTCGCACCACTCATTTATTCTCCGAAGTACACATTCTCTACGTGGTGAGGAACAGATTGTGATAATCTTGTGAGAGCTCTATACGGCTAAATATCCGACGGCAATAATCTCCGATTCTCGAAGTCATTCTCCCTACCCCCCCCCCCCCCCCCCCCTCCCGACAATACACATTACCCCCTTACCCATGTGCAGCCAGGGACATGAAGAAAAATGTAGTGAGAATCAGTCAGTAGGGAGAGTGAGAGGCATGTGCACTCGCTCGCTGGCTTTCAAAAGTCATTCGAAAATCCAACTCATGCTTCGCAATGTTAGATCTGTGGCACGTCTCTTGATCTAGACAACGTTGTACGACGTTCCTGTCACATACTCGTGGACGATAGTGAGAAAAAGTACTGGTCCGCCCTTACAAGTTTCTTCCACTGATTCCCTTCCTATTACTGGTCTACCTCCACTGGTTCTCCCTTTACCGATCCCCCTCCCCTTTCACAGGACTCTCCCACTTCAATTGGTTCCCATTCACTGTCCCCCCCCCCCCTTTTGCCCCCCCCCCCCCCTCTTGCTGCCTCCCCTCACCTAAGTGGTACCCTTTATTGGTCTCCTTCACTGGTCCCCATTAACGGTCCCTCCTTTACTGCACCCACCCCCTTCACAGCTCTCCCATTACTGGTCTCACCTTCACTGATCCCTTTTACTGGTCCCCTCCCCTTCACTGGCCGCCATTATTGGTCCTACCTTCACTGGTCCCCTCTTCACTGGTCCTCCTTTAGTGGTTCCCCGTTCGCCGGTTCCCCCTTCACAGAACTTTCCTACTTCACTGGTTCCCGTTCGCTTCCCCCACCCAACCCTCATCTTAGTGGTATTCTTTATTGATCCCCCTTCACCATTAAAGGTTCTACTCTTACAGGTACCCCCCCCCTTCTCCCTTCGCTGGTCCTCCCACCCTTCACTGGACCCCCGCTTACTGGTCTCCTCTTTAGTAGTCTCCCATTACTCGTGTTCGGAATCCGGACACCCCTTGCGCGACATAGGTGACACCTCTTCTGAACCCAGACACCACTTGCATGACATCGGTGACACCTCTTCTAAACCGAGACACCCCTTTCACGAAATCCGTAGTACCTCTTGTGAGCCCAAACACCCCTTGCATGACATCGATGACATGTCTTCTGACCCCAGACACCCAATGTGCGACATTGCTGACATGCCTTCTAAATCCGAACGCCTGGTGAGCAACGTCGCTGGCATGTCTTTTGAACTCGAAAGCCCATTGCGCGACATCGGTGACACTTCTTCTAACGGACTCGATGCGGCGTGGGTGGCACCCCTCTTAACACGGACGCCTGCTACTCGACTTCTAGGAAAGGCCAGACGGACGGACGGACAGCCGCTAACTCTTTTATATATAGTAGGAATAGGATAAGGCAGTCACTACATTCTCGATCAATCTCAGATCTGTGTGGGGAGGGGGAGGGGGGGGGGGCGTGGGAGAGTTGGGAGCGGTAGTTGAAGAGAATCTAGTGACTGCCTTATCACCACCTATATATAAAAGAGTTTGTCCGTGGAGTGATCTAACCTAAGGGGGCGTTAAGAGCGCCCGCGTGGCAGCGCGAAGCCCACTGTCGGAACGACGCGATGATCGCGTCGTTCCCTCACCTGGAATCGCACCGCTATGAACGGCACGCAATTAACATCTGAACATAATCTCCAACATCTCATCATAATCCACACCATATCATATCAACACAATCGCCCCGTCGCGAGATGTTCATAGCTGTTGTGCAGCGAACACCTTATCGCACGCAATAATCAGCATCCACGCGATGAAGATATCACCCCATTTGCAAGCAGCGATGAACTCATCGCGGGGCGATGCAGTTCTTTCTCTCTTCAACCACAGCTTGCATCAGTCTATGCGAGCGTGAAGCAGGTATACAACTTTATAAAGTAATTTTTTAATTTCAGGTATCTGCTGCTGAGATCGAGGGATCACAGAAAACCTCCAGTAACGGTTAGTTCTGGTAAGTTTTTTCTATGTTTCCTACTATCGCGGTTTGAAAGCTGTTACATATGGGTACAATCCTAGTGTTTTCATAAGGCAGTCACCAAATTCTCTATGAGTCTATGATATGCGTGGGGGAGTGGAGGGAGGGAGGAGGAGCTGGATTTGACGAATGCGCCAAGGCGAGCAATCAATCTAAGAGAATCACGAGTGGGAGAAGACGAACAGTCAGAGAATATAAAAAATAAAATAAACAAGTCAAAATTGATTACACAAACTAAATTAAATAACAAAACAGCAGGAAATATTTTTTCCAGATGACTGATCGCAATCTTGAGTCACTGAAGGACTTTTCCCTTGTGCTCTGCTGGGGGGAGATAGATCGTATGTTATGTGTTGAATTCGGTGGGTTTCTCGCAGACAATGGTTTACTATGGAAAACAAGGAAGTGTCCCAGCTGTCTGACGCGTTATCCACGTTGGTAACGCGTCATACTGGACGAGTTGGTCCGACCGTACGCACGAAATTCGAATGCTTTCAAAGAAGTTGTCGGAAACCCGGGGTTCCATTTATAATTGGCTACCACAAAGACACATTCTGCGATTATCTGAACGGCTCCAGAAAATCCATTTTTCTCGCATCAGTGATGTTTGTGGACGACCTCGACAAACTGGAGGAAAGGGCTCGCCATTGCGGTGTCAGCAGGAACACGATAACACAATGGGATCAATGGTTCAGGGACATCATCGTTGAATCCCAAAAAAGAGGCGGAGCCAACAGGATAATTAAATCGATGAGACATTCATCATGAAAAGGAAATACAACAGGGGAAGGTTTGCGACAGCTGGTTAGTTGGAGGTGTAAATACTACTTCCAAGGAAGTGTCCATAGAAATTACGCCCACTCATGCCCCACACTTCCATGCCTGGCGGCCTGGCGACGAACCCGCTCAGAGTGCTCCTGGCTCTCATCTTCCGGACACATCCACGCGGAAGTCGGTTATGTCGAATGCATCGATGTATACGTTCATGAGACTGAGAACTCCTAGCGCACACCGGGCGAGAAGAAGTGGGACAGATCCATGAGACAGACCCTCATCGCTGTGGAACGCCACCTACAGACCGAAGGAAGGTTACGAACGTGAATGCGAAGGTTTGGACGAATATTGGCGACTGGAGAGCTAATTCGAGGCTGCGGTACAACCACTACTCGTAATTGCTGGTGAGGTGCCACATTCCCATCTCGCTACCTGTCTAGGCACCGACCCGCGCTACGAGCGAACGCCGTTTACGGGACGTCAGGTCGTACACAATCTGGAGAAGATGCGGCAGACGATAAGCGATATCTGAAGGTGGAAAATTTTGAAGCAGCTACCACGGAGTTGAAACAGTTCCGGAAAGAGGTGAAAGCCGAACGAGCTCGACATAGGCGTGACGAACACCGTTCACATTTCTTCGTGATGCCGAACCTACAGCAGCTCATGGACATCACATTCGCCAAACCGCGCCACCGAAACCCACCAAAAAGGAGAAACCCCGAAGGGCGCGACGACCACGAACGAGCAGAGGGTGGACCTCAGGGACGCGGACGCAGTCGCGAGAGGGACCGTCACCAGCGCTTAATCGGGATGATCTAGCCTTAAGGAGCGGCTTGGATGTGCCAAGAATGGAAGAAGTGATCTTACTGTGTCATTGTTTTTTCTAGGTTGTTTATGTTGTTTTGTGTGTTTGTTACTAGCTGTAGCTTAAAATAATAGTTATGTGATAATAATAAGAATAATGTCTCAGTATATCTGTGCTGGCCAGCAGCGGGGGAGGAGGGCGATCGATCGCCGTCCGCCTGGCCTGTGCCCGGCGCCGCCTTCCCCTCGCGCAACCCTAAGGGGAGCCGCGCCGGCGTCAGTCTGCAAATGTGGCAAGGTCTCGAGCGGCTGTCTTGGAAGAAGCGGGGCACAGCAGAGGCAGACGGACCGTCCCCGCTGGTGCCAGAATGAATCGATTTTCCGTTCTGGTTCAGACCACACCCCGAGACTCCGCCTCCGGGTGAAAGACCTCGGTGTAACAAAGTCGTATTTTTCTAAGCTGATAATGTTACATTGCTGTCCTTGTCATGTTTTCTTAATCAGACCAACTCTTTATCAGCTTCTCTCGAGCGACAACCGGTCTGTGAAACGGGTGAAAATTTTACAACTCGTTTCCACGGAACAAAAATTGCGAATAACGCAGGAACAGAGTAACTTGATAGATTCACCTAAGTCGGTTAACCTGCATGAAACGAATAATTTTCGATGAAATATCTTTGCCAAATTACTAAACGCAATCAGGTAAATACCTTGAGTAGTTTTGTCACTGGGAAGAACATCAGTTGACGCTCGTACTATGAGAGTCTTTGATTTAGTAGTGCTATCATAATCCGAAAATTTAGAAGAAAGACTGATGTGTTGAACTTCTGAGTCATACAACGGGATACACTAATTTCTATATGACCGAGTCAACACAATCGGTATGACATTGCCGGTCCATTTTCTGTTCATTTTGTGGAAGACGCACTTGACATGGATCTGCTTTTATACTGCGGCATACGATTGTCTTCCTTATTCTAAAAACAAGAAAGATCAGAGGTCCTAGTGTCATAAGTCACCAGCAACTCCTAGATTACTTCAAGAATCTTGATATAACATGATGAGTGGGCACCCGGCATGCGTTCCCGGATTGCAGTGGAGTGTGTCAATGCTTAAACGAGTATAGGTAAAAGAGCATGTCATTGCATATTACAAATCTAGGTATCAGTTTCCATTGCCACTAAGCTTAAGGATGAAGACCTAACTGATCCCTATCGCAAAGAAATACGTCCACTGAAAGGTCCGATGCCCATTCTTCCCTCACAGCAAAATAACGCGCGTCAATTGCAATATATCCACTGGCTGCTGGGATCTTAACAAAGTCTCCTCGCCTTTCCTCGCTTTCCTATGGTTGACCGCTAGGCTTGGATAGTAGTTTTGGTGCTGGTTTTTGCAGACACTGGTTTACCTACCTAACCTCACACGAGGTTGCGACTGAACTTACGAAGCCCGTGGTATGGACTTGATCATACTTCGCGACAGCACCGACAAGAGCGACGAGAGTGCAGCGTGCTGATGTATCAGGCGACAGGAGCGACTAGAGCGACAGCGCCGGCGCTCGAGTATGAACATATTTCGACGGAGCGCGCTCGGTTAAATCTATATGCATAATTTGCATGGGCAACGAGTCGCTCTTTTCGCGCAGATGAACAGGCCCTTTGTCTTCCGGCTCGCCGACAGCGCGACAGTACCGTGTGTGGAGAGCAGATGAGAGGCGAAGAATAAGCAGGATAGATTTCTACAATACATCTTAAGTGCCTGCAAATAATTGAAATCTAGAAGTCCACTCCGCCAAGTCTCCTTGCAGTCTTTCTGATTTAACTCAACCTGTTTCATTCTCTTCATTTATCTGCTTTAGGATTATCTTCAGCCTTTTATGCTTTCTTTAAAAGATCAAAAGCGGTTTCACCTAAAATTTGTCCGTTAGTTTAAATCCATTTTCCGAACAGTTTAAATTTAGTTTTCGAAAATAATTCCAAGTACGGCATGTTGACCCTTTGTAATCGTTTGATTCCTTGTTTGGCGTCTTGTCCTACTTTTCTTGCCTATGTTCAATTAGCCCAGCCCGTTCTCCTTACGACGCAGAAGGTAGCGAATGCGATTTCTGACGAAGGGAAACCGAAGATGGCTAAATGGCTGCACATAACCAGTGAAAGCTCCAAGCAAAGTCCGAATAAGTAGTCGTCGCGAAAGCGGCGCCCGCTGCCGTACATGCGACAGTGGTCAGTAGCACCGCAGTAGCTAGCCGTTAGTTACTTTTACTGACCAGTTTGTAAGTTCGATCCGCTCCCCACCCCCCCCCCCTCCTCGAACACACGCATTCTGTGCCGTAATGTCTTTAAATGTTCCAGGTAGTTAATAAAGCAAAGCAGAAAAATTGACTCCGAATATTTATTGACAATGCCTAAAGTCGACAATGAGGTGAAAATGCATCCAACCTGCAGCACGCTAATGAAAGTCAGGCTATTAAAGGCCTCATTTGCAAAAATTTGCGATTGATGATCGATGACGAAGTATAATACATTGATACCTTTCGGTTAAGAGCATCAGTACGTTGTCACATCGAGACCCAACACCTAAATGCGCCCATGTTTGAGGAATGCACGAAGCCTTTGCTGTATGTGACCCATGATTTAGGGATTTGCTCGACGACAGTCAATTTTATAATCGGTGCGACCCCTTATGTTCTCACTACTTGTCACAGGAATGTCACAATTGTCTAGTCATACGATAAAGTTGAAGTGATAAAGGCTTTCCTCAACGCAATGAGACTATGGCCCGAAGGCATCGAGAAGGATGAACATTTTATATTCCACCACCACCGTAAGCTTTCACTTCCGCTTAGGTCAACCTGCAAAGAGTTTTATAGTGACATGAATAAGCTATAGCCACTGGTGCAAATTAGCCGATAATGACATCGATCACGCACAAATTTTAAAGCAGCTACGCTCGTTGAAGACATAATAACTAATACTAGCACTAATAAGGAGAGCGATTGGTGGTTGGAGAGGCTACCTATGCTGCCTCTGGTCAATAAACTCTTGGTCAAAGGTGGGGTGGGTGTGAGTAGGCTGAACAACAGCAGTGCAAAGGGACTGCTCAGACGCAGCATTGTCGTTGAGCATCATATATGACTAAGTCTTTCAGGAGTTCGGTCCCTGAAGCATTTGTATTCATCCTCATGTGTTGGGCTCCCTGTGTTTTCCTTTAATGATGTTGACTTTAACTAGTTCGTCAGATTACGCCGCGTGATTTCCACATCTTGTAGAACAGCAACCAAGTACTTCTTTTTGAATGGTTGAATTTCTCTCATTCCTAGCTGTTATGTATGAAAATACGTTTGTCTACGTAAATCCAATTCTCGGTTCACTCCTCTTATTTGATCAAGGCAGACGATAGAACCAGAAACATCTATTTGGGGTACTACTCTGATCTTTTCCTGAATTCATCTCTACCAAATGTTCTGCTGGAAGGACTACACTGTTGCCCTTCATTCTGAATTGGGTGCAGTCTCTCTGATATCCTGCCTCACTTGTGGCCACGAATATACAGGCGAAACCAGCCGTCCTTCGAGCGTGAGGATGGAGGAGCATCTAGATAGGAATGAGAAGCTTAGAGCACCCACTGGTCTAGGTTATCATAGGATCAGTTGTCTAGGCAGAATTTTGGCATGGAGGTGAGGATCCTGGGACGTGAAGTCTAAACGCCGGCCAATAGACCCGAGATTCCACTCAGCTCGGACCGATCCGCCCACTTTTCGGCTGGCCGGTCAAACGGGGGAACTCCGGCGCGGGTGGGGGTTGCATGGGCGTGTCTCCAGCCTTTGGCAAGCCGTCGGCGCTCATCGATCCGGAATGTGAAGCGCCGATCCATGAGCCCCCCTTTGGGAAGGCTAGACAAAGGGGGGGGGGAACTCCGGCGGGGCGATAGGTACCGGCGGATTCAGGCGTGCCGTTACCGCGGGATCCCCGGCGCCGGTGATTGGTGGCGTGTAGCGACGACTGGTGCGAGGCGTCGCTGCCATCGACTTGTCATGGTCGACCGCTGGTCCATGCCCTGGTCAAGCAAACGGCGGACCTCCGTTTGGCGGCTGTTCACAGCGCTCGTTGGCGTCCAAATCGATCACGCTCACGCCGCGTCGAGCGACGCAGCGTAAGGGTGATTGATTCGATTTGAGCGCCATCGAGCGGTCGGCGCTCACAGTTCGCTTCCGTCCGGCGCACTTTCGCTGCAGCACCGCAAATTTATGGCACAAACTCTTGAGAGCTCATCAAGCCGAAGAGATCTTCGGTTTGCTGAGCTCTTCGTCTTTTGATGTGTCTGGGTGCGATGAGAAGAAGCTGCTAAGGCGCAAATAGGGTCGGAGAGTGGGTGGGGAGGAATGGTCAGCCCTTGCTCAGCGCCCTTGGTTGTACGCCCTAGAAAGGAGGCACGCGTCCAGTTATATCGGAGTGGCCTACCTCAGTTCACCGCAGTGGTAGAACACATCATTGCTGCAAAAAAAAATCCGGTTGCAGAAAGCACGCAACACAGCGCTGTCCTACAAGCGCTGTGTTGTGTGCCCTTTTGCGCTTTAGCAACTTGTTGTTATCACATCAAAAGTCTCTGAATGTTCAGCTCGATTTTTTAATTTGTATCAAACGTCTTGCTTTAGAATCGTTTTGGTTTACCTTAAGCAAGTATTTTTTCGAGTGCAAGTTTCTGAGGAATGTTAGAATGCAGGCGTCGGTCTGTTCGCGATTGGTGTTGGTTTAACTTTCGCTCAGTCATGTCATGCAGTCTTGTCTCGTCTTTTCGATTACAGATCCGTGTTTCATCTGCTTGCAGTCTTGTCTCCTCTTTTCGTTTAGTTCCGTGTTCTATCTTATCTGCTATATCTGCTTTCGAATTGGGCAAGGGAGTGAACAAGGGAGGATGTTTGTTCGTTTTTTTTAGTAGTATCAGTGTTTCATAGTTTCGTTCTTTCGTGTTAGTGACTTTCTATAAGGCGACCCTCCCAACTACCATAACGTAGCACGCTCCTGCGCCTACTTAAACTTAGCCGAATTCTGCTGATGCACTCCATGGAGTGGTTGGGTTGACGTGCAGGTTTGCTCATCAATCCGCCGTTGCGTCGTGGATCGTGTCGGCCTCCACGTGCGCGTTCTATCGATGTCTTATATGCCCGCATTGACACCAGGGATGGGCGGAAATTTTGAACATTTTCCCAGAAAACAGAAAACAGAAAATCGCCTTCGTCAGAAAACAGAAAACAGAAAAGCCAAAAACGCCAGAAAATCAGAAAACAGAAAATTTCGAAATTATCACACGACCTAATTATTTTACCTAAAGATCCATATTTCCAGTAGCAAATGTTTTTGTATGACCAGAAATGTAGTCGTAGACCAGCGTTTGAATTTGCAAGCGCTTATAAAATTTCTATTAAACTTCAGTGTACTGCAATCAGCATGTTGTAAATCTTGACTGATAGATCCTAGGAATCTCGACACTTGAAGTACACAACATTACTCATCAGCCCCGTTTCACCGCTAACGCCTCAATTAGAGAACGGTCCCACTAGTAAGAAACTGGCCTTTTAGAGTACCGAACACGATGAAGGCTCAGTAATCACTGTTTGCATGTTTCAACACAATTGCTTGAGTTTGTAGACACACTCTCGTAACATACTCTAAAGCTGTGCAGAGATTCGTTGAGTATTACTGACTCCGCCAGAATCTGTATTCCTAGTTCGTTTCGTTCTTCGGGAATACATTTCCTTAAGTGTCATAGTTTACGCGTAACTGAAAGTTTTCAGGCCCACTTACCGATGCTCTTTAGAACACCTAGTTACTACTTAGCCGACAATGATGTTGTGTACTGGCTTGATATTTCACAGAACAACACGAGACTGAGAGTGAAGGGCTGTCAGCATAACAGATCTTGGGTGAAGGTGCTTCCTTGAATGCGAAGACATCCCACTATATATATATATATATATATATCATGTAATAAAGACCGAGCATGTACCCTCTCCATCACATTATTATTTTTTTCCTCAGATCTAAATATCATATAACATCTCAGTGGAAGGCCAGCAGAACACCTTGCTGTACAGGAGTGCACGACATTAGCAACTATCGCCCGATCTGTCTGCTGTCCGTAGTCTACAAGCTGTTCACTCGAGTGATCCTGAATAGGATTAGCAGAACGCTGGACGAAGGACAGCCATGCGAGCAAGCAGGATTTTGGAGAGGATTCAGCATGATCGACCACATACACGAAGCTCATCGAAGTGTCGCGAGAGTTCAAGCTGCCGCTATGGCTTACCTTCATCGACCTGAAGAAGGAGTTCGACTCTGTCGAAACTGAAGCAGTCGTCTAAGCCCTGCTCGCTCGGGGCGTTCCTACTCTATACACCAGAGTCCTTCGAGAGCTGTACAGTGGATTCACGACCAAGATCTCACCATTCTACAACGACGTCGTCATTGACGTGAAGAGAGGGGTTCGACAAGGGGATACCATATCCCCGAAGCTCTTCAGCGCCACCCTCGAAAACGTCATGCGCGAACTGGAATGGGAAGACATGGGAGTGAAGGTCGACGGCCGGCAACTGCACCATCTTCGTTTCGCTGACGACATCGTGCTCATAACACCGAGCATCAGCCAGGCGGAGCGAATGCTGGCCGACTTCGATCGTATATGTGGGAACGTTGGGCTGCAGCTGAATCTTACGAAGACGATGTTCATGAGAAACGGACGAGTTTCCGATGCGTCATCTCTACTCAACGAACGAACATCTTCGAATGCTCCAGATACGTGTATCTGGATCGCGAAGTCAACATGGCCAACGACCTAGCGCCAGAGATGAGCAGGAGGAAACGAGCGGCTTGCGGAGTTTTTAAGAGCGTCGAAAGTGTCATAGAAAAGACGAAGAACGTCCGGCTCGTACGCACCTTTTCGACTTCACTATTCTTCCTGCCCTAGCATACGACTCAGAGAACTGGGCCATACGAAAGCAGGATGAACACGCGATCAGCGTCGCGCAGCATGGAATCGAGAGGACAATGCTCAGTGACACGACTCACGCAAATGAGAGAAGGCCTCCGGAGTTCCGAGCTTCGCCGACGTTCGAAGATCAGAGACGCTGTTGCATGGGCCAAGTCGTCGAAAATTGGGTGGGCCACGTAATGCACTTCGCAGACACCGAGTGGACGTAGCCGACTGGATTCTGCGGGATGTCAAGAGAACAGCAGGAACTGCCCACCAACGCGTTGGTCGGGCTTCTTCGTCAAAGCCCTGAACAATGACGCTCTTCGTGTCCCTCGAGCGAAAAGGATCCATTGGTGCACCCTGGCAGGCGGTACGGACGTATGTGAAAAGCTGATGGTGCCCGCTTGAACATCAATGGGACGACAGATGATATACGTGATAAATGAGAAATTTCCTGCATCACTACCCTATCACCAGCGAAATCAAAGGTAACTAAAAAAACTTTTCTGTCTCTTACTAATTTGTGACACCAAAAGCTGAGCAATCTTCAGAGTTAGAACAGCAGCTTCGACAAAGGCTCTGCAGAAAGCGATATTGGTGATGACCGGCCAACAATGTTCAATTTTTAAACCGGGGGTGGAGAATAACCCTACCCACAGTAACTCTAAGACAAGTGGTTAGTTAATATATAATTTATACTAGTTTATATTTTTAATTTTTAAAGATTTTTAGTGATCGTAATTGGTCCAAACTACTGTTAATATGGAAAAGAATACAAAGCCAAATTATGAAAGTCGAAAAATGTCCTATGAAGAAACTCCTTGCCAGCAGCACTTACACAATCGATCAAGCAAACATGTGGGATAGTTCATGAGTATATGGCGCAATTGCTACATGAGCACATCCAAAAACGCTACATGCTTGCCATTTAAGATACTCTAGAAACACTATACTTTTGAATTTTTTCATTGGATTTCTGTGATAAAATTTTGTTCGCGATTCTATTTTCTGTTTTCTGGCCAATTTTTTGCCATTTTCCCAGAAAACAGAAAACGGAAAAAATTTGACCAAAATGGCCAGAAAACCAGAAAACAGAAAACAGAAATTCCGCCCATCTCTGGTTGTGAAGGTGTAATCCATTACAACTTTTTGCAACCTGGTAGTGCAGTCGTGCGGCCGGCAGTGATGCATAGAGTTGGGCTGCCCCGTTGCAGGACAACGCAGGGCCACACACCTTACAAACACTCGGCGAAAATTGATCCATTTATGTAGGTGTCGAAGTTCTCACACACCCACAATATTTTCCCGACCTTTGCCACTCTGAGTATCACTTTTCAGCTCTTGATTCTCATTTGTTTCGGAAGCAATTCACTAATTTGGCCGATGTTGAATGTGTCCTCCTTGATTTCGTTGGTTCCTCTGATCTAACTTTTTATTTCAAAGAATTATGTTCATCATCAGTTCATTGCCAAAGATGTATGGATTCTGGCGGTTTTTCCCTCGATTAATATACTTATGTTCAAGCTGAGTTATCGCAGTTTGAAGAAAGTGGTCCTTATCGGCAATTAATTTTGCGACGGCCTAATACAGGTGACTGATCTGAAGCTTTAATCCACTTTACACCTCTTTAGACGACGAACAGGTTGAAACGTTAGACTGCTCAATAACGTTGATCCACCTAGAACCTCGTTCGGCACAAAACAAAAGATTCAGGACGATGCTTCTTTGTCATGTTTCCGTATTATATGTAGAAAACAGCAATCATCAAAAGTCTTCATTGTATGGGATGGAAATGAAACGAGTAGAAACGATTACAACTAAATAAATGTTCTTAGATATGCAGTTAGTCTCGAAATTAAATACAAAAAATATATTTTTGACATATATAATCAATCAAGAGCCAGTACAGAAGGGATCATTCAAACAACTACCACGATGTTTGCGGCAAACGTCATCATAAATATAAACGTGCATGGTTTTAATTAAACTCCAGTACTTATAGTTGTCTGTTAAAGCATCGTGAGCATAACTACTTCGATACTACACTTCCAGTTGGATTCTTCAGCTTTGTGCTGCCCAAACTGCTAACAGATCCAACATCGCCCACAAATCCAGATAACGGGCCATGCTCCTGAAATGGTCCCGATGTTTCTTGTGTGCGCACACGTGATTCTGAATAAAATCTTATAATCTCATCGTGACTCACTTTTGCCGTAGGAGCTAAGTAAGCGTTCGTTGTCGTTCGATTCACAGCTAGTAACCAGTGGGTCTTGCACATTCCTTTTCCCTAAAGTAACCATGTCCTGAGCGCTAGTGATTTAAGAGATAAGCCAGATGAATTGAATTCCAACATAATGTCACAACAGACGTAGCTGTGCCTGAAACGTCCTTGTGATCAACAATGACGCGGTCCACTTTTTGATGATCGCTCACGAGTCTCTGGCAGCAGGGTGTAATGGAGGAAAAATGTGTCTCTCGCGCGGCTCTTCGCAGCTGTTCTGCTACTTCTTTCACATGCGCAGCACTTGCTCCAGGTGAAAGCGCTGCGGTGACCTTCGTTATCTATAGTACTTGCGTACTGTACATATAAGCTCGTGGGACACATGTTGGCGCATTAAAAGAAACCGCCGGCTGTCACGTCAGCCACTGCATAGACCAAATACGCATTCAAACTGCCTCCACGATATACTGTAGTAGATAGGGCATCCCGCCAAGGGATAGACTAAGGCCGTCCTTTATTCTTTGTCTTTTATGAGCTCGAATACGGTATCTGATCATATTTTAAGTTTTGATGTGTGCATCATCGTTGTAAAAGTTGACTGGATTCACAACTGAACTCCTGAGCGGATGATTTCTCCAGTTTATCTAATGTTAGGTTTTTCCGGCATAGAGAGTTTTAGAACGTAAAACACCGATGCCATTCCTCTCAGCGGGACGTGCAGACAGACTCCACCATATGAGAGTGTTCTCCTTACTGGTGCAACATGGCAGAAAATTTAACAACGTAGCACAGTATTCCTAATAGTTCGACAAAGAGACTACACTACTAAAGACGACATGTGCCTCGAACTTCAGTTTGGAACGAGCCACATCCAAAAGTAAATCAAATGCAAATAATCTAATGCCTTTCTAACTGACCTTGATCGGGATTTCTCCCCGTTCTTCAGTTTGATGATCGGGGTAGTGCTGCAACAGGAGGTTCTTTGCTGCATCACTTATTTGAGTCCGTCCCGGTTCACTGTTACTTTCCATTCGTGACGACATATTGACCTAGACTCACATGGAATTAACTTTCGTCACCGAGCACACCTCCCACTGCAAGTTCTATTCTGAATTGGAAAAATGAAAGCTGTTATTGACTAAACGGTGTCTCCAAATAGGCAATATCGAGGAGCGTTCAATCCCACAACGGCCGCCGCGACAGCTCCTATAAGAAATATAAAATTCATCGATCTCTACAAAAAAGTGATCTTCACAGTTCTGAAAAACATTGTATGCTTCTACCTGTATGAAATCCAAGTCGACATACTATTCGCTCATTAGGTTTGTGAGGGACGACAAATTCCGTGAGGTACTAAAAACTAGTGAGATTTTATCGAGAAGTGAATTGTTTTTGAAAGAACAAACCTTGTGAACATCGAGAGCAATACAGGCAATTTCGTTTATGTGTCGATGCCCATTTTCTTCTGGTATTCCAGACACGACCATGTACGCATCTCCAATGGTTTCCACCTGAACTGCTTGATAAGTTTTTACCTACATTCTCTTTGGTTTTCCTTCATCATAAGTCTTAATCGGACCATCATGACGGACTCTATAATTAGTAGCGATCGTCGTGGACAAAGACCACAACCCCCGTAACTCACGTAGGCCGGGACATACTTCCATCTCCGCGATGCCATCGCGGCGCTCAGTTAAGGCCTCCGCACATTTTTCGGCAACGCAGCAGGCAGGAGGCAGCAAAACTGCCTCGAAGGAGGCAAAACTGTCGCGTAGGCGACACCCATCCTCAACTTTGCCTCCCACCCCATCGCCAACGCGGTTCCATTATCATTATCAGTTTCCATTGTACCGCCACGATCAGCTAGAGCCCAGACAGAGATTGTCGGCAACGAAGCGGCTGCAGCGGCAATAATGATTTGAATCATTGTTTCCGCTGCCGCTTTGGCGGCACCGCGCCTGCCGCATAGGCGGCACATCAGCGGCAGTCCGGATGGGATAGCCTTGCCTCGCGCGGCGATTCTGCGTCTCTGCCCTATGCTTAAAAATAGGGCTGCCGCGTTGCCGCAAAAGTATGGATAGGGCTTTAATGACCCTTTAGCCGCGCACAGCCGAATAGTCAAAGGAACCCTCGCCGCGGCCGCCGGAACAGCGGCATTTGAGATGGCTTCCCGTGCCCATCGCGGGTATGGCATACTTTTTCGCGCCGCGCGCGCCGTTGAGCGCTGGCCCTGAGAAGATCGCCATCGCACTCCCTTGCAGAGCGATGAACGAACGACTAGCACGGGGAATCCTACCTCCCTTCGCGTCGCCCTGCAGAACTCATCGTCATCGCGGCGACGGGAAGTGGGCACGAGGCCTAAGCCCTAATTCACTTTCGCTGCTGCGCGGCGCGGCACGATGGTCGGGTTGTGTGTCGGCCGGGCGGCGCGAAAATCGATATCTATGGCGATCGTGGTGCCGCTCCGCCGAGCGGCACAAGTATAAACTAGGGCTAAGGGCGGTCTGCGGGCAAGCGATGGCGGCGGCCGTCTCATCCTGGAGTCTACCAGAGGATCGTCGACTCGGACGGTTGCGCTGTCCAATAAAGATTACACCACTGAACCACCGTGTACCTCGAAAAGGGGTACAACTCTACAGTTGGCATGTACCACAGCGATAACGTTGTTGTTTGTGCTGGATGGGCTAAGCACATCATGGAAAAATTTTATCCCTAAAAGACTAGTGCATGCACATGAAATTCTAAACGTGTGCCAGATTTTAGTTTTAACTTATTTATATTTACAACACAGGGTTTCTCAAAAAGCGTCATGAACTCGTCTGAAATTTTCCACTTTTACCCTTGAAATTTTTTTACCCTTGATTGATTGATTTGATTTTTCAAACAGTGCATACTTTTTTGAGACACCCTGTATATGTTAGTATCACCTGCGCTTGACGCTGCAAATCGTCATAGAAAAAATGTTAATACAATATATATAATATATATGAAATATAAAAATATAAAAATGCAAACAATAAAGTAAATACAGAATAAGGAGGGACGAGGCTTAGGACGAGCCCTCAATGCATTTTGTGTGGGGATTCTATGTGGAAGTCCCAGGACCACCACTGGTGTCTATATGATCGTCTCCAAACGTTTCCGTGACGCGATAGCAAGCGTAGAACGTTTCGACGATCATATGATGAAGATTGATGTCGCCGTAGAAGAGCGACGATGTCATTTCTTCTCCGCGTATGCTCCGCAGACCATGACGAGTTGCTCCGAGCAAACCATGACGAGTTCTGGTCGCTGCTTGATGAGAAGACAGCGGAATTGCCGTCAGGAAATATGGTTGTTGTTGCAGGTGATCTTAATGGTAACGTCGGAGCAACGAAAGGCGGCTACAGCCGCCATGGTCGTTTTGGCTATAGATGACCAGAACTCGTCATGGTTTGAGCATGCAGCCTCTCATGGTCTCACCATCGTGAACACCACATTTCTAAAACGTGACTACCATCTCATGTCATTTTATAGCAAAAACGCCAAAACGCAGATTGACCACCTCCATATTATGCGCCGCAATCAAGGCCTCGTCACAGACCTGAAGACAGCGCCGTATGAGGCGGTTGCCACATAACACCTCCTGCTGATCTGCATTCTGCCTGAGCTTGTTCTCCGAGGCTGAGGCAGATCGAGGGGGCGGTCCAGCAAGGGTAAGCGACGGCGATTGAGCGATATTAATGCAGCTCGTGGTCCTGGCATTCGGTTGTGCCGATGGTAACAACGTTCTACGAAACTTGAAAAGAAACTCCCGAAGCGGTAGTTCGCGCTGCACGCTTCGAACTCGGCACAACGAAGCCTGTACGGCGCTGAGTCGACAAGCAGGCATGGCTGTGGACTGAAGATGTCAGAAAAAAGGTTCCAGAAAAGAATCATTTGTTATGTATTTATCGGTGACAAAACAGTCTGTAATAGGTGACGTGAGCGAAAACTGGAAACGCGCGATGGTAAGCGCGAGCAGAAGACATCGAGAAGTTTTCTGGCATTAATGGCGAGAACGGTTATCTTCTGATGGATCGTAAGAGGGCTGTGAAGCGATGGCGTGACTACTTCGAGAAAATCTCGAATGTAGAATTTGGTGCTATTCGTTTTACACCAAAATGGCGTATGTGCGCAATTTCCCGTAATTGCGATGCTAATAGCTGGCGTTCACACCACCGCGACATTCTGAAATACGACGCGAACGTCGCGCCGCATCGACAATGAGCTTTGCGTCGTTATGCGAGCGTTCTGAACCTCCCCTAAAGAGCAAGCATTTTCAGTTTACCTTATATGCATCACGACGTGCAATAAATTGGTCGAAGCCATCAAACACTCCATTCAGTACGTTCACGACTTCTAGTGGCGTCGCACTTTTACACAGTTCGTCAAATCCAACGATATCACTAAATATTTGGAGATATTAACAATATTCGAGGCTGCTAGCAACGTAAAACATCTGTTGGTTAGACAACTCACCTGAAAAGTATGGTTGCGGAACTATACATTTTCGGAGGAACAGATCTACCGTGCTTCAACTCCTTTGCGACGTACCTGCAAGAGTAACGTCGTTGGATAGCAATGTTGTACACGCGCAAAATAGTGTGATGCTCCGGGGAAGCAAATAAATAAAATAAATAAGGTATCCCAATTTAGAGAAAATGCTTCACGGAATTTCTAAGCTAAGATCGCTTTCAGTGCCTCTGTTAGACCAGGCTTTTTTAAGTAATTGCTGTGGCTAGACTTACATATAGAAAAGTTTTTTTTACAAGGTTATATAAAAATGACCTATTTCGCCTCCATCCATTCATGCAACTAAACCCTGTAACAGAATAGGGTGTCTCAAAAATATAAGAGCAGTTTGGAAGGATACAATATTGTTGTAGCAGTTCTAGTAATTCGAAAAGCTTGTTTATTTATTTATTTATTTATTTATTTATTTATTTATTTATTACATTCGCAGAATGGAAGCATTTAAAAGTTAACCACAACATAGGTTGTAATGCAATAAAGTAGCGTGCAATACTATTATATAAAACAAATAAAAAGGATTAACTGTTGACCTTGTAATCGCTATCATCTGTTGACTTGGCTCAAGAAAGATCACATCTAAGCATGCTTGGCTTTAGGCGAGTGCATGGAAAATAAACAATGCTTCAATTTTTCGAGGCACGGTGTACAATCCAGGATTCAGAAGATTCTCAACTGAGGCTTCCTAGCATTTGACTTTCCTTACTATTTCAGGCCGCATTCTTCTCTGTGTATGTCAACGCACCCCAAACCAGCTGAAATCGACTCAGAACAGAGTATTGTTTGCTTGAATGACTATAACATATAAATAACAGGCATTGTTTTCAACTAAAATCTTTAAGAAACAGTGTGCAGCACGTACGCCGGAAGAAGTTGGCTTAGAAGTTTGTCTGCCCTGACATTTGCTTCCTCCAGCATTCCAGTCCGCTCTTGCACGATCTTCTCGAGGTTATTTGCATACTACAACACAAATTGGTGATTCGTACAACTGATACACGTAAAACGAACATGAGAAAAGTTTTGTTGTAAGGTTTCAATCAAATAAAACCGGAAGTCACTTTGATCTGTAAACACTTCAAAAATTGCTTACTTGTTCCATCATGCGCATCATCTGATCGACGAGACTTCCACGCCTAAAAGTTCCGATATGACCACTTTTACTCGACTCCTCCCCATGAAAACCGGAGACTGATTGTTTGGGTCTATTCCCGCCATTCAACATACGGATGTATAAGATCAGCCATCAGACATCTTTTTCACGTGCGAGCCCTCTGCACACAACTTTATTTTGATGTCTAAAGCCTTTATTTTCTGGAATGCCCAATGAAATTGGCCCATTTTTTCATACCGCTAAGCTGCTTGTTAACCTTGCAGTGCGTACACGCTAGCAACTTATCCTTTTTTCAATATGAATAGGTCGAGATCGTCTGTTCTAATTCTGGTTTAGGGTGTACTAGAGGTAGTATGTCGCACGCATTTTATGAGTTCATATCATAGTGCCGTTCTAGTATTGGTGCCGATTAAGCCTCACCAGGGAAGAGTCTCAGCAGGTCTGAATGGGAGAGTACTGCGAGAATCTCCACCCTTCATATAGTAGAAAAACATGTTTCGTTTTTGCTGAGTCCTTGAGCCCAAAGAGCTACGGGTCCTCGAAATTGGGGCTACAGCATTGCACCGTTACCCGCACTTACCAGAACCCACCGTAATCGGCCGAAATTTAAAAAACGGATGTCACATTCGTGATCAGCACTCCAAACAACTCCCTGGCGAGGTTTGGGGAAAAAATTTTCAAGCTCTCCTCGACCTCTGGAGTCGTGAAAGTAGTATCGTGAAAGTCGTGCCTTATGGCAGTCTAAATCAGCTTACTTCCTACACATCTCCTACACATTTATTTCACTCTAAATTGTCAAATAAAGGTTTCTTCGAGCTGTGCTTCACTCACTTTTCTCAGTTTCTGAATTATACAATGTTTTGTGTTTTTCAGCGAATGTTAAACAATGACGTTACAGCAGGTACGGGTGACTAGAGATGTCGAGGTCATAATCACCGACTTCGCCCAAACCTTGCCCATGGGGGGGGGTGTTATTTGGGGTGCTGATCACGAATCTGACATCCGTTTTTTCAATTTTCAGCGGATTATGGTAGGTACGGTAGGTACGGGTGACTAGGACTGTCAAGTCATAGTCACCGATTTCGCCCAAACTTCTCCCAATAGGTTACTTGGGACGGTGATCACGAATCTGACATCCATTCTCCATATTACGCTGGAGTATGTTAAATTACAATAGGTAAATGTGATTAATGGTAAGGTCATGCTCACCGTTTTTGCCCAAACTTCGCGCTGAGCACGAGTCTGATCCTTATTTGATAATTTAGTGTGAAATAAATATGTAGGAGATGTGTAGGAAGCAAATTAGTAAAGAAAGCGGATATCATTTTTAAAAAATGCAAAAACGCTGCATAGCACGGGAATCGAACATCTGACCTTGCACCTGTAAAGTAGCCTCGCACCCTGCTGAGCCACCCACTCGTCTGCCGCATAGCCTTTCGCAGCTTCCCATACAACAGCGCGCGCACGCATGCACGTGGGCACGTGCTGACGGTGCGCTACTGTACGCTGCCTTCGAGGGCCCATAGCTCTTTGCGTTCGAGGACTCAGCAAAAACGAAACATGTTTTTATACTATATGAAGGGTGAAGATTCTCGCAGTACTACCCATTCCCCCATTCAGACCACTGTCTGAGATCCTTCCCTGATAAGGACGTTATAGCAAGCCTTTGATACAAAATGCTTTAGCCTTCTTAGAGAGTGTCCTCATTAATGGTTAAAAAAGTGAAAAAAAAAACTTGGAAAATTAATTGTGCGTTAGACAAGAAGAAGCTAATTAAATTTTTTGGTCTTTTACAAAAGCTGCTTCGTTCAGCTAAGCTCACTCTACAAGTGGTTGCGCCCACTGATTGATTCTGTCGGGTCTATATGTCAACATTACTGGGATTTGAATGTCACACGATAGAGATCGAGCCATGACTGTTGGCCTAAAAGAAAGCGCGGTGAACTTGCACCGCTTTTGCGCTTACTAAAAAAGGCTGCTTTGTGTTCTAAAATACATGACCGGCACTGTGGCTGATGTCATCTTTTATCTTACCTGCACTTCAATTCTAGTACCCTTTGGCCAATCCACCCAGTGTTCTAATATACATGCGTAGGAATAAAAATTAGTGTTCGTTCTTTAGAAACTGTCATAGAGAAAAGCTGAGATTTTCTGTCAAACCGAAATGTGCAACGGTTCACGAAGGAATTGTTGCCCTTTCTCTGAAAACTCTAAGATATGAATGAAACTGCTTCAAAACGAAACTTACACCTTGAGGTAGGTCTCCACATTCAGTTTGATTCGTCGTAAACTTGGTCTCATTTCTGGACTTGAATTCCAGCAATCACTGATAAGATTGGAAAGGTCCATGTTCAATACCTAAATGGTCGTGGATGGTGCCGAAAAATGCTGAATTCTTTACCTAGTCGTTGTTGAACCAACCTTGTTAGATTGTATCTGAGGCTTGACAACCTTTGAGCCGTCCTTAATGGATTCAACAATGGCTGCAATATCAGAGTTGAGCGTAAAAGATCCTACCAAGGCTAAATAAAAATGGAAAACATGATGTGCACTTTGTGGGCACCTTCGTTTGGTGTACTTCCTTCGTCTAAAAAAGTAAAAGATTGCATACAACTTTTCCATCGTCGCCTGCGATTCTGTTCCATGCAGCCACACATTATTGCTACGCGCACTTCTAAGAAGTACATCTTTCATAGACTAACAAGTGCTCCGACACGACTAACGGTCGCGACTTCGCGACTTCGCGCGACTCTGCAGCATCAGATCTATGGAAAATAGCTTTGTAAAACATAAAATTCCTAACATCTAGGATCTGCTGCGTACTTCATTGGCATCAAGCCGTTCATCACTTCCGTGCATTCACCGGCCGTACCGGCCATTAACGTCGTTGGTTTGTGCTGCGCAGTACTTCTGTCCCTCAGGTTGCTCCTCCGCAACCGTTCTCATGTTCAAGAGCAAGCGTTCCCAGATGTCGTTGATATGTTGTCCGAAGCCAGGTTCCACTTAACTCGTTTCTTCTTACCTTATCTAATTGCTGGTCCGCCTTTACTGGTCTCCCCTCCCCTCTTTAGTCCCCGTCTTCCTGTTCCCTACTCCTGCTCACTCTCCTTGCTGGTTTCCCCAACCTGGCTGTTCCTTTCTTTCCTGGTCGCTCTACTGGTCCACCCTAGAGGCCCCCTTACTGCCCTTCTCCACCACCTCGGTCCTCCCATGCTAGCGGCAGACGTCGGTGACACTTACTCCGAATCAGAACGCTTGTTGGGCGACGTGGGGGCCAGTCTTCTGGACCCAGAAGCTCAAAAGACCCGCCTTTCCAGAAGCTCGGAAGCGTTTGCAGTCGCCGCTGTGTCGAGCATGAAGAGGCTATGCATATGGCAGATCCCTTGTTCTCCGTATGAAATCCCTTACGGGTCCCTTCCTGTTCGTTCCCCTTCCCGGTCCCGCCTCCAAGACCTTTCTTACAGGTAGGTTTCCTCCGCCCCTCGGGATTATTCTAACTAATCTACCCCAATTAAGCAGACCTCCCACGCTCACGACACAACGACGGCGACCCAACGCCCATTGCGCGACATTGGTGTGTCACATATTCTAAATACGGTCTCACTTACTGGTAATGGATCCCCTTGCTGATCCTCATGCTCCCCTTCCCCCCCCCCCTCTCCGATTGGTAGCTCCCACTGGTCCCTCCTTATTGCCTAAACCCTTCTTGGTGCCACCTCCTGGCCTGATTCATTGGTCCTCCTATCGATCCTCCCTCCATCCCGATGCCTCCTCCAGGTCGTTCCCTCCTGATCGCTGTCGGTTCTCCACCCTCGAAGTCCCTCTTTTACACTTACCAGTCGTACCTCGGCCTAGCGGCCGCCTACGACTGGTTGGGGGCTTCGCCCCCAAACCCCGATAATAGGACGCCATGGCCGCTACGGGTTTCCTATTCTTCCCTAGGCCTTCTGAATTTTATGTTAATCGAGATGGATCGATTGATCCGACGTCAGATTCGTGTTCAGCGATCTTGATTACCCCAGGGCCGAAGTTTCGCGCCACTTGAGCGCCATCCTCAAAAAATCGATAGTATCGATCGATATCGATTGGTCGACTTCAGATTCGTGTTCAGCGACCTCGATTACCCCCAGGGCCGAAGTTTCGTGCCGCCGACGTGTTCGGCACGTCTTCGGCTCGCCATGCACCGTTGCCGACGTGTTCGGCACGTCTACGGCTCGCCATGCACGGTTGCCGACGTGTTCGGCACGTCTACGGCTCGCCATGCACGGTTGGCGACGTGTTCGGCACGTCTACGGCTCGCCATGCACGGTTGCCGACGTGTTCGGCTGCCGCGCCCCAACTCAGGTGTGACGGACGGACGGACAGTGTGACACACGCACACACGCACACACACACACACACACACGCCTGCTGCTTTATAATATAGTAGGATCCCTTTAGTGGTCTTCCCATGCCAATGGCACGATAAGCAGTAAAGGGCTGCGCTTCCCCTGCTGCAGCAACATCCCACGTTCAATAGCAAATTTTGCCCGCGGTGTAGATGACGAGGCGTATATCACTCAAGTTAAATCACTCGATCGCCTCAAGTGCATGATGCGGCGTATCTCACTTAGGTTAGATCACTGAAACGTCATCGACAACTAACTCAATTATATGTATAGCGGTAGATAGATAGATAAGAGGCTTACCTGATATATCAGAACTGTCAGGGAAAGGCAGTGAACGAAATATGATCTCATACATTATTATTCCGAAAGCGTAGACGTCGCCAAGTTGTTTGCGTACCTTAAAAACTGTTTTAATATAATGATCAAAGAGAATTTCCCTAGGATAATGTGCTACGAGACTACCTGACTTTGCCTCATCCAATCCTCATCAACACGTCGCACGCGATTTTTCTCACGATTTTTCAGCAGTTCTGGTGCTTCGTATATTGCACCTAAATGCTCTCCAGTTTTGACACCTTCCTCCTAGTCTTATCTCTTCTATTTTAGGCGAGAATTCCAAGGTCGCTAAAACAAAATTTGATGGAATTGTTTATTATTATTATTATTATTATTATTTTTATTATTATTATTATTATTATTTATTACATGGCTAAAATCCATGTGAAGAACATTATAATTAGAAATAGTATAGAATGGCATCCACATGATATTGGCTAACGATCCAGACGAAAGTATAATAGAATGATTAGAAAGCACATGCGATAACAGACACCCAGAGAATGAAGAATAGAAAGGAGAACAAACCAAGAGGGGCTCTGCTACGAGATCTCGTTATGTCCTACAGTTATTTATGAATCTACTTGCATTCGTAATAGATGGCTTCAGCTTGTACGGAATAACTGAATTTTTGGCAAGTTTCATATAATCCGAACCTGCTCTATTAACAAAAAAATGTCGAATTGAAGATTTTGCAGCACTTAGTGAAAGTTTCTCTCCACCACCTCGGGTTCTAGATGGTCTCACCATGAAGAAATCACATTTATCAAGTCTACAGAAACCATGGAGAATTTCGGGTACCATTACGAGGTCGTATATTCTTCTTCTGTATGAAAGTATCTGAAGCCCAAGTTGTTTGTTTCTTACTTCACTGTTGGGAATAGCATGGTAATAAAAGCCACATTTCCTAATAAATAGTTGTCTAGTGAAGCTATTTTCGACTTTTTCAAGTCTAGGTATATTTTTTTCTTAACTGGGTAAACATTGTTGTTGATTCAAGTCAGTTTCTATAAACCTCAATTGGCTGGTATCGAGGTTGCAAGCTGTTATAAGGGTGTTCTCTTGCGATCAAAACTCCAGCGCCAGGCGGGACTTGAACCCGCGCAGCACATCATGGTCTACAAGCCACTAATTGTTTCACAGGCACCAGCGTTTTCATAGTGTAATGAAAATGCGAAGTCAGAAGAAAGTCCCTGAGCCTAACTCACGCATTCTCATGGTATATCAGGATCGCCACTATTCCTCCGCCTCTACGCCGCGTGCGGTCATTGCACGCACGCACTTGCTTGCTTTCTGTTTAACGTGTCTCAGAGAATGCTTTATGCCTATGGCATACCACGGCGACGCTCGCGGCAACAGTGTTGCGCGGGTAGCTATGCAGTTCGTAACTACCCGCGCAACACTGTCGCAGCGACCCGTCGCCGGTGGTATGAAATAAGCCTTAGACTATGGGTGGCCTCAAACGTGCTCTGGGACACGTTAAACACGTGAGGGTATAGATAAAATTCCGCACCGCCGCTGAGTTGGCGTGTGTCTTGACAAAGGCGCAGTCGGAGGAGGCTCTGCTGTCATCCGACTCCAGGTTCGTGGTTCGAATTTCCCGCCCAGAGCAACCTAGGTCAAGTGTTGCGATGTACTGCACCTGCATTTCGCGCCTACGTGTGCGTGTACCTGTTGGACATGTGCCTGTGGATCCGCAAAATCAGTTTTTCACCTGTATCGCTGGGCATCCAAAAGGGATCGATTAACGCCGCTCCTTATCTTTTATTCTTTAACGTTGAAATATAACTTTCTTGCCCTAAAAACGCGAAATCATTGTTTTGCTACTTATAATATAAGAAATTCTATTTAGCGACCAGAATAGCTTTAAACTCATTTCAAAAAACCGAAAAGCAGCAGCTTTCGATATGTCATAAGGAGACACTGCGCGGTGCACTCGTCCACTGCGTCACTTTATACATCTGATTGATAGCTCAGGTGCTGCTTATTTAATGCTGCGCAGTAGGGATATGTTTGTTTTCCGATATTACTTGTCTCGTGCCGTGGATTAGTGCGTAACCCCACGGAAGCAAAATCTTCGCTATCAATCAAGTGAAGGTTGTGACGCGTTAAGCGAGTCCATGACGTGATCTCTCTTCACGATACACCTCTGCACCAGGGGTGCACACAAAATTCTGTGCGTTAATTTTTTTAACGCATTTTTTTAACGGAAAATTTTTGTTAAATTTCCGGTAAATCGTTAAAATTTGTTAAAAAGCTGCAAATCACTCTTTTAAGTGAAAAAAAAAATCGAGGAAAACCTTATACGCTTCAACTTCAAGAGGTCAACAGCTGAAGTTCAAGGAATGAAGTGTAACACTGGTATGTAAAATAAACAATTCATCATCATCAAAAACAAAAAAATAAATAAGCCTTCAGCAGAAAATTATTTACAGGGCGTGGAATAAGAGAGGTATGGAATTATCATGTAAGATGACCACCGACAAGGCATCTTAAAACGTGCGATCAGGCAGACCCCAGAGTTCCCCCTTTCCTAGTTCTTTGCGAAACCGTTTTGAGTGAATGTTCTACGAACATAAACAGTCTCGATGCGGGCATCACCCCATTAATTACAGAAAGATTTAATAAAGATACAATTAAAAGCCTATCAGTGGAATGTTAACACGTTGTCGAACGCACGATTTTCGAGTGCCCGGTGTGTGAGACCAATGCATTTTTTGCAACGTCGAGGCTGTGACACAACATCGTGTCACACGGTCCTACACTGCCGAAGAGGTGTGATACGACGTCAACGTGTTAACGTTCCGAAAAAGCAGTTTTCCTAATTTTTGTTATCAGTGTTTTCTTAAATCGTTTAAAATGCGCCCACCGGCCGAAAACATTCTCTCTGTCAGGACTGTTCCAGGTGGCGAACAAAAGTGTTCTGGGATAAGCATTGCCAGGTGAGGATAGGCATATCTTACGATCAGGTTAGACCAGTGTAGATTCGTTGACGTGCTTGGGGGCTCGGCGAAGAATTTTCTAGGTCCAAAATGCATCATTGTGCTGGTAGCGAGGACCACAGTCAGATCAGCATTCTTGACCTATAGAAGCTTGGGGAGTTCAACTTATTACTAGCCCAAAACGAGAATCTCTTAGGATTATCTGAGCATTCGCTCGCTTGATTGATGTCCAGCGTTGCGTTGTTAGAACTGCTTCCGTTCTCATTTATTGGTGCCTACTTAGTCCTCAAGTTTGAGTTATTAATGTTTGTGCTGCTTTTTTTGTTTCTTTAATATCTGCGTGGCTACCACCACGCTGTGAATAAATAAATAAATAAATAAATAAATAAATAAAAGGATAGAAGAATAAAGGGCGGCATTACTCAATCACTATCCCGCCATGCATTCTACTTCTACGGGATGTCGTTGATGCGATTTGAATGCGTATTTGGTCATGCAATGACTTGCAGTGGCGAGCCGATGAACAAGAGACATGTCTGGTACCAATTCACCGACCCCGGAGGGATGGAACGCTTGGCTGGCCTGGGCAGGAAATCCAAACCAGGAACCTGGTATCGGAGAACACGACATCCGGCATTTCCCTCGACTGCGCTACACGAGCCCCCGAAATGCATTTTTAAAAAATTCAAAAATTCAAAACAAATTCATGAAAACATTAAAATATTTTTACTGATTTCAATAGTTTTTTTAAGGAACAATCCTAATAGGGAGGATGAGACCTTAGTGAAGACTAAGGGCAAATGTGACAAACTCACTGAGAAAAAGTCCGTTAAAAATTCCGTTAAATTTTTGAAAATTTCCGTTAAGTCGTTAAGCCAGATTTTAACGAAAAATGCCGTTAATTCGTTAAATTCGTTAAATCGTTAACCGTTAAATGTGCACCCCTGCTCTGTACTATGCAATAGAGCTATACCTATTTTTGTATCTAAAAGGATTAAAACTTTCATAGAATTACATAGTCACTTAGTAGACGCAGGCGATCTATGAAATTCAAAGAAAGTCTACTATGGTCTAGATATTTTTCTAAATTTAATTCGTTTACTAAAAATCTGATTTACTTTGAAATTATTCCTGCCCTCGGAATGGAGGCCGGTTCAATTTGGAAGTCGTTCTTTGTTTTGGAAAGTGATAACTTTAATTTTAAAAACTGTTCAATTTGCTTTGAAAAGCGTCCAATTTTATTTCAAAGGTGTCTAGTCTGCTAGAAAGGTGACTAGTTTAACGCAAAAATGGTCACAGTTAGCGAAGACGCACCGCAGGAGGGGGAAGACGCGCCGTTGCTCCTACCGTAATCGCTGCAGCCAATAATATACCCTTCTAGTGTGGCAGGGCCGGGCGCGATTGGCCACCGCGGTTACGATAGGAGCAGCGGCGCGTTTCCACACCCATGCAGTGCGTCTTAGCGACATGTACCCAGGAAATAGTCTAAGTTACTAGTCTCGAAATCCTGTCACCATTTTGATTCATTAGGAATCACCTAAGGTTTCAGTCGGCCAGCTCACGCAGAGATTTTGATTTTTTGGTGCATCGAAACCGTTCTTAGGCGCGTCATTTACGACCTCGCCAACGATCACGAGCAAGAGCATTTTGGATAGAAGAACGTCACCCCACTTGTCGCCTGAAGAGCTTGAGTTTTGTCATCGCTGTCCTTCAGGGCATCCACTGATACCGCTTGCTGTTTCTCCCATCGTTCTAACGCATCCGCCACACCTACAACGAAAATATTGGCTTTACGTTGGCTTCAAGGGCTCGTCGTCTCAGCTTACCGTAGTCCGTGAGCTTGATCATCCAGTTTCTGTCAATAAGACATGCCCACGGCGATAGTGCTCCATGACTGCCGATAGCCGACGCGTGGATGTACTCCAGTCCGCTGAGGATATCGCGAATGAACGCGCCATGGAACTTCTGGTCCAGAGCGATGTTCTCGTTATACACGAGGTCTTGTAGTGTTCCTCTAAACCGAAGAACACAATTCCCAGTATCGATCTCGATTAATTCGACAACTCCTGGACTTTCTTTTGTAAAGTTCAACGTGACTCCACAGTGCGGCACATGAATACGGCAATAAAAACCCAAAAACGTGTATGAAAGCGGTGTGAATGGACCACATTTGGCAACTTTGAAACACTATTTCTTCTTGCACAGTAGATTAGAGTGGCGCAGTATTTAAAAGCGGCCACTCCTGGCGTGATAAGACCCTTCATATCGAGAGAGCGGTTTTCAGACTGCGTTGCAGCATCTGTTATGGAATTTTGCTTGTCATTTGTTACAAAAATTCTAGTGGACTTTACTTTTTCTACGCTTTTGGAGCAGGATTTAGTTTCTAAGGTGGTAGATAAACGAAGGCCAGCGCCCAAAGATGAAGGAATTTCATTGCTAGTCTCTTGCAGATACAAAGTTGAGCTGACGGGAAACCGCTGTGGCGTCCTTTTCCTTTTTGCTGTCAGAATCATCGCTATACCGGAATGTGAACTGCGCTTCTAAACAGCGCGGTTGCGTCCAGAAAATGTGATGTTATATCTTTGTGACTATTGGACAAGGTTTCTTCTGCTTTTCATTTTTTACACGGAAACCTAGGGTGAGATGTTGATCTTTTCACGTCATCAGAATCAACAGATACAGTATGGAGCACACTACTATTTTGACCTTTCTAGAATGGCCAAGTCTTGAGAAATTTTTTATCAAACAAGGTTGGCTGTATACACAGCTGTTGCGATGCACCCCAGCCACCACATTTTCCTTTCTCCTCGTTACCAAGTCCGCGCCTCTCTCACGGTCTTGGTGAGCTGTCCTTGTAGTTTTTCAGAACCTGCATAAGTTAGCCATGCGGCTGAATTTTCCACTTGTTCCAGATCGTTGCCGCATTGTGTATGATCAGCAAAGTAACGTCGTTCTTCAGTTGTAACTCGTGAACAGATCATATGCATATTTTACAGTTATGCAGAAGGCATATGTTATAGTTCGGCAAGACGTCGGCGACGCTATCGCCGACAGCTCCTCAGTGGGTGTTATAGTCCCGCCGCCGATAGCGTCGGCGACAAATTGTCGCCCTGCGCAGCACAGCGGTAAGTTGTCGCTGGGATCAGATCAAGCGGACCAAACGCTTTACTGGACACACGCTTATGGACGGGAGGTCCGCTCGTTTCCACTCATACTTTACTCATAACACGACGTGATGTAAGCCATCCAGGTATGCTACAATCCCTTTCACTCCGACTAGGAGTAGTATGGAAGCAGAAAAAGAGGTCAGAATCGCGTCATGACTTACAGGACGCTGACTTACGAGACGCTACAAACGCATCCCGATGCACCCATGTCGTCGCCGACACTGTCGGCAACAGATTGTTGGCGAAGGTTGTCGGCGCCGGGTCTCCTCGTCGCTGAAGTATAATATAGGCCTGATGTTCACTGCGAAGAAGACCCTACACGTTAACGTGACACTGAATGTTCAATTTCCCAATGTTCAAAAAAAGTACGTGATTTACTGATCGAAGAACGGAATGCAGTGTAGAAGTTGGAAACAGGGCCACTTCGGAATAGGAGTGCTCTATCACAGACCTGAGGAAGATAGTCGTCATCTTTACGTGAAAGCCCACTGCCCTCTAATAAGAATAGCTGATAATTGCAAAGAGTATAGCGCAAAGAATATGCCACGTAAATATTAGTGTGTTATTCTGTGCAAGTGAGAAAGTTCCCGTAATAAGGTCGCCTAATTTCGTTTCAAGACTTATGGAGCAGTGTACTGAGAAACCCTGTGTCCAACTTCTACACTGCATTCCATTCTTCGATCAGTAAATCCCGTTCTTTTTATGTTTTCCACCCCTCTCCTTCTGTCCCTCAAACCTGTCCACAGACCTGGTGCAGTAATACCAACTTCCTGAGCTGCGCTTACAGCGCTGTTTCTCGTCTATTCACAGTCGGATAACTCCCTCCCCTTACCCGGCTCCGTGCCCTCCTTCCCCCAAGGAGGGAGTTCCGCATTGGCCATCTCAAGAACGGGTGCAAGCTACGCCTCCCTGCGGGGCTGTGAGCTCAGCCAAGAAACTACCCAGTATCGAAATTCTTACCTGGAGCAGAATTTCCAAAGAATAAGAACCTCTTCTTTCTCGTTGAAGACGATGCCCAAGAAAGGATTGATGTTATCGTGCACAGCCTGCTTCATCTGCAATGCTTATGGTGATGATGGCGATGGCGAGGGAAACATCTTCACTTCCTCTTTAACAAAAAAAATTACATTGAAATTTAAAAATAGAAAAAATAGAAAATTATAACACCTCCTTCTTCACTGATGAGCCACCGAGGGAGTGTTATAATAAAAACGGTTCGTCTGAAGAGAGGTGGCGAAACGAACCACTGAGGAATGCTGTTGTTTCTCCATAATAGTCAAATATATTTAACATAAAAATTAAAACAAATCGCAGCTGTGTGAATCAGGAGTGTGCGTTCAACTCCGAGCGTTGAACTTTTTTGCGTGTTTTTTAACGAAAAATTTTCGTTGAGCTTTCGTTAACTTCCGATAAATTTCGTGTACTAATACTCGGCGCACTATTGCTTTAGGTATGGAAATATAATTTGTGGAAGCTTTTCAGCGTGTTTACGTGAAACTAAGGACTTTTGAAGGAAACTGAACGCTTCTGAAATCACACTTATGGTGAGCACCTTACAAACAATTATCTGAAAAATGAAAGAAGGTTTTTTTTCGCAAACGTCAAGATAATCGTTCGATTTCTATGAATTCCTTTGATTTTTTTTTCAATTTGCTTGGGCCAAAAGGTGAATAGTATTTGAATTATCATAATTTTTTGCTCTTAAAGCTATAAAAATCGTTTTGAGCTTGTCTTGAAGAACAGAAGCCAGAAACTTTTCAGTGCACTCTAGGAAAACATCACGCTGCGTACTCGTCTAGTACGGTGCGACATTCATTTCATTGAGAATAAAAGTTCTGTTTGCGCAAAGTGAAGCGCTAATCAACGGTAAAGCAAGAAACAATTCGAAAAAAACAGGCATATATCGCTTCGCAGCTTCCAGCAAGCAACATTCTCACTATCAATTTAGTGAAAACCGCAAATGAGTCCGGAGAGCGATTTCTCTTTGTAACACGCTAAAAATTGCTGTTTGCTCGCAGTTTGAAATAAGCTTAAATGCCCTTCAACGTTGTCTTCCTTAGTAAAAGAATTTCATAGCATTTTATTATATTCACTTTTTGGGACATGTGAATTATAAATTTCCAAGGAAAGTCACAGTAAGCTTTTCAAATCGAAGACTTGTCATCTCACAGAGTGCGTTTTTAAAACTGGATGGCACTCGCTTTAATTTGGAAGGTGTTCAATTCGACGAGAAAATGGTACATTTCGATTAGGACTCCACTCCTTCCCTATGTAAATTTGCCTAAGACGCTCAGTGGCCCTCCCTTGACATGTGAGGGCTTTCGTGTAAGTTCAGAAGAGGATGGTGGCCATGGAAAGGGGCAGAGCGGTATGTACGAGGGCTTCCTTCATGTTCAAGAGTGCCCAATTTCGTCCTAACATCAGTTCTTTTCAACATCGTTTTCCATTTTATGGGGAATGATTTTCCAGAAATGTGTCTTTACATGTTACCAGCGGCCAGATTCATCAACGACTTACCGCAATTTAACCAAGAAATTACAGCCGATATTCCTGATAACGCGGCTTATCGTATACCATATCGCTTGATAAGCCGCGCTATCAATGATTTCAGCTGTAATTTTCTCTGTTAAATTGCTGTAAGTCGCTGATGAATTCGGCTCCAGATTGAGAGCAGCAAATTTGTCGATGCATCGTCGACAAACTGCAAATTCCAAAACCAGCCGAAAAAATCCGTTAAATTCCTGAATTAAATTCTGAAAATGCCGTTAATTTGTCCAAAAGTCATTAACAGCTAAATGTACACCTCAGGGGACGGATTTATCAACGACTTACGTAACTTCAACGGAGAATTGTAAGCGAAAAGCTCAGATAACGCGGCTTATCAAGCGATATGGTGAGCGATAAGCCGCGTTATCTGAGCCTTTCGCTTACAATTCTCCGTTAAAGTTACGTAAATCATTGATGAATCCGGCCCCTGGTCTGAAAGCATTTTTCTTACCAGTGTAAGGTTCAATGTCTCCTCACATGAGTATTCAGTTATGTTCCTTCTAGTTTCCTTACTTATAATACAAGTGTGCGGCCAGCCAATAGACCCCACTGTATGTCCCAGGTCAACACAGCCACGTCTATTGAAGCTTAAATCTAAACACATCGACTCACATAAACGAGAAGGGATTTGTCCGAGCGGTTAAACGCTATGGGTCGTCGTTGTGGATATCTGAAAGTGGACAAAATAGGATAAGAACCTTGTTTATATGCTCTGCAGGTGAGTCTTATAAGGAGAATCCTCACTCCTCAATTAGTTTAAAAATGTGATTATTTTTTGCCAAGTCGTTAAACCTAAGGAGTAGGGGGTCCTTGGAGTCACAACAGAATACGGCGCATCACGAGTTTGGGTGTCTTGTACGCCCGCGATGCTTCTGCCGGCAAGAGGCTTGGAGCGCAGTGGAAGTGGGTTGCTTCATGCGAGGAAGGCCGGGGGTTTGGTTCCTGTGCGCTGCTACATTTCTGCATTTCGACTGACTAGTTGAGATTTGGGGATTCTGACGTCTATACCATTTTCAGACGTTTTTATGCCTAATTTTCCAGCTGAATGCTGTGGTATTCAACATAATGATTTACAGATTTCAACATCAGTGATACACAGATACAAAGTGCATGAAGCAGCACTGATCACAAGGAGAGCAGCGTATAAAAGCTAAAGGCTCCTTACGGTGTGCTTCCCTACATGGGCCGTGACCTCGGGAAAAACTATCCTGCTCGGATTTTCAAAAGAGACAGGATGTGACGTCACAGGTGGTTAAAATGTGAAACGAGGTACGTAGGTATTTACGTGAGGTGTGGATCACGTAAATTGACCTAAACAGCCATCCATACACTCTTTCCCTCATCATTGCCTGTCACCTGGGAACCAGAGTTCTGCTGAAGGTTCCCTAAAACCTGACGCCAACAATGTCCGCCGATGCTCGAGTAGTGAACCACCTTCTCACGCTGAAGTGTGGCGCACTTTTAGACAAGGAACTTCGAGGGAAGAAATCAAGCTGGCCGAACGGATGGTCAGCATACTAAAGGACTTCGAAGGTGATGAGCGTTTATACATCATTATGTTAAATAGCTTTTTTTTTTGTCTTGCGGTTAGAAAACCGGTCAGTAATAAACAAGTCACAAGAAAGGTACTCTCCACAGCGTACAGCTAGAAAATGCACAGAAAACGTCTGAAAGTGCTACAGACGTCAGAATCCCCTAAATCTCAACCAGTCAGTCGAAATGCAAAAATGCGGCAGCCCACAAAAACCGAACCTCCGACCTTCCTCGCTTGAAGCAACGTCACTTCCACTGCTCTCCGACCCGCTTGCAGGCTGAGACATGGCGGGCGTACAACACTCCCAAACTCGTGATGCGTCGTATTCCATTGTGACTTCAAGGACCCCCTACTCATTGGGTTTACCGACCTGGCAAAAAAGAAGCACATTTTTATACTAATTGAGGGGTGGGGACTCTCCTATGACTATGATTCGCTCTCCCTTTCAGATATACGCTTAGATCCTCCCTTGTTAGGGTTTATTGTTATACTTCATTTTCATAATTTCTAAACATATATTATGCTTTATGCAACGTTACTTCTCGGGTTCCTACGAAGGTCTTCAGTGCAGAGGTTTCGCCTTTTGCAAGAGGAAGACGGAAATACCTGCCGATATTTGTAAGCTCTGCTTACAACTGGAGAATTTTGATGAGAGCATTTTTTTCGGATGTAAGATTTTGGCATAACGGATTTTAAATATCTTCTTGAATATTGATTTGATTTTGATCGCAACAAAACATCCTGTAGCAGCATATTGCCTCTCTACCAGCCTCTCCAGGCTTAAGCAAATGTGTTCAAGCATTGTTACTAGTAAGGTCTTCAGCTTAACCGGTTCCATGCTGATATCAGCGACCGGCCCATCCCCGTATCACGGGTGGGTGCTGACAGACCTGGAGGATATCGCGGATGTTACGTGCGGTCAAGCAACGCCGGTGGTGTAAGGCGAACATCGCTGCCCGGAAAGCAGAAGATGCGGGTTCGAGTCCCGCCTGGCGCAAGAACAAAACATACTGTAACAGCATGTAGCCTCTCTACCAGCCTCTCCAGGCTTAAGCAAATGTGTTAAAGCATCTTCATAAAAATTGTTGACAATTCGCGGACGTATGAAGTTGTTTGAAGTTGGATGCCGAGAACGGCAGACTTTTAGCCCGACATAATTCATCACCTTTATTTCTGGTTCATTACATTACCACACATCCTATAGAACGAATGAACTCCTAGGATATGTTCACTCTGCTTATCCCCACCTGTTTTGAGAATAATACTGAACCCACTTGTGATATATGGCATGTGTGTTGGTTCCAATAATTGCATGGTTTCTTGCGCCATAGTTCGCATTGCTCATCTTCGTTCTTGTACTGCCAAGCGATAACTGTAAAAGATGCTAGCTCAATGAGAATCTGAAATGCGCTGTTTAGATACAACACCACACAAAATTACTTAAGTCACACAGAATATTTTTACCAAGGACTCCGCACGCGTATTGGCGCACCACGCACTTACGCGTTTCGTGCGATGGTGAAATATCACTAAGCCTTACTTCCCCTCCCTTTACATGTACTGCTCCCCCATTACTGCCTCCTCCCTACTGGTACTCGTCTCCTTTTACTGGTACTGGTTCCACACTACTGGTCCCCCCTTACTGGAACTGGTTGCCATTACTGGTATTGGCCACGTCAATGATACCTTTTTGCGGAAAACGTCTTCTGCACGTCTACTGGATCTCATGGCATGTAGAAGACGTCTGGGTATTTCCCGCTATTCCCCGCGCCCCTTAATTTGCGCCCCGTAATTTCTCCCTATTTTGTGACTTAGCGTCGATCGATAGTGTGTCTCATCGCTTAGCGGCTTATTACATAGTATGATGTTGTAAACTTGAAATAACGAGCGTTTATCGCGTCAAATAATTCCGGCTGGCATAACTGTCTTTGCTAAAGATTGATAGACGAACTCCTATTTGTTCAATGCTTTCAACGATTGAAGGCAAAAACAGAAAATAACGCTTAAAAAAGAAGTAGGGCAGCCAATAAAGTATTGAACATAACTTTTTTACACTTGCAAGCTTTGTTTTTTGTCTCTTTTCACTTTTTATTAGAGATTCGCTGACGCACATGTCTGAAAAAATATTTTGATGACTGTATTGTTGCGCTCTGATTGAAGGATATGAAATAACCTGTAGGCATGTTCACATTAGTCATAAACGTACCATGCTCTTAAGTTGATCCTCGTCGATGAATTGTATATCATCTCGATATATGCGAAACGGCAACTTATCGAGCGCTCTTTTTTCCCTAAAGGTAAATAGAATTGTGCTGTATTGAGTCCTACTGAGACAATATTTCTAGGCTCACATCAGCTTGTGAACGAAGTACGCCGAAGCGAAAAACAGAAGAAAAGCCACTATAAGTGCTGCTCCCACAATCAGCAGTGTGAAATCGCAGCGTTCACCACGAAAACCACAGCTCGGTTCATCCTTTGGCATCTTTCTGTCGATCGACGGCCAGAAGTCACGCATTAGATCGGTGACCACCTAAACCGATTGTAACATTAAACGTCCGCTTCTCGCTGAAGCAAAAGCTTTAGCAACAGCGAAACTTGCACACCTTAACAGATACGTGTCGCGAAGGCGCACCACAGGGGTGCAGGAACGCGCCGTCGCCCCTACCGTAATCGCGGCAGCCAATCATGCGCCCTGCGTGCGCGGCCGCGATTACAGTAGAAGCGACGGCGGTGCGTTACCGCGTTCCAGCGGCGCACCACAGGGGTGCAGGAACGCGCCGTCGCCCCTACCGTAATCGCGGCAGCCAATCATGCGCCCTGCGTGCGCTGCCGCGATTACAGTAGAAGCGACGGCGGTGCGTTACCGCGTTCCAGCGGTGAGTCTTCGCGCCATGTACTCCTTAATGCTGTAAAAGCTAAGCAAACCCACAATATCGTAGCAACCGCTTCTATTTGTTAGACCATCGCAATTTGCAACCATAGTGGGCTCAAGGTGCACCAGTGACATTACCTGTAAGCATTGAAAGTTTGCAGTAAAGGGTAATGAAGCCCATATCAAGTTGACTCGTCTCCTGTACACCAGGCTGAAAACTCCCTAGGGATCTCAACGACGTCTACAAGATGCCATAGGATTTGGTTCAGTATTTTGCAAGTGTACGACTGTCGCACAGGTGGCCGCAAACGTGAAAGTTAGATGGTGTTGGGAGGCTAGGAGTTATAAGGATAAGGATAAAGGACGGCGTTACTCAATCCCTTTTTTGGGATGCGCCAGCGCATTCTACTTCTACGGGATGTCGTGGAGGCGACATGAATGCGTATTTGACTATACGATGACTTGCGGTGGCCAGCCCATGAACAAGTCAGCGCTTTATCCTTCCCAGACAAGTCTGGTACCAATTCATCGACCCCGGAGGGATGGAAGACTTGGTTGGCCTGGGCGGGAAATCCGAAACAGGAACCTGGTATCGGGTGCACGCGACAGTCGCGCCTCCTCCGACTGCGCTACACGCGCCCGGCTAGGAGTTATTTGATTAAATTTGTATCGAAGTGATCGGCATCTGCTTCCAATTACGCTGTTGCATCGCCTTTCATGCTCTAGCTCAGAGCATGTTATGAACAGTTAAAATCTTCTCTCATAGTAACCCCTGCAGTAAGGAAGGCAGCCAAATTTGATTGCATAAGGCATCTGACAGTGTGACGCATCCGAAATCGTGCAACCTATCGGAAAATATTATACTGTCCGCGTCGCCGGCATTATCTCCTTCTTATTATTATTATTCTTCAGACGCAAGCAGATCCCGCAACTAAGCGGGACAAACGCTGAAGAAAAAGAAGAAGAAGAAGAAGAAGAAGAAGAAGAAGAAGAAGAAGAAGAAGAGGATACCGACCGATTGTCTTTAACCTTGATATGCCCGAAATGCGGCCGAGAGGGCGGCTAGAGCAGTGGCGGCTTGATACGCTGCATCGGGATTTGAAGATATCTAGGCTGCACCCTGATCAGGCATTTGATCGGGAAAAGTGGTCGCAGCATCCCAGGAAAGCGGACCCCGCAACAAGTCACCCGTTCACCTCGGGTGCGTTACGTTAGGTGTCTCCCACTACTGTAGAAGACGGAGCGAGCAACGCGCTCGATTACCGTAGGCTGATCGGTCCCGCGCCCGCCTCGGACGAGATTTCACAACGAGATGAGGCGAGTTGAGCGAAGCACGCATAGCTGCCGTGGAGCGATTCCGTGCGAGAACAGATGAGACCTGATTTTTTCTATTTCTTGCTCCGTATTCTTCTTTTCTGCAAGTTTTGGGTCTGACCACGTACCGCCTCTAATGGCAGCGCGACAGGAGGTACACCCGCCCCCTGCGGGGGACGTAGCGTCAGGAGGTACAGCCGCTGTTCTGCGGACCGGAAGCTTTTGTTTTTCGTGTCAAAGGTTTCGTCAGGCTTCCGTCAGACTCTCGGTGAAGCCTAAGGGGTTGGGGGTGAGTGAGCAAGGGGGTGAGAGGAAGATCGCGCACCCCCTACTAGCAGGGGGCGGGTGTACCTCCTGACCGTCCCCCGCCTCTTAGATAACAAAGAGGAAATGGAGAAAGGAGCAATACATCACGTTTCATTTCCATTTCTACACTTCCTTAGTGTAGGACAGCTTCACAGGTTTTGCTTAGGCCATTTCTCTTTGCAACTTCCTTATATGCTTTCTTTTGCTTGATTTACAGTTTGTTACCTCAGTGCAGCCACTAATAGCACATGGTTGTGACTAGTTCGATCTTTATTGCTCTCGTTAAACTGTATTATAAGGCACCCCCCCACAAGGAGTCACTCAGCGCCTCCAAGCATTTGAAAACTAGAAGAGCAATAAGAAAAATGGGCACAAAACGAGTAAACTTCTCGACCACCACCCTGCTACAGAAAGTTTGATCGACGGCGCATAGCCTGCTCCGTTCTCGGCTGCCACGCTACCGTAATCTAGGGAGGCGGCGGCACTCTACCGTAACTCAGGGAGACACCTAAGCTACGAAACCGCCTCACACCATGCCATCCTACCGGAATTCTCCGGCAGGACATCGTCACTCTGTCATGGAATCCTTACACCGATTCTACGACGTGCGTGAATAAAATCCAAAGTTTTATAAATCGTAATTACGAAAAGCCTGTCGTAAATCGTAAATCATAAACTGTGAATCGCAAGGGTTACCTACTAGTGCAATTCAACTAAATTTTTCGGCCAATGTTAATCAAGTGTGACTCAATATTCATTTATTTATCTGTTGTTTTCAGCACATGCTAGACAGCTTTCTTATCAAACCATTCATCTTTTTTTCTTTCAACCTTTTCACGTTTAATTTTCTTTCAAGTGAGACTCCTTTAAAATCTAACTTTTTCTGAGAACTAGAGAAATTGTGCAAAAACCTACTTTACTTTAGCCTATGCATGTTTGCAAAATGCTTGGGTGTTTCAAAAACCACTGAATTCCCTGCTTATAGGCAGTTTTCAGCTTGCATATAAATCTAGGACTTGACAGAAACAACAGCAAAAAAGTCGCTGTCAGAGCTAAAAATTAAAAAATCACTTTACTGCCGACTAATGCGGTGAAAGCAGCAACAACGCATAAATCCAATAAACATCGCCTAGTAAGTGAATGCATGGCACAACCCTATCATGGCACAACTGACCGATCCCGTAGGAATAGGAGACTTGGTTGGTGTGGGCGGGAAATCCCAGCCCAACCAGCAACCTGGTATCCGGTGCACTTGACAGCCGGCGCCTCCTCCGACTGCGTTAGCACGCGCCCAGTTGGCAGGTACCAACGGCAGCCACATGGCAGTGGTTCCAATTACTATCGGATAAGCTGTAGCTCTAAACCGAGATGACGCAACACAACCAGTCGAGGGAGCTAACCAGCGGAGTCCCCACTACAGACGAAACCGAGCTGGGCATAGGCTCTCATCCGCTTTTCCGGTGGTGTATGCCCTCGGCAGCTTCTGGTGCCTTAAGGGGTAAGGAGGGTCCTAAAGGTGCAAGGCACAGTCTACGCACTGAAGCTGAAAATTCGTGACGGGACGCAAAGCTCGTAAAATACTGATCTGACCTGCTCAACATTCGGAGATACGAAAAAGCCTCTATACAGCGGAGCCCTTTCAGCACGATCGTCCATCGACACGATACCGGACGCGACTCCCGATGAACCAAGCATACCTTAACATTGACTTCGGATTGTCCGTCTGAAGAATTAGTGACCACCTACTATAATAAGCTGTGAAATTCAAAATACGACGACTACCAGTGAACTTGAGTTTCCTCATCGCATTCCACATCGCTCGACCGTTGATAATGTTCTTTGCACCACCAGTATCGTTCATAACCTTTCTGGCCGCTAATGAGTAGAGCTTCAGAGAGTCGAACAGATAGAGATAGCCGTACACATTCGTCTGAGGTATGTGAGCATAAGCTTGTACATGCGTATGTTTACAACTTCAAACAACGTCTTGATTTTAAGTAAGAACCAGTGCGTACCACAATCATAGGACCAGCTCACAAATTGCTGATATCAAACTTCTCTTAAAATTTCCAAACCTTCCACTAGGACCAAAGCTCTCAGCGTTTTGTGTTACTGTTTTTCATTCGTCTATTATTAAGTAAAAATTTAACTTCCATGGCGCATTAATTCTACTTCCTGTGCAGAATTTCTAGCTCTATCTGATTAAATACTTTAATTTTCAACGTTATTTTATACCATTTTCAGGTCGAATTGGACTCTTTTCAAATCAAATTGGACACTTTTCACGTCAAATTGGACACTCTTCTAAGCTCGCCTAAGACTTTTTAAATCAAAGAGAACTCTTCCGAATTGCAACAACCTTCATACAGGTTGAACTACAGACTCAATACAATGGTTAGAAAAAATGTTTGTTCAAGGAAAATTTAGAATAACTTTTTTTTTGATTTTTTTTACTTTGGCTGCCCGAATGAGTGTAATAATTTTATAAAACTTTTAACTTTTGGAGAAAAAATAAAAAAAATTTTGTATTTTGTTTTGAAGCGCAGCAAAGCAGCAACCATAAAGTGCACTAAAAGACCGGGTTGCGCCATGCACTCGAAAAGCTCTCGCGATTTTTAAATGATTGATAGTGTAAATGCCGCTTACATGGAATTACGAGGTAGCGCGTTCTTAACAACTGTACCTGTTGCATTGTCTACGGTTTTTTGTTTAAGAAAAATTTCAGTATGTTTTCTTTAAACCTTTAATTCACTTACCCAAGAAGTGAACAATTCATTTGAAATTTTATAAAATTCTAGTTCTTCGTGAAAATATAATACTTGATAGTATGTTTTAAAGAAGAAAAAGCCGGAAATTTTTAGTGCCAAAAGATGAGATTACGTCATGCACTCATCCAGGACGATTGATTGATTGTGTAAATGCTGCTTACATGAAACAACATAGGGCATATGCGCGTTCTTCACAATTGTAATTGTTGCATTGTCTACAGGTGTGTATAGATCAAAATATAAACATAATCAACATATTTCATTTCATTTATTGCACAAGTTGTGCGCCTTAAATAAATAAACAACAGTAGACAGAAACAAAAGCAGTGCTGCATGTGCATGCTGTAGTCTGAGTGTTTTTCGAATACTTTGACCATAAGTATTTAGGAATCGTTTATACGATTTCGGATCGTAGCAAACTCATAGCCAGTAACTGGAGAGAGAGGAAATGAATATGGCGGCAGCAGACGAAAAGAAAAGTAGACAGAAAAAGAGCTTTGCGTGTTAATGCTTCTGTGCCGTTGCAATCACCATTACACCGTCAATAAGCTGAAACGATGTGAAAGAGCGAGGAGAGTAAAATGTTGAGGATAAGGAGATAAGACAATGAGTAATGCTACGAGCTGAGAAATTTAATGGCGGTTCGAAAAGCACTCATATAATTGACAGCAACAATACATAATACTACTCTTAAATATCTTTAATGCAAGTTATCTTTATCTGCCGATGTCTTCTTGTAATTTGCGAATGTGAATGTTGCTGATTTTAAAAAAAGCAGGAAGCGAGATAGTAGATCAGAGCAGAATTCGCCGATGCGAAGTCCATGGGAGAAAGGTCCACTGGTTCACAAGGAAACAGTATGCTAAAGGCAATTCTCATTGAAATTGAGATCGCCCCAAAAGGTAAGATTCACCAACCTGCGTCTGAAAACTGAGCCCGATTGGGCCTGGAAAACTTCAATGGGTAATAGACGGAACCATCTAGAGCACCGATAAAACACAATATTGAACAGCTTATCTCTGCCAGCGCGTTGGATTCTACGGTAAGAGATGCAGAGTCTATTTCGCCTAGAACTAAGGGGCCGAAAAACCCAGTACTTGCTCGCTGAGAGATTCTCCTCGTTCCTGATAATGCGGAAGCAAAAGACCAGGTAAGATATTGTCCTACGGACTTGAAGTGGCGGCAGTTTAAAATACTTTAGACGATTTTCATAGCTAGGGAGGAGAAGGCGATCCGTAGGATTCGACAGCGGTACCATAAAAGTCTTGTAAAGAGCTTCTGTATTTTCTCGATTTTGAGTACATAGTTTCTTGTTCTGGAGCTCCATAAAGGCGAGCATTATTCCAAGTGAGGCAATACGTATGACTTGTATAAGCGAACGAGTATTGCAACATCAGAACATTGAACATTCCGAAAAATAAGGAAAATTGCTGAGTATGATTTTCGTACAATGAAGTCTATGTGAGATCTGAATTCGAGCGTGGGTTCAAAGCAAACTCCCAAGTCCTTAACAGTGCGACAGCTGGATAAAAGCACACCACCAATCTCAAATTCCACTGGTTCTAAGGTTCCAGTATGCATCACCTTGCATTTATTCAAGTTGAGAGGAATTTCCCACTCAGATGCCCATGCAACCATTTTTTCAATGGCATTATTCAATGCATGCCTTACTTCCGCATAGTTATTCGAGGTGTACGATCCGTAAACTTTTATGTCATCAGCATAAGCTTGAACTTTGACGAAAGGCGGTGTTTTAAGTAACAGTGGTAGACCACTAGTACAGATGATAAAAAGTAACGGCGACAAGACTCCCCTTGAGGGACACCACTAGTACAACGGTAAACGCTAGAAAAGCTACTATTTATTCTAACAGTAAAAGTACGATCGCAAAGATAAGATTTTAGCCACTGCAACAGGTTGCCAGAAATACCAGCTTGCTGAAGCTTAGTAACAAGTTTTAAGTGGCAGACTTTATCGAAAGCTTTAGAGAAATCAAATTAAATAATATCCAGAAAACCACCATCATTAACAGCTCTGCAACAGTCGTAATAAAGATCGATCAAATTTGTCAATGTGGAGGCCCTCGGCACAAAGCCGTGCTGTTCTGGAATAATGATGGACCGATCTTTCAAGAAAGAGAGAATCTAAAGCATTCAAAATTTTTTCCATAACTTTGACAGGGGTTGGTGTGAGGCTAATTGGCCTGAAATTGGTTACACTGCAGCTTCCGGAAGTTTTAGGTGAAGCGGTAACTGCTTCCACAAATAAGGCATTTCACCATGAAAGAACGACATATTGAAAATGTGTGCAAGAGGTTTCAAAAGTGCAGCACGACATTTTTTGAAGATTATTTGTGGAATACCGTCATATGGCTCTGAACAAGATGGCTTAAGTTTACCCAAAATGCTGAAAATGTCCTCCGGATAGAAGTAAAAAGTTGGATCACATTCCGGTGAGGGACAAGTGTTTCTAGCGTTTACCAAGTTGCCATCCCGTAAGGAGGAGTCTTGCCCTGTGGAAAAAACACTGGCGAAATATTCAGCAATGCGGGAAGCTTTCTCGTTGTCAGATAAAATAAGGTTTGATTGTTCATCCAGTAATGTGGGAACAGAGCCATTAGTCTTCATCCTCCCACAAACGTATTGGTACAGACGACGAGCAGACTTGCTCTGTGAAAGGCGACGCTCATGGTAATCCAAAAATTTTACTAAGTGGTAGTTAATATCTGCACAGACCTTCTTGTAGATGGAATTGCTGAGCGCACCTCTGGTTTTATGGAACAACCGTTCTTTCTGACAAAGAATGTTATGGACATGCTTAATACTGATTGATTTATATTATGTATATGATAACATATACATAATATAAATCAATCAGTATTCTCCTTTTTCATTTCATGTCTCAACTAGACAGAAAACAAAGTCTCAAAAGACAAAAAGAAGAATACTGCTTGCGTAGATTTTTTTGTATATGCTGAAGTACAACTGCTAAGAACACGCATACCTCGTAGTTCCATGTAAACAGCGTATACATTATCAATCAATTAAAAATCCCGACCACATTTTCGAGTGCATGGCGCAATCCGATCTTTTAGTGCACTTTATGGTTGCTGCTTTGCTGCGCTTCAAAACAAAATACAAATTGTTATTTTTTCTTTAAAAGTAAAAATTTTGTTAAATTATCACACTCATTCGGGCAGCTAAACTAAAAAAAATCAAAAATGTTATTCTAAATTTTCCTTGAACGAAAATTTTTTCTAACCATTGTATTGAGTCTGTAGTTCAACCTGTATAAAGGTTGTTGCAATTCGGAAAAGTTGTCTTTGATTTAAAATGTCTTAGGCGAGCTTAGAAGAGTGTCCAATTTGACTTGAAGCATGTCCATATTGATTTAAAAAATGTCCAATTTGATTTGAAAAGTGTCCAATTTGGTTTGAAAAGTGTCCAATTTGATTTGAAAAGTGTGCAATTCGACCTGAAAATGGTATATATTTCTGTTCTTGAAGGGCTTATGTTGAAGGAGCAAATCCCCACGATATATTATTTTGACCTCAAATTGGAACAATCCACAGCCAAGACAGTTCGACAAATCAGTCAAGTTTAGGGGTCTAATACTGATTTGATTCTAATACTGACTTATTTGGACGGAAAACCAACAGGTAACCACGCTAGGGGAGTAGAAACCTAGAATAACCAATCTCACACTGTAAACTTGAAAAGGACCGTACTCAAAGCGCGGACCGGTCTGTCAGTCAACCTGTCAATGTGAATAATTTTATCAGTGGTTTACCGAGAAGCTCTAGAAGGCTCTCAAAAGATCTGTTGGGTAATATCAATTATCAATTTTTCGGCTCTTGGATATTGCTGCTTTCGAAAAAGATTTTAAAAGTAAAAAACATCCGAATTTCATAAAAAAACACTACGATAAGAAAGAAACTTCCATCTAAAGACTTATAATGCTTGAGAGAAGTTTGATACGGGCAAATTTTAGGGTGGATCTACAACTATGATACGCACCGTATTTGGCATTTCTGTTCTCTTTTCCATTCGAATTTTACTTACTACATCCACATCTGCTTCGGTTAGTCCCGCCTCCTTAATTCTGTCTATGAAAGGCTGTATTATAGAGTTATCGAAGCTGTTGACGTCGTCAATCTGAAAATCGTGGAGACAGAAGAATACTCGAACTTTTTAAAGCGAGCACAGATGTGGAAATATTGTTCTTACAATAATCGAGTTGGCGTATTCGTCCTTAACCTTCTGTATCATACCTCCGTCGATGCTTAGCCATGGCGAAGAATCCTTTGCGCCGTCCTGAAGAAACTTTAATAATGCTAGCAGGGTCATATTTTTTCTCTGGAAAAATTAGGATATCCAGGCATTTAAACCAAACTGGGCCGCATGTCCGTGTTTTTCTAGAGTTTCAAAATTACGAATGCACCATAGAGTCGAAGAAGTAGTACAGCCTGACAGTGATCGCTTTATTAGCGATGACAAGCCAATACTGCTCTCTTGGACTTAAAGAGAGACAAGGAATGCTGAGATCTTGCGCAGTAATCAAACCTTCAATTCCCTTGTTGGATGGAAACGACCAATGCACAATGGGATCATCACAACACGATTACAAAAGAGGGACACTCGAGCATCAGTCATAAACGTTTACGCTGTGACGGTGAGTTCCAGAACACTGTTTCAACCCATGCGTTTGAAGTTTGAACAATTTAGGCAGAATTGGGAATATATCGGATCCGATGCGATCATCAAATTTCTAGAGTCTATGCCGAGGAGATGTGGAGGCTGTAATTAAAGCTGCATTGTTTCAGTGTAACTTATCTGACTTTGGTAATAAAGAAGTGCTGAAGTGTTGTAATCTATGTGGCAGATCTGACGGTTTCTCCATTTTTATGCTTGAAATATTGAAAGGACCGATATAGAACAGCAGTGATGACTCGACATAAGGTTTGCTAATTGTCACAACATGTCCAAATTTTACATTTTTAAAGCTGATTCGAAGCGAGTTCTGGCGAAAAATGCATTCACAAACTTTCGGACGCCAGTGCATATCGTCAAACCAACTTGCACTAACATCGCTTTCTTTATAAAAAAAAAACATGGGCCGCGGATGTAGGGCACTCCCGGCTATAGGCGTTGTACATCATAAGTTGCACGATAGTTGCAGGGAGGTTGAAGTGATGATGAGGGTAGGAAAGCAGCTCTACACGGGGAGAACTGCAGATTTATTAATTTATTATATACGTGGATAACCACGCCATAATGTCTAATAACACTCAATACAAATACAGCCCAGCGTAGCAGAAAGTAGACGCAGAAAATGATAAGAGACACAGGACTTTTGAAACCAAAACAGAGTAGGGGGATGGTAAACTAAATAACAAGCCTTCTGGAAATACCGGTCGACCGCTTTTTTATATTGCTTCAGTGAGTTTGCCAAAGTTGCCAATTTTTTCCTGGAGAATCTCAGAAATTCAATGCAGCTTGATAAATGAGGATCGAAGACCATAGGTTATTCTTGGTCTGGGAATCTGAATCTTACACTGCCCAACCCTTGTTTTAGAAGAAAAATTGAATAAAAGAAGATACAGAAGTAGCATACCATTTAGCAACTTATAAATCATGATGATATCGTAGTTTCTGTTACGGTAGGCAAGACTGCGCAGGTTGAAGATTTGATCTCTTTGAATTGCTGATTGAACGGCAGTAATTCAGAACCGTAAACTCTTATTCATAGCTTCCTAGTAAAGCGGTTTTGTACAGATTCAAGCCTAGCAATTAACAACAAAACGCACTTTAGTATAGGACTAATGTACGCGTGTATAGGGCGAGCTAATACATCAAAGAACAGTAGGCACCTGATCAGCTAATACCGTCGTAGAAAGAAGTGAAAAAATCTAAGTCAAGGAAAACTAGATATACTAAAGTAAATATAGACACCGTAGAGGCAAAGAACTCAAAAACAACCAACTATTTCAAACTCAAAAATAACAACGGCTAGAGAAAAAGCTGGTATGAAACTGAAGGATAGGTACATTCCGAGCGTTCGATTGCAATGCGAAAAGAAATCATCAAGGAATTAAAAGAAATCCATCGCACAAAACATGTGCGACTGATTGCTGAATAGTAAACAAAACGACCCATTTCTACAAAGAATCATAACGAGTGACGAAAACGAATTGGCTACGATAACGTAGTCTGAAAGCGATCATGGACCAAGCAAAATAGGCCCTCACAATCGACATCCAAACCTAACGTTCACCAAAGCGGCCCATTCTACACCGTAATGCAGCGAATTATCAATAAGCTGTCCTAGAGCCAGCTTTAGAGAAAGTCTTGAAGGTGATGTTCTAGTACACAAGTGCTTGCGTGGTTTTGACGTTCGACAGCTTTTCTTCCACTTTCTTCCGAGCAGAGGTTGGTTTCCTATCGTAGAAATAGCTGTTCACTATCAGCACGCAGTGAAAGAAGAAGCAAAACAATTTAGAAGTCCTCACCAGATAACGCGCCGCAATCGCCATCTACCACATGTTAGAGCCCGTTTATACTTCGACGAAAGCGACGCGACGCCACGCATTGTGGCCACATTGATCCAGCGACGAGATCGATCAACTTGGCCACTATACATGCCATCGCGTCACTTGACGTCGGAGGTATAAATAGGGCCTTACTCCCGTGCCAAACTTCCATCCCCATGGTGCTATTCATGACCTTTCCGCGTCACGGGCCGAATAGTCTACGGAAACTTCGCGGCGACAGCCACAACATCTTCGGCTGACGGCTTCCCGCGCCCATCGCGGGTACGGCATACTTTTTCGCACCGCGCGCGGTGTTTAGCGCTGGTCCTGAGAAGATCGCCATCGCGCCCCTTGCAAAGCGATGAGCGACGAGCACTGAGTACTCCACCTCTTTTCGCGTCGCTCTCCAAAACTCATCACTGCGATGGAATCGCGGCGATGGGAAGTATGCACGAGGCCTTAGAAAGTGTTTAGAGTGCACGCGACGAGCGACGAGTGCGCACTAAACGCTACCTAAGGATCGGGCACACTCGGCATCGGTTTTTAAGCGTCAAAAACGGGGCGGAGCGACGCTCGGTAACGACGCTTCACAGAATGGCCGAACTCATTCATTGAAACGTCGCTGTCACGTTACTCGACGTTGATGCCGGATGTGAAGCGAAGTGTTCCATCAGCGCGCCGCCTCCTCTGACCAGGGACACGCACTCTGCGTCTCTGCCCTATCTTTCATCATTGGAGCTACGTCAAGCAGCCTGAGTGTACCCAGCCCTTTAGGTTTTTGGGCGACGTCACGCTAATTAGTGCGCAAACCGCGGAGCGTTTTTCGCGCGTCACAAACTCGTCCAAATGGGGCGCGCTGGTGGGGTGAGGAGTGAGTCGCGGGTGGGATCGTGTAGGGAATGCACGCCCCACGAACAAGCTTGTTGTAGTAATGAAATCGTGCTCTACAAGTTGTAAGTAGCGTTGTGTTATAATCTTCAAGTTTTGTTCGAGAACTGTTTAACAACTTTACGGATGACTCAAAAATGCATAGCGAAATGATATTTTTAAATTTTAACAGGTTTAAACTTCAAACTGTTACCTGTAACCATGGCAAGATGTAAGCGAATTCGTTCACGCTCATGCCCTGTGAATTAGCGGCCGTCAGAAATTCACGGGATGTGTCACGAGTGTTCGAGAACAGGCAGATGACAACTGGAAATGAGAAAATCTAGGTATTTTTGATTTCGAAAGTGCTCGCTGACTAAGTATTTTTGTCCAAGCGTAAAATGGAAGCGCAGAGTTACGGAAGCTTCCAACACACCCCATGTGTATCTCTGTGAATGAGTTCGTCGAGGATTTTGTAGCGGCGTTCCTTGAGCTCCACGCGAGGTTTTACTGACATTTTCAGGTCAACGCTTCGACAGTGACGTTTTTTGTAAGAGCTTGCAATGAAAGATCAAGTAAAATTTTGGCTGAGCGGAAGACGTCACCTTAGCCTTAAAAAATTCAAGACATTTCCAATAAGGATCGCTTGCGCTGCTTACGTGATGTACGGTAGGAACATACTAGATGTTTCCCCTACGCTGCGTCGCTCGGCTAATCAAGAAACTAGATTAAATTTTTAATAGGCTTGAGTGTTGAATATTTTTCAAGCTATGACCAACTTCGGGCAGACGTCTTCAGCTCATGCAAAAAGCCCGACGCAATCATAGCCTTCGCATCGGCCCACTCGTCGAAGATGATCTGTAAGACATTATTTATTTGCTTCAACGAAGTGGTGTGGAATTGAAGGGGCTTCATAATTATTTAACGTTCCAGCTATTAAATTAAATCTGCGCTTTTAAGCATACCTTCTTTACAACCTTAATCTTTCGCGAATGGAAAACCTCTTCAAACGCATATGTTCGGTCGTACGCCAAACTGCCCGCGTTAGTTACTATAGCGACCTGAAAGGCAAAGCTGTACCGATCAGCTTAAAACAATGAACAATTTAGACAAACCTTATACCAGCCATAGTGACGTAGTAGAGCACTGGTTGCCTCAGCAATAGAGCTGGTGGTCCTCAGCTGAAATGTAGCATAAGGTAAATTAGGATATAAAGTGCATTAAGTAGTTTATATAAAACATAAAGTACATTATGAAGTATAGAAGCAGTCCAGCTGGAAGCACAAAAAATACTGCTCGCTTTAGGACATGCGAAAACAGTGAATACGAATATGGCGTCAAGGGGAAACGGTACATGTCGGATATTTTTACCGAGTGAACCGGCCAGGACGATTCAGGCGCCAGTCAGTATTGGACAGACTGCATTTTTAATAATTTATTTTAAGATGCGCTTACAAAGAGGATAACCAAGTCCAGTTAATCTAACATAGAAGGGACAGATGCACTAAGAAGAGGTAATCTAGCAAAACAGAAAACAGATAATTGGACCTCCAGCACATGAGAAATTGACGAAAAAGAAAACTGCGTTCTCAGTTAATTTTTTTAATGAAGAAGGTAACGGTGTGGAGAACGAGTTCAAGAGTGTAGTACATGCGGAAAGAATCTAGCCCGAGATCTTCTGCAGTCAGGTACAGTGGTGGCGTCGCAGGCGGTTGCTATTTCGTCCTGCTCTGCCGACTCGGCTGCTCCTCGGGGATCTTCCGTCAATTTCCTACTTTCGGATTACTCTGCACCCAGTTTCCTCTGCTCTAGACGCTAATATTTCTACGTCAAGTCCGATACCGATGAAGAACTGCTAGTATTTCGTCGTCTCCTTTGGCCGTCAGAGCTCTGGGTTTATTTCGATTTCTACGCTGATCTATTATTGACTGTCCTCCGCTATGGCTGCAAGAGGTGCTGTTTCAACGAGCAGTTCCACGGGGAACGAATCGAGGCTATCGCAGGCTTTAATGGATCAAGTCAACGCCATAGCGAAATCGAGCAGAGTTCCGGCCTGCATCAAGAAGGTCATCGAGGCAATCACGAATGAGCTAAGTTGCTATCGTGTTCAGAATGAAGAACTTAAGAGGGAATTAGAACTGTTACGTAGCGAAATCCCCTCTCATGTTCACTCTCAGGATGTGGCATCACCAGCTGTTAACACTTCCTCACTATCAGGGTTCGCTCCAGGTTTGCAGACGGCAGTAACAGCAGAAGAACTGGAAAGGCAGCGCTCTGTGGTGATATTCGGGATACCTGAACTCGATTCGTCTAAAAGTAGGGATAGAGTGTCTCATGATTTCGTAGCTGTTTGTAACGTCCTAGATTTTCTGAATGTTGATTGTAACCCAGTCACCGTGTATCGCCTAGGGAAAAGGAATGTGCCGAGCCATAATAGCCACTGAAGGTTGTATTACCAGCTAGTACTTTCCAACGTCTTGCAGTTAATCGCTCGCGCCGCCTCCGCTTTTACTCCGAGTTTCGCGTATTCCTTCGGGAATCGCTGCCACCAGAGGAGTTGAAGCGGTGGCGTGCGGAGCGTGATGGCACTCAATCAGGTGTTGTAAACTGCGACCCTCCTTCTGGACCTGGCCCTGCCCTGCTAGTTCACCTTCGATGCAAGTGGTTAAGACTTCATCTGATGTACAGGGAAACTAGAGAGTCGGTATTGCTCGAGAGTTTTGAAGTGTTTCTATGCGAATGTGAGATCCCTTTCAAGAAACTCTGATTATGTAGCTCTTGTGCTTTCTAACAATTATGACATCTACGCTTTTTCTGAAACATGGCTAAAACCTAGCCACTGCATTCCCGCCTTTTTAGGTAATATGGCCGATTCATAGATGCGACAGGCCTCGTAAAATCGGAGGAGGGGTGATGTTACTAGTAAACCGTCGACTTCCAAGCTTTTTAGTATTGAAGGAATCAGTGGAAAACTCGTATGGAGTACTATGCGCTAACATTATGTATGAGGGATTCAGCTTCAGAACCATAGTTTTGTATAGAACACCGTCCTGTACAACCAGTGCAACGGTTCAACTCAGCAAAGTCTTAAGTGACCTAATTGCTTGTGAATTGCAAACCGTTATTATAGGGGATTTCAACATACCAAATTTCAATCAAAACAGTTCTTTATCTGCATTGAATCTGACATGCTTAGAAGAATTAGTGTATTGTCATAACCTTTTCCAGCACGATTTAGTACCGACAAGGGGTTTCAACGTCCTTGACCTTGTTCTTTCTAGTAGTCTCTCACTTATTCAAAATCTGAAAGTTTCGGGCCCAGTAGGATCAAGTGATCACTGTAGTATTTCCTTTGACATTGCATCTTGTCAAATAAGTAGCATACCTGTCTTTCGAAGATACTCTAGATGCAATTTTGATGAAGTTAACGAATGTCTCGCCCAAATCCACTGGATAGACCTGTTTGAGTCGAAAACAAGTGTTAATGAAAAATATGAGCTTCTTCTAGCAATACTTCAGGAGGCTATAGAGAAATATGTTCCGTGGGGAATGGTAACGTCTTTCAAGTCTACACATCCTCCTCAATGCCTACGGAATATGTTGACTCACAGAGATTGCTTGTTTCAAGAGGCCAGACGTTGCAATCTTCTTCTTCTTCTTCAGCGTTTGTCCCGCATCATGACGGGGTCCGCTTTTCTGGTGCCATGTCGCCATCTTTCCCGATCCCGTGCTAGATCAGGGTGGACACCAGCTACTTTAAAGTCCTTGTGTAACGTATCAGCCCAGCGCTGCTTCGGGCGTCCTCTAGGCCGCTTTCCAGACACTACGAAGTTAAGGCCTATCTTACGGACGCTGTCTTCCTTTCCACGCAGAACGTGGCCGTACCATCGTAAGCGAGCTTCACGCATCTTGTCCGCTATCGGCGCGACACCGAACTTCTGCCGAATAGCCTCGTTTCGGATGCGGTCCAGGCGCGTGACTCCAGCCATCCAGCGCAGCATCTTCGTTTCCATTACGCTGAGGCGACTTTCCGTTTCCTTTGTCGCAGGCCAAAACTCAGCTCCGTACATCGCTACCGGCCGGACGACGGTTTTGTAGATCTTCGACTTTAAGCGCTCTGGCATCTTCTTGTCGCAGAGTACTCCAGTCAACGAGCGCCACTTCGACCAAGCTGCACTCACGCGTGAGTTCACTTCAACCATCAGACTGCCATCAGAGGCTATTGCTGATCCCAGGTATTTATACACCGAAGTGCGTGCAAGCTCAGTACCGTTAATCTTAATGAAGCCGGACTCATTTACGTCAGTCGTGAAATACTCGGTCTTCTTGACGTTCAGTTTGAGTCCGAACATGGCCAGGCGGTCGCACCAAGCTTGCACCTCTCGCTCAAGCTCACCTTTGTCTTCGCAGGCGAGCATCACGTCATCAGCATATAGCAACGTCCAAGGGACGGGCTTCTGAAGATCTCGCGTAATGGCATCCATTACGACAACAAAGAGGAGTGGGGAAAGCGCAGATCCTTGGTGCACCCCAACAGAGATGGGAAACTCCGTCGAGGTTCCTGCTGCCGCTTGCACACGACTCTTTGGACAAGAGTATAGCATTCGCACCCACTCTACAAGTTCTTCGGGAACACCGTGCTGTCGAAGGGCGTACCATATAACCTCACGCGGTACGCGATCGAAGGCCTTCTCCAAGTCGAGAAAGGCAAGATGCACCGGCTTCTGTTTCTCGCGATGCTTCTCTACCAGAAGACGAGCAGCATGTATGGCATCGATAGTGCCACAACCAGCCACGAAGCCGCACTGATTGCTGGAAAGCTTGACGATTTCGCGAATTCGGCTATCGAGGATTCGCTCGAAGATCTTCATGCTGTGCGAGAGCAACCGAATCGGACGGTAATTTGAGCAGTCTGCAGGGCTGCCCTTCTTCTTCCAAATCGGGATCGTCGTACTTTCCTTCCAAACATCAGGCACCTTCTTCTCCGCTACAACCTGGTTGAAAAACTTGGCCAACCACTCAGCACAGTACCAGAACTTCGACTTCCATAAGTCAGCTGGCAAGTCATCTGGACCAGTCGCCTTGCCCGGTCTCATCATCCTCAGAGCCGCGTCAGTTTCCTCCACAGTGATTTTATGGACGGGACCGTGGATAGGAGCCACAGAAGGGACGGCCGGATAAGGGAACTCTTCAGTCGAAATTCCCTCAAAATAATCGCACCATCGCTTCAAGGCCTTTTTGCGCTCTGTCAGAAGATGGCCGTTCTCATCATTGATGCCAAAGAACTTCTCTATATCCTCGGATTGGCGATGACGGTTTTTCGCAAATCGGTATAAATACCGCTCGCCATCGCGCGACTCAAGCTTTTCGTAGACATCATTGTAATGAGTGGCTTTTGCTACGGCCACAGCCTTCTTGGCAGCTTTTTTCGCTTCGTGGTACTTTTGCCAATTATTGGTGGTCTTCTCGCCGAGAAACACATGATAAAGCGCTTTCTTCTCTCGAACCTTTTCTTTCACATCGTTCGTCCACAGCCATGCCTGCATGTCGACCTTTCGTCGTCCAGGCTTTGTAGTGCCAAGTTCTGACCTCGCAGCTTGAAGTATCGCGTCGGTCGCTTTCTTCCAAGTTTCGTCGACAGTCGTGACTGTCGGTAACCGTACGCGAGAAATCACAGCTGCTTCCTTTTCCTTCATTCGCCACCACTTGATTCTTGCAGCACCGCATCGCTCAACCTGCTGCAGCCTCGGAGGAGCGATCTTCAAAGTACAGATCAGCGGACGATGCTGTGGGGCGACCGTTTCATACGGCACGATCTTCGCGTCTGTGACGAGATTTCGGTCACGATCTCTCACAAGGACGAAGTCTATCTGCGTCTTGGTGTTCCCACTATAGAACGAGATAAGGTGGGAGTTGCGTTTGCGAAACACGGTGTTCATTATGGTGAGGTTATGCGAATCCGCATATTCAAGGATACGCTCACCATCTGTGTTACGCAACCCATAGCCGAATCCACCATGACAGCTGTACCCGTCTTTCGTAGCGCCTACGTGCCCATTGAGGTCACCAGCGACGATGATGACGTCCTTCGACGGTACCTCTGCTGTTTTCTCATCAAGCAGGCTCCAAAACTCATCCTTGGCTTGATCGGAACAGCCAGTCTGCGGAGCATACGCAGAGAAGAAGTGGAAGAGTCGCTCCTTAGCGGCGACAACGATCTTCATCAATCGATCGTCAAAGCGCTCAACGCTTACAATCGAGTCTCGGAAACGCTCGGAGACGATTATACCAACACCACTGGTGGTCCTGGGACTTCCACATAGAACGGCCTTGAAGCCACGTCCTATATCTCTTGACTTGCGGCAGGACCACCTCGTCTCCTGCACCGCACAGAAATCAACTCTTCTACGCTCCAGTGCTTCTACCAACTCGCACGAGCGGCCCGTCAACGTACCCACATTCAGCGTTGCTACGCGGGTCCTGCTTACGTTACGGGACTTTCGGACTAGCTCAGTTGCCCCCCGATGCCGTCCTCGCACCAGGGACCCTCGCATACTTCTCACACTCGCCGGGCTTTGCGAGTGCGCGTCGGCTCCCGCGGACGCCGTAGCATTATCTCGAAAAACATGAACTGACATACACCCACACGATGTGACATTGGGTTGTTCGTAGGCCGGCCTGTCACCAGGGCCTGTCGCCTGCATTCGAATGTCCGTGCTTGGCTTAGCTCGCAGAAGCGAGCAGTTTCCAGTGGCACCACGAGGAGGAACGGACATCGCCACCAGACGTTGCAATGATTGGACTAAATACAAGGTATTTTCCGAAAAATTCATAAAGAAACTGAAGCGCTACAACGCCCATCTTGAGAAAAAGGTAGTTGAATGTCGTAGCAATCAAAGCTTTTATAAGTATTTAAACAGTAAAATTAGGGGTCCAAATCAAATAGGATGTCTCAAACACGAGGGAGTTATTGCTACGGTAGCTGAAGATAAAGCGAACCTGTTGGAAAATATATTTGCAAGAGTCTATCAAAATGATAATAGACATACACCGTCTAGCTTTTCGCCTAAAATAGAGTCCATGGGTGATTTTCCGTGGTTTGACTCAAAGCAGCTTTATGATCTAATAATGAAGTGGCCAAAGTCAACATCGGTTACGCCTGATCTTATCCCACTTTTCTTCTTTCAAAAAATTGCTCGTGTGATATGTGGGCCTCTCGCTTACCTATTCAATCAATCTATGATGTTCAGCGAAGTGCCTCTTCGTTGGAAGCATTCGTTCATAACACCAATTTTGAAAAAGGAACCAAGCTGTAACCCTGAGAATTATCGCCCCGTAAGTATCACCTCTATTATGTGTAGATTATTTGAAAAAGTACTGAAGGAACACATAATTAGGTATATCTTTGCGCGTGGAATTATATCAGAGAATCAACATGGAATTGTTCCTGGCCGCTCTATAGAAACAAACTTGCTTGAATGTATTGATGACTGGTCATTTGCACTCGAAAACAAACGCAGTTGCGATATCTTATATTTCGATTTCGCCAAAGCCTTTGACCGAGTGTCTCACAAAAAATTGTTTTTCAAGCTGGAAAGACTGCAGTTTCATTCTCTACTCCTAAAATGGATAGCAGAATTTCTCTCTGGCAGGACTTTCCAAGTCAAGTTAGGGCATGTACTATCCGAGATAAAGCCTGTCACAAGCGGTGTACCACAAGGGGGCGTTCTGTCTCCAATTCTATTCAACATATATGTATCCGATTTAGCTGAAGTTGTTCAAAGTTTTGGTGTCTCAATAAAAATGTATGCGGATGATCTGAAAATATACAATATATTTTCTGATCCAAATGACACTGCTAGGTTACAAATGGCAATCAATTCCTTAGTGAAGTGGACTAAAGAATGGCAACTGCCTCTGTCACCCCAAAAAACTATTTTTATGCAGCTTAGAGCCGGTTCTCCAGTTCGATCCACCTCATAAGATGTGGACGGTGTCAGAGTTTTTCCGAGTGATTCTGTCAAAGATTTAAGATTTCATTATAACAGTAAACTTGATTCTTCTGAACATGTCAGAGTCCGATGTAGACAGGCAATTATGCGCACCTATCATATATTCAAAGGCCTTTGCAGTAATAATGAATCAATTCTCCTTCGGGCTTATAAATCTTATGTCAGGCCTATTGTTGAATCTAGTGTAACAGTGTTTTCGCCACTTAGGAAAAAAGAGATATATTGCGTAGAAAGAGTTCAAAACAATTTCACACGAAAGCTCTTTGCGCGCACCGGTGCTTTCTCTTCTTCTTCTTCTTCTTCTTCTTCAGCGTTTGTCACGCTTCGAGGCGGGGTCCGCTATTCTGGTGTGGTGACGCCACTTTTCGCGATCAAATGCTTGATCGGGATGGATACCAGCAACCTTTAGGTCCACATGCAACGTATCAAGCGATCGCTGCTTCGGTCGCCCTTTAGGCCGTTTTCCGGGCACATCTATGTTAAGGCCAATCTTCCTAACAGTGTCACCACTAGCTCGAAGAACGTGGGCATACCACCGAAGGCGAGCTTCACGTAACTTGTCAGCAATTGGAGCGACATCAAACCTCTGGCGTATTTCATCGTTGAGAATACGGTCCAGACGCGTAACACCAGCCGTCCATCGCAGCATTTTCGTTTCCATTACGCTGAGGCGAGTCTCAACCTCCTTGGTTGCAGGCCAGCACTCAGCTCCATACATCGCTACTGGTCGGACGATGGTTCTATAGATCTTCGATTTAAGGCGTTCCGGTATCTTCCTGTCGCATAAAACGCATGTCATCGAGCGCCATTTGGGACCACGCTGCGCTCACGCGCTAGTTCACCTCGAACGTCAGACTACCATCAGACGCAATTGCAGATCCAAGGTACTTGAAGTTTGTCGTTCGTACTAGCGCAGTGCCATTGATCTCAATGGACCCGGCTTCGTTTACGTCTGTCGTCAAGTACTCAGATTTTTTGACGTTTAGCTTGAGCCCGAACATCGCCAAGCGGTCGTACCAAGCTTGCGCTTGTCGCTCGAGTTCGCTCTTCTCTTCGCTTGCAAGCATTACGTCATCTGCATAGAGCAGCGTCGGGGGCAGGCTTCTGAAGGTCTTTTGAAATGGCATCCATTACGACAATGAATAGGAGCGGGGAAAGCGCGGAGCCCTGGTGAACACCAACGGAGATAGGAAACTCCGCCGATGTGCCGGCTGGCGCTCGCACACTACTCTTTGGACCAGAGTAAAGTATGCGCACCCACTCAATAAGCTCTTCAGGAACACCGTGTTGTCGTAAGGCGTACCATATAACCTCACGCGAAACACGATCAAATGCTTTCTCTAAGTCGAGAAAAGCTATGTGCAGCGGTTTCTGCTTTTCGCGATGTCTCTCTACCAGAAGACGAGCAGCATGTATGGCATCGATGGTGCCACTGCCCGCTACGAAGCCACATTGATTGGTGGAAAGTTGGACGATATCGCGAATACGTCCGTCTACCATTCGCTCGAAGATTTTCATGCTGTGCGAGAGCAAGCGAATTGGACGGTAATTCGTGCAGTCCGCAGGACTGCCCTTCTTCTTCCATATCGGGATCGTCGTGCTTTCCTGCCAACTACCAGGTACCTTCTTTTCCGTAACAACCTGGTTGAAGAACTTCGTTAGCCACTCAGCAGGACTCCAGCACCTCAACTTCCATAGGTCGGCCGCTATTTCATCGGGGCCCGTTGCTTTGCCTGGCTTCATCTTCTTCAAAGCCGCTTCCGTCTCCTCCACAGTGATTTTCTGCACAGGACCGTGCGTAGGAGGGACGGAAGGGATGGGCGGATGGGCAAACTCTTCTGTCAAAATTCTCTCGAAGTAGTCATGCCATCGTTTCATAGCGCTCTTGCGGTTCGTCAGTAGATGGCCATTCTCATCGTTGATGCCCAAGAATTTCTCGAGGTCCTCGGCCTGACGATGGCGTGCCTTGGCAAGTCGATAAAGATGTCGTTCACCATCGCGCGTCTCGAGTTTATCGCTGAGATCATCATAATGGACGGCTTTTGCAACGGCTACGGCCTTCTTTGCCGCTTACTTCGCCTCCTGGTACATACGCCATTTGTCTGCAGTCATGTCGCGCAGGAACGCGTGATATAATTTTTTCTTCTCTCGGACTTTTTCTCTTACGTCGTTAGTCCACAGCCACGCCAGCTTTTCGATCTTGCGGCGTCCAGGCTTAGTCATGCCTAATTTAGAGCATGCAACTTGTAAAATCGTATCGGTTGCATCTTTCCGTGTTTCGTCGACGGTTGTCACCGTCGGTAACCGAATACGAGAAACAAAAGCTGCAGCGTTTTCCTTCAATCGCCACCACTTGATTCTCGGTGGACCGCATCGCTCGACATGCCTCAGCCTCGGAGGGGCGAACTTAAGAGTGCATATCAGCGGACGGTGCTGTGTGGCGACAGTCTCGTACGGCACCACCTTCGCATCTGTAACCAGCTTTTGATCGCGATGCTTCACAAGAATGAAGTCGATCTGTGTCTTGGTGCTCCCGCTATAGAACGACACCAGATGGGAGTCACGCTTTCGAAATACGGTGTTCGCGATGATGAGGTTATGCGAGTCCGCATACTCAAGGATTCGCTCACCATCAGCGTTACGTGCTCCATATCCGAAACCGCCGTGACAGCTGCGACCATCTTTCGCAGTCCCCACATGACCGTTGAGGTCACCTGCGATAACGACAGCGTCTTCTGACGGTACCTCTGCTGTCTTTTCATCAAGCAGGGTCCAAAACTCATCCTTGGCTCTCTCAGAGCAGCCTGCCTGCGGAGCGTATGCAGAGAAGAAATGATACATACGCTGTTCAGCAGCGACTACGTCCTTCATCAAGCGGTCATTAAAACGTTCCACGCTTATAATCGCATCTCGGAAACGTTCGGAGACGATTACACCAACTCTGCTGGTGGTCCTGGGACTGCCGCACAGAATGGCCTTGAAGCCTCGGCCGATGTCCCTCGACTTACAACAGGACCACCTCGTCTCCTGTACCGCACATAAGTCGATTCGTCTTCGCTCCAGTGCCTCTGCCAACTCGCACGAGCGGCCCGTCAACGTACCCACATTCAGCGTAGCTACGCGGGTCTTGCCTACGTTACGGGACTTTCGGACTAGCTCAGTTTCCCCCCGATGCCGTCCTCGCATCAGGGACCCTCGCATACTTCTCACACTCGCCGGGCTCTGCGAGTGCGCGTCGGCTCCCGCGGACGCGTAGCATTATCTCGATACTCACTTAACGTCATCAACCATGTGATGTGACATGGGATCTCCATAGGCCGGCCTGTCACTAGGGCCTGTCGCCTGTACTCGAATGTCCGTGATTAGCTTAACTCGCAGAGGCGAACAGCTTCCAGTGGCACCACGTGGAGGAACGGACATCGCCACCGCGCACCGGTGCTTTCTCGTACCACAGAATTCCGAGCGCAGTTGACAGGAATAGACTTCTGGGTCTACCGTCGCTAGCATCTTGTCGTAAGCTGTTGGATGTTTGCACTGCTCACAAGCTGCTGCATCACAGATGCACCAATAAGGGCATTAACATGAAGCAGTTGTTTAGTTTGGCAAACTCAGGCAAACTCAACTCAGCGCACTAGGGGTGCTATGCTAAAACTCACATTGCCCCGACTAAAATCCAGAGTATATGCCAACTCGTTCAGATATAGAGCAGGAAGCGCATACCTCAGGGTCACGAAAAATATTTCGAAGGTCTTATCTCCTAAGCAATTCAAGCAGACTGTGAGCAGATCGTTGCTAAGATATGACGTTTCTTGAAACTGATTAATTTGGCATGTAATTCCGACTTTCGGTTTCAGCCGGCGTTATTGTTGTTTTTCTTACCTGTTTTCGTTGCTTTCTTCTGCTTCCTTCTGTTTTTATTAGAATTGTTGAGTGGCTGTTGTTTCTCTATTATATTTGCCTTTTGCAAATATAATAAACTGATAACTGATAACTGAAGGTATTCTCTATTTCTCTTAATCCAGGACTACATTTTCCAAATTAGAACACATTATTCTATTTATTGTTATTATCATAATTCTTACTTTCTATATTTGTTCACTGGAGTTTTTCATTTGCAAATGATACAACAAATTCAGTTAAAAAGAACACTAACATCATCACTTTGATGTTTTATGAAAGCAGCATTTACACTACCAATCAAGCAAAAATCGCGACGAGCGTTTCGAGTGCATTGTGCGATCTCATTTTCTAAATATGTTTGCGAAGCATGCCTGCTTCTTTGCTGTACTTTAAGACAAATTATAATTTATTATTATTCTTGAAAAGTAAAATTTTGTAAAATTATTACACCTATTGGAATGGTGGCGATGTCCGTTCCTCCACGTGGTGCCATTGGAAACTGATCGCTTTTACGAGCCGAGCTGAACACGGACACTCGAATGCAGGTGACAGGCCCTAGTGACCCGCAGGTCTACGAACACCCATGTCACATCATATGGTTGATGGTGCTGAAAGTTTCACGAGAAAATGCTACGGCGTTTGCGGGTGCCGACGCGCACTTGCAAAACCAGGCGAGTGTGAGAAGTATGCGAGTGTAAGTATCCCTGATGCGAGGACGGCATCGGAGAAACTGTGTTAGTCCAAGAGTCTGGAAAGGTTGTCCGGTTGCTCTTTTGAGTTGGCAGAGGCACTGTAGCGAAGAAATATAGATTTCTGTGCGGTGCAGGAGACTAGGTGGTCCTGTAGCAAGTCAACATAGGCCGAGGCTTTAAGGCCATTCTGTGTGGCAGTCCCAGGACCACCAGCGGTGTTGGCATAATCGTCTCCGAACGGTTCCGAGACGCGATTGCAAGTGGAAGGTTTCAATGACCGTGTGATGAAGGTCGCTACCGCTGCAGAACGGCGGCGGTATCTTTTATGTGCATATGCTCCACAGATTGGCTGCTCTGAACGAGCCAAGGATGCATTTTGGAGCCTGCTTGATGAGAAGACAGCAGAAGTTTCGTCACTGGACGTAATCATTGTCGCAGGTGACCTTAACGGGCACGTTGGCGTTGCGAACGACGGGTACGGCTGTCATGGCCATCTCGATTTTGGTTCACGTAACGCTGATGGTGAGCGTATCCTTGAGTATTCGGAGTAGCACGTTCTCACCACCGTGAACACCGGATTCCGAAAATGTGAACCCCACCTTATCTTATTCTACAGTGGAAACTGTAGAAGCGGATCGACTTTGTCCTTGTGCGAAATCGTGACCAAGGGCTTGTCACGGACGCGAAGGTCTTGCCGTATGAAACGATAGCCATACAACACCGCCCACAGATCTATGAACATCACACCACCGATGTTTAGGCGGTCGAACGGAGCGGTCCGTCAAGGATCAAGTGGTGGCGACTGAAAGAAAAGGAAGCAGCTGTGACTTTGAGCATTCGGTTGCCGACCATTCGTTGACAGTCGCGACCGTCGACGAGACATGGCAAAATGCAACCGACGCGATTCTCGGTGCTGCGTGCACCAACTCGACGCTACGAAACCGGAACGGCGTAAGATCGATAAGCAGACATGGCTGTGAACTAACGAAGTTAATCAAAAAGTCCGAGAGAAGAAGAGATTATACCAGGCATTTCTCGACGATAAGACAGCCGATAAATGGCGTCTGTAGGAAGCCAAGAAAGTCGCTAAGAACGCAGAAGCCTTTACAAGAGCCACTAATTACGATGATGTCAAAAGGAAGCTTCAGTCGCCCCACGGCGAGCGATTTCTTTATCGGCTCGCGAAGGTCCGTCATTGCCAGACTGAGAAATTGATAAGTTGAGAAATTCTTTGGCATCAGCGATGAGAACGATCATCTACTCATGCACCGCAAGATGGTTTGAAATCGATGGCGCACTTACTTCGAGAAAGTCTCGACAGTAGAGTTTGCTCATCCGAGCATTCAACCTGCTCGTCCTGTATATGGTCCCGTTCAGAAAATCACCGTAGAGCAGATATAAGTGGCTCTGAAAGAAGAAGAAGCCGGGCAAGGCAACGGGTCTCGATGATTTGGCGGCCGACTTATGGAAGTCGAAATCCTGGTACCCAAAGAAGTGGCTGGCGACGTTCTTCAACCAGGTTATTGCGGAGAAGAAAGTGCCCGATATCTGGCAGAGAAGCACGACGATTCTGATTTAGAAAAAGAAGGGCAGTCCAGCAGACTGCACAAACTACCGTCCAATCCGATCGCTTTCGCACAGCATGAAGATATTCGAGCGGATTGTTGATGGGCGCATTCGCATTCTATCTAACAACCTGTGCGGCTTCGTAGCTGGTTGTGGCACAGTCGATGGCATGCAAGCCGTTCGCCTTCTGATAGAAAAACACCGGGAGAAACAGAAGCCGGTGCGTCTTGTCTTCCTGGATTTGGAGAACGCCTTTGACCGCGTACTGCGTGAAGTGATATGTACGCCTTGCGACATCATGGAGTTCCCGAAGAGCTCACAGAGTGGGTGCGAATTCTCTACTCTCGTCCAAAGAGTCGAGTTGCAGTTGGAACCTCGATGGAGTTTCCCGTTTCTGTCGGGGTACACCAGGGTTCTGCATTTTCCCCACTACTCTTTGTCGTCGTTATGGATGCCATATCGCGTGATCTTCAACAGCCTGTTCCTTGGGCGTTGCCTTACGCCGATGATGCAATACTCGCTTGGAAAGGTAGGATTGAACTCCAGCGGCAGATGCAAGCTTGATGCGATCGCTTGGAGAGATTTGGGCCCAACTTAATGTCAAGAATATCGAGTATTTGACGATTGACGAAGATCGAGTATTTGACGATGAGTCTTGCTCCATTAAGGTGAATGGCAACTGCAACGTACTTCGGTTTTCGAGTACTTGGGATCAGCAGTCGCGTACAGTGGTAGTGCACTCGTTAAAGCGATCTCACGAATGCAGCTTCGTTCAAATGGCGCTCCCTGACAGGAGTGCTCTGCGACAAGAAATTACCAGAGCGCCTATAGTCGAAGATCTACAGTGTAGCTGAGTGCTGGCACGTCACTAAAGGAATTGAAAGGCGCCTCAGCGTAATGGAAACGAAGATGCTGTGGTGGACGGCCGGAGTTACGTGTTTGGGTCGAGTACGCAACGACTCCATACAAAAGAGTTTCGGTGTCACCCCAATTTTTGAGGAGATGCGCGAAGCTCGTCTGCAATGGTATGCGTATGCGTCTTTTGCGCAAAAGGTAACACCGCCAGAAAGACTGGTCTTAACCTTGATGTGCCCGGTATGCGGCCATAAGGGCGATCAAAACAGCGGTGGCTTGATACGCTGCATCAAGACTTGAAAATGGCTAGGTTGCACCCTGATCAGGCATTTTATCAGGAAAAGTGGCGCCAACGTTTCAGGAAAGCGGATCCCGCAACTATCGGGACAAACGCTGAATAGGAAGAAGAAGAAGAAGAAGAAGATTACACTTATTGGGAATGATGAACTAAAAGCCTTTAAAGAAAGTGATACTAAATTTTGGCGGAGTGGCGTTCTACCCCGTCCTTTAAACAGAGGCGTGGCAAATGTCTGCGTCTCCCTATCTCGTAAGGCAATCACTGGACTGTCGGGAAAGCCCACGGGGTTGGGTGGGCGGGCCAGGGAGACGAGGGAGTTAGAACGCTCGGCCCTACAAATTTTCCTTGAACAAAAAATCATTCCAACCATCTTACTGAGCGTGTAGTTTAACCTGCCTGAAGGTCATTTCGTTGAGTTCGCTCCGATTTCAACAGTTTTAAACCTAGCATAGAGGAGTGTCCAATTTAATTGTGTGTCCTATTCGGGCCGAAAATGGGATATATGTACCACGAGAGTTTCCCGGAAATTTCGTATTTATTCTAAGTTATTCCGAAGTAGTCGGGGTTCAGAATTACAGTTGGTTTTTGCTGAACACTTTTTTAAAACATGAAAAAGGGATGTGAAAATGTGTGCGCAGCAATCATCAACCCCTATGCAAACTGTAATTCTGGGCTCTACTCATACGTCCCTACATCCTGTCAAAAGGCTCCAGGACCTAACTCCAACGCGACGTCGCGCGCTAGCCGCGTGCGACTTCGCGGCGCTGAAACCCGGACCAGGGATGGGCGGAAATTTTGAAAATTTTCCTAGAAAACAGAAAACAGAAAATCGCATTCGTCAGAAAACAGAAATCAGAAAACAGAAAGGCCAAAAACGCCAGAAAATCAGAAAACAGAAAACGGAAAACAGAAAATTTCGAAATTATCACACGACCTAATTATTTTAACCAAAAATCCATATTTCCAGTAGCAAATGCTTTTGTATGACTAGAAATGTAGTCGTAGACCAAAGTTTTAATTTGCAAGCGTTTATAAAAATTTCTATTACACTCCAGTGCACTGCAATCAGCAAGTTGTAAATGTGGACTGATAGATCCTAGGAATCTCGACCCTTGAAGTATACAACATTACTCATCAGCTCCGTTTCACCGCTAACGCCTCAATTAGATAATGGTCCCACTAGTATGGAACTGGCCTTTTAGAGTACCGAACACGATGAAGGCTCAGTGATCACTGTTTGCATCAACTCAATTGCTAGAGTTTGTAGACACACTCTCGCAACATACTCTAAAGCTGTGCAGAGACTCGTTGGTATTACTGGCTCCATCAGAATCTGTATTCCTAGTTCGTTTCGTTCCTCGGGAATACCTTTCTTTGTAAGTGGGCTAGCTGAAAATTTTCAGGCCAACATAAATGCTCTTTACAGCACCTTACTACTTAGCCTACTAAAGATGTATTGTATTCATTTTAAGATGAATTTCACAGAACAACACGAGATTGTGTCTGAGGAGGCTGTCAGCACAACAGGTTTTGGGCGGAGGTGCTTTCTTGAATGCGTAGACACCATATAATGAAGAGCATATACCCTCTCCATCACATTATTATTATTATTATTATTATTATTATTATTATTATTATTATTATTATTATTATTATTATTTCTCCTCATATCTACATATCATATTACATCTCAGTGGAATACCAGAAAAACCGCCTTGGTGTACAGAGTAGTGCACGGCGTTAGCAACAATCGCGCGATCTGCCTGATGCTCGTAGTCTACAAGCTGTTCACTCGAGTCATCCTGAATAGGGACAGCGATGCGAACAGGCAGGATTTCAGAGAGGATTCAGCACGATCCTCCACACACACCATTACGAAGCTCATCGAAGTGTCGCGAGAGTACAAGCTGCTGCTGTGCCCTAGGTTCGTCGATCTGAAGAAGGCATTCGACTCTGTCGAGACTGAAGCGGTCATCGAAGTCCTGCTCACTCAGTGCGTTCCTACTCTGTACGTCAGAATCCCTCGAGAGCTGTACAGCGGATTCACGACAAAGATTTCGCCATCCTACAACAAGTCGTTGCCAACGTGAACAGAGAGGTCCGATGAGGTTCGATGAGAGGGTATCCCCGGTTCTCTTCACCGCCACCCTCAAAAACGTCATTCGCGAACTAGAATGGGAAGACACGGAAGTGAAAGACGACAGACGGCAGCTACACCATCTAACACCGACCGCTAGCCAGGCGGAGCGAATGCTGGCCGACTTCGATCGTTTACATGGGAATGTTGGACTGCAGCTTAATCTTACCAAGACGATGTTCATGAGGAACGGACGAGTTTCGGATGCCTCATCCTCGCTCAACGGAATGAACATCTTCGTATGCTCCAGATACGTGTATCTAGGTCGCGAAGTCAACATGACCAATTAACTAGCGCCGGAGCTGAGCAGGAGGAAACGAGCGGCTTGTGGAGCTTTCAAGAGCGTCGAAGAAGTCGCGAAGAAGACGAAGAACGTCCGACTCTGTGCCCACCTATTCGACTCTACCGTTCTCCCTGCCCTAACATACGCCTCAGAGACCTGGGCTATACGAAAGCAGGATGAACAAGCGATCGGAATCGCGGAATCGAGAGGGCAATGCTCGGAGTGACACGACTCTCGCAAGTGAGAGAAAGCCTCGAGACTTCCGAACTTCGCCGACATTCGAAGATCAGAAATGCTGTCGCATGACCAAGTCGTCGAAAATTAGGTGGGCCACGTAATGCGTTTCACAAACACCGACTAGATTCCGCGGGATGTCAAGAGAACACCAGGATGCCCAACAACGCGTTGGTCGGACTTCTTCGCCAAAGCCCTGAACAAACACCTTCGTGTCCCTCGAGCGAAAAGGATCCATGGAGCACCCTGGAGCACCCTGGCTCGCGGCATGGACGTATGAAGACGCTGCTGGTGCCCACCCTACCCACAGTGACTCTAGAACAAGTGATTAGTTAATACATAATTAAATGCCCCTCAGAGTGCTAGTTTTATAGTTTTGAAATAAAATTTTTAGTGATCCAAACTACTGTTGAAATCGAAAAGAGTACGAAGCCAAATTATGAAAGCCGAAAAATGCCCTATGATATACTACTATACTCCTTGCCAGCAGCACTTACACGATCAATCAAGCAAACAAAGCGGCATAGTTCATGAGCTTATGGCGGAATTACTACATGAGCACATCCAAAAAACGCCACATGCTTACCATGCAAGATACTCTAGAAACACTATTTTGGAATAAAGCTCACTATTCTAGGATACTTTTTTGATTCTTTGTATTGGATTTTGCAGTTTGTTCGCAACTCCATTTTCTGTTTTCTGGCCAATTTTTGGTCATTTTCCCAGAAAACAGAAAACAGAAAAAATTTGCCCAAAATGGCCAGAAAATCAGAAAACAGAAAACAGAAATTCCGCCCATCCCTGACCCGGACGTGCGCTCAGTGACGCATGATTAGCCGTGGAGCACGAAATGCTCTCAGTGTTTAAGCTCCCAGACTACATCTCTAGCAAGGAACTTAAAATCCCACAGAATGTGGTAGGCAACAGTCTGCAGTAGGACAATTGATCCGAGAATGGGTGATAGTGACCTTTTTCCGTAGTGTAACCATAATCAGGGGTAAAAATTGATGGAAGAAGTTGTAGATGGCAAATACTGACGCTAGAAATTATCCACATGACCAGGATTCCTGTATAAACTGTCGCCGTCTTATTGAAACCGCATTCATATACCAACTCCAATGAAATAAGGCAAAGGCGTGCCGCATGTTGCTGTAGGAAGCGTTTCTAGCCGTCGTAAGCATCGGACCGCGAGAACTCGTCCAATTTCGTCGCGCACGTGCGCGACGCCAGGGGGGTTCGCGCGGCGTTGGAGTTATGTCTGCCCCCGCTGTCAAAATAGTATCGCGAAAGCTCACCATGGGTTGGGAACCTTTTTTGTAACGCTGAGCTGACTCTAATCTTTAAACCAAAGGCTATCTATCCTCGTTATCCCCATATGTTCGGCTAGTAAAGCTAAACAAGCTAACCCTTTGACATAGCAGTATTTTTATGCAAACTAATCAATTACTAATGTTATTTGAGTGTAGACGCAAATACATTCTTTATCATCATACTCTACGAATAGCACAAGTCCATAGCAGCACTCCAGTTTGCGAAGGAAACTGACCGAAACTCTGGCAAGTGTAGGATAGGCTTTCTTGTCCGACAAAGAGTTTGACGCAGCCATGTAGCCGATGATGGGAATGTTCCAAAAAGCTGCCATTCGCGCTACGGCATCCATTTCTGTAAAGATGATAATAACCACTTTTGTCACAAGGAGCTTTGAATGTGGCAAGTTTTTCATGCACAATGAAGGCCCTACAACAACTAGCAGACGTTCGAATTTCAGAAGTGTTTAGAGCAGGGGATTTTATTACGATGTCGTAGCATATCGTTGAGGGAACATTGCGCGCGCACAATATAAAGAACTTAACCAGAGACCGAGGAGGATGAGAAAATGTTAAAAAACGATATCAACTCGGAGAGTGCAAGGTATGCTGCAGATCATGGTAGCGGTATATTTTCAAAAATGCCTCCTAAACTTGCAGCTATAAGAAAATTATCGAGGTGGGTGCTCTCCAAATTAACCAAAACTCAACAAAGACTTTTCAAGTTGATTTGCTACCAAAGATATTATTTATTCATTTATTTATAACTGCACCGTAGTGCTGCAACATTCAGAAGCTCAGATACATGGAGCCCGACCCAAAGAATGGCAATGACATGAGATTTACTGTAATAAATAATCTAATGTATTATAGTTTAGGCAATTAACTTGATCGTGGTATAACGGTGCAGAAGTCGATAAGGCACTCAGTATAGCTATGGCGTGATTCCGGTTGGATGAGAAAAATCACTTTCGACCAGCGTATAAGAAGGAAGCACCTAGGAGTCCGTTCTTACATCCGGTCATACGTAGGCCTTCATTACGCTTCCATTCGACGCTGCTTCCATAGGAACCGAGTTAGTCTAACCCACTAGCAATAAACCTGTTTGAAGGTAAAGAAAGGCTCATGTGATATAAGTGTGTGATATAAGTGGCTCATGTGATATAAGTGATATTATAAAGAAGTGACTAATGAGTAAAAACATCTGGGGTCTTAATTTGCTGCTCCGTACATAAGCTCAGGATAGCTGCTAACCGGCTCAGGAAAGGAAGTAGGTCAGAAAGGGTTTAAAACGGAGATAATGACACGGTTCAACATGTGAAGAAGAAGAAACGTAGATACATCTGTTAACATGGATACATCTGTTCGCTAAGTACGATTTATCCACAAAGCAATCGTCTTCCAATACCCATTCCTAAGAGCTTGATAAGCTTTCTGTGACTGACCTTATCAAAGGGCTTAAATAAGTCAAAGTAAATATTATGTTTTTTTAATACAAAGTGCGCCATAACTACTTGCAGAACTTTTCGTAGGGACGCCTGAGCAAATCAGAGAGGTTACTTCAACAAAATGATGAATAATGGGTTTAAAAAAGTTGTTAAAAGTGAAACCAGAGCTTCAAAAAAGAAATATGGATCAGCTGATCACCAGCAAAGTACACACCGACTGGAGGCTAACCTCAGCGTATATATAACAAGCCGGATGTTTTCGAAATAAGAATTATGAGCATGAGGAACATTGGGGTCAATTTAGAAGCCACTTGTTGGCGAACGTTGTTCTAACGCCGAATCGCCGAAACACAAGGACCTTACGCTAGCAATACTTTTAAAATTATTATTCCGCGGTAAAAACATACCAGCACCGCAGTAGGGACCGATGAAGGCCTTGACTTTCTGCAGATGGTACATGTCAGCTGCGACTGCCACACCTTCGAATGACTCACCGCATCCCGTCTGAGATATGAGCCTGAAAGGAAATATTCCTTCGTACAAAAGTTTTTTTCATGGTAGTCGGTCAGAGTGCGTTGCGTACCCCAGTGAAATAAATAAAAATTCACCACGTATTTTCAAGTACACATGGGGTCACAAAAACTGGCTGTTGGTCGCTAGATTCTTACTCTTTTAAGGCAACAATCCTTTGTAGTTTAATGAGCGAGAAGGTGGAAATCTTCTCAAGCGCTAGTTGTAAAGAATGCCACAAGCTCTTGGATAGCGCCTCAGCATTCTCGTTTTATTGGTAGTGTAGGTGGCACACAATAGGAATTCTCCAAATATAAGAATTCTAATAAATTTTGAGCACGCAAATTTGATTCGAATTTTTGTATTAGTCAAACATCCTATCCTACTATATATAAGCGAGAATGTCGTTTGTCTGTGGGTGAGTGAGTGCATGTGTTTATGTGTGTGTTTGTTTGCACTGAAGTGCTGAAGGAGTGTGTTGGGAGGAAGTATGGGGAAAGGGGGAGGGGCGGGGTTGTAGTTGTCACCAGTTGTCAACTGTTGCAGTTGTCGACAGGCCTCCATGTTCAGATGACACGTCACTAATGTCGCGCAAAGGACGTTCAGGTTGAGGAGAGGTGTCACCGATGTCGCGCAAGGGCTGTTCGGATTCAGACGACGTGTCACTGATGTCGCGCAAAGCAGGTCCGGCTTGAGAAGACATGTAACCGACGTCGCTCATCAGGTGCCTGGATTCAGAAGAGGTGTCACCAATGTCGCGAAAGGGCTTCCCGATTCAGACGACGTGTCACTGATGTCGCGCTAGGAGTTCCGGATTCACACGACGTGTTACCAGTGAAGGTGGGACCAGTAATGGGGAACCGGTTGGGGGTCCAGTAAGGGGGACCGGTAAAGGGTTGACCAATAAAGGAGGGACCAGTAAAGGTGGGACCAGCAATGGGGACCGGTGAGGGGATCCAGTGAAGGGGGACCGGTGAAGGGGGGGGGGGGGAGGAGAGCGGTCCAGTGAAGGGTGGACCGGTAGAATGTTGACCAGTGAAGAGGGGACCAGGTGAAGGGGGACCGGTGAGGAAGGGACCAGTAATGGGGACCGGTAAGTTTGGAGAGGGGTCTAGTGAAGGGGGGACCGGCAGAATGTTGACCAGTAAAGAGGGAACCAGGTAAAGGGGGGACCTGTGAGGGGTGAATCGGAAAAGGGCTGACAATAAAGGGGAACCAGTGATAAGGAACCAGTTAAGGGAGGTCCAGTGAAGGTGATGGACCTGTTTTGCCCTATTCCGCTATACCATTCTATATAGCAAAACCAGTTTTTTTAATGAATGATAGAAGGCCTAAAGAGGAGAAGAAGACGTTCGAATGTTCTATTCTCCAGATTTGGGGCGAAGCCCCAACCAGACGTTTGGCGGCCGGCAGGCCGTTGAACGTCTAGTAGAATTTTAAGCGCAAACCAATGTTCTGATGTAAGCCAAGAAATGGCATTCGTCTCATTTTGCATCTACAAAGAAAGGCCCATAATCTCCAAATTATTGAGACTGTAAAGATTTATCAACGACGATGCGATTCGCTAATCAGCAGCATATCCACCGTTATTCTTATCTTTGATCCCACCATAGAAAATCACCACGGCAGAGCAGATGATTGTCACATTTTACTCCAAACAATGAGTGAGAATTTTCATGGGAACCTTGAGGATGCTTCAATCAGGAGACACATATTTTCTTCTCCATTTTCTTCTTTAACGTTTGTCCTGGTTTGTTGTGGGGTTCGCTTTCCTGGAATACTGGCGCCACCCTTCCAATCAAATGCTTGATCAGGGTGCAACCTAGCCATCTTTAAGTCCTGATGTAGCGTATCAAGCCAGCGGTGGCCCTCGTGGCCACTTTCCAGGCACCTCGAGGTTAAAACTAGTCTTTCGAACAGTGTCACCTTTTTGCAAAGAACGTTGTTGTACCATTCAGACGAGCTTTGCATAGCTTCTCAATTATCGGGGTGACATCAAACCTTGCCGAATGGAGTCGTTCCGCACTCGGTCAAACGCGTTACTACGGCCGTCCACCGCAGCATCTTCGTTTTCATTACGCTGAGGCGCCGTTCAATTTCTTGAGTAACGGGCCAGCACTCAGTTCCGTAAGTAGCTACAGGTCGGACGACCGCTCTGTAGATCTTCGATTTAAGCCGCTCTGGTATCTTCTTGTCGCAGAGCAGTCGTCAGAGAGCGCCATTTGGACCACACTGCACTGACGCGTAAGTTAGCTTCAACGAATAGACCGCCATCGGATGCGATTGCTGATCCCAGGTACATTAATACCGAAGTACGCGGCAGTTCAATGCCGTTTACCTTAATAAAGCTGGACTCATCTTCTTCAGTCGTCAAATACTCGGTCTTCTTGACGTTAATGTGGGTCCATATCTCTCCAAGCGATTGCACCAAGCTTAAAGCTGCCGCTCGAGTTCAATCCTTTCTTTGCAAGCGGCGTACATTACATCGTCAACATAAAGCAACGTCCAAGGGACTGGCTGCTGAAGATCACGTGATATGGCATCCATAGCAACGATGAAGAGCAGTTGTGAGAGCGCAGACCCATGATGTACTCCGACAGAGATGGGAAACTCCATCGACGACTGGCCTTTGTACTCCACACCTCGGACAAGGGTACAGTGACGACACCCTCTCAATAAGCTATTCGGAAACATTATGCTGTCTTAAAGCATACCATATCACTTCACGCGGAACGCGATCGAAGGCCTTCTCCAAGTCGAGGAAGGCAACATGCACCGGCTTCTGTTTCTCGTGGCGCCTTTCTATAGGTAGACGAACGGCGCGTATGGCATCGATAGTGCCACACCTAGGTACGAAGCCACACTGCTTGGTAGAAAGCTGAACGACGTCACGAATGCGTCCATCAACAATTCGCTCAAAGATCTTCATGCAATGAAAAAGCAAACGAATTAGACAGTAGCTTGTGTAGTCTGTTGGACTGCCTTTCTTCTTCCAAATCGGAATCGTCGTGCTAATCTGCCAACTATCAGGTGCTTTCTGCTCCGCAATAACCTGGTTGAAGAACGTCGATGGCCACTTCGTTGGGTTCCAGAATTTCGACTTCCATAAGTCGGCTTCCAAATCATTGGGACCCGTTGCCTTACCTGGCTTCACCTTCATTAAAGCCGCTTCTGTCTCCCCAACAGTGCTCTTCTAAACGGGACCGTATAGAAGAGGAGAAGATGGAATGCTCAGATGAGCAAACTCTACCGTCGAGACTTTCTCGAAGTAGTTTCGCAATCGATTCAAGGTCCATTAGAAGATGACCGTTTTCATCGTTGATGCCAAAGAACTTTTCAATATCCCCGGTCTGGCGATGACGGACCTTGGCGAGTCGATAAAGAAATCGCTCACCATCACGCGACTCAAGGGACAGTGACAGTGACCGTCGTTGACATCATCGTCAAGAGTGGCTCTACCAACGGCCAGTGCCCTTTTGGCCGATTTCTTCGCTTCCTACTACAAGCTCCAATTCTCGACTGTCTTATCGCTGAGGAACACATGGTATAATCTCTTCTTCTCACGGACTTTTTCCTTAACCTCGTCGGTTCACAGCCATGTCTCTCTGCCGAGCTTACGCCGTCCCGGTTTCGCAGTGCCAAGTTCGGAGCGTGCAGCATCTAGCATAGCTTCGTTAGCCCCCAGCCAGGTTTCTTCGCGACCATCGACAACAGAATGCGAGCTGTCACAGCTGCTTTATTCGCCTTCAATCGCCACCACTTAATCCTTACTTGACCGCAACGCTCAGTCTGCCTAGTGCTCAGAGGAGCGATGTTCATAGTGGAGATCAGCGGTCAATGTTGCGTGGCGACCATCTCGTACGGTCTCACTATCTTCTCGTCGGTGACTAGCATTTGGCCTCGATTCCCCACTAGGACAACTTCGAGTTTTAGTGAGTTTGAGTTTTAGTGTTCCCGCTATAAAACGAGATGAGGTAGTAACACTTTCGAAATTTCGTGTTCACGATGGTGAAGTCGTGTGACTCTGCATACTCAAGTATGCGCTCTCCATCGACGTTGCGTGACCCGTATTCGAAACAACCATGACAGCTGCAACCTTCTTTTGTTGCTCTAAAGTGACCGTTAAGATCACCTAACAATAATTACGTCCAGTGACGGAACTTCTGCAGACTTATCATCAAGCAGGCTCCAAAACACATCCTTGTCTCTTTCTGAGCAGCCAGTCTGCGAAGTTTACACAGAGAACAGATGATTCGCCGTTCAGCAGCGACAGCGATCTTCATGATACGGTTGCTAGAACGCTCTACGTTTGCAATCGCGTCTCGGAACCGTTCGGAGACGATTATGCCAGCACCGCTGGCGGTCCTGGGACAGCCACACAGAACGGCCTTAAAGCCTCGGCTTATGTCCCTGACTTGCTACAGGACCACCTAGTCTCCTGCACCGCACACAAGTCAACCTTTCTTCGCTCCAGTGCCTCTGCCAACTCAAAAGAGCAGCCGGACAACGTACCCACATTAAGCGAGCCAAGCGGGTCTTTCCTATGTTGCGAGACTTTTGGACTAACACACTGACTTTTGGACGATGCCGTCCTCGCATCAGGGACCCTCGGAATTTTCACACAGACCGAGCTCTGCGAGTGCGTGTCGGCTCCCGCGGACGCCGTAGCACTATCTCGCCATACATGAAGCACCATCAACCATGTGATGCGACAACGGACATTCGTAGGCTGACCTCTCACAAGGACCTGTCGCCTCGAGTGTCCATGTTCGGTTCGGCTCGCAAAGCGGGCAGTTTCCAGTGACACCACGTGGAGGAACAGACATCGCCACTATAGTTTAATCGAGGAATAATATTTTAAACAACTGTCTTGCTGATAAAATACCCGTTATGACTACAAGATTTAAAAACAACTTTGAGCAATATAGAAACAGATCGCGGATTGAATTAAGCGTTCTTCGCTTGATAATAATTCTCATCATGTTTGAAATACTCACCCTAAAAGTTCAAAGCTTATCGTTCGCTAGACGACCCAGATTACTTATGAAACAACCGACGTCAAAAAGTAATTCAGCGGAGCTATAAGGAAAAATTCGCTCAATATCTCACTGAAAAACCATGTCCGTGACTGTCGCACAATTAATCGAGCAAACATCACGGAACGCCGTACGAACACGCAGTGCAATCCCTGAGGCAACACATCGGAACATGCCCTCCTTTTTACCCAGTAGTAAAAACTGCAAAAATTTTGTTAATTAATGTGAATTTTTGATCAATCAAAAGGAGTGTGTAATTTTTGTAACATTCTGTGTTCATTTGAGCACAAAAAGGGTGGAAGTCGCCTTTAGTCAACCCTTTTTTAAGATGCGCCACGCATTCTACTTCTAAAGGATGTCAAGTGCGGTACAGGATCACCGACGAGGACGGTTGGTTTGTTTGTCAGGACCTGAACAGGGAACTTTGCTTCCGGTGCACAGAACAGCCGACACCCCTTCCGATTGCGCTATCGCGGCCATCTCCTCACATTATAAGCGAAAAGAAAGACTCCTAAAAAGGGTTACGATATCACTTACTCAACGTCGAAGTCATCATCGAGGATTCGCTCGTTCCGCAGTGACTTTCGTGACAACTCCAGCACGACCGCATCATTTCGCAACGCATTCACCGCCCCGATGTGACCAATCTTGATTCGTATGCGTCCTAAAGAGTCATTTTGCCCTAAATTGGACATTGACCTTTCAGAAATTGTACCTTTTCAATGAACATTTGCTTGACTTATGCATATGGTAGTCACGCTGAACAATACATCTTTACTGCTCATTAAATATTTATATCATAAGAATAGACGTTTTCGTTACCTTCCATGGCTTTTATCAAATTTGCACTCTCGACTAAATCCACTTGTTCCTTTTTTGAACAGCGAGCGGACTAGACCTATATCGCCCTGAAATTCTTGTAACTTACACATTCAACGCAAATGAATACACATGCAAAATAGTCTACAAACCAATAGCCGTCTCACTGCAGGCCATTACGGGTCCGTATGTGAGATCCTCCTTGTGCATGGGGCTTTGAGTAAATGCTGTCAACATGTTCAACTACGTCGCCTTTTTCCAGTCTACTTTACAACTCCTTGCATGTTCAGATTAATCGAGACACTTCTAAATTATCAGTCAGTACATTCACCAACCTTCTTTGTCTAGAATAGCTGTGGTGTCGTTGGCATTCCCTTGGAATGCTGTTGACATTGTGTCATTAGCGTCCTTATAGGAGCTTTGATGAGAGCCTTCCTCGTCCTGCTGGCAGACCACACCGGTCACCAGCAAAAATGCCAGCGTAATCACCCTCATGGAGCCCTGAATAACAGATACAGAAAAGCAAAGAAATCTTAGATAAGAGGTGTACACCATCACCATCACTGAACAATGCAGCAAGGCTCGATAGGGCACACAGTTTTCAGAAGTCTGTAGACACAATTATTTGTTGTTCGTGGACGTAGTTTGGAGCATAGTTTAAGTTCAAATCATTGACATTCGGAATGACATAAACAATATGTACACTGCATGGCCCAGGTGTACTCATTTCGGCGTAGCATCACGTCAAACGAAGTGTTCCTTATCCTAAAGCGATTTGGAGAACGCTGTCCTTTACTCCGATCTATCGTGGTCAGAAAGGAGGGGGGGGGGGCACCGCTAAAAAAATGATACAAACTCAATCTCTTCAGGTGTGAAAAATGCAAGAAAAGCCCCTCTTGTAGGCTGGACTGGTGTGTTCTCAATGTAAAATCGTTCAGTTTCTATTCTACCACTGTTGTAAACAAGAGAGAGTGAAGTGCCATCCCCCACCTTCCACTAGGGTACATCCCTTCACTGTTGAAGGTAGAGCAAGGGGTTGCGTCTTTAGGTGCGTCTACAGCTGCTTCACTTTGCATAAGTCTTGCTACAACATTGAATAATGACAACCCGTCTTCATATGTTAGCAAAAGGATGCAATTATCCTGTGACAGGGATATGCGGAAATTGAGAAAAGCGGACGACAGAATACGAAGAGCCCAACACTGGACGGAGACAGGAATGTGAAACACGGAATTGGATGTTATACCCAACTAATTAATTGTACTTCCCTTGATTGTACATATGTACGTCCAAAGCGGTGAGAGAAACTAACCAGCCAACCTAAAGGGAGCAGGTGCAATTTATTTCAACGAAGAATGAGAATGAAAGATCTTTGCATTCGTAACGCTAAGGATAAAGGACGGCGTTACTCGATCGCTTTCGGGATGCGCCACGCATTCTACTTCTACGGGATGTCGTGGAGGCGATTTGATAGCTATTTGACCGTATAATGACTTGCGGTGGCCAGCCGATGAACAAGTCAGCGCTTTATCCTTCCCAGACAAGTCTGGTACCAATTCACCGACCCCGGAGGGATGGAAGGCTTGGTTGGCCTGGGCGGGAAATCCGAACCAGGAACCTGGTATCGGGTGCACGCGGTAGTCGCGCCTCCTCCGACTGCGCTCCACGCGCCCATTGGGGCAGGTAAACCAAAAATTAAAAAGTTGTTGCAAATAACTCCCTATTTTCTCTTTAAAGAATAAACTGTTTTTGTTGTTGAAATTTCATGAAAAAAACGACGTTTCTTTTCATTTTCCTCTTTTATTAGTCGGTTGCAATAACAAGGAAACAAAGGTAATATCGCTAACAATCCGAGCAGAAAGGGAGCGGAAGCAGTACTATGCAGCGCAATGAAGACGCTTAGATGACATAAGACCATGGACGTGGCATGTTTCATCCGAAAGATTCATCTTTTTGAGTGCTCATAAGACCGCTACGAGCTAATAAGGTGTCTAACTAAGCCTCAGCGGCCGATAATCGGCCCAGTTACAGTATCTCTCGTCAGCTAAACGACGCTGGCTACGCACTGGCCACTGGATGCCAACGAGAAAACACGAGTATAAGGGTTCCTCGAAAACAGTTTTGATGGAAGGAACGACATCCTTGATCGATGTCACGGTGAGCTACAGGGTAATGTTCAAAGGTGATCAAACTCAGGTATTCCGCAAGAATGTGCGTGTGCGAACGCCAGTCTGGATTTCCATATAATTTCACTGATTTCATTTATGACGTCCTCTAAAAACGACTGATGTTTGAACATCGTTGAAGGAAACGACGAAGGTGGCTCCAGATTATGGAAAGCTAGTCAATCGCTTCTTCGTGCACGTGCTCTGCACAATAGGGGTGCTCAAACGAATATATGTATTTGAGTAATTATTCGAATAATTTATTCGATTAATTATTCAAATAGTCGAATATTCAATATTCCCAGAATTTTGAATATTCGCTTGAATTCGAACATCGATGATTTTAGAAAATCGAATATTCGTTCGAATTCGAACATCGACAAAGAGCCATAATCGAATATTATCCGAAAGTCGAATATTTCAACATAATTCGAAAACTGAAATTTTTTCGGATATCAAATAATTTTTCAAACTTTAATCACAGAAACTGATTCTAACAAATTGCTCGACTAATCGAATATGCGAATAAAGGAAAAATGGGGCTTCGATTTTTGATCTTTCGAAAAAAATGATGAGCGAATAAATTCGATCGTTCATTCGCTCGAAAATTTTCGACATCCAGTTTATTCGTTCATTCATTCGCTCGAAAATGTTCGACATCGAATTTATTCGTTCATTCATTCATTCGATAAACTTTCTCAAGAGCTCAACTATACTCTACACCCCTCTATTATTGTACGTTGAGCTAAAAGCCCTCTAATTTGGCAGAAGAGAAGGAAGAGAAGCAAACAGAATTGTCCTTACTTCGCATACGACGATATCAGTCAGTGGATTCTGTGTCCAGCTTTAAGACCGTCCTCATCTTTCGAGCAGACTTCCTTTCGATCAAAATTCCAAAAACTGAGGAGAAAGAAACGTTTCTTATAGGAAAGTGTGTGAAGTACACTAGAAAGTGATCCATCCACCACATCTGTGTCAAAATTAGGCACTTCCTGGAGTTCTTTTTCTTTCTGAATCTGGAAGCAACTGACTGCAAACATGCTTGTGATTTCGTCTACTTCGACTTCGCGAAGGCGTTTGACAGAGTGGTCACGTGAAAAGCTAATTTTTAAGCTGGACAGCCACAAGTTCCATCTCTCGTTAGTAAATTAAGGTATGCCTCAGTATCTTTCTAATAGGACACTTCACGCTAAAGTAGATTCCTCATTTTCAAGCGTCAGTGGTGTTTCACAAAAAGGGGTTTTTTCTCCTCTGCTTTTCAACGTGTTTTGCTGAGGTTCCAAACATTATGGAACAATGTAATGTCACCATGAAGATGTTCGCTGACACCGTAATAATCCATAGTCCAATCATATGACCTCTCGATGCGTTCTTGCTTCAATAGGCAATAGATTTATTACTGGGATGGGCGAATGAGTAGGAATATCATCTTTTCACTGAAAAGCTGTACATAGTTCTATATTTAAACTTTGGAATGTCAAGACGGCCTCGTGGTTATGCAATTAATGATTCCTCTTTATCGGCAGTAGATTCAGCTATCGACTAGGGCTTTTATCTTGCCAAGAATCTCGATCTTTGAATGCACATTCGAACAACGTGTAACTAGCAAACTGCGAACATAATATGTCTTCAAAGCTTTAGCATCTAGAAAAAATCAATTCTAAAAGCATACAAAACTTATATATATAATACGTCTATACGTTCTAATACGTTTATACTATATACGTCTTTTTGTCGAAGCTTCATTGTGCACATGATTTTTCGCTATATAAAAGAAAGACATCCTTGTCATAGAAAAGGTGCAAATCAACTTCACTCGAAAGCTTCTTCTTAGCTCTTCTTATCTGCGGTTATATTTCTATGTTCTCGAGTCCCGAGAGCGTCAATTAGAAACAAATGCCTTGGACTTCCATCCCTGGAATCTCGTTGCAAAGTTTTGACGTCTGTCCCATTCGCAAGCTTTTGCATTTACGGCTCGATTCCGGACCTTGTAAAATCTTCAAGATGAAAGCTTTCCAGACCATAGGCGGTGTTGCCAAATTATGTCTGACCCGTCCTATAACTAGGTCTCGAGCAATGTCTTTTAACTATAGAGCGGGTAGCCTCTACTCTAAATTTGCTAAAAACATTCAGCATCTGCTATCTCCAAGACAGATGAATCCGTGAAAGCCGTATGAAATCCGTCTTGTACAGGTATGGTTTTTCCTCAGCATGTTGTTCCCGTCAAGATGACTCCTTTTTGATTACTGATAAGCGTATTCTGTTGATTTTTCGTTGTATCTTGGAACAAGTGTTGCGCTCTTTCCTCTCAAACGTTTGTCTTTTGCATTAGTAATAAACGTAACATTTCATTACATTACTGTGTAAGACCTTGCCAAGTTAAAGAGATATAAGGTTTGAACTGTTTCAGAGCCTTGACTTAAATGGGATATTCAACAGCACCTTACTCAGCATGAAAGAAGTGCTACGTTATGCCATAAATGCTCAAGGGTGTCAATTTTACATCACTAGGACTTTGAATGAAGGGATAAATTCGCGCATTTGAGAAAGAAAGTGTACGGTCGAGCGCACACGTAGTCTGTAGAAGAAGCTTCACATCCTTTGAACACCCATTGTCCTATTAGTATGTATCCATGACATGCTCCGATCTCATCTGAAATTTTTTTTTTATTGAAAACACCTCCATTAACCTAGAGCTAGCCAGATCAGCACACAACACAAATCTCTGGACGGAAGGTTTTATGCTGAGAACACACTGATTAGTTGGTGAAATTAGCTGCCGAAATTTTTATTACCGCGCCGCCCCTCCCCTTCGAAAAACGCTATCAGGTGCTAAAGTTGTCGTTTCAAATCGATATATGGGCTCATTGTCAGTCAGGTTCGTCACGTCATTCCGTTTGAACTTCGGCAATTTTAATCCATTTTCTGTGTAACGCTATTATTCCATTCAAATTCTGAAGTCATAGAAATAGAGCATGTTTTAGGCGTTCTTTATTCGCCAATCGTTGGGCAAGCGCATGATGAGAAATACTGCAATAGCTAAGCAGATAAGAACTACGTGGCCAATCAAGTAGTACTTACACTTTCTGGGATACTCTAAAATCCTAAAATTCGAAAAGTAGAAAACGTTCTGAACCAGTTTCGAAAAGAACAAAAGGTTGCTTCCTATTTTATCGTAACACAGGCACCTGAGCTGAGCACGTTTTCTTAAAAATTAAGATCGCAAGCATACACCTTCACAATATGTATGCTACCTCCCCATTGGGCGCGTGTAGCGCAGTCGGAGGAGGCGCCGGCAGTCGCGTGCACCCGATACCAGGTTCCTGGTTCGGATTTCCCGCCCAGGCCAACCAAGACTTCCATCCCTCCGGGGACGGTGAATTGGTACCAGACTTGTCTGTGAAGGATAGAGCGCTGACTTGTTGATCGGCCGGCCACCGCAAGTCATTGTATGGCCAAATACGCATTCAAATCGCCTCCAGGACATCCCGTAGAAGTAGAATGCGTGGCACGTCCCAAAAGGGATTGAGTAACGCCGTTCATTACCCTCATCCTTTACCTCTCCATTGTGTAAACCGTCCTCAACATCATACTTTTTGTTTTAGATGGGCGACCCTCTGGCTGGTCGTCAATGTTTGTCCGCTCCTACTAGCCACACCGCTACATGAATATACCGATCCTCAAGGTATCTTTCATAAATACGGTAAACTTCGCCGTCTTTAGGCTGGATAAGTTCCTTAGTTAACGTACTCACCGTTTCAATAGAACTTTGGATGGATTCGATCTGAGAAGTTTTGAACTGAGAAATTCGCCTAGTCGATTCGCAACCGAAGCAGTGTAGCCTTCAAGATTTCAAAACGGATAATTGATTACATGCATTCCTGGTGTAGATCACGCATCCATTTATTTTCGGATGTCGCACACCAATTCCGGATGTGAACATATTGGATGAGAGTTGATCATTGCCGCAACCAACCACTACTGGTCTTTATTCCTATTGCAGGATTGAAAGTATGATCATTTTCTTCCACTTTAATTCGCTCCAATTTTAGTGTGGTACTGTTCGAATGCGATGCTAAAATCTACTATCAAAGGCTCATTAGCGAACACATCTTTGAACGTCGATGAGATTCAGGCCTATCTGGAGGTGATACGTCGAATCCAACTTTACTTTCTTCCTTCATGTTGCTTTCAAAGATTAATTGAAAGCGTGTTCCTCAGGGTAAATATCCCGCTAAATATTCCACGTTTGGTTCACAGTAGATGTAGAGGTACTTACATGCCAGTTTGTCTATAAATGCGTCCCTGCAAAATTAGTTGCTCCTAGACATAATTCAGAGAATACGTGTAGAATAAGCCTTCTGATCGATCCCATCTACATTCTTGTGGGGAGTGGTGATGTGGAGAAGATGATCCCTTGAAGAGCTTCATAACAAGCAAACTAAGAAAGTGGCCAATCAATAGCAGTCGATTGCTGCCAGCTTCTTGCACAAAAATCCAGCCAGTAGCTGGCTCGGTCGCATGCTTGGCTCACTGCTCGTTCAACCGTAATAGGAGAGATGCATGGTAGATGTATTGGGGTCAGAGATGCGCCATGCATCTCACTTCTATCGCAATTGTAAAGGCCTTTTGGATGCGTACTGAACACTTGGGGGTGCCATCTAACAGCTCGGCAACAAATATCGATTCGTGATTGCACACATCCTTATATCGCCGACATCTTATAGAAAGCGCTTCCCTTCATTGTGTAAGAAATAACTTTGAACCCCAGCGCAGTTTACCAGCAACTCAGGGGTGCAGCCAAAAAGTAGCCAAAAAATCTAATTTGGAGCATAATCAAAGGCTGGGTAAAGAATACGCCATGCACTACGTGGTCGCGCATTTGGCGTATTCTGTCGCCTTTAGCTGCCGTATGCATCCAGAATCGAGGTTCCTGGTTTGGGCTATTCCAAGTATGCTTGGTATCTACCCGGTATTGGTGAATTGGTGCCAAACTTGTATGGGAAGGAGAAAGCACTATCTTGTCATCAGCTGGCGACATCAACCGAATGTATTAGGTTGGCCGGAAAGTTCTGGCGAATTTGACTGGTCCATTTTAAACGATTATTACTTTCTTCAACTCAACGGATCCAGTCGAAATACGCACCATTCGAATCAGCATAATTTGCCAACGCGGTTCTTGTTCACTATTGCCATCAGCGAAAAAAAAACAGCGGCAAATTCTAGAAAGCCTGTTTTTGCGTGGTCCTGATTTGCTAAGGCTCTACATGTCAGGAAGTTCTGAAAGTGCTTAAAAAGGTGGTAGTCGGTTGGCGCAAGTCTGACGAGTATGATAGGTGAGACAGAACTTCAACTCCTAGTTCGTTTAATTTTGCGAAACGTGTATGCAGGCGTTGTCGTACGGAAGAAAGGGACCTTTTCTGTTGACCAGGGCCGGCTGCTGCTCATGCAGTTTTCGGTACATCTCGTGGATTTCGTCGCGGTAGGACTCTGCTGTGATAGCTCGACCTGGTTCCAGAAAGTAGTAGTGAATCACTCCAGCCGCCATCACCACACTGCTGCCATCGTCTTTTCTGGTGGGACTTTTCAGAGTGGGATGAAACTGCGTGAGGGGGGGGGGGGGGGAGGATTAGGTTGTCGGCATCAGCCCACTGTCCTGATTGCCTCCGGTTATCGTACAGAACTAACTGCTCATCACACCTGACGACTCGATTCAAAAACGGGTCGTTTTGATTCCGAAGAAGCAAAGATGAACAGATTTCGAAATTTCTGGCGATCACTCAAATCGTGGGGCACCCACCTTCCGAGCTTTTTCACCTTTCCGAGGGTTTTGAAACCATACGTAACAGCAGTTTTACTAACTGCTAGACCTTTCACGCCAATCTCACGGACTTGCGATGGATTATGTTCCACGAAGGCCTTCAAATCGTCGTCCTGTATTACTGTAGGTCTGCCGCTTCGGGCTGCATCTTCAAGGTTGAAATCTCCAGAGCGAAACGTCTCGAACCGCAGTTGCACGTGCCTTTCGCCGACTATTCTCTCTACCCCATCGACGTACTTAAATAAGTCTTCGAGCAAAAGCGGTTATTAAGCACTGATTTAGCACAAATTATTCCGCCAGATAGAGCTAGGAATTCCGTATTAGATATATTATATAAAAATGCGAAGTAATTTGAGTATTGATTCAGTAATATAATAAACGAACGAAAAGCGGTTGGACAAAAATCGGCTGAACTCTATGAGCAACCTAGTATATGTCAGGTACACGTTCAGGAAGCTATCATCTTATTGCTGTAGAGATAGAATGTTTGGCGCACTTTACAAAAAAATTCATTGGCTTCCATCTTTATCCCTTTTTACTGTGGCAGCTGATATGTGTTCCTAGTCCACAGAGTAACCCTTGTTTTGATTTGTTTGTTTACTCCATCCTTTGCAAGTCGTCCTCGAATTCCGAGTTCACGATGTCAACATCACCGAGAGTAGGTGTGTCTCCTTCCCCTTAGCAGAAGGAAGAAACTACAACTTGTAACACAGAAGTTAATCTTCTCTTTCCTTAGGCAAGTCTCCTACCTTACTTCAACGAGCACAGCGGAAAGTGGCTGATCAGTGTCAGCAAGTTTCACCGTCTCAGCGGGTAGGTGTCTAACCATCGTTAGCAGATGTGACGGTAGTGAAGCCAATTATTGAGCCTTAAGTGCATTGTACGACAAAAAGCAATGTAGAACGAGATGACACGTAATCGTATCCACTTCCAGATACGTCGACGACGAGGCGAAGAATCGTCAGACATTCTGCGCAATGCACGAAATCACCAAGGACATCCATATTGTTATCGTGAAAGTGGAATAAAGCGCATTTTAATGTTGATCTCAGTGTAACCAAAGCACGCATACATGAATTGCATGGTCACAGATGTCAGGAGAGCCTTGAAAGGTAAAGGAGAAGGTTCTTTAAGGATCATGGTCGCCGTTATTCTTTTCTTTTGAGGTACGAGCCTCTTATTCTATGCCAAATTCGATGTCGTGAAAGCAAGTTGAATGTGCAAATGACTTTCATAATGAACCTTGATGGACAGTCGATGGTGTCGCTAAAGTGATATTCCTTTAGACAAGTGCCTTTTACTAACTTGCCTATCCCAGATGGATGCAAACGTTGAATGGATTTATAATTATTTACTTTTTGCCATTTTTATTATAAATAAATAAAAGATGGGATTTTACGAAACCCAAACCTCGACCTCTTGTTCGGTAAACACGTAACAGTTAGCATCGCCGCCAACTGTGCTACCCACACATACATGAAAGCCACAAAGCGAAGAATGAAAAAAGGACATAAAGCGAGGAAAGGGCAAAGTAACGTTCAAAAAAACATTTGCAAATTTCTTCTAATGGAATTCCAGGCGCAAGTCCAGAAAATAGGGTGCTACCTCACTTTTTCCTTCCAGACCTGGTGAATTTTTGTAGAAAGCTTCTAAAACGACAACCACGGAAATCTTGCATTCTCTTGTTGCAGAATGAGACTTTTTTGCTGCTGATCGCCGGATATTTTCGTACTAAAGCTTGGTTCACTCAATCCAAATAAAAAATTCTACGGACAATCCATCAAGCATACAGAAGTGCCTTTTCCGATGGCTTCGCAATATTTCTTGGTGATTCCTTTAGAAGCGACCACCTCTTTTTACGTTTTAGCATTGCAAGTAGTCGATAGGTCGGTTCTTGGCGGGTAGATTGTGGAGACCCAAATATCTGCAAACCTTGCCAATCTGACGTAGACGGAAATGGATGGTCACGTAAGTTCGTTGAGGGCACTCGATAGTTCCTCCACTGTTTGACAAGAAATTGCCTCCATTTCAGTTCTTAGCAAGTTTTTGTGAAATGTTACAGGTCTTCCCAATCAATAGGAGTCAAAGAGATTAAATTTACCAGACTCGAACTTGGAAAACCATCTTTGGAATTTGCGAACGTTCATTTACCGGACTCGAACTTGGAAAACCATCTTTGAAATTTGAGAATATCGATCCAATGCATATATTGGATATACATAGCATATATTATTGGTGGCTGCTGCTGCGTTACTACCCTTGCAAAACTCGAAAGGAATGCAATCTGATATGCTGTCTGAGATTTGGCAGGCCGTTCCACCTGAACCTGAAACAAACAAACAAATTAAATTTCTTGAAAGGCGCACGTCGGATTTACCGTAGACTAACAAGGGAATAATAAGCAACTATTGTAATGCACAAAAAACGGCATTACTTATTGGGTGACTTAATATTTTTTTACCAGTCATCCCATCGATTGCTGAGTTATAAGCTTCTGTACTCGTACCTGCGCGTGTAAGAGTAGCTCAACTGGTCATTTGAGAAACAGTAAAAGCATTTCGTTCGACTTAGCCCATGTGTTAAAGTATCTTATTTTCGAACGTCAACTGAGTAGGAAACTTTGGAGCTCTATCACATGCTTGAGTCGTGTCACTTTCTTTAGATTTCTCGTTGCGCCGTGCTGATGCAAAGTTCGTCTTGCTCTACTGGTACTGGCCAGGTCATCGAAGCGAATATTAGCTCAGCAAGCGTGGTAGAGTGGATTAAGTGGACAGGGCCTGGCATTCTTCCCCATCACAACATCTTTTGCACTTGTGTATGCTGCTAAATCGCACGCTTCTTCCTCCGTATTTCTACAGCTACGCCGGACGGGAGATCGGGTAACACCGATATTCAGAGCTCTGCAGGAACTGGTCGTGTATGAGTGGCAGACGACGACGAGAATCACGATGTCGAAAAAACACTGAGACCGCATCACCTGGTGGAGAAAGGTCGACATGAGGTCCGCACAATTACCGAGAACAAGTTCGCCATCCAGCTTGCGTAAAAGGGTTTGGATAAAGTGGTTTAGATATTAGAGACGACGTTCAAATTTTTCGTCTCGAAGAATAGACATGTGGGGTGTATGGATGAAGAAGATTAAGATGAAGATGTTTCCACCTTCCGTCTTCAATTTAATTCAGTACTTTATTCGGTACAGCATTCGATTTAATATAATAATCATACACTGTTACATTAATAAAAAATTACTTCACATAGAAGCCGACGTTGTAATAAATGAACGCAAACAGAGAACAGAGATGCTATAATCTTGGAAGCTAAGAAGTGTCTAATATTTAGCATCAATGTGCAAGCGGAAATGTGAAACATGAAATGTTATCGATACAAAATTGAGGATAAATTACCTTCTTGAATTGCAACACTGCACTATTTCCGTGCCATTTTTAGAGCGCGAGAGAAAACGTTATTTAACACGGATTCATACTGAATCAATTCATACTGGATCAATTCGTTCATAACCTAAGAAAAACATAATTCAGGAAGAATAACACCTTCCTTGTAATAAACCTGCCCCTCAGGTTTATCTACGTGTCTTCCGTAGTGTAGGTCACACGGACTTTTGGGCCCTTACATAACAAAGCACGAAGGTAGCATAAGATTTTTATTAACAATGAAGGCGCATATGAACGACAACAAGGGCCTACAGAAAAGGTCGAGAGGAACTGAGGCTCGGAATCTCCTTCTCCTCAGGGGCGGGGAGGCGCCGCAGCTGAAACCTCCCGGCCGGCGATCCAGACATTGTTTTGCAACCTTCTATTATATCCTTTTCCTTCATCATTTTCCTGCATCCTTCTTTTCCTTCTTCCTCCGGGTAACATGGCACGGGATGCGGCTGGCTGCTCCCAGTAGGCCCAGGTGGAAACAATGGCGGTGGTCAGATGGGAGCTACGCTACGTCCCGTTCCCCCGGAAAGTCATTGCCACCAGGGACTAAGTTAGGGGGAGGGGGTGGGGATCAAGTGAGAAAAGGGAGCGGGGACCACCTTGCATAAGATTTCGGTGGTGGTCCGTGCCATCACACTTAATACCGGGCCACCTACGTAGAGTGGCATATTTCTAGGAGGTGGAAACCGATACACCTAGGGCATCGGTTTAGGCGGTGGAGGATGGCTGGTTTTATGCAGATTTCAGCACGGCGTAAAGCTGTCCCATGAGGTCCATTGCATAAGGCACACGGATAATCATAGGGGTAATATAGGCGGGCATTGGGGGCGCATTTTGGCACAAGAGGTGTCAGGTACCGCGTAGACCTTATATTTCGGAGCATGTCTACTGGCTAGGGTGGGACGGCTTTCTTGACCAGTGGGGGGGGGGGGTAGTGATTGGCGAAGAACTAGACGCGCCTTAACCGAACGTCGGGCCGCCATTGCACTTAGTTGGACCTTAGGCTCGGTTTGCTTCCTCCTTCTGGTCGCGGTCGCCCTCTGACGTGGACCATCTCGAGAGTCGCATCAGCGACTGTTACCGGGAACGTGACAAACTTCGTTTCGTGGCGAACTGTTGAATCGTAAGTATCGTATTTTGGGAGTTCAAACTGTCCGGAATTATTGCTATTAAATTATAGTTCGAAATACCCACCAGTCCATGGAAACGCGTCCATTCCGATGTCATAGATCCCCTGCTCATGACGTTAAATGGTATTAAATTCCTTATAGCCTTTATCAATTCGTTCTCCAAGAATTTTATAGCAAAACCTATCCCTGACCAAAAGACAACAACCACCTGACCGAAAGACAACAACCACTACTAGTACATTTATGAATCGCTTAGTTGCCCGATTAGGCACCCTCATATGCTTGTGAGCGACCAAAGCACCAATTACCTAAGCGATACATTTCAAGAAATCTTTAAGACCATACAGCCTCTTATTAGCCTATCACGAAAGCAATGGTCAGGTTGGACGTGCTAACCGTACCATAGAGGAACTTATAACTATGGCCGCAATCAGAAAAATGACCAATGGGATGACGTCACTTTTCTAGCAGTCCATGCTTATAAAATTCTATCCCTAAGCTCTCCTTCCTCTCCATCATCCATGATTTTGACCCACCTAATATCTTCTGATCTGCTTTACAATTGCCCATTAGAGCATTTGCTGACGAGCAAGACTATAAGGGTTAATTAGTACCTCTACCAAAGGATATCTGGACCAAGGCTTCCCTAAATGTCAAAACTGCCCAAATCACTCAAAGCCACATTTATAACTTACGGAAACGAGTGAAACCATCGGACTTTAATATAGGCAATCAAGTATTCATAGGAAAAGAAACTGGTAGTAAAGTCGTACCTAAGTTTGATGGCCCTTTTTCTACCGTTTGTATTGATCGTCCCAATATCACCGTCTCCGACGGCCGGCGAGATCGGATCAGGCACATGAATCGAGCTAAACTTTATAAACGACTAACTAGTTATTGTCAGACTCCAGGATAATGCCGGTCTTCTCACTTTCTTTTCATCAATAGAGCACTTCACTAAGAAACCTTTTTTATGAGATATCATTAAGCAACCGTAGAAAAATACTTAAACAATTCTATCTACATTAACAATGGAGTCCCCCTCACTCGCCGGGACTTAGTCAATCTCCCTTCTCTTGAGCGTCACTTCCAGCTTAGAGAGAGGTAGAATAATCAATATTCAACAATTCAATAACCAATATGTCACCAACAACCTTGACGCATATGAATAATGGAAGTCCACCTAACATAGAACGATCACTACTACGTTAGAAACCTATTCATGCCTATTTGTAACTGTCTGTTTCAAAACATAAAAAATGACGATAACCCTAACGAAAAGACATATATATAAATGCAAGAGAAATATCTTATAAGGGATCTGAAAGGTTCGTTTCGCCACTGATTTAGACGAACCTTTGTTTAGTACTCCTCCAGTGGCTCTTCAGTGAATGGGAGGAGTACTGACAGATGGGTTAGGTAGGTCACGGGTTTAGACTATGTAAGTAGAAATGTTAACTAAAAGGTTAAAAGTTAGGAACTATCCTACAAAACGAAAATTTAGGAGCACGAGTCGAATAAATTACGTTTGATAGTCAATGGGCGCACTCTGTACGAAGGTTAGCCCTGGAGCACGTTATCACTCGACCGTCACGCTCCGAGATACAGTGACAATCATGTTTCACAAAGTTGATAAACTTCACTAATTAAAAACAAACAGCCAGAATATTAGCTTTCACAAGTTTGTTTAATGAATCTAATTAGATTGACTTTATCATCGTTAAACCCATAGTTATAATATTATTTATTTCTATATAGAGATTTTATTATATTTCTTGTAATAAACTCTGAAGTGCGTTCATTGTGTAGTAGTATATCCTTAAACTCAGTGATTTTTGTTATAAAATTGTCAAATGTAGAGCATACATTGTCAATTCTAAGCGTTTCCGTTAAAATGGTTGCTGCTTTGACCTTAATAGAGATAGCAGACTTGGCATGTGGAAGCCTTGTCACTCTGAAAGCAAAATCGTCCGTTTTATTACATAATGTAGTTTCAATTTTGTTGTTCATATTCTTTATGGCAACGTCTAAGTAATTGCAGCTATATTCACTAGTACGTGTTTTTTAAATTCAACTGCGCCTCTGTAAACAGCATTTGAAATGTTGTCCACTTCTGTATCATTTATACTATGAACCACTAATAAATCGTCCATATACCAATACGGTATAAAGATATAGTTACCAGGTTTCCACTTCCTGGTGAACTCATATTCTAACATGAATACTGTTAGGTCTGCCAATAAGGGACTAAAATTACCTCCTTGTGGAACACCTCTGTATTGTTTGAATACTGTAGCACAAAAAGTACAGTAACTATTTCTTAATAGGTAACCAACGTGATATAATATGTCCTAAATATCATAAAATACATACTTATTATTAAAGGTAACCTCGTCTGCATAAAATGTTCTATACTCATTGCATGCAATAAATTTTTGTTACTGTTATTAAAGCAAATTTGTAGCAATTTAGTAACTTTGTCTAAAATAACCTTATGTGAGAGATCGGTAAACATATCCTTTAAATCTGCCGAATATATTTTCAAGTTCTCGTGTTTCAGTGTGTTATGTTCATCCGTAATGTTTGAATTATTAATGACCTAATAGATTTTACTTGATTGTTACGTGAGGAAATCACATTACAATTAATAATAAAATGTCTTTTGATAAATGTAAGTATACGCTGTAATTGCAGCGCCAAATTTTTAGTACTGCTATTTGAAGCCCCAATTATAAACCTAAAACTTATCGAGCTTTTGTGCAACCTTGGAAGGCAATAGATTAATGGCAACTTTGAGTTCAAATCCATATATTTATTATCATTATTAATAATTCATGACGTTAAAGAATTTATGTTTAGGTATTATAGAGGTGGGATTACTATTGACTAAAGGAATGTAAGTTTTTTAGCCATAATGAATCCAATTTTCGAGTTACTATTGACAGCACCCATTTCTTCCATAATGGTTTGCAAGTAATATTTTTTGCTTATAATTCCATAATTGTTAGATGCTTTATCTAAGGGGCAAAATATAAAGGATTTAATGGTAATGCTTTATTAAATGATACGGTATATGTTCCGTATTAGTCTGTTCTATTTTAAGTAAAGGTTTAGCTTTGTCCCTATATTTATTTATTTATTTATTTATTTATTTATTTACTGCACTCATAGGTGTGCATAACCATGAACGCATCGTCCACTAAGTTTGAAAAACAAATCCAGTATCCTGATTGAAAAAAACTGCGGAAAACAACAAAAAGAAAACACTCCAAAAAATAACAAAGGAGGAAACAAATATTGAATTAATAAATGTTTTTTTTTATTTCAGAAACGTCAATATTTCTTAGTTTACATTTTTTATTAATAATATTGATAGCCATGTTAACCGATTTGTTAAACATTTTTTATTTTAATTCTATCCAACTTATTTGCAACCCTATATTTCGTTCTTTTACTAAGCAATGCATTTCTTCTTCGACTATGTTAAAATCTCCTGTAATAATATGTTTATGTGTCTATCAATATAGTTTTTATATTTATTATTAGTCTCACATAAACAAGGGTTGGATAAAATGTTAAGAGCATTATTGTTATCGAGTGAATTAAGAAATTTGTTATAATTAAATATTTTGGCAGAGACAAATTATCGTAGGTATGGGCTATCCTAAATGGAATTTTGTTATCCTTAATGTGTTTGAGACAGGTGGCGATGTCCGTTCCTCCACGTGGTGCCACTGGAAACTGTTCGCTCTGCGAGCTAAGCCGATCACGGACATTCGATTGCAGGCGACAGGCCCTTGTGACAGGCCGGCCTACGAAGACCCATGTCACATCACATGGTTGATGACGCTTAAGAGATTTCGAGATAGTGCTACGGCGTCCGCGGGAGCCGACGCGCACTCACAAAGCCCGGCGAGTGTGGAAAGTATGCGAGGGTCCCTGATGCGAGGACGGCATCGGGGGGCAACTGAGCTAGTCCGAAAGTCCCGTAACGTAAGCAGGACCCGCGTGGCAACGCTGAATGTGGGTACGTTGACGGGCCGCTCGTGCGAGTTGGTTGAAGCACTGGAGCGTAGAAGAGTTGATTTCTGTGCGGTGCAGGAGACGAGGTGGTCCTTCCGCAAGTCAAGGGACATAGGACGAGGCTTTAAGGCCGTTCTATGTGGAAGTCCCAGGACCACCAGTGGTGTCGGAATAATCGTCTCCGAACGATTTCGTGACTCGATTGTAAGCGTCGAGCGCTTTGACGATCGATTGATGAAGATCGTTGTCGCCGCGAAGGAGCGACTCTATCACTTCTTCTCTGCGTATGCTCCGCAGACTGGCTGCTCGGATCAAGCCAAGGAAGAGTTTTGGAGCCTGCTTGATGAGAAGACAGCAGAGGTACCGTCGAAAGATGTCATCATAGTCGCTGGTGACCTCAACGGGCACGTCGGCGCGACGAAAGACGGGTACGGCTGTCATGGTGGGTTCGGATACGGGTCGCGTAACGCAGATGGTGAGCGTATCCTTGAATATGCGGAATCGCACAACCTCACCATAGTGAACACCGTATTTCGCAAACGCGATTCCCACCTCATCTCGTTCTATAGTGGGAACACCAGGACTCAGATAGACTTTGTCCTTGTGAAGGATCGAGACCGAAGTCTTGTCACAGACGCGAAGGTCGTGCCGTATGAGACGGTCGTCCCACAGCATCGACCGCTGATCTGTACTTTAAAGATCGCCCCTCCGAGGCTGAAGCAGGTCGAGCAATGCGGTGCACCAAGAATCAAGTGGTGGCGAATGAAAGAGAAGGAAGCAGCTGTGATTTCTCGCGTGCGGTTACCGACAGTGACAACTGTCGACGAAACTTGGGAGAAGGCCACCGACGCGATTCGTCACGCTGCACGGTCGGAGCTCGGCATCACGAAGCCTGGTCGACGGAAGGTCGACAAGCAGGCCTGGCTGTGGACAGATGACGTGAAAGCCAAAGTTCGAGAGAAGAAGACGCTATATCACGTGTTTCTCGGCGAAAAGACAGCCGATAACTGGCGGAAGTACCAAGAAGCGAAGAAAGCTGCAAAGAAGGCAGTGGCTGTTGCAAAAGCCACTCATTATGGAGATGTCAACGAGAAGCTCGAGTCGCGCGATGGTGAGCGGTATCTGTACCGACTCGCAAAGAATCGCCATCGCCAGAACGAGGACATCGAGAAGTTCTTCGGCATCAATGATGAGAACGGCCATCTTCTTATGGACCGCAAGAAGGCATTGAAGCGATGGCGCGATTACTTTGAGGAAATCTCTACGGTAGAGTTCCCTCATCCAGCCATCCCTTCAACGGCTTCAACCCACGGCCCCGTTCAGAAGATCACCGTGGAGGAGATTGAAGCGGCTTTGAAGAAGATGAGGCCAGGCAAAGCGACTGGGCCCGACGACGTGGCAGCCGAACTGTGGAAGTCGAAGTTTTGGTACCCTGCTGAGTGGTTGGCGAAGTTCTTTAATCAGGTTGTCGCGGAGAAGAAAGTGCCTGAGTGTTGGCGCCAAAGTACGACGATTCCGATTTGGAAGAAGAAGGGCAGTCCTGCAGACTGCTCCAATTACCGTCCGATTCGCTTGCTTTCGCACAGCATGAAGATCTTTGAGCGAATTATCGACGGACGAATTCGTGACATCGTCCAGCTGTCCAGCAATCAGTGCGGCTTCGTGGCTGGCTGTGGCACCATTGATGCCATTCACGCCGCCCGCCTCCTGATAGAGAAGCATCGCGAGAAACAGAAGTCGGTGCATATCGCCTTCCTCGACTTAGAGAAGGCCTTTGACCGCGTACCGCGTGAAGTGATATGGTACGCCTTGCGACATCATGGAGTTCCTGAAGAGCTCATAGAGTGGGTGCGAATTCTCTACTCTTGTCCAAAGAGTCGAGTTCAAGCTGCAGCTGGAACCTCGATGGAGTTTCCCATCTCTGTCGGGGTACATCAGGGTTCTGCGCTTTCCCCACTCCTCTTTGTTGTCGTCATGGATGCCATCACTCGAGATCTTCAGAACTCCGTCCCTTGGACGTTGCTTTATGCCGATGACGTGATGCTCGCTAGCGAAGATAAAGGTGAACTCGAGCGAGAGGTGCAAGCTTGGTGTGATCGCTTGGAGCGGTTTGGACTCAGATTGAACGTGAAGAAGACCGAATATCTAACGACGGACGTTACTGAGTCCAGTTCCATCAAGGTTAACGGCATCGAGCTCCCACGCACTTCGGTCTTTAAGTACCTGGGATCAGCAGTCACGTCTGACGGCAAACTGATGATTGAAGTGAATTCACGCGTGAGTGCAGCTTGGTCCAAGTGGCGCTCGTTGACTGGGGTGCTCTGCGATAGGAAAATACCGGAGCGCTTGAAGTCGAAGATATACAGAGCATTCGTCCGGCCAGTAGCGATGTACGGCGCTGAGTGTTGGCCTGCGACCAGGGAAGTTGAAACGCGCCTCAGCGTCATGGAGACGAAGATGCTGCGCTGGACGGTTGGAGTCACGCGCATGGACCGCATTCGAAACGATGCTATTCGGCAGAAGTTCCGTGTCGCGCCGATAGCCGACAAGATGCGCGAAGCTCGCTTACGATGGTACGGCCACGTTCTGCGTGGAAAGGAAGACAGCGTCCGCAAGATAGGCCTTAACTTCGAGGTAATTGGAAAGCGGCCTAGAGGGCGCCCGAAGCAGCGCTGGGCTGATACGTTACATGCGGACTTGAAGATTACTGGTGTCCACCCTGATCTAGCGCTGGATCGGGAAAGGTGGCGTCATAACACCAGAATAGCGGACCCCGCTACGATGCGGGACAAACGCTGAAGAAAAAGAAGAAGAATGTGTTTAAGACAATTGGTTGAATAAATCTTATTAAATATCCTAGACAAATTTAATCTATCAAAACATTGTATACATAAGGAACTATAACCTTAATACAGTCTTTTTATCACTTCTTTTGTTAAGAACATAATTATACTTAGTACTTGCTAACAAGCAAACGAAAAGGATATTAATTTTTTGTTCAATTTGCGCCAAAAATTAAAGATTCATACATAATTTAAGAGATTAACTATGTTTTTCTTAGATAGACTCTTAATAATTCTATAAACTTCTAATGTTTGAATGTTTTCTTCATTATTTTCCATACATTCCATATCTTTCATGTAATTGTTTTCACAATCACTTCTTCGTTTATGTTTTTTACCTCCATTACGTCTTTCTTTAATTATTTTAAGCGCAAAATGAGGATGAATGCTTTTATGAAGTAAAGGATTTACAATATTAGTAATATTACCGTACCCTTGTATATTGTCGTTGAGACCAAATAGATAGGCCGTATTTAGTAACTTTATCCAAAATAGTTCCTTATCTAGTAAAAGTTTCTTATCCTTATTGTTATCCTGAGAGTCTAAAATTATAACCAAGAATTCTGACTTACATCTGTGAAAGTGTGTATATAAAATATTAAGTTTCTTTTTATTATTAATGTAATATAAGTGTTCTTTGATCCTATCCTTTAAAAGTCTGCTTGTGATACCAACGTATTGTAGTTCGCATTTACTGCAAGTAATACAATATACTACAAGCTTAGTTTCACATGTTGTATTAGCAGATTTATAGGTATTAATCTTAAACTATGTTGTGTGAGAAACTATTCTGTTATCCAGTGAAGTTATTATGCAAACGTTGCAAATCCTGCTACATGGTAGTCCTTTGTTTCCATTGCCGAAATCATTTAATGTATATTGATTGCTCCCATCTTTAACCTTGTAGTAAACTTCCTTGTTGTTGTTAATGCTCTGTAGTTGACTTGTTGTTTTTAGACCAAAATCTGAGGACAAGGGCGGTCCAACCCAGATACAAAGAGGAGTCTCCCCTTAGGGTTCCGTGGGAGTGCCACCCGGGCTTGGATAAGATAGTAAAATACATCACACGATTAAGGCGACATCAACGCAGCAATTATCGACACGCGAGTACATCGGCTGCAGGAGAAGACATATGCCATCCCCACCGATTTCGGGCTAATAGCCAGCGCCGATTTGTCGACTATCTTCTGCATCGTTCTCGATATCGAGGCTGCGTCCCACCATATGGCAAAAATCCCGGCAGCGTCCAGAACGCATTTGACCCTCTCGTTACCCGCGGACAGCGGCACATCAGGCAAGAGGTCACACACGAATAGGTTAGTGCTACAACGACAATTCTCAAGAGGAGATCCTGGACGACTGGCAACACATGGGAAGCTCTGTCCATCACAGCGAAATTTCACGTGCAAGAAGTGCATTGGGTCCACGACGTCACCTTCGTCCTCCAGCCTGAAACAATCCTCTTCAGTGGATAGGACTAGGCACTGTGGACCACTCTCTCTTTCTACCCTTCCGGCTTCTCTTACTGTTCACTCTCAAGTGCCTATCTACCAGCACTCCTCTCTCACTCTTGTAACACAGGTTTACCCATGACCAGCATGTCTGTCGGCACTTCCTTGAATTTGGAATATACGACATCGTCCTGTTCATACTGGTCCTCCTCTTTACCTGCTTTGAGTGTCAGGGGCTCATCCGCATTATTCCGTACTGGTACCGTTGACACACCATTGTCGCCAGCATCATAGGGACTTGACTGAATCCACTCTGAACTAGAGCAGAATAGTTTCTTACCCACGCTTGCACATCCTTTAACAGGCCCCATTTGATCTGGCCTTGCGCCACGTACGCCCTTTTGCAAACCAGTATCTCGCCGGACTCAGGCTACTACTTCCTTGTTGCTACAGCAGGATTAAGAATATACAGTCCTCTTTGGTTATATCGCGTTTGAAGAGACTGGAGAAAATTCGCGTTATAAGGGTAGTCGCGTCCTAACTGGAGCTGACTCTCTTACACGCAGATTTATATAAAAACGCAATAATTGACTAAATACGCTATAGCAATAACATATGACGAGAAGAAAGTGTGAAGGCACAAAAGAACTTTACGTTATTAATGAAGCCTTGTCCATAGAGATATCCTCTGTTATATGCATGCAAGTATGTCAAATGTGTGAGAGGAGTAACGAGTACCAGACGTAGGACGGCGTGTGCAACAACAAATATCTGTAAGATGATGCTACAAGATCATTTGTTGCGTTCAAAACTATCGTGACAAGCGGGACTCGTATCCACACACACTGCTTTTGGGCGGGGTGTTAGCCCACTATCCTTCATCGTTAGTAAACCGCCTATCACATCCGCGATGTTCTCATTGTAAATGGCTTTTCAGCGCTCTCCCACAATTTGTGGATAAAACTAGGTAGATTAGATAACCCATCAGCAATAAGCGATAGGAGCGCCTGAAATCCCGCAATTAGCACTAGGCGCGCCTCGCACCTAATGGGGTCAACTGCCGATGGATGTACCTCGCACTCCAAGGGCAAGTGCCAATATTTTCATAATTCCTATTCTATAAATTTATATAATCTAAATGGATAAATTTCGGAGCCTTTACCATTATTACCAGTAATTATTGCTTCTTCTCCAATATCACCATTCCTGTTTTAAGATGTCTGCACCAAGCCAAACACCATCGTCAAGCGCAATTTTATCAAACAATGGCGGTGGTCTTATGGGAGCTACGCTACAGCCCAAATAACAGATATACAAATAACAGATATTCATGTGCGGCCATTTGTGCCTCGATAGCTAGAACGAAGTCCCTTCCAGGGCCCGGATTCATCAAGCAATGGGTATAGGTAGAGACACCGTAAGGGAATAGTGCCCACTACCAGCAGTGGGTAGTGGGTATGATTCATATTCATGAAAGGAATCAGGGGTAAGGTACAACTAGGCCTCTCGCGAGAACAGCTGATCTCACGAGAGCGCCATTTTGTCAATGGGGAGGGAACGAGTCGCGGGCATACGGATATACCCAAGGCGATCGGAGAGTTTTCCCTACCAACTGATACACCCACGATTTTGTGGGTAAGGTTTATCATGAATCGTGGGTATGTCCACCCCTACACCAGCATACCCATGGGTATGCGCGTTGATGAATCCGGGCCCAGCGTCAAAGATCTCTATACTGGAAATTGTTTTCGCTGCGTACTACATCTTTTTCCTCTTTCAATCATAAAGAAAATAATACATTTTATAACACGTTTTATCACAAAAAGTACCAAACCTTCCCTTCTACGCCTCTCTAGGTCCACATGGCGAGGAACCGTGCGCACAAAAAAGGATCCAAGGTAAATAATCTTCTATAAAAAAATAAGTTAGTAAGCTTCCAAAAGTGAAGTTAGTAAGCTTCCAAAAAATATAAAACAGTCAAAGAAGACCAAGACTTTATTTGCGTTCAAACAGCGATTGACTACAATTCCAATTGGGCGGATGAGTGGAAAGTTCCACTTGCACCTGAGAAATCTGCTTAGTAATTGGTGGCCGAAATGTGTTTCTCTACCTGACTACAAACTACAAAATTCAATACTTAGAGTAGTTGACGAGGTTCGCGATCTTGGATTTTTAATACACAAAAATCTGAATTTTGAGGCTCATTACAAATCTTTACTAAAAATGGCAAATTTTCGCACCTACAACATTTTAAAGGTTTGAAGAGCAATAATCCTGATCTCGTTCTGCGGGCTTATAAAACATATGCGCTGCGGATAGCTGAATTTGGAGCAACCCTCTCAAAAAGAAAGACATTGACATGCTCGAAACAATTCAGAATAATTTCACTCGCAAAGCAGTAGATTCTCACCCAAAAGGTGCACATAAACCCGTGCATATTTTTCCGAGGCCATCTGTCTAGAACAAGGAGAGGTAAGCTTCGGCTATATGCGCCGGTAGCGAGGACCACATCAGATCAACATTCTTGACCTATAGAAGCTTGCGGGAGCTCAACTTAATTCTCGCCCAAAACGAGAATCTCTTAGGATTATCTGAGCATTATCTCGCTTGATTGTTGTCCAGCGTTGCGTTGTTATAACTGTTTCCGTTCTCATTTATTGGTGTCTACTTATGAATAGTTCTTAAGTTTGAGTTATTAATGTTTGTGTTGCTTTTTTATTTCTTTAATATCTGCGTGGCTACCACCACGTTGTGAATAAATAAATAAATAAATATAAATGTATATAGCGAAAAGACAAATGAATTACTTACACTAATTAAACCAATAGTTTGGTGGTTCACCAACGGATGCGTCTGTAGCGAATTGTAATAAGTATTTATTACTTCACAACTATCAGAGCACAACACAAACAATAATTCACAGCGGTTTATATGGGGAATTTCTAGGGGAGGAGCATAGAAGCACGACATATATTGTTCAGCGAGGTTGATAACCATTAGGCCTTTGTCATACCATCGCACACCCCGAGCGACGCCTAATGATATGCCCCCATATCGATCGGGCGGCGCGATGGGATCGATATGCGTGCATATCATTAGGCGTCGCTCGGGGTGAGCGATGGTACGACAAAGGCCTTAGACTTAAAAGGGTGTACCGCGGCTAGAGTGTAGTATTTGTGCACTATATGTAGCTGGTGAGTGAAGTGCTATAAATGATAATGATAAGGATAAGGATATCTACTCCGGCAAGGTGTTGTTCATCCACTGCCGAATCTGACTCTGAGGCGCTCACGGACGTTCTCATTTTGACGTATCACCTTCTCCTCCTAGGTGAGCCTTATAATCTTTTCTAATACAACACTCATTCTGTCTTTGGTTGAGGAGAGCTAGGAAGTAGACCGGTCTCAGGATGCGATCGCTAGTCGGGATGAAGAAAGGAGAAAAATCGAGGATACCAGAAGGTTATCACCCTTTATGTGAACCGAATACCTTCTCAATAAACTGTTCTCAACCTATCCGTGTGAAGCACTCTGACTGGCGATTAGAATGAGACTCGAACTCACGCGGAGAAACCAAGCAATGGATTACCAACCATCGCGAAGTCTCTATACCACATAATAGTGGATTCCAGGTGAAATGTCAGCAGCTGAAAAGCTAAAACGCCTACAGGACATGACGTTATTCGGCTTGGCCCGAAAGAATTAGACGGATTTTTAATTTTATTTTGTTGGATTGCAGGCTTCCGCGAAAAAGGTGGTGTTTTCAGATTCCTTACATAATTATCTAAGAAGCTATATAATTTTCCGCCAAACGTCTGCACCCAACATAGTCAGCTAGCGCCGTAATTTAAAAATATAATAAATAATACTTTACAGGACTAAACGATGTCTTATTACATGCTCCTCTTCTTCACTGAAGAGCCACGGGAAGAGTATAAAGCAAAGGTTCGTCTGAAAAAAGTGGCGAACCTTACCCCTGCCCATTCCATATTTATGAATTTACCTGTCTTGCTTTATTTGATCTTGTCTACTATCTTGTTTTCATACAATGTTTTCTTTCTCTTCGTTCCTTTGCTTTCAATTGCTCCTACGACTTCATCGACGTGCAGCTTCACTAGAATAAACTCATCAACGATCAGCCTTGGTACTTCGATTCGCTGACGCCCTTCACAAACAATTATCGTGAGTTCCATATTTTCGTTTTTGGCTACTCTTCTTATAGTTCCATCTGAATCCTCATTTGAAAAACGTAAAAGTTTTTTTTCTGCCGTACGCATCTTTGTTGGAAGATAACGTACGACATGTGGTGAGAGAAAAAGGAGGGATAGGCAGACGTGCCCTCTCACCGGCTGCTAGCAAGAGTGGGCGACCTCTCGGCCTGGCCACATAAACGAGACCTAGAACATGGCTATCATATCGACGTCGGCGGTGTATGGATTGGGCATAGCTCTACAAATTTAATATGTTAAGTTGTAGCTAATAATTGTTAATTAAATAATTACTATTACGTTAGTAATTAATTAAATGGTTCGCGAAAGTAGGCAGCTTTGAGAGTGAGGAGATGCAGCTAATCACAATCATGCAGAGTACCGAAACAATACACACCAACCAATCAGGGTGCCGACCGTACAAGCATTATTGTACTTTCACCGACTCCGGAGGTCGAGGAGAGGTCAAAACAATTTTTCACCCAAACTTCGCCGAGCGGTGATTTGGATGCTGGTCACGAATCTGGTCCGTCTTTGAAAGTTCGGCCGATTATGGCAGGTTACGGTAGGTACTGGTGGCTAAGGCTGTCTAGATCGTGGATATCGATGTCGTCCAAGCTTCCGACAGTAAGAGGGGAGGTTATTTGGAGTGCTGATTGTAGAGAAGTCAGTAACAAGGCCATTTCTCAAGAGAGCCCAATACCCGCGTTCTCACGCAGACCTGCCGATGCTCCGTAGTTAATAACAGCGACAGCCGTGCTCGGCACTGGTTATAAAAGAAGGATCAAGTTGAACCTAGGCGGCTTGTTTAACTCCTCCCGCTGATCCGCCTCTGGCGATCGGCTCCCGTCTGAGTCTGGCGGCGCCCCAGCCGTTCGTCCCTGGGGTCGCCTCAGGCGGTTCCTTCCTTCCCTCCCCCCCCCTTACCCATCCACCTGCCTTATCCTGTATTGTCTGATAAATAATGCTGATAAATTATTGTCGTCAAAGTGTTTCTTGAAGCGTTCAAACGGAGAAATACCCATTGTATAAGAACGATTTCTGCTGGTCGGATACGGGTCCGATGGAGTGCTTAAACGGAAATCATTACGACCGTCTTTAAAAGAAGATTGTCCGTTACATGGAGGTCCCGGCTAGGGTTTTAGTTTAAAGAATGAAACCTTAATGAACGAACTCCTTCGAGTTTCTTGTCTGCTCCCGATTGCGCTGAAGCTAATGTTCTTTCTGTCTATTCTCTAGCAGAACATGATGTGGCACTCTCTCCTCTTGTTATTGAAAATAACCTCTTTATTTCTCTGTCCTTCGCATTACGCGAAGTTGAAGCGCATAAAGTTGCTCCCTCGCATGAGGTTGACCAGATTTCTAGACATCTAACATAAGAATCTGAGCAACAAATGAAGTCTCGGCCGAGCCGCACCACACCTCATGCAATAATTTTATTCTCTTGAATAATTTTGATGGTGTTGCACAGCGCTGTAATGTTTCACTCTTTTTTTAATTCGAAACATGGAAATACACAGATATTTCCGTATTTCCGTAAAATAATGCCACATCATATAGCAACTATAATTCATAAAATTAGCCTCTCTGTTCTCATTCCGCCGACAGAATTATCATTCTTAAAAAAAGAAAGCTCATCAAGCATCCGCCGCAGTTTACAACGGACTTGTTGACTGTTTACCACAACCCACTCACTTTCGTGGAACGCATTACACAGTCCGAACACGGGCTGCTGATCTTTTCTTATCCCACCCGTGGCTCCTGACCGTTCCTTCCCCATTTATCAATCGCGCCGTTCCTGCACGCAAACAACTATTACGGCACCCTCTATCTCACGAAAATAGCCATGCTTAGTTACACCCAGACCCATATCTCATCTCCCCCGAGAACCTATGTAAACACCCCCTCCCCTCCTACAACCCCCCCCCCCACCACCACTACCCTCCCACTCATATACTTCTCATAGCAATTGTACCCTTGTACTCCTACTACTCCATCTATTGCCACTCCACCGCTCTACTCCACTCACTCTACCCGCCGGATCATCCAGCTGTATTCAGAAGGACAACGACCTCGACAACAACGTTCGCATCTTCAGGATTGAGGTCGGATTACATCAAGCTATTGGTTTGAATAGAACCAATTCTACATTTAAAGAGGAACCAAATCAAGGTCTCTTCATTTACCTTGATTTTTTATAGTTTCATTCGATAAAATTTTACCCCCCCCCCCAAAGAAGCCATGAATAAGTAGCTATGAAACTGCCTAATGCAAATGAAACGTTCACATCAATGAGGGTTTCAACTTTCAGCTCATTAGTGACAAAGTAGAGATGCTTTAAAAACAAATCAATAATTTGCATACTTCCATACATAGTAAATAACTTGTCATCCCCGATTGTTTTTAAGCTGTACGTTTGCTCTCAGCACTGCAGAAAATTTCAAAAGCCAGTAAATAAAATTTGGCCGAGGCTAACATCCTCATGAAAATTACTTTTCCCTTCATCCTTAACTTTTCGAGTGTGACCTTTGCTGGCGCACACTGCACCTCTGCCTTCCAACAGAGATGATAGTCAATATTTCTATAATCTATTAATAATAGCATTTCCTTATCCTTTACAAATCAAAACATTTGGCAACGCAATCAAAAGCAGCCTCCTCCCCCCCCCCAAAAAAAACAGCACCAATAGTAAGTCGGAAACTAAGGAGAATTAATTCTAACGGACTGATGGCGTACTGTCACTTTTCCCTCATTGCGTTCAATCAATGCTCTTCTCGTATTGACTGAAAATCAGAAAATGGTTCCTATACTATTTGAACCGCATTCGTTCGTAAAATAAATAATCTAATTAAAAATTAATTTGAATGGAAAAGTTTAATAACACCTTTGATTAATATCTGTCAAATATTTGCTGGATTTCAGAAAAGCCACGCAATATGACCTGATAAAGTTTAAAATATACAATTAAACAGTATTTTACCACTTCCACAGTGTCACTGTAGATCTAGAATGCTATATCAAATTAATACTTTCAAAATCATGTAGTAAGGCCATATAAGTGTATGTACCTAAACGAGGCGCAGACTCCAACAACCAGTCATTTTTCAATTGCGCATAATCCAAGAGCGTCTTACTTCTTGTCTAGTAGGCTGATACCTTATAGTAGCATAAAAAGACCATTACTCTGCACTGCAAAAAAAACTACCACCAGTACAAAAGTTCTAGTGTAAGTCAACTATGTAAGTCAACTATCTTGGCATCTCTATTGCTTTGAGATCTCTTTTAATTCCCCATACTCTGGACGGTCACTTTTACTCCTTTCGCCAAATTAGGGAAAATTCGAAGAAACGGGCAAAAGCTAACTTTTACTTACATTTGCGATTTAATCGCAATGTCAAAAGCTTATGAGCACTATCCAGCGAATTAGCCTGATAGAGAAGAACTGTATAACAAGAAAGAAAGCATAACGCTGCTAGAAGCGAGTCTGCGTGCAATTAGTCAAGTCTTAGGAGACGTCCTAAGGAAAGATAAAATGCATCTTAACCATGGTTGAACTAAGCCCAAAGATCTTCCCTTCATATCGCATCCCGCTGACGGGAAAGATTGCTGAAAAAAGATAGTTTTGGAAAAGATTTACACCCTTCCTAATGTAATAGCTCCCCTATTTTATCACCACCGCATTGACTGCTCGATAATTTAAAAGTGGACTAAAGCCCGGAAACTGCCACCCTCAATCAGCAGCGAGCAGATGTTCCCTATCCTTCACCATAGAAGCATACAATTATAGAAGTAAAATGATGAATATTGTAGTTGTTATTAAGTGGAAGTTCAAACAAGGTAATAATATACCCGCCAATAAAGGACGCGATCTCAGTTTATATTAACTCGTTGGCTCTCAATTTTGGTTATGGCATGTAGTCTCATATACCGGGTCCGAGAGCATTACATTGCGCTCTGCAGCGACACCGCCACTATTAATATTCCAACAATAATTTCAGTATCATGCGTTACAAGCAGTCGACAATGAACCGCTTAGACTGCTCAGTGCATCGCAGCACATCACGTTCACCGATGGCAGTGCACAACATCGAGAGACTGATGAAGACTGCATGTGCATGATGACAATGGAGCAGCACAACCAACACAAGCGGACTCGTCATGCTGCACGAGGTCGCTACCACTTCCCATCGCCGTCTGGAAGCTGTTATAAACTCCCTTCCCCAGACCTGTATGCTTGTTTAGTCCCTGGGACAGGGACAATCGAATAGGGTAGGATGTAGAGAAGTCAGTAACAAGGCCATTTCTCAAGAGAGCCCAATACCCGCGTTTTCACGCAGACCTGCCGATGCTCCGTAGTTAATAACAGCGACAGCCGCGCTCGGCACTTGTTATAAAAGAAGGATCAAGTTGAACCTAGGCGGCTTGTTTAACTCCTCCCGCTGATCCGCCTCTGGCGATCGGCTCCCGTCTGAGTCTGGCGGCGCCCCAGCCGTTCGTCCCTGGGATCGCCTCAGGCGGTTCCTTCCTTCCCTCCCCCCCCCCCTTACCCATCCACCTGCCTTATCCTGTATTGTCTGATAAATAATGCTGATAAATTATTGTCGTCAAAGTGTTTCTTGAAGCGTTCAAACGGAGAAATACCCATTGTATAAGAACGATTTCTGCTGGTCGGATACGGGTCCGATGGAGTGCTTAAACGGAAATCATTACGACCGTCTTTAAAAGAAGATTGTCCGTTACATGATCATGAATCTAACATTCGTTCTGCGCATTAGACTGGAGTACGGTAGATTAACATAGGTACGGATGCTGGAGCATTCTACCGTCCAAATGCTGCCAACCTTCGCGACATGGACCGAAAAGGCTTTATGCAGCTCTGATGTGTTCCAGAAACGGCTTCAGCCGTCCATTGTTCGTGGGCGGAACAGGTCGCCATGGAAAGAAGATTGCGGCGTACGCCAGACTTCTCCTATGCGGTTGTGACGAATAGTCCTATCTCTCTTTCATGCTCATTATACATAAATGATTAAACACCGAACCATCCTGGACTGTGCAAAGAAGTAGAGCCGCGTTACTCCCCCAACATTTCGCTATCTCTATCGCTCCCGATACCCGTACAACGGTATAGACTACATCGGGCCATTTCTGATGTAGGGGTGCTCATTTAGCGGCGCAAATAGGGTCCGGGGGGGGGGGGTCACCACAGCATGGCGCGGCGGGCCGAAGTGGCGATTAGCTACATAGAGTGAATGTAAATGCAGTCTTACCTCTTCGTTTCGATGATAGATCCGCGTCTGATGTGCTTCTTAACACATTGACGACAATGTCGCGCAATGGTGCGCGACAGCCAGTCTGTCTCATGGGACCGCGTCGCGCAATGGTGTGCGACAGTATTATTTCGATCAGAGTGACATTACCTTCGTCGAAACTTTGCCCAGTGAAGTTATTTAAGATGATGAACACAGTGGCGATGTCCGTTTGCTAAATTGCGACCGGTTACCACTCATATCGATAACTAGCGCTGCCACCACCTTTGTCCAAACTCCCTGAATGGGGTTATTTGAGCTGCCGGTAATGAATCTGATATCCGCTTCTCGAATCTCGCTCGGTTACGATAAGTTATGAGTGGCACTGCTGCGTGAGAATATATCAGAGAAAACCTATAATGGCATCGACCTGCTATCCATTGAATTCTGAGTTATTTTTGAGACTTCATTCAAAAGAGGTAACAAACAGCCATGATTACAAACAACAACTACTTGGATGTTATCAAACGTCACTAACGATAAGGAGATCAACTTCACAAATAAAGTTCAGACAGAGAACATTGTTAATCGACAATCAACAGCTATGAGCTGTTTGGGAGAGATCTATACAACAAAATTTGTTGAATTTGCTAAATTTTGTCTTAATCCTTTCAGCTAGATTCCCTGTAGTAGGGTGCGATGTCTGATGGCAATTCTAGAATTTTTCAGCCTAAGTTCCGCATCAAAAACAATTATTTTCCAATTAGACCATCAAAATGGAGAAAGGAGGGAAGCTCATTGAGGAAAAGAAAAGATTTAGGGAGTATTGCAAAAGCAAAACCAAAATTTCGAGAGCAGATATCAGATCCATAGTGTACATTTTGAAAATTCTATTTATACTAAGCTAAGGTGACGAAATATCGCGTCACACGCGCGCAATACGCGCGGTCCCATTGGCCCGACGCGCAAAAATTGCGCGGTCGTCAACGTGTTAATTGGACAAGGGAAGGAACTCCAGGATGCGTCACTTGAGCCACACCCTGGAGTCCTTTCCCTGCCTAAATTTGTGCTCTCCTCCGCTGACGCGAAGGAGAGCACAGAACACAGCTACAGCATTATTTGTTCGTCTTCTTTACTATCAGTGTGCCTTGTCTCGTTTCCTTGGTGTTGGTGACACCCTTTTTAACCTACACTTCGCCCCTTTCGAGGCTCTCGTGGTGATCGCAAACGTGAAGCCCTCCGCACACTTTTGCAGCAGCCGCGTACGCGGCAGAGACCAGAAAGCCGCGTACGCAGCTTCCACTGTCGCGTGCTAGAATTTATTTATTATTTATTACGTCCCGAAGACGTGCTCAAACGAAAAAGCAACTAAGAAGAACAGAAATTCGCATAAATGAAGGAAAAACAAAAAGACAAATAGACAAATAGCACTGGAACTGGGTAAAATACTAGTCTAATATAAACAGAAATGCATAAAACAGCATCCAATCAAACCAAATGGAACGCAAACACTACAACAAAAAAATAGATGGACAGCGGAGCAGAAGAGGTTTTGAAACAACAACTGATTTTGCACCAATCTTTTTTTAGAATTGCCACCGTAGTACTTGCCGCCATATAAAAAATAATAAAAATAAAAAAATATTAAGGCTATTAACATATTTGTTCACTAAAAAACCTGTATATTGGCGAGTATTAGGAAGGTCACCGGGGATATATTGTCGAAAAGAGGAACTTTATGAAGTTAACCAAGCCACTGGAATGCTAAAATCATGCAATTTCGAATCATGGAAGAAAGAAATTCAGACGGCACTCCTCCTGCTCGCTCAATCAGCAACGCGGCAATGCGGCAACAATGCCTTGAAGGATTACTGCCGCTGCCACCGCGTCTGCCGCGTAGGCGGCACCGCATCTGCCGCATCTGCCGCGTAGGCGGCACATCAGCGGCAGGCCGCGCGAGGCTAGTTTTGCCTCGCGCGGCGACTCTGCGTCTCTGCCCCATGCTTAAAGATAGGGCTGCCGCGTTGCTGCAAAAGTGTGCGGAGGGCTTGACCCATCGACAATCGTTCAGGTCGATGCCGTCGTGGCGGGAAGCGAGTGTCGATGGAAGGGAGCGCGATGCAGTAGACAGCCGTCGTCGACCGCTAGCCGGTCTTTTTCTCTCTTTCTCCTTTTAGCTCTTTGGTTGGGTGCCTCTGGGGTTCTTCACGGGTCGTGCGACTGAGGCAGGGAAGCGCTAGGATCCTGGGCGGCAATCATGACAGGGAGCGCGGTGGGTCTCAAGTTAGAGTTAGAAGGGAGCGTGTTTCAAGAAGGGATAAGTACTCAAAGGAAGCAAGGGTCTGGTACAGATAAGAGACTTGATGAATTCATGATCGTCTATTGCTACCCTCGGGAACGATCCACGTAAGCAGCCGGGAAGCAATAATTCGTAATGATCTCACCATTAGTGTCACTAATCGTATGTCTCATTGTTGTGTGTTATTTGCGCTATTGTTATGTTGTGTTATAGTTGTAGTAAAGGTTTAATTACCCAAGTTTGAGGTGACCGCAACGAGCCGAAACACTTTTTGTAAGGTGACCCCCCGGACCCTATTTGCGCCCATTTCGTTCTCGTGGAGGTGTATGACCACCGAATACAAAGTGCCCCCGTGTCCGTCCTTCCGGATCCGCTTAGCCCCATATCCCCATTCCGGCGCAAATAGGGTCCGGGGGTCACCTTATAAAAAGTGTCACTAACACCAAGAAAACGAGACAAGGCACACTGATAGTAAAGAAAACAAACAAACAATGCTATAGCTCTGCTCTGTGCTCTCCTCCGCTGACGGCAAGTATAAACTAGGGCTTACAGAAGAGTTCGCCCATGGGATGATTTCCATCTTGAACCACTTACTTCAAAGGATGCGGCGCCCTCTGCCACTGCGCCATATCCGACCCCTTCGAATATAACGTCGTATAACCCACAGCCGCGCTCCTCGGCATCCATCGCCGTAGACGCGACGATAAACGTTTTAAGCTGAGCTGAGGGCATCTATTCCCCAACTTCACGTTAATCGGTCCGCAGAAGTGCGTCCGAATAACTCTAGACGTAATATTGCAGAATTCCTTTATTTTCCGATACACGTGCCTCCTTCAGCATTGCTAAGCTTGTGTATTTCATGGGTCCTAAGACCACGGTTGGATCCATGCTTTATGCTAATCCTGAAATCTATTTGGATTCTCTTCCGAGCTACGGAGGCCTGCTCTTGTACTTTCCGAGTTTACTTCCGTTCAGGAAGTATCTAGGGTTTTTTAAGTCTACGTTCTTTGGATTACAGCTCGATGCAGCTCTAAATAGATCAGATTGACTCTGGGATTTTGTCATACGTTTAAACGATTGTAAAGTCTAGGGCTGGTGTTCTTTCTAACTTTACAATAAGCCTAGATCATATCTTTATGAAGGCTGCACCTTGAGTTTTGTGAACAGGATGTCTCAAATTTAGATTTCAGAATGGTGTTAGCCGATCTCGGCCGAAAAATCCGCAATGCCATCGGCAAGCTCGGCCAGGCGACCATTATCAATGAGGAGGAGCTCGATGCCATGCTCAAGGAGGTAAATTCACCCCGTTTTTGTGCAGGGTGTCAAACAATTTAAGAAACCTTTCAATGCAGGTCTTATTGTACCCTAAAAACCTCTCACTTAACCTCAAGTTTTAAGGTATGCATGGCCCTCATCGAGTCCGACGTTCATATTCGCCTCGTTAAACAGCTCAAAGACAATGTGAAGTAAGTGGCAAAGCCTTTTTCATGTTTTCTATACGTTATTTTTTTCTTCTTTACAGGAAAGCGATCAACTTCGAGGAAATGGTTGGCGGTGTGAATAAGCGCCGCTTAATTCAAAAAACCGTATTTAACGAGCTGCTCAAGCTAGTCGACCCTGGTGTGACTCCCTTCCAGCCAAAGAAAGGCCAACATAATGTGATCATGTTCGTCGGTCTGCAAGGTTCTGGTAAAACGACCACATGTACAAAGGTAGGCGGCTCGCTGTACTGTGCTTAATTTCTTTTATATTCCCCGTTAGTTATATGAGGGGAGCAAACATTGGCAGAAAACGAAAATGAGCTGAAATACATGTAAGGGTCGTACCATTTCCTAGTAAAAGAGCGTAGACGCTTTCCCGGATAGGACAAATCTCATTTTTGTTTAAAAAATATATCTCTAAACATCATGAATAACTATGCCATCCCTCGTGGTAAGGGATAACGAGATCAGTTTTAAATGTTTGGTACTCGAACTCAAGGTTCGGCAAGGCTGGCAGAACGAGACCGTGCAGTCCTGCATCGAAAATCTCTATGTCGGTGACATTCATTCAGTAAATCATGTAAACATTTTTAAAACCTGAGCACTTTCCTGGTCCAGTTTCAACATTCAGTACACCGAAAACGTTTTCGTAATCTTTTACATAAACCATAGAACGTCGTCGTAGAAAGGGAACTAAAGACGATATGATTAAAGCCATTTCTATAACTCTCAATTTCTTGCGAGTGAGGTTGTAAGCTGTTATAACGATGTGTTGTTGCGATCAAAACTCGAGCTCCAGATGAGACTCAACCCGTACCTTCTGCTTACGGGGCAGTGTTCCACTCTATTACACCAACCGCACTGTTTAATCGAACACAGCGCAGGGGCAGTCGGCACTCACCAGTGTATCGGAACAGTCAGCCATTGATATCAGCATGAAATAAGCTAAGGTGAAGATCTTGATAGAAATGATTCAAATCATTTTCTTTAAGCCTCACGTGACTGCTTCTGAGGTTGTAAGCATTAACAACGTTATAAAAACAGGTACTTAACGGACTGGTGCCCGCTCCGAGATTCCACATGGTCGTGGAACACTCATATAAACACGGCTCTTTGCTCTCCACAGAACTCGGCAAGAGAACGAACTCCAGGGTCTGGCTGATCCAACTTACCTGTTTTAAGATACCTTGCCGGTGTGCGGCGGGCACCTGCCCGCTTAGTACCTAAACATAATGTTGTTTCTATAAAAACCTTCAGTTTAACCTTGATGATGCCAGCTGCCGGCTCATCCCGGTATAGTGGTGAGTACTGATGGGTCCCACGAAGTGTGGATGTTGCCTTCGATCAAACAGCGCCGGTGATATAAAGGCGTAGAGCATCCTTCTTAATAAGCAGGTGTGCGGGTTCGGTTCGTTGCTCTGATTGGTTGGCGTGTTTCCACCTTCTCATATAGGCAACATCGGCGACTTACACCGAATATTGTTATTCGCTGAGAAATTTGAACTGAAGTGGCATCACTTTGATCAGCTGGCGCGTCCATGATGAGGCAGGAGGGAGTTTATACCAAAGTCGCTACCGAGTGACCAGCATAGGACCCCTCCATATCGATTTCACACATAGATGATCGATATCTGTGGTGTTCCTGATAATTGATACTGCCAGTATGAGACATACAACAATGATCATTTATGATTTTTTTTCGAGTCCCGTCTGGAACTAGAGCTTTGATCGCAGCAAAACATTGCTATAACAGCTTCATGATTGTTGTGTTCGTGGGTGGACAAGCGAAGGTGAATTTGTAGCGTTGTTTCTTTATTAATGACCGAGTCTTAGTAGACATCTGCGTACTACAGCTTTCTCTGTTCAATACACCTACTGAGATAAGGGGTAGGAATGAATGCTCTATCGCGATGTCTCCACCCTTTATACCCGCGGGTTAGTCGTTGATCAAACTGGCACCTGGTAAATGGAATATTTTTTCTAACCAGTGATAGCTGGTCCGGACAGTATCAATCATTGCACAACATTGATCGTTCATCATTCCTTAAAATAAATTTTCCAATGAAAAAACGTCTTTTTTTTTGAGATGTTAAGATGACAGGTCCGACATTTTCCATTGCATTAGGTAGTACCAATCCATCGCATGTGACGCAGTTCGGAGGAAGAATGTCACGTGCAGACAAAAACTTACGTCACCCTTATAATGTACAGCACCTTCTTGGTGGGGGCTCTTTGGTCTAGGTTCTAGCCCTCAGCGCTCATGCCCTGAGAAATCACGGGCTAACCATTAGCAAAACAGTCCAAATTAGACTATGACCAAGGAATAAGTATCGGCGTTCCCCTCCTTATGTGTATGCGCTACGCACTTCATATCTGTCTGTTATACGACAGGGATCTCGCATCTCAGCCCAAGGGGACTAAGGTCTTTGTGTACTACAGATCGATTAGAAGTTGGGCCTCGCATATGGCAACCAAACCTTCTATTTCTTCATAATTGGTGAATTGGGAAGGACACGACGCTGACTTGTCTATTGGGTGACCATCGCAAGTTGTAGAGGCCAAATATATATTCGAGCAGTTTTCTTTAATGCCGCAAGGGGGGGGGCACCCTAAAAAGAAATTGATTACCTTTGACATTTTGGCTCGCTCATCTATTCTTCGTGTAGTCAGCATTATCGCTATGGTTAACCACAGATTTATTTATTCAGATGGCGTACTACTACCAACGGAAAGGATGGAAGACGTGTCTTATTTGTGCCGATACGTTCCGTGCAGGAGCCTTTGATCAGCTCAAGCAGAATGCTACTAAAGCAAGGATACCTTTCTATGGTGCGCTGAAACAGACGCTTTGTGTAGCACTGCTTCAAATTTGTCGTTACATGATTTCTTCTCGTTAAGGCTCCTATTCCGAGATGGATCCGGTCGTGATTGCCGCTGAAGGAGTGGAGAAGTTCAAGAAGGAGAACTTTGAGATAATAATCGTTGATACGTCTGGTCGACATAAGCAGGAGGCGTCGTTGTTTGAAGAGATGCTGCAGGTGTCGAACGCTGTGGTGAGTTATACAGTGCATAGAATTCCAATTCGTTGTATTGTTCACCCGCATCTTCGTGATGCAAAGAGCACCTCGTTATCCATTATAGCCCAGCTCAGCTATGCTAAGGGACCTTTCAGAATCCGAATAACGTTGTATTTGTGATGGATGCCTCAATCGGTCAAGCTTGTGAAGCGCAAGCCCGAGCCTTCTCAGAAACCGTCGATGTTGCCTCCGTGATCATCACCAAGCTTGATTCCCATGCGAAGGGAGGTGGAGCCCTCTCTGCGTGAGTAATCGCTAATATTTTTTTTCCAACGTAAAGGCCTACAGTTGTTCAGCATTTTTTTTTTTCGGAAAATGTGTGGAATTGCACCTCACTTTTAGCAAACTAATATCCTAATATAATGTATGGGATACGGAGCTTAGACTTTGATTTGGGTTGCACGTGAAAGTCGGGTTTACCTCCGAATGCTCTACACATGCCTTTAATAGATCACAATATTTGCTTTTGCAGCATTTTAACGCGAAGTCGGAGCACGTTGAACACTTTGTAATCAGACTGAGCTTCTTTTATAATTAAAACGAACGTATTCCGGATTAAATTAGACGCTCTCTAAGTAGAGCAGAACGTATTCCGGATTAAATTAGATGCTCTCTAAGTAGAGCAGAACGTATTCCGGATTAAATTAGATGCTCTCTAAGTAGAACAGAACGTATTCCGGATTAAATTAGACGCTTTCTAAGTGGAACAAAATAAATGTTCATTTGAAAATTTGCCATCACATTTGTGGGATGAGTTATCACCCACATGCCTCCAAGAAGTAAATGGTCTTCGAATTTTCACTGTAAGTTTTCTGCAAAAATGGTTCAGATTCATTTTGAACTGCAGAAAACATAAAAGTTTCTATGTGTCGATGAGATTGCCCCATGCACTTGTCTCGCGCGTCACCATTTTAAATAGATAAGTAGCTAAGTTTCTGTCTGCGTAGAGCTGCGCAGCTCCAAGTAAGCAGAATTTACACTGCCTACCAGATAACCGACTAGATAGAGGTAAAAGGTGCGCTAGACGACTACATTGCGCGACCTCTTCTTTTGATGCGCTCAAAAATTGCAGTTTTCTTGCTATCATACTATACTATATAATAATCCGCTAAGCACTGAGCATTAAAATAGGGGGAAATTACGACGCGCGAAATAGCGAAAATTATCCAGATGTCTTCTGCGTGCCTTCAGCCCTGCGGATAATCGAGATCGTTGAACACGAGTCTGAAGTTCGTTTTTGATTTGTCGATCGCCATCAATCGATTTTTGTAGGTGTTGTGCAAACAGTCCGAAACTTCAGCCCTGGTGTAGTCCAGGTGATCATGTTCTGCAATAATCAGCTAAAAGCTATCGATCGGCGAAAATACTAGAAAAATAGGAAGAAATTACGGAGTGCGAAAGTAGCGGAAAATACCCGATGTCTTCCAACGTGCCTGGGGATTCAGAAGACGCGCCAAACACGTTGTCTGCTGAGGGAGACCATGGAGGGGAACTAGTACCAATAACGGGAGACCTGGTACAGTCAGGCGGTACCAGTAGTGTTGGACCAGTACAATTAGTGGGGATGAGTTTCAGTAAAGGGAACAAGTAGTGGTGGACATTGCTGTAGAGGTCCCGCGTGGAATTTTTTTTTGTTTAACATAACATTAGAAGCGGTGGGAATCCTGGTTTCTGACAAAAAAGCTTTTCGTCGCGGGACCGTGCTGTGCGACATCAGGGGGGTTGTCCAAGAATTTAGGGCACGAAGCCACTGATTAGCACAAGCATCGACACTCACTGAACTGTCTGGAGATGATACTGATGTTGAGCGTAGCGGTGGAGGGGTCTGAATGGCTTCATAGTGTCATGAATGAATGCTCATCTGATATTAAGGAAGGTTAAGCAAGATTGGAACTTAACAAGGTTCTCAAATACTGCCTTTTGTTCCGCTAGAGAGGGAAGAAAGCTGCATAATTATAGCAGCTAACTTGATGTGATTGTCCTTAACTTAGTAATTTTGCAACATCGCTCCAATCACGCAAGTGCGAGGTTCTTTAAAGTTGTTTAAAATAAACAATTTTCTTTTACAATAAAAGTTCTCTGAAATTTCAAACATTATATTGATTAGTCTGTCAATACTGCTGTGCCAAACGAGGTTAGGTGGATCAGTTTTATTGAGCGGCCTAACGTTTCGACCTGTTCGTCGTCTTCAGAGGCCTAAAAGTGGTTCAGGACTTTAGATTTGTTACTTACCCGACCAATCGCCTTACCCCCCCCCCCTTTCCGACATCGTCCTAGGTGCCAAAACGAAAAACCCAATGCATGAAAAATAAACTCACCCGCTGATCCACCGTTGAAGCGGAGCGACGTCGCTACCGCTGCCGTTAGTAGTCGAGTGGTGACTGAGACATACTGTGTCATTCGCACTGATTATACTGAGTATACCAGTGTCATTCGTAAGGACACTCATGTCACCACCGGTCGTTCTATAGCTCACAATGCGAAAGGAATGGCAAGAAGTCACTAGTAATCGAGGGACACTCATTTCGACTATTCAGTGCTGGATTCCTTGCGGAAATCCAGAATGCTTCCAACGCTTTCCTAGACGAAATGTCGGTCTCAAACGTCAGAACCGTGCACTTAACATCAAAGTCGGTTTCTCCATGCCCCTCAACCCTGTGCTTGCCTAACGGACTGGATAAAATACCACGTCTTTTACTAGCCAGGTGTTCTTTAATGCGAACTGCCAGTACCCTTCCGGTTTCCCCGATGTATATTTGATTGCAAGTCCCACATTCAAGTTGATACACTGCACCAGCTTTGGCGCAATCCCCCAACTTATTGTAGGCACAGCAGTATTGACAGACTAAGAAAAATGCTGAGGTTTTACGAAGAGAGAACTTGGAGATTATATTGATTTTTTGGGCAGTGTGGATTGCAAATTTCCAGAGAAAGCCATAAAGCGTCCAGTTTAATCTGGAAGACTTTTGATTTGGAAGGTGTTCGGTTTGATTCCAAATTAACTTTGATCTCTTTTACTGTTTCCAAAGGCGTTCAATTTTTGCTCGAAAGTATTGTGACGTGGTATATGCGAATATTAAGTGATTGTAGAACTTGTAGAAGTTGCGACTTGCATCAATACGGACTTATTGTTCTCTAGTAGATTTCGTTCCTACGATCATAGCGGTTGGTTCCGTTGAGATCTACTAATTAATTAATTAATTAATTAATACATGAAATTCACGCAAAACATAAACAATTCATGAAGATACTAAAAGAAATGTTAACAAAAAACATCTCAAAAGAAGAAGGTGATGAACAAGAAGATTGATTGAGCATAAATATCTACTTTCGTAGAAGGGTAAGCACTTAAGCGTTTCGGAAAAGTTTGTCTAAAAGCCTTTTGAATTTACTCAAGGAGTCAGGAATGGGAGATGTGAATTTGCGACAGCGTAGCCTGGGGAAGCTATACGCTATTGTGCGAGGCTTCCTCTCCTCATCACATAGGTCAGGCATTCGAAAGAATGCTTTCACGATGGACCTCTACGGGATTGATCAGCGCTGTTGCCCATGTTTCATCTTTCAAGAAGATCATTGATGGAGGATTCTGCCTTCATAAGCGTTGATAGTCTTTATGAAAGAACTCTGATTATTCCATTAAGGCGCGTAATACCTAGTTAGTCGTAAATACGAGGACTATAAATGTGACGTAAGGTTGTTTTCATAGCTTGTTATTCCTAGGGCACATAAACTATCTGTAAAGTCTTTTTATGGAAGTGTTGTTTTAGCGTGGCTGTTACGAAATCACCTGTCATCTTCATCGGTACCGGTGAGCATATCGATGATTTCGAGCTGTTCAAGCCAAAGGCATTCGTGCAGAAGCTGCTCGGAATGGGAGACATAGCTGGATTGGTTGACATGGTCAACGATATCGGAATAAAAGACAATGAGGAACTCGTCAGCCGTCTGAAACATGGTAATTTTTTAGCTCGCACCCTCCAGCTTCGATCTAGTTTTTAGTTGCAGTTTATTTCAGGTCTGTTCACACTTCGAGATATGTATGAGCAGTTCCAGAATATTATGAAGATGGGGCCGTTTAGTCAGATAATGGTGAGTGTTTTGTCGTGAGGGGTTCGTGCATTATTGAAATGCAACGCGTTTTAGAGTATGATCCCTGGCTTTGGTCCTGAATTCATGACGAAAGGCAACGAAAAGGAGTCGGTCGGTCGGCTGAAGAAGCTGATGACGATTATGGACTCGATGAGCGATGGTGGTAAGTTCAGTTGAGTCATCTGCCGACCGTTTCTCACAACTAGGGAGCCACTACTTAGAACTGGATCATCCGAAAGCATCAGAGCTGTTCACAAAAGAACCGGGTCGGGTTGTGCGCGTGGCGAGAGGATCCGGAACAACTCAGGCTGACGTGAGTGCTAAGATAAAACAGCTTCGCTGTTGTTTTTTCGCAGAATTAGGTTAAAGGCGAGATTTTTAGGTTCGAGACTTGCTGAGTCAGTACAAGAAGTTTGCCGACATGGTGAAGAAAATGGGATCGATCAAGGGCTTGTTCTCGGTAAGCATCATTTTCATTCATTTCTAAAGGTTACTGCTAATTCACTCTGTAATGGCAACACTAATTCTACACCATGCTCTATGTTGTGCCTTCCAGCGAGCGAGTTGCAGGTTTTTCTTTCACGTTCGTTTTCCTGAACTACATCATTGCAGGGAAAGAACGGAGACATCAATCCGAAGAACGTGAATCCGGCGCAGATGATGAAGCTGAATCAGCAGATGGCGAAGATGATGGACCCTCGTGTGCTGCAGCAGATGGGAGGCATGGGCGGCTTGCAGAACATGATGGCTCAGCTGCAAAAAGCCGGTGGAGGTAAAGGAGGTGGCCTGTTCTAGTCGAGCAGAACCGCTAGGTATTCATGGTTGCTCCGTTCTTGGTCAAGTATTCTCTTAAATTAGTCCTCATTAGTGTTATTTTTTCGTAAGCCCTTAAAGAATCGCATCTATAAGGGGGTATGTAAGATAAGAGAATCATCACTGGTTACTGCGCAGTGGTTACTTACCTGTCCTGGGATGGCTTTCGATTGGAGAATTATTATGGGGTGTCTATAGAGTGTTGAGTATGTTCCTTGTTTCCTTCCTCGTTCCTCTCATGCCTAGTCGTTATGCTGCTAGGATTGAGTTTTCCGCTGTGATTGTTATACTCTTCTGCTTGTGGATTTGTGGGTTACTCTAAGTTATGAAGGTTTGTTGTACATATGAAACACAGAGAAACTCGTGTATTTCTGTTTTTCCATGAGAACATGCGGGGTGTTCTTTCGCAGAAATATAATAAAGATAAAGGATTTCCTTATGTTTGAACACTTCTGCGATTCCGTTAGTCTCAGTGAAATTTTTGTGTGCCCTTCAGTTAGCTCTATACTATTCTGAAGTCGCTCTAAAGTGGCTTCCGATTGTCTTTCCGACCAACCTAGATGGTGAGGGAGACAAGAGCGGCGGCCAAGGCAGACTCTGACGAATCTACCGACTCTGTTGAGATCGAGCCGCCACGGAAAGGACCGCCGCCGTCGGATTCGAGCTACGAGAGGAAATTTGTCATAGCTAAAGGTGGACAGACGTATTCTTCTGTTTAACAAACGAGTCAAAATTACTCTACTTGACCCTATTCATTGGTAAAGGTTTATGTGAAACTTTTAGAAGGATCGTTACCGAATAGTCAGCTGTACCTCATTCGCCACCCGAAGAATCGTACCCCCTGCCTATACCGGCTTAGTGATAAGCACTGTGACGAGGTATGGGATTTTTTACAGATTGTCTTTGTGTAATTAAAAAATACAATTCGTTGTTTGGATGGCAGTAAGTCATCACGTATCAGCTGAATGTTATAGTCCACACTTTGCTTTCTAGCACATTTTCAATTACAATATAACGTCACGCTCACTACTTCTATGGGTTGTTGTGGAAGCAAATTTAGTGTGACCTATGCAGTGACTTGCGGTGACACAACGATGGACAAGTCAATCGTTTATCCTTCCTGGAAAAGTCCGATACCAATCCGCTGACAATGGAAAGCGGATGGTTGCTCTGGGTAGTAACCACCGAACCATGAATTTATTCGAGGTGCCTGCAGGAGCCGGCCCCTCTTCCAACTACTGCTTTACACGCACCCAGGATGGTTAGTATGGATCAGTCAGTGTATGGATAAAATAGCAATGCGTTTTGTCTTCCAGAAAAGCTACCTCATGGGGAGTATAGGCTGAATCAGTGCAGAATGCCGACAATGTTTTGCTTTAGAAGATCCCTATTTATTTATCTATTTATTTATTTGTACGTGGAGAATCACATAGGCAAGAAGGAAGAAAAAGAACAAAAAAAGCAATTACACACCAACAAAAGACATTATGGAATAAGATTCAATGCGTCGAACAAGCACAACATCAGCAGGTCTAAAAACGCAGTAAACTATTAGGAATCCTTTCCGAGATACCGCTCAGCTACTGTTCTGAATTATTTGGAAAATCCACATATTGTTAGGAAACCCTGATTCGAGTGAAATTTCGACTAGGTTTTCGATCATATTCATAATAACCTCTCTAATTCATAACTTTATCGCATTTGTTATTTTGAGCTAGTAAATATTCTTCCTCCTCCTCTTCGTTTCAGCAAATGAATTGCAAAATCGTCTTGAAAAAAAGCAGTTTCTATTTTATTCAAGCGAAGGAGGAAGTCAGTTAGCTAATCATTTTTTTTTAAACCAGCGTTAGGTGTTATCTTTTGTGCTAACTGATTTGTATCACCTTCTGGCTGATTAACTTGAATAACTATATTTTGCTGTTGCCAATCTTAAAAAGCATACTTTTGCTACACTCTTTTGCTGAACTTGTTTTGTGTCTCTTTTGGCTCAGAAAATGTTCTGTTCTGCTAACCAGTATGGACTCCTTTATTTCGAAAACTGTCTGCTATCATCCAAACTTTTGTTGGACTGTAATGCCCTTCCTATCGGAAAGTGGCTTCAAGAATATTTAAATACTCGAACGGTTTTGTTGATTCAGTGGGTCTTCGGCCCATGTAATGTTGTACACTCCATGATGCGTCGAATACTGTAACTAGAACCCTCTCCTTGGTATTTGCTCGCGTGCGCATCATAAGCGAACTTATTTTGTCGAGCATTTAGGTCGTTGCGATTGGTGAGAAATTTCGATCGTGGTTCTACGGTGATAGTGTAGTCTCCGATGGAGCGATACGGTTATTCTCTCCAATTCATCCGCTTTTCCTTGCGCTGCCTTATTTCATGGCATCGAAGGTACGTTTTCAAATCTATCCCGTTACTCTGTCCAAATTGAGAAGCGTAATTTCATTTTGTTCTAGAAAACCTTCTCAGAAATGGATGAGATTGTTCGTGATGCGGATTGCCCTTCCATAGCTGTCCTGCTGAAAAACGAGCAGTTTCTTAAAAATATTGACAACATTTGTGACTTTAAAGGTTAGAGTTTTGCCTATTGGATTTTGTTCACGGGCCATCTGTCGGTTAAGAAAGTGTTTTAATGCAATATTCCAGAGATTTGTGATACCAAAGTCTACCGCTTCAATGAGAGCAAGGCACTTGAATGGCTGGCTGGTCGTTTTCAACGGCTGCGAGATGCACTTGTTGAGGAGGGAAGCCTGCATAAGTCCATAACTGGAAATGGTGGGTCGCTCTTTCTTCTTGCTTCCTATCCGCTCTTTCTTTGTTCGTCTTTAGATGCATGGAGCAAACATCCTTTTGAGTGCTGGTTCCTGTAACGCTAGAAACCGCTATCGCATATGAAAAGGTGTGGTGAGGTGGTGGTATACGGTGGTATGCCTAATGTGCTTCAGCCTGCAGACGCAGTCATTTGACAACCAATAAGACATAAAAACGCATTAACCTAATCCAACTCATTTGTAGCATAACAGTATTCGCTGAAGCTTTGCCTAAGAGTCGAAGGTAGTCAAGTGATATTGCCTGCTAGAAACCATCCATTTCTGATTCCTACTCTCCGGCCAGCGTTTTCCGTTAGTTCCATGTTAAGTGGTGGTATTCAAGCACTTAGATGATACTTATCGACATTGATTAAAGAGTACTAGGTTTGAGGATGGCCCCTGTGGACTGCAGCAATTTGAATGAGCGTTTAGAAAAGGCAAACACCTGAGATGGCCTGCCGATCGGCATCGATGTACAGACCAGCGTTTACCCTTCTCTGACAAATTTGATACAAATTTGCGGATCCCGGGAGGATGGAAGGCTTAGGCGGTAAGCGAACCAAGAAACTGGAATCGGGTGCTCACGACAGCCAGCGCTTCTCCAGACTGCGTTATCTCGCGCCCTTGACATTGATAACCGAATCAATGTTGAACCATTTTCGTGCCTGTGAAGATGGCGAACATATCGAAAGGTTGGGCCGCTCAACAAAACTGATTCATCTTTCCACCTCGTTCGGTACAGAAGCGCTGACACCAAAGGAATGTCGGGCATCGAATCAGTAGTATCGGTCAGTATTAAATGTTCAGTCGACTATGCATTCCCTTGCTGAGAACATTGGTCGAATGTGTATACACCCACCAACCCATTATTGTTCTATTGTTTCATTTATACTTTATATTTATATTTTCAGGTGAACATTTTTCAAATCAAATTGGACACTGTTCTAAGCTAGCCTAAGACTTTTGATATCAAAGCGAAATCTTCCAAATTGAAATGAGCTTCTTAAATTTGCTTGTTAAATTTTGGTACAACTGCTTCTGAAGCTTTAATTCAGCTACTCAGTAATGAACACATTGTTTGAAATTTTTCAAAAAAAAAAATAATGGTTCAAATAGAGCTTTTTTCAAAGAGCATGAAGGCAGCCATTTTCAATACTAAAAAAAGAGATTACGCCATGTCCTCTTCCAAGACATCGCGATTTTTGTTCGATTGATAAGAGAATTTCTATTTGCATGGAGTTTGACGCTTGTTAACGATACAAAATAAAAACAGCTGTAAAGAAACATATTCCCACTTTGATGGATTATGAAAGTGGCATTTACACTATCATTCAAATAAAGGTTGCGGCGAACTTTTTGAGTGCATGGCGCGATATGATCTTTTAATGCGTTTTAGGTTTGCTTCTTTGCTGTGCTTTAAGATACATTTTGATTTATTATTTCCTCCTTAAATAAAAATTCATAAATTCACTACACTTATTGATGCAAATAAACCAAAAAATTTCAAAGAAGGTTATATCACATTTTCCTTGAACATAAAATTATTCTAACCATCATACTGAGTCTGTAGTTTAACCCACCTGAAGGTCATTTCGATTTGAAAGAGTTCGCTTTGACTTCAAAAGTTTTAGGCTAGCTTAGAATAGTGTCAAATTCGATTTTAAAGGTGTCCAGTTTGATTCGAAAAGTATCCAATTCGGCGTGAAAGTTGCATTTTTATTTATTCATGGCGTGAGTACTTGGGACACATGCATAAAACACGGCGAGAAAAGTAGGTAAAGTTAAGAGGTACTAAATAGAAAACACTAGAGCACAAAACACATACTAGAAGAACAATTATTTTATATGGTTGGAATTGTCATTGTTCTGCAATACATACTTGCTGTAGAAGAGCTGAATTTGAATTTAAGATTAGAACTCGGGAATAGCTTTGCGCACAACAAGACTTTAGATAACATGAAGGGAAAAGAAAACTGATACGGCAGGTGTGAAGTAGTTTCATCACAGCTAGAGTTAGATAATTTCGTTGTGTCCCAGTAACTTTACCCTTATCGAACTACAACATGAATGTTGTTCGCCCATTTTCTTTTCTCAAGCTTTTCGAGTATAACAGCATTCACTAAGGAAGACTGGAAGACGAAGGACAGTGCGATTTGAGTAGGACATGTGTTGTATTTCTAGGTAATATCGTGAAGACCCTTTGAATACGTATTTGTTCCCATGTGCCCAATGTATCATATATGTCTAACTGTAAGAACCCACTGTTATAATAGTATCGCCTCTGATGCAGAAATTCTTTGTGTTCCATTGCTTCACAATGTAAGTTTGGTAATAAACAAACTGGTTCCAGATGAGGTGCTTGACCGGTACGCGTTCGGAATGCTGTGCGATTACATCAATCCGGAATTGGCTTCGTTGGCAAAGGCTCACCTTTCCATAAAAGATCCTGCACTGGATGAGAATGGGCATGTGGATATGTCCATGAAGAGGAAAGCAGAGGACCTTTACGAGGATGTCGAGCAAAAGCCTGCTGCTAAGGTATGTTGCTTACGTGCTCTCTGTGCACATCTGCAGTCACAAGCCACTCTATCTTTTATAGTGCTCCGCGACATAGACTGGTTACTTATGTCTGAATTTAAAAAGCCTTCGAACCACTAAATTCATTCCAGAAGCCAAAGGAGTCCATAGTGAAGAAGAAACTTCAAGAGGCGAGCAAGGGCACGAAGTCATTAAGTGCGTTCTTCACTAAAAAGGCGTGAACGGGTCTTTATCTGCATCTGTTGTCTGCTCACCGTACTAAACCTTTCACCTTATGACTTTAACTCTGATCAGTTGCCTTTGTATGTACGTAGACAAGCTCACTGCCGTGCTCGAGTTGTTGTTTGAGGATCTCGTGCAGCACAAGCTGCTTCCACTGTGTTTTCGGTTTCTCATGTTCACATGATTGTTATAAGTGTCCATGATTCGTACTTGGTTTCGGTTCGTTGCTCACCCTTTTTCTTCCAATAAACCGGTCCTGACTAGAGTTCTTTGAGTGAGATCGCGTTGCAACAACGCCAGATATCTGCGATTTCTGCTCTCGTTCACTGCTTCTTTTCCACAGAGCCTTTGAAAGGGCTATCCACCATGCCGAATCATGTTGTACTGATAAGAGCAGTAGCTTCTTGTTTACTTCGGTTCTATTCAGCGAAAGTGTTTCGCTAAAATTAAATCTAAGAAGTAAACATGCGTAGGTTTTTTAATAGATACCATTCTCATGTCGATTGGGACACTTTTCAAATGAAACTGGGCACTCTTCTGAGCTAGCTTTAAGACTTTTGAGGTCAAGACGAACTCTTCCATGCCGAAATGATATTTAGGAAAGTTAAACTACAGGCTCAATAAGACAGAATAATTTTTTGTTCAAAGAAAATTTGGTACAACTTTTTTTGAAATTTCTTTGTTTAGCTGTTACAATAAGTGTAATCATTTTATAAAAAAATTTTTCTGGGAAAAACTATCAATCAAAATTTGCCTTAAAGCACAACAAAAAAGCAAGCGTATAGCGCCTTAAAATATGAGATCACGATATGCACTCGAAAGGTTCGCCAGAACTTTTCTTTGATCTATAGTGTATACTCCACTTACATGGACAACAAAGTGGGGATATGTGTGTTCGTAACAGTTGTTTTTGTTGTATGTTTAACAGGTTTCAAACTCCATGCAAACGAATTTCTGCTATCAATCGAATAAAAATCGCGACGTTCTGGGGGAGAACACGGCGCAGCGTCTTCTTTGACACTAAAAATGGCCGCCTTTTTGCCCTTTAGAACAAACTTTAAACCATTATTTTTCCTCCAAAAAATCACTAAATGGCAAACAGTGTGTTCAGTTATGGGGTAAGTGAATAAAAACATCAATAAATCGTACTAAGATCGTTGAGCAAAAATTATTCTAAGCTTTTTTGGAGAGTCTCCAACTTAGTTTAGAAGAAGAAGTTCATTTCGATTTGGAACAGTTCGCTTTGAATTCAAAGGTCACCACCCTTGGTAGTATCTCCTATTTAACGATTTAAAAAAGATGGAAAAACGATAAAGTTGGATAATCCATGAGGTAGAGTTCGTAGCACGTATGTGGGAAGTACCACAGACGGCTAAATGTCGTTCACTCTGCGACGAAGTCTGTTCCGTTCCATGGTTTCATCTTGAAATATATTTCATGCCGTTTTTACCGAAAACATCCTGAAGCTTGTTGTTGCTGGGCAATTTGCCCACTTTGCTCTGAATGTTCCTTAATTTTGTGACTGCACGAAAAATGCGGGGAAGTGTCATAGAAGAGGTACAGAATGACCTGGGAAAGAACAGGGAGAATAGCTGGAGGGCAAACACTCATTTCCGCAGAAAATTACGTCCAGGTCGTGTTAACAATGGGGCGTAGTAACGCAGTCGAACAGTGCAGTGAACTTAAATTTTAAATCTACCCGATTATGTCTTCTTACCATAGTTAATCACGTTGAATGCTTCGTGGATATAGTGGGATGTCAGAGTGCATCGTTTTCCTGAGACCGGCTATTAATCCCCTGACAGCAACGGGCCTCCTGAGAACTGCACTCAGAAATTTAGTACTAGATGACTAGATGTGATCCGTGTTCGGGTATGATAATGACCCTTATTGGCATTTCGGATTCTCAACTGTGCTTATCTAAATCCCTTCTTGGCGAAGCGATTTGAAGTGCAAGTGCATGAACGAATAAAAAACAAACGGTGTGGCCGCGACAGCGGAGGAGAACGCAGACTGAGCAGGGGAATGAGCTACAGGTGTGGCCAGTTTTGACAAATATGTGGTAGGTGGACCACATTCTTGAGTTCTTTGTATGCGCACGGGTTCTTTTATCTGCAAGAATCTAATTGCTACAATTTCTTATGCCAAAATGTGCTTAAGCTTTTCTCAAATTAATATTCACTGAAGAAATATTTGTGTTCATGTTTATGCTCAAGATCAGGTATTTCAGTATGTCGCGGCTCGCCGCATCACGTATCGCTCATGTGGGACGGGGTATAGGCGATGTGACACCGTATGGGAAGCGCATTGATCGACTTCGCAAGAGAATTTTCGGTGAGGTCGTGCGAGCCACCGACACCAAAAGCATGAAGGTGAGTCTAGCTGGTTGCTGTTGCTTTGATTCTGTTCCATCCCCTGTAAATTGAACATGAATGGAAGGTCTTGTGACCGGGCCCTGGGAGTGATGGTCAGGTCGTGCCTCGATTATCATTTGTTTTTGGCGTTTTTTATGAGATTTGACTAGTCGTGCGTTTTTGCGTTTAAACAAGGTGTTTAAATGAAAGGAATGCGAACTGCAGGACGTTGTACATTAATTTGAGTAACCGGAGAAAATGGAACTACAGACTGCTGCTTCGAGCGCAGCTATTTGCTCTAGTGAAGTATGAGAACGCATGATTAGGCTCGATTTACTCCTGTTCCATGTCCTATCTTGGAAAGGTTCGTCAATGACAGGAGGTTTCGATTTGGTACTCGGCCTGTGTCGGTTGTATCATTCTTGTAGCATTTTCTGCTCGCTTCAAGAAGCAAGAAAGAAGCGAATTCTTCCAATTCAGGTTGTTCGAGTGATGGCAGCTGAACCCTACGAGACGAAGGAGCAGTTGTCCGTCAAATACTACCCAAATTTGCCGATGTTCCATTATCTGACGAAGATGCTCCGATTCCACGGCCTGTTCTTCGACGACCATGTGGTGTTCCGACAGGTCAGGCGAACATTTACATTTACATTTATTACATGCATACGCATGTACAGTACAACTGCTCACAATACTATTGCAAAGAAGGAAACGGGTCAACTAAACACAACTATTCCAAAAAGGAATGGGAAAAGCATAGAGCGAAGAAAGAAAAAAGATGTTGAGCAACAAACCAAGAAAGAATGAAAAGACAGAGAGCTTCATAGTTCCGCCTGCAGGTACCGATGGACAACTGTTTTGAACTTACTAAAACTGTCAGGAAGCTCGTTCTTCTTGATAATCTTAGCAAATTCCAACGCACCGCGACAGGAAAAGGATTGTCTTCTCAATGTGGTTCTGGGTCTAGCGAAACTTAGCTTAAACCTGTTACCTCTGGTTTTCGATGGCATCAACTTGAACAGGTTGTTAGATCTAATAGAAGCCTTCCACACAAGATTTTATTGCCACACAAGATTTTATTTATTTTAACTTTTTATTTATTTATTTTTTTATTTTAACAGAAGCTACTTATTAGGGTGCAATTCTAGACGTGCCCATCATCCACATCTAACAGGTTTATCGTAGCCAAGCAGCCTGAGAGTAGTTTCCCTGCCGTTGTTACATATATGTTTCAGTGCTCAGCGCTTTGAATTTAAAAGTTTTCGGTAAAGTTTCCCAGATTTTGTGAAGGAAAATAGAAATTGCTTTCTTTCTGTACTTCAACTTCATCAGCGCATGATTAGGTAGGGAAAGATGAATGATAAAGATTGACGTTATTCAGTCCCTTTGCGGAATGTCTGCTAGAATGTGTATTTGGCCTATACTGCCTATACGGTGAATTGCGGTGGCCAGCCGATGGTCTACTCGGACGAGTCTGATTCCAATTTACCGACCAGGAGGGACCAAAGGCTTGGTCGGCTTCGGGGGATATTCGAACCCAGGACCTGGACCTCGAACCAGGTCAACAAAACAACCGGCCCTTTTTTTGACTGCGCTTCTTCTTCTTGTTCTTCGGTGTTTGTCCCGCATCTTCACGAGGTCAGCTCTTCTGGTGTCGTGACGCCATCTTTCCCGATTCTGCGCTGGATCAGGGTGAACGCCAGTTACTTTCATGTCCATTTGTAACGTATCCGACCAACGCTGCTTCGTGCGTCCTCTAAGTCCGTTTCCTGACATTTCCAACTCATGGCCTATCTTGCGCTATCTTCTTTCCACATAGAACGTGGGTGGCCGTGCCATCGTGAGCGAGCCTGGTGCTGGTCTTATCAGCTATTGGCGCGACACCGATCTTCTGCCGAATAGCATAATTTCGAATGCGGTCCATGCGCGTGACTCCAGCCGTCCAGCGCAGCATCTTCGTCTCCATGACGCTGAGGCGCGTTTTAACTTCCTTGGTCGCAGGCCAACATTCAGCGCCGTACATCGCTACTGGCCGGATGACTGCTCTGTAGATCTTCGACTTAAAGTGCTCTGGTATCTTCCTATCGCAAAGCACGCCAGTCAGCGAGCGCCCGAGCTGCACTCACACGTGAATTCACTTCAACCATCAATTTGCCGTCAGACGCTACTGTTGATCTCAAGTACTTAAAGACCGAAGCGCGTGGAAGCTCGATGCCTCTATAAACTTGATGGAGCTGGACTCGGTAACGTCCGTCGTTAAATACTCGGTCTTCTTCACGTTCAGTTTGAGTCCGAACATCGCTATGCGGTCGCACCAAGCTTGCAACTGCTGCTCGAGATCACCTTTGTTTTCGCAAGCCAGCATCAAATTAGACTGCGGTTTAAGTAACAGGGCTTAATAACCGCAATCATTTCACTTCTGCAAGTTCCTTGCGCTCGCAAGGTGAGCTGTCCTTCGCCTGTCAAAAAAAGGCACCGCTTCAGTCTAACGCTCTACGGTAGTGTGGTTGAGATTCAGTTTTTAAGGAAATCCAATGTTAATATCTTTTCCGTGGGAGGCTTGCACGATCTTTGCCCAATGTTCTAAGCGAGTGCAAGGGGATCTTATGAGAAATGGGGAATTTTTAAATTTTCCAGCTTTCAAATAAATCTAAAAGCACTCCTAGAATTAATTTGTTTTATGAAAATCCAAATAGAGTAGGACTTTCGGAATCGCTTTGAAAAAGCGATTGTTTAAGAACAAACTTTAAAAAAACATTCTGTGCTTTTTTCATTTGAACGCGTTTATTGCCATTAGGGTACTCAGACGTTTGATATGAGATCAGCGATTTGAAAAGTGTCCAGTTTATAGTTAATATATTTAAAGTGTATCTCTCTTCGGTTTTGAGGCTCAAACGTTGTACTGCATACCTTATTCAATTTTTGAGGGCATTTCGGAAGTCGTTATTCGTGTGTTTTGTTTGCGGGATGGATTTTATGCTTCCGTATGGTTTCAGGTGCAAGATGAGTTGAAGATTCTGCGAGGCAAGGTGGTAAGGCCACCAATCGGGCAGGGAAAGCGAGCGTTGTTGCGAGGAGCGAAGAAGTGAATGCGTCAACATTGATAGATTTATTAGTTTGCAGTCAACACTGTGTGTATATTGTTTCGAGTTGCTTAATAAAAGACTTACTTCGAGTTGTTGAAGTAGTCGGTTGATTCTACTAAGTGGTCCTATGCCTTGTCCTTGCTGGCGTTTCTGATGCACACAATAAAATGGTCGATCTGATCGTACGTATATCAGCACTACGGTAGGCGTTGTACGTGTTTCACTACTGTGTCGTGTTCTCATTCAGACCATGAAGCGGACAGCTGGAGGAAAAGTGAAAGATCGGGACGTAGGTGGGTTCTCGAGAGCTTTTTGATTCTTCTTTTGTAGCGAATTCAGCTGGTTATAGTTTTATCTTTAGGTAATGTGTTCTACCTAAGGCATCAGACGTGGGTGCGTGCTGTTTTGAGAGCTGTAGCTCACGTGCGCTTTTCCGTGGCACCTACCAGTGTCAGCTGGGGCCGTATGCTATTCTCGCCCGACTCAGGGACGGGGAGGGCGCGAAAAATTGATGGCTCATGATGTGCATACCGGGGATGTGGGCGGAGACCGCCTCATACCCGGCCGGGGACGGTTGGGGAGAGAATAGCATACGGCCCCTGGTTGTTGTAGCAGTAGTAAAAGTGTAAAAAGAAGATAAGAGAGCACCATTCAAAAAGCAAATGACATCAAATGAGGCCTGGGAGGAAATACTTGCGGGACTCCTGACTCCAAATATGTTAGACCATGTATGCTGTTCCCCGATTAGGTACTAAAACTTCGACTGTCCTAAACGATGAAATGCTTAGATAATGACATGGTTAAGCTAGTACCATTAAGATTCCGTAACTTGCTCTCAGCTTAGACGAAGATTGGTATCGACCTATCATTAGGGTTACGTTTCGGCGATGTCGCCTTCGTCGGAGTCTGGAAAAGTCGAAGGAACATTTGAAAAACAACTCACACAAACGCCATGTCATCCTACATGAGTGAATTCTGAAGGAGACAAAGAGCCAGGAAGCAATGTCGTAGAGCATACTAACGCCGACGTTGTGCGTACGCAAGAGCTGAAGCCCTACGTCGACTTCTGTAGTTTTGAACTACATGGTCGTGATCAAGGTGGTTCCTCAATGTTGTGTAGACGTCGAAACCCCTCAGATCTCAGGTAGTCAGTTGGAATACCAAGAATGCCACAACGCAGGAAAACCGAGCCTCCGACATCCCTCGCATGAAGCAACCCCACTCTCCACTGCACCATTACCCACTTGGCTAGACGCCATCGGGGGCTTACAAGAAATCGATCGATGTCAACATGAACGCCGACGCGATCTCTAATCTAGGAGGACGCAGACAGCGAAAGACTCGACGGGACCCGCACTGTGGTTACGGTGGCCGGTCCTGATATCCGAAGCTCATAATTGTGCCACTAGCTACTGTGACATTGTTTCTTGACCCTTTGTCTCGTTCAGAATTCTCCCCTGTAAGATGAAATAGCGTTTGGGTGAGTAGTTTTTTAGATGAACTCGACCTTTCCAGGCTCTGACGAAGGCGACATCGCCGAAACGTGAGCCTAATAAAAGGCCAATACCAACCTTGGTGTAAAGCTCAGAGCAACTTGGGGGACATCAGTCGCAACAATGCCAAAATTTATGGAAATTCGGACGCGGACAGCACCAAGACTCAATTTATTGTGTTACTGGGGGCATCACGGCTCATATTAGGGTGTTCTTATAAAAAGAATGATGCTGGGCTATAAAAGAATGATTTCTAGAAGAAGGGCAGACAGTTCAGGCTTCACTGTATCGGAGCATCCCGGCTCCATTCTCTTTGCTCGAAAATGCCTCGGCGAAAGCTAAAAGTATTGTCGCAGCTGCACCTGCATCCGCTAACTTTTTGGGATGTTTGTGGTGGCACATCCATTTCGGCTTTCAGATGTGTTTGGTCCACCCACGGAAAAGACTGGAACATGGGAAGGAAAGCACAACGACGAAATGCTCATCTTCACCCACAAAGACTGTGAGCCTCGCGAGAAGATTGCAGCCTTTGACATGGGTGCGTAGAAAGTTGACGTGGACTTTGATCTATTCCTCCAAACTGAAGTGTATGTATTTAATTACAGACGGCACATTGATCACAACAAAATCAGGAAAGGTGTTTCCTACGGACAACAATGACTGGAGGATCATCTACGATGAAGTGACACCTCACCTGAGGAAGCTACACAGCGAAGAGGACTACAAAATTGTCATCTTCACAAACCAGAAAGGCATCAAGGTTCTGTGTTTGGCAGTTACAGTGTCTTACTGACGTGGATATACTCCTTTAGGCAAGGTCTGAAACTTTTGGGCACATTTTTCAAAAGGAAAAATCCTAAATTCTAAACTGACATCCAAGAATTTGCATAGAAGCTATGAAAAGCGACCAAGATCTATGTCTCAAACGAATGGGACACTCGTGTGAACCTTTCAGGCAAGTACAACTGTGCATGCTCAGAGCAGCTTTTGCAATGAGCCCATAGGCACCATGGCACCAAATTTTAGAACTGCCTGGACAATCCCTGAGTGCACCATCAAAATGTATTTTTCAATTAGTATGTGGAGGATGTGAGTCCGGATTACGTGATCCATGTGGTCTCACCCTGTTCGAGTTTCATTTAGGTGGGGTTGTGGAGGTCTGAGAGCTTAATAACAGAAATGCGTCTTGAAAACTTCTGGACACGTTCCTCTGTAAAGGAACCTCTTCATGATGGTATCCTATAGACTGCGATCGATAAAATTGCGTTCTTCAGATGGGCAAGGTTGACAAGAATGGATTCAAACGCAAAATCGAAGCAGTCGTAGCAAAGCTTGGAGTTCCAACACAGGTGTGCCACACGTTTTGTATTCATTGCTTTTTCTTCTCTCTTCTTTGTAAGGAACTCAGTCCGACCTAAACTTTTGGGTGTATTAGGGTTTGTTTATTCTCTATGTATGACAAGGTGGGATCCACGAGAAGTGATAACCTGTTTAGTTTATGCTTCGACGCCGGGCGGCGCCATGTCGTTTATAGTGGCAGCATTGATGAAGCGACCGATATGGTCACTATACATGCATCGCGTTGTTCGCCGTCGGAAGTATAAATGGGCATAAGGTTCTGTACTGCTTTTTTCATGGCTTTTTATGCAGTCAGTGAGGGCGTTTCTGTCTTCGCCGCATTGAAGAATTCTTAAATGATACCTCTGGAGGGACGACCAATCCATCCCTAGGCATTTGGCCAAGCTCCTTCCTGACAGTGAGCTCTTAACACGAGACAGCATTGTCTCCCCAAATAGATGCGGCAGTGGAGGAATTGTATGCCTGGTGTAGGGTGGACCAAGTGTAGGTGCTGTTGTGAATGCCCAACTAGGGTTTACATCTATAAATGTGTAGTATTATTACATCATAATATAGAACAAATAGGAATGAATGATAACACATTTAGGTTATTAATATAAGATAAGCATCGTTGCATAACATCCACAGGTATGACCTAACGATACCGCAAGAAGGTAAATGAGATAATGCACAAATACTACACTCTAGCCGCGGTACATCCTTTTAAGTGTAGCGGTTATCAACCTGAGCTGAGCAATATATGTCATGCTTCTATGCTCCTCCCCTAGAGATTCCCTATATAAACTGCTGTGAATTATTGTTTGTGTTGTGCTCTGATAGTTGTGAAGTAATAAATACTTATTACAATTCGCTACAGACGCATCCGTTGGTGAACCACCAAAGGTGCCTAGCGAGGTGGTGCCTGCATTGCGCTGTCTAGGCATCTTGAAACGGGTTAGTTAGATCAGCCAGACTCCGGAGTTCCTTCACTTGTCTACTTTTGTGCTCTACTCGTGGCGCGTGGTAGCGCAGTCGGAAGAAGCGTTCGATGTCGCGTGCACTCGATTCCGGGTTCCTGGTTCGGATTTCCTGCCCAGCCCAGCTAAGCCTTCCATCCCTCTGGCTTCGGTGAATTGGTACCGGTACCATTCATGATGTGTTCTTGATAAGCTGTCAATCAAGATTGTTAGCGGCTTTATTTCGGCTGACGCTTCGGCAGTTTTGTTTTCTTCGGAGACTGGAAATCAGTCGGAAATATTCACGACGCCATTCTCCCAAAGATCATTTCATCTTACAGAGTAGTTGTTAGAGAAAACAGGGCCAGCATCGCTGATGGGAATTTCAAAGGACGACTAACCTGACAGGTGGTTGCCTTCAATTATATCCGGATGCGACAGGAAGTAAAATACCATTTTTCATCGGCTGGCAACCGGTAGTCATTGTGTAGACTAAGTACGCGTCTAAATCGGCTTCGCGACATCCCGTAGAAGGAGCATGCATGGCGCATCCTAAAAGGGATTGATTAGTGCCATCTTTTGCCATTAGACACCCAACTGTAGTTGAAGTAAACGGGTTCTGGGTTTCTAATGTGCGTTTTTAAAAGGGTTATTTTCTGATATTTCATTGTCGTTCCACGAAGTATGAGGTCCAGTGGTTGCTGATGTCACTCTTTGTATTTTTAACCATAATAACCCTAACGTCGAGTTGGTCGTTAGGGTCGTAGATCGTTATTCAAGCCCTCAGCCCATTAGATTTCTCTTCAAAAGCTTTCCAATGAAACTCATGGAGGTTTCCAACGACCCATATTGCCCCATGGTATTTCCCTAATCATTTTAGGCGTTCGTTGCGATTGGTGATGGAGATTATCGGAAGCCGTGTACCGGAATGTGGCGGGAATTGGAAGAGGCCAATGGTGACGTTGTAATCGACGTCGGCGAATCTATGTATGTGGGAGATGCTGCTGGAAGACACAAGACCAAGGTAGGCGAGCCTTTTCACTGCTCGCATTCTACCACTGAGGGTGATGCAGACAGTTATTACAGACTCGGCCCAAGAAGGATCACTCTTGTGCGGACCGGTTTTTCGCTGCCAATCTGGGCATCAAGTTCCACACACCTGAGGAGTTTTTCCTCGACCAGAAGGAGCAGGAGCTTTGGGGTCCACCGTCGTTCGATCCGGTTGTGTATCTAGACATGAAGAAGCCGCTTCTTGAGCCAGAAGGTGAGCGTCACAAAGTTGTGCTATATAAAAGCACCGATGCTGCGACTTCATAACATAATACTGTGTGAAAAATTGATGTAGAGGCATTGGGTTAGTTAACAACTGCTCTGGTGGGGTACCCCGAACCAACTGAATTCTGAACCCACCATGTGCTTCGCGTTCTTCTAATTCAGACGCCGATGTTCATCTCCCTTCTTTCGCAGGCAGTCATGAATATTGTTGCTCTAGGGCTGTAGCATCGTTCGACAACCCCGTATCCCCTACCTTTATGCGCCAGGAACTTATAGGTGTGGCCGTGAAGTGGCTCTTAAAATCCCGTATAGAGGGTGCACGCTCAAAGGAGGATGGAGTACAGCCGCGTGGTGAAGCAATGATCGTCCCTCTTGTAGCCTGCCTCTCATGACAAGGGTAGCGACGATGGTTCATTCGGTAGATATCAGCTGCACGGCCGATAGAGGGACCGGGCAAGCCGCTTGCCAATCATGCTCTGGTGTCAACGTGGACACTTTCTAAAACGAACTGGTTACATTTGAAAGCAAACCGGACTTCAAATTCAGAACAGACACCTTTCAAGTTAAACACTGCCTATGAAGTTAGGCATCAGGTACCGCCCAAGAAGGAAAAAATAAATTTTCGATTCAAAACGACTATCTTGACCTTTCTTGAAGATTTACATGTGCCCTAAAAATATGAACGCAGTGGTTGAAGCTTTGTGAAAGTGTATCAAAGAAAAAGGAAAAGAATGATTGTAGGCCTACCCAAAATCATTCTTTTTGAGTAACAATCTTGGTTAACACAGATTTTGGACCTTTTTCTGCAAAAAAAGCAAAAATTTCGAATGTTTAGGAAGAGAGCCATACGTTTGTTTAGCAGTTCGCTCTGGGAACCTGACCGATAGGGCAAATAATTTCTACTTAAAGCGTCGAAGTGGAGATTTGCGGGCTTTGCTCGGTTGTTTTTGTTTCACCGTTCTTCAGCGCGTGATGCTGCGAAAGCTAGTTTTTGTTACCAATGGAATCAAAATCGCAGAGTGCTAGACGGATGCACAGCGCGATCTATTCTCACACTGTGTAACACACGAGATTTAGATTTTAAAAGATTTTAAAAAATCCAAGTCGAAGAAAAGAGTGCCTAGGCTAATTTAGAAGATGTTCGCGTTGATTTGGAAGCGCTCAGTTTGATGTTCAAAAGTGTCCAGTTTGATGGTTCGTAAAAGGGTTCGAAATTTAGCGATTTAAAGGCAATTTAACGAAGAATTTTTCGTTTGAAGAAATTTTGTCAAAAATTAAGCGACAAGTATTTAACGTCCACCTCTGTACGGGCAGGCCATAAGACGTGTAAGGCCAAGGAAGTGATGAAGGAGCGCAACGCAATGTTTTCTGATGGTTGATCGGACGACAGTACCCAATACAGCACGGGCAGAAGCTTCCCATTGTAACTCGAAGGTTAGCTCGGCCGCTCCTTGAAAATGCTTGCATGAGGCGATAAGTCATCCCGCCTTAGGCGCCGACCGTAAACGTGAGGGCTATTTAGGCCCTGCCTGTGTAGGGCTATTACGGATATGTCGTTTTCGCGGCGATAAGGCCATGGTACCGTAGATACTATTATATTTTCTCGTCGAAATGGGCACTTTTCAAATCTAATTGGTCACCGTTCAAATAAAAATAAACATTTCCCAAATGAAACTGGACACTTTTCACGCCAACTTTTGAAATCAAAGCGAACTCTTCCAAATTGAAATGTGCTTTCTCTACAATAAACTAGCGACTCTTCAAAAAGGTTAGAATAATTTTTGCTCAAGGAAAATTTTAGTATCACTTTCTTTAAAGTTTTAATTCATCTACCAGTAAGTACAGTGAGTGAACAGTGAGCATTCTTTAAAGTTTTATAAAAATTCTTATTTTTTAAGGAGCAATAACGCTTTAAAGTTTGTATTAAAGAGCAGAAAAGTGGTCATTTCATAGTGCCAAAAATGAGATTGCGCCATGCCCTCTTCCTAGGTGCGATTTTTATTCGACTGATAGCAGAATTTCTGTTTGCATAGGGTTTGACACCTGTTAACGATACTACAAGAACAATTGTAAAGTACTTACCAATCCTCACTTTGATGGTTGTGTAAGTGGAATTTACACCATCAATCAAATAAAAGTTGCGGCGAACTCATTAAGTGCATGGCGCGATCTGGTATTTTAATACACGGTATGCTTGTTTCTTGGCCGTGCTTCAATATAAATTTTAATTTATTATTTTTTCTTTAGAGATAAAATTTTTATATAATAAAACTATTACACATGTTGCGGCAGGTAAAGGTAAAAATTTCAATGAAAGTTATACCAAATTTTCCTTGACAAAAATTGTTCTAAACCTCTTATTGGACCTGTAGTTTTACCTGCCTGAAGGTCATTTCGATTTGGAAGTGTTCGCTCCGACTTCAAAGGTGTTAAAGGTAGCTTAGAAGAGTGTCCAATTTGATTTGAAAAGTGTCCAGTTCGACGTGAATATGGTATATTCCCACCATTCCTCAAGGCTCTTCGATATCCTAACGCTGTCTTGGTACGCACGAATAGGCTCCTACGGCTGTCTTTCTCGGCTGCTTGTCTCACATCTCCTCTCTAGGTACCCCACTACCGTCGTCGACAAAGGAGGTGATTGTGATTGTCGGCTTCCCTGGTTCCGGAAAATCGACGTTCGCCCGTAAGTTGGAATCCGAGCACGGTTACGCAGTGGTGAATCGGGACACCCTCGGAACGTGGCAGAAGTGCTGTGAACATGCCCGCGCTCATCTGAAGTCCGGAAAGAGCGTCGTGGTGGACAACACGAATCCGAACAAGGAGGCCAGGTACAGCGTGAGCCTCAACATACCCTTTCGTGGCTCATTACCTGTTTTTTTTTTTTGCAGAAGTCGATACACGTCCCTGGCGAAGGAGATGAAGGTACCTTGTCGGTGTTTCGTCTTCACCTGCGATTTCCACCAGGCTTCGCACAATGTGAAATTCCGTCGTCTGACACAAAAAATCGACAACGAAGTCAGCACTATGGTTCTGCGCATGTACGGCAGTAAATTTGAGGTTGGTTCCTGAATCACTTGCTACACACATCGATGCATCGTGCATCGGTGCATCGTGCGTACATAGATACTAGACACTGGATACGATGCCGATTCGGATAATTTCGATTTGTTATTTTCTCATAACCCGATTAAAATAATCGTGCGAATAATGTCATTTTTGAAAAGCTCTAGATCTTGGGATGATTCAGATAAGAGTGGATTTAACAAGGAGGATTTTTGGTTAATTCATATACTTATATTGATACTTTGATGGTCCTTTTGTCGGCTGGAGGTCTTCTCAGCGGGGACCACAACTCTTCCAGACCGCTCGATATCTGGCTGCTTGCATCCAGTGAGGCAGACTCCGCTCTCTGAAAGATCTTGAGAATGAGTCTGCCCATCGCGTTGGCGGTCGTCCCAGTGGTCTCTTATGGTCTCTCGGGAGCCATTCTGTGACACGGAGACTCCATCTATCGTCCTTTCGTCGAAGCAGGTGTCCGGCCCAGCGATATTTGGACTTCTTCATGTACTGCAGCGGGTCTGCTAATTGCGACCTCTCCCGTAGCTTTGAGCTTCGTAGGCCTTCTTGCCATTGCTGACGAAGGCTTGTCCTTAGAAGACATCTCTCCAGTGCACGATGCGTAGTTTGCATCGCTCTGGCGGTTGTCTTGTTGTCGGGCCAGGTTTCCATCGCGTAACACATCGCAGGCAGTATAGAGGCGTTGAATATCGAGGCCCTGAGGCCGGGATCCTTGACCTGATCGGTGACTTCGCGGTTCGAACTGAAGGCTGCCCATGTTGCGCGTCTCTTGCGGGCGATTTCAGGAGCGAGGTCGTTATCCATGTTCAGCTCTCTTCCCAGATAGACGTAGGAGTCGACCTGCTGTAGAGCGACTCAATTTAACCTTACGAGTCCCGTGTCACACCACTGGTTGACCATAAATTGTGTTTTGGACATATTCATGTCCAATCCAATCTTCATACCTGCCACATTGAGCTCGTTCAGCATTTCCTCGACTTCTGCCGTGCTGGTAGAGATGAGAATAATATCGTCGGCGAAGCGAAGGTTGCTGATCCGTTTACCGTCGACAAGGTAGCCTTTATCGTCCCAGTTCAAGTCTTTCATGGCATCCTGGAGTGCCGCTGTGAATAGCTTGGGAGAAATCGTGTCTCCCTGCCATACTCCTTTCCCGAATTAGGAACCTTAAGCTTTCGATCGAACAACTGGATGGTGGTCGATGTGCTCGAGAAGCATTCGTCGAGAAGTAGGATGTAGGGCGATGGTATACCAGCATGCACAAGCGCGTTCAGAATGGCGTTGATTTCCACAGAGTCGAACGCTTTATCTTCGCATCTCACATCGGATATTCGAATCGATTAGTACATCAGGTTTCTGATCAAAATCAGTTATCTGAAGTATCCGAAAATCCGATCTGATGAAAATCACCCATATTTGAATCTCCGTAAGGTCCGGTCTTTTTAAAGATTCCATTGTTCGCAGAATCCTTTTAGTGTTGGAAAAACGGATCCGAATAATCCGAATCAGCGTCGCTTCCAATGCCTAATTCATACGTGTCGTTTCAGAAGCCAGAACTGTCGGAGGGATTCGACTCTATCGTTCATGTGAACTTTGTTCCAAGTTTCGAAAACAAGGAGCACGAGAAGCTCTACAGACAGTATCTATCCGAATCTTAAGGACTTGACCGACACCCATTTAAAATCTGCATGTTACGACTGTGCAAGAACTATTCGACTGCACGGATCTCTCATAATTTATCATTTTGCCAGTTTTATCATGACTCAAGACGAACTACACCCGATATCACCGTTGTTTCACTTTTATAACATTAAATCAGTGCAATGTAACCGAACCTGCTCAGAATAATGTACACTCTGTAGCGAATCAGGTTGTATGGCCTTCTGATAAAGGATAAAGATCGGCGTTATCAATCCGTTCTGGGATGCGCCACGCATCCTACTTCGATGGGATGTCGCGGAGGCAATTTGAATGCGTATTTGGCCATAGAATGATTTGCGGCGGTCAGCCAAAAACAACTCTACACTTGATCCTTTCCAGAAAAATCTCACCAATTCACCGATCCTGGAGGGATGGAAGGCTTGATTGGTCTGGGTGGGAAACACGAACCAGGAGCCTGTTTCGGGTGCACGCGACATCTGCTGACGCATCCTCAGTTCAGCCTTTTGATAGACTTGTGAATGACACATAGCTGTTTGGAAGAGCATCGACGATGCAGTGCTAATGCTCCTGTACATTTGCTCAAAACGCCCGTGCCCTGTTAGCGCAGTCGGAAGAGGCGCCGGCTGTTGCGCGCACTCCGACTTTAGACTCTTGGTTCGGATTTTCCGTCCAGTTCAACCGAGCCTTTCATCTCTCAGGAGCCAACGAATTGGTAACAGAGTTGTCTGGGTACAACAAATCGCTGACGTGTCCATCTGCTGGCTACCGCAAATCACTGTGTAGACAAAGTACGTATTCAACTTGCCCCAGAAGTGGAATGCGTGGCGCATCCCGTAAAAGGAGTGACGAACGTCGACTCTTTATAACCTTTATTGCTGCGCGATCCTACAGCAGCCTTGCTTTGCCCGAGAGTGAGGCTAGGGTCTGCTTATACTTGGCGACGGGAGGGAGTGCTTGGCCGGGCATATCATACGTATCGATTTTTGTTGAGCGGTCGCTCTTAGCTCCCAAAGGACTGGGCAAAAATGTCTGCGTATTCGACAGTCACTAGACTCTCCTGCGGCCCAGGGAGTTGTGGTAGCCGTGACCGGGGCGATGAGAAGAACCCAGACTGGAGATGAGTAGATTCTTCTGAAATGTTTCACTTTCAAAGGTCCGTATAGCGTAGTCGGAGGTGCCAGCGCTTGCGTACTTCCTGAACGAAGTCCCACCCACCCTATAATGATACAGGGCTTAGTTTTCTTGGATGAGTTTGGGTGTCTTTAGGATCACATTAGGGTGGGCGAACTTGTACAAGACTTTTCTGGGCCGGGAGATTCGCTGACCAGCTTTTCGGCTAGCCATCGCAAGTCACTGTATAGGTCAAATACCCATTTAAAATAGTTTATATCAAACTCGAAATATCGCGCACGTCACGTGCGGTCGAACAGCACCGGTGGTGTGAGGCGTGCCATCGCTGTTTGGAAGGGAGAGGGTATGGTGGGCTCGAGCCCGCCTAGGGCGAGTTTTGATCGCAACAAAATATCCTGTAACAGTATTCAATGTTCTTCCATCATATCGAAATGCGTGGCTCATCTCACAAGACGGCTTATTATGCCCAGCTTTATCCCTTATCTATTATCCACTTTTATCTTCGTTGCAATCCGCTTTGCTTCTGCATGTAATCACACTGCAGTTTTTAAGCTCTTCTGTTAGCTGAGGCCAAGTTGTGTGTGAATCCGTATCAAATGGTAGGATGCAAGCCTGTTTTTAGTCGTCTTCTTTGTTCTATGCATCAATGCATTGGCCCACTGTAGGGCCACAGTGATCTAACCTCTCTTCGCTGTTAGTTCCTGCTAGCAATTTCCCTAGTTGTTCTCCGCACTACTGTATCCCTCAGCGGTGCTACCATTCTGCCGATTCTGAAACAGCGATACTCGATTTGTTGAGTGCGTCGTTCAAATGATTTATTTTCCAAACCGCTTCTGTAAATAATTTTTTCAATAAATATTAAACATTCACACGTGGTACAGGTATTGTTTAAAGAGCGTCAGTTTTGACCTTTCGAGCATTCTATCACTTCGATGAATCAGACTAGCTACGCAGTGCACAATTGCTCATATTTATACCATTTTGCATTAAATTGGATACCTATAAGCTAGCCTAATACCTTGAAATCGATCGAACTCTTCCAAATCGAAATGAGCTTCTTCTATTAGGTTGTAACCAATTAAATGGCACTGGCTCGCGCCATTTTTTGCTCGTCTTTACGCGTTTGATCAAGAACAAACCGTAACATGTGGCATATCATTTAGAAGCGCAAACTTTGCTCTACCGGCGAGTGCCAAATTTTCTATGTAAAAGTGGGAAAACTTTAGAGTTTTATTGACTTTTTTGCAGATGGACAAAGGGTAATCCGAGGCATTTACTTGTATGAATTCAAGCTGGGGACTACAGCTAAGGAGGCGGACGAGAAGATCAACGCCGCATTCGGTCAAGGATGTTCCACAATTCGGACGGCGTATTGTTGGTATCAGAAGTTCCGGAATGGAGATGAGAGCTTGGAAGAACATGAAGGTCGTGGGAGGCATAGTGATGTTGATGAGGACAAGCTGAGAGATGTGGTAGAGTAGGATCCACACAAAGGTACCAGAGAGATAGCGAAGGTTCTTGGCGTCAGTCACAACACAGCTGCCCGGCATCTGAAGGAAATTGGAAAGACCAAAAAGCTGGAAAGATGGGTGCCTCACGAGCTGGCTGAGGAGCAAAGAAACCGACGATATGAGATCTCGTCCGCACTGCTTCTACGGAACGAAACGGACCCATTCCTTGATCGCATCGTAACCTGTGACGAGAAATGGATAATGTACGAGAACAGGCGACGATCGGCACAGTGGATGGACAGCGATGAGAGCCCCAAGGTTTTTGCGGAGCCGGAATTGCACCAAAAGAAAGTAATGGTGACAGTATGGTGGTGTTCGCTGGGAATTATTCACCACAGCTTCCTCCCTCCCGGTGAATCCATCACGGCAGAGAAGTACTGCATTGAAATTGAAGAAATGATGAAAAAGTTGAAGGATATCCGGCCGGTCTTGGTGAACCGAAGGCGAGTTCTCCTTCTGCACGACAATGCTCGCCCCCATGTAGCACGAATGACGTTGCAGACATTGAATGAGCTGAGCATTGAAACTCTACCACATCCTCCGTTTTCTCCCGACCTCTCCCCAACAGACTACCATTTCTTCAAGCATCTTGGCGACTTCTTGGTAGGGAAAATATTCAAATACCAACAGGATGCCGAAAGTGCCTTCGAGGATTTCGTCAATTCCAGAACTTCTGATTTTTATGCTACTGGGATAAAGAAGCTTGTGTCACGTTGGCAAGGATGTGTAGAATCAGAAGGTTTTTATTTCGATTAATAAACTTGCCTACAAGCCGAGATATTAACTGTTTAAATTTACAGTGGTTCAGTGCCATTTATTTCGTTACAACCTAATACATTAAGCTAGAGACTCTCCAGAGAGGTTATAATAATTTTCTGTTCAAGGAAAATTTCAATCAGTTATTTCGCTCAATACAGTACTAGCAACTAAATTAATTAGTTAACTTCTTCACTGATGAGCCTCGGGGTAACTAATTATAAAAATGTTTTGTATGAAGATAGAGGCGAAACAAAGCATGTTTAAGTTATTGTTAGCTGTCGTTGTTCTAGACGATGTTGTTGTCCTTTGTTCAAAATTGTTGTGTCATTGTATTTTATGATATTGAAGAATTATGAAAATATTTTTAATTCTAATAACTAATAATACAATAATTATCTAAAAACTTTTACGTATAGATTTTCACCTAATTCTATTAGTATAACTTTTGAAGTTTTAATTCATCCACCGAATAAGTGAACACGTTGCTTGAAATTTTATAAAATTCCTAATTGTTAAGGAAAAATAATAGTTTAATGCTTGTGCCATACTCTTCCAAAGCGTCGCGATTTTTATTTGATTGGTAACAAATCTTCCATGGAGTTTGATATCTGTTAACGATACGACAAAAACAACTGTAAAGTACGCACATATTCTCACTTTGGTGGCTCTTGTAGGCGGCGTTTACACTATCAATCAAACGTTGCGGTAAACTTTTCGAGTGCATGATGCGATCTAGTCTTTTAATGCGCTAAATGCCTGCTTTTTTGCTGTGCTTTAAAGCAAATTTTAATTGATTATCTTTTTTCCAAAAACAAGATTTTTATAAATTTATTAAACTTATTGGGACAAGTGAACTAAAAAATTTCAAGGAAAGTTGTACCAAATTTTCTTTGAACGAACAATTGTCCTAACCTTCTTGTGATGTCTGTAGTTTAACCTGCCTGAAGGTAATTTCGATTTGGAAGAATTCATTTTGATTTTAAAAGTCTTAAAGCTATGCTTAGAAGGGTGTCCAATTTAATCTGAAAGGTGTCCAATTTGACGTGAAAACGGTATATACAGCTCCATGTATGTCACAAAATCACTTGATTAGGATCTGTCAAAGAGCACTCAATGGGGTGGGCGAAGGCCCGTTTTATCCTTTTCATCGTCGAGACGAAATTGTGACACGAGTTTTACTGAGTAGCGAACTTCGTGGGAGGCCTCAAGTGGGTGATTCCTGTCCAACGAAGATCGATTTTAATCTACTCAAGACTGTTGTTGAAGAGAGCGAAAAGGTAAGGTATACCCACAGGAACTCGTCACGTTTGCTACAGACGCCGAAGGTCGTTGTAAACGAGACTACACATGCCGCGCGCGGCGACGCTTAATGGTTTCTATTTATTATTCATTGAAGGTGAAGCGACACTTTTGTCACAGTGCGTTCTACCCCCCCCCCCCCCCCCCCTGTACCTCTGGCACGCCCACTTCCACCCTTTAAGCTTCTTCGAGAAGGTAGCGGATGCCCAATTAATTCATGGAGGCACAGAAGACACTGCTGCATGCACATTTTGCTTGCTAGGTCTAGGGACGCCGCTCCGGCCTGCTTATAGTCCGGTAAGGGATTTCACGCCGAGTGTTTATTGTTTATTGTTTATTTGTTACGACTATTTAAGACAGTCGTGTGACATCTAATTGAACATCACTGCTCAACAACAAATAACCTTCAAAACAACAGAACAACCATCAAAACTCGTCTGAAAGGTTCAAAATTTTTTCGAGAGGGAGATAAATCACTTTTTAATGCCAGGTATGCAGGTCCGCCCTAACAGTAAAAGAGTGAGCCCTAGCTCTTGATTTTGGTTTGGAGTACCACATTTTGTAGCTAGTTCCTCTGGTCCTGGATGCAATGAGCTTGTAAAATTTCGTCGATATTATTCGCACTTGCCCCGACAGAATTTTGAACACCCAGCGCACATCTGTCAACAACCTTCGTGAGCTCAAACAGCTGAGACCAAGAAATTTATTGCGTATTTCCGCTCTAGGAATTCGAGAATGGAAGAATCCATTGTACCCTATCACTAATTTCCTAGTATAGTTGTTTTGGACACGTTCAATCTCTTGAATATCCTTCTTCTTATATGGCGAAAACAAGACTGTCCCGCTTTCAACAACAATTGGCCTCACAAACGACTCATACGCCTGCAGCAAAACTGATTTATTCGTAGTACAGAGTCCTTTAAATACCTGGTAAGTGCTATTAAGCGCCTTTCTGCAGATTAATCCATAGTGCTTTGAAAATTCTAGTTTGTTGTTGAAATGAAAACCCAGATCAACAACCTTATCTGCCACAGCTATAGGTAGGCCACCTATGTTTTTGTCTAACGATCGATTAGTATGTTAGCACGAGCGGCTCAGTCGCGATCAGTTGCGGACTACGAACGGGCCTTGCGTTGAAGTGGAAGCAGGTATCATGCCAAATATCGTCAACTCCCGCTCATATGCTCTAGGAGATATCGCTGACCTTGCGTTGGACCAAACTACGCTGATGGTATAGTGAGCTAGCATCATGGGGCCGGAATCATCAACGACTTGCAGAAATTTAACAGAGAAAATACTGCCGAAATCCCTTCTAGCGCGACGATCACCATCTCGCTTGATAAGCCGCGCTATCAAGGATTTCGGATTTTTTTGCTCTGTTAATTTGCTAAGTCGTTGATGAATCCGGTCCCTGGTCGCAGAGGGGAGGGTACGGAGTTCGAGCCCCAATTGGTGCGAGAATTCTGATCATAACAAACATCCTTGTAAGAATAGAGCACGTGTAGCGTAGTCGGAGGAGGTGCCGGCTGTCGCGTGCACCCGGTTAAATGTTCCTGGTTAAGATTTTCTGCCCAGGCCAACCAACCCTTCCATCCCTCAGTGAGTTGTTACCGGACTTGTCTGGGAAGAATGAAGTACTGACTTGTTCATCGGCTGGCCACCGCAAGCCATTGTTGGTCCAAATACAAGTCGACTGCTCGACATTCCATAGAAGTACAATACCGGCCTTAACTTTTGGTCATTGGGCGAAAAAAGCGAAAAAAAAAACGCCTTTTCCGCCGCTTTTCTGTAGCGCTCTTCAAATTGACCGCATTGTGAATTGAAACACATATTCGTGATCAGCACCGAGCTCTCTTCCCGACGAGCTGAAAATCTCATAGCGAGCATCTGAAATGTAGTTCAGTGACCTAATTTCTGCCCGGCGCGGCTGACCCCTGTGCTCGCGGGAGATAATTACACCCACAGCTCCCAAGTGGCTAATGAAGGAAGAGATTCGGCCCTTTAAAGCCTAGTTTCTGCATTATATACATAGTCACACATAGTTCTCTGAATTCCCTAGTATTTCACGATCACAATGATCTACTTCCTTAAAGGATCCGACGATTTAAGTGTTGTTATTTTCAGAAAATGCCTCCGCTTTGGAGGACTCTAATTTCGTCATATCAAGATTGTATGTGCTTATACTCGTTTGTCACGTTGGAGGCGAGAGTGAAAATCAAGCTGCGAAGTTGGAACCTTCAAGGTTGAAATCGTTAGCGATTGTACGCTGCCAAAGTTGCCCATATGACACTTCTTCGTAGTTAGCCGTACACTTTTCGTATCATTAAAGTGGGCACAAAATGGTTTCCTTGAAGACAGGAACGTAGATATCTGGAGGCCTATGAAAACACCTTATAGTCTTCTACAGGTGGGATTTCGACTGGCCCGGAGGACATTTTGGCCACCCAGTTACAGAGCAGACTCACCTCAAATGCCAACTGAGTGTCACTTTAAAAAATGTTTAAAAACTAAAAAATTGTCTACGACGCCATTCCCTAGTTAATTCTGACTCGAAGGATAGTTCGATTTCAAATTTACGTTCATTTGTACCGGTTTTTCACGAGTCAAATGTACCATAGCCCTGGTCGGGACCCAGATTAGTTCCGGAGCCAGTCCACTCTCCTGCCTCTGTGACCCCTCGCGCCATCTGAGAGCGCCGTAAATCGCCTAACCACAGTTTTCACACTTCCGGTGCCGCTGCGCCATATTGATCCTTCAAACGAGGGTGGAGTAGAATAGTACACCAAACAAGGTTTGGACAACTACGATCTCTCCCTTATACTTATACGCTTGTGTTTTTCATTTCGCATTTACGCCTTAACAATGTTTAGATGCGTGGCGCATCCCAGAAAGACTGCTCGAACTCGCTTCATTTTCACAACGCTCAGTCTACAAGCTGTCCCTCTCCCTCGATTGAAAGATTCGATTCTGTATGCATTGTTCACGGCGCACTCCAAAGGCCAGCTGGACAGCCTTAAAGCAACTCCTGAGTAAGGCGGTAGGAAACTTCTGGTAGAACTTTCCGAACGCTCAGTCCACAAGCTGTCCCTCCCCCCTCGATTGAAAGGTTCCATTCTGTATGTATTGTTCACAGCGCACTACAAAGGCCAGCTGGACAGCCTTAAAGCAACTCCTAAGTAAGGCGGTAGGAAACTTCTGGTAGAACTCCCCGAACGCTCAGTCCCCAAGCTGTCCCTCCCCTCTCGATTGAAAGGTTCGATTCTGTATGCATTGTTCACGGCGCACTCCAAAGGCCAGCTGGACAGCCTTAAAGCAACTCCTGAGTAAGGCGGTAGGAAACTTCTGGTAGAACTTTCCGAACGCTCAGTCCACAAGCTGTCCCTCCCCCCTCGATTGAAAGGTTCCATTCTGTATGCATTGTTCACAGCGCACTCCAAAGGCCAGCCGGACAGCCTTAAAGCAACTCCTGAGTAAGGCGGTAGGACACTTCTGGTAGAACTCCCCAAACACTCAGTCCACAAGCTATCCCTCCCCCCTCGATTGAAAGGTTCGATTCTGTATGCATTGTTCACGGCGCACTCTAAAGGCCAGCTGGACAGCCTTAAAGCAACTCCTGAGTAAGGCGGTAGGAAACTTCTTGTAGAACTCCCCAAACGCTCAGTCCACAAGCTGTCCCTCCCCCCCCCCCTCGATTGAAAGGTTCGATTCTGTATGCATTGTTTACGGCGCACTCCAAAGGCTCGCTGGACAGCCTTGGAGCAACTCCTGACTAGGGTGGCTGCATATTTCTGATAAAGCTCCCTAACCGCTCAGTCTACAAGCTGTGGCGCCCACTCGATTGAAAGGTTCGAGTCTGTATGCATTGTTCACCGCGCACTCCAAACGCTAGCTGGACAGCCCTAGAGCAACTCCTGACTAGGGCGGCTGCAAATTTCTGACAAAACACCCCAAACGCTCAGTCTACAAGCTGTCCCTCCCCCTCGATTGAAAGGTTCCATTATGTATGCATTGTTCACAGTGCACTACAAAGGCTAGCTGGACAGCCCTAGAGCAACTCCTGACTAGGGTGGCTGCATATTTCTGATAAAACCCCCCACTGAAACCATGCAAATCAAGGGTGAGCAGACCAAATGGTTCACAGCTCCACACAGCTGAACCATAATGAGATTCTAGTAAAAGGCGAAC